>OV702296.1:1205000-2405000 GCA_916181665.1 Avena sativa | reverse complement strand
TGACACCATCAAGTTTTACTTTGAGAAATTGGAATGTCGAGATCTTCCATAGCTTTAGGTCTTAGTTGCTCAGAGTTGTCCGTAACCAGGGACACGGCTAAGTACTTAGAATTTGATCTTCTGCATAAGTTGTACACTTTACCCACATGATACAATCTTGTCTCGAAGACAGTAGTGGCCGCTGGATAAGTACACACCAAATGGAGTACCGGTAGATCCAGAATGTGACAAAGTCTTTCCATAGAAGTCCTCCCAATACATAATGCTAGCACGTTTACCAGGCACCAATGTAACGATATATTTCCAATACATAATTCTAGTTAACCTGAATAGGTGCCAATGCAAGGGTCTTCCTCTATGTAATTGACTAATCCAGAGCCCATTTAGCATGTGGCTATACATGGAAGCCACTGTACGAAAAACATGTTCAATCTCTAAGTCCCCGGGTGTTTTCTTCTAGTGCACACACGAAAAATATAGCCATATATATATGGTTCCCTTCGTTTCCACCTTATACACAATTGAGTATCCACATTCCACCTAGGTGATTCATTGAGTACTTGTTTTATTATATATAACATATATTTTTCCAACACTTCATATAATCATAACATGGTATTCCACCCCAAATCTATAGCTGGGCTAAGCATACTACAACTATGATGTCTCCACTAAGGAAGATGTAAGGATATCCTAATAGGACATAGCATAGCATAGTGTAACATCCCAAAAATACTAAACTTGGATCATCAAACTCTAATCATCAAAATTAGAGTTAACAAAAAACTTTTCCAACTAAAATATGAAAGCATTCATATGTGTGTATTAAAATTTGGATTATTTTGACTTGCCATGATTCTGTGTTTCTTTGCTTGTAAAATGATTCTTAGGTGAAATAAACATCATCTAAGCAATCTCCAAACTTTTCCCAAAGACAAACAAGTCAAAACAAATAAATTAAGTGAATGGTCACTTTGGCCAAATTAACTCCCATGCCTACTTTGGCTATCTCTAATTTTCAAAAGTCAACAGAAACATTTATGGATCTTTGCACCCCTTGATAGTACTCATAATAAGGTACCAAGGCCCACTTTGTGATCATCCAAACACATTTAAATGCTTAGTTTAAATGACAATTTAAAATTGAATCTATCTCATATGGGAAGATCCCACTATTTCAAAAACCACTCAAACCAGCTCAATTTTCAAAACCCAAGAACCCACAGAATCCTCAACACATGCCTAGCACACCCACCAAAATCTTTTCAAAATTCAAAACTCAAGTTCATGCGGCCATTTCATCAAACAGGTTGCAGATTCAAATCAACCAAATCAAATTCACTGTTTTTAATAGTGTTTTGGGCCTAACTTGTTTCCTCTCTAGTTGCAACTAGTCCTTAGTAGATCATCTAGCTCTTTAAACTATCCTTAGAACCACTATAAGCAAGCCTAGCCATCAATGGTGAGCAGGCCGAGATCAAACTTGCCACCCCGTTGTCGCCGGTGGGCTAGAGGCCACACTAGCCCCGCCAACCTTGTCTAGGAGCTAGCCAGCACCCCACCGCCACTCCCTGTCCCAGCCTCGAGCAATGCCAGCCACTGGACCACACGCCCAAGCCATGCCAAGCCTCTCTGCGAGCATGCCGAGAGCGCGCCCGTGCGCCACCCTCGACACACGCCCACAGACCGCGTGCCGCTCTCGCTGCGTGCACGCGTGATCACCACCACCCCAGCATCCCTGCAGACACGCCACTACTAGGAAAAGTCCCATCAGTGGCGCACCATTTTGGGACTTCTGTGGCGCATATGATACGCCACTCTTATCTCGCCACTAAAGTTCAGTTCTGTGGAGCATATTGAAATTCGCCACAGAAGTCTGAAAAACTTTTTTGGCGCATATGGCCAAAATGCGCCACAGAAGTCCTGAACCAGAACTAAAACTTCTGTGGCGTATTTGGCCAATATGCTCCATAGAAGTTTTTTTCAAATTTCAAAAAAAACGCCGGCCAGATCTGGCCGGAGGTGGTGCTCGCCAGAGGTGGGGGTCGCCGATGGAGGAGAGAAGGAGGTTGCTAGTGGATGAGGTGGAGGTCGCTGGTGGAGGAGAGGAGGAGGCCACCGGAGGAGGAGGAGGTCGCCGGAGGAGGAGGAGAAGGAGGAGGAGAAGGTCGCCGGAGGAGGAGCTTGCCGGGGTGGAGGAGGAAGGTGGGAGGAGGAGGATCTCGCCGGGATGGAGGAGGATGGAGGTGGGAGGAGGAGGAGGAGGATCTCACCGGGGTGGAGGAGGGAGGAGCTCACTGGGGTGGTGGTGGAGGAGGAGGAGGAGGAGGAGAAGCTCACCGGGGTGGAGGAGAAGGAGGAGGAGGAGAAGGAGAAGGAGAAGGAGAAGGTGAGGAGAATGAGAGAAGACGTGGAGGAGTGGAAGATTATAAGAGAGGGAGAAGGAGGGAGGGATTCAAAATTCGAATCCCTCCCAAAACTTCTGTGGCGCATATGGAAGAAATGCGCCATAGAAGTTTCTCCTCCTTTTTTATTTTTTTTTGCAGGAAAAAACGATCTTTAGGCCATAACTTTTTACTCTTTTCGAATTTTCAAAATCTAAATAATCACTAAACGACCGTACGTGGTTGCGAGCGGATGCGAAATCTCGTTCTCGTCATTTTGGTATATTATACGTATTTTTTCGACATAAACTTTTTTTACCGTTTTACCGTGGCATAAACTTGTTTTGTATAAAAAGTCAAAATGCATGTTTGTTAATTTTCCTACAAACTAGACCATATTACCATATGAGATTTATTGTGAAAGGAAATGCGCCACGGTATGTGAAAGGATTTATTGTTTTAAGTGTTTTCATTTTCTATTATTGTTTACAAGGCTAAAAAAGGCGATCCACGGGGGGGGGGGGGGGGTAGAATCTGTTTTTCCTACAGAAACTTCTGTGGCGCATTTGATGAAATGCGCCACTGGACAACTTTTGTGGCGCATGGTCAGAACCATGCGCCACAGAAGGTCTGTCTATCTATAGCTAGTATTCTAGTAGTGCCCCCGTTCACCGCTGCGCGGACCACGCGTGCTGTGCGCCATCAAAACCTCCGTCGGATCCGCTCAGAGCGCCGAAGCGTTTCGACCGATCAGCACCGCCCCACGCCTCGCCACCATGCCGTTGAGATTCGCCAGGGAGCACAGCACCGCCCCCTACCATCGCCCACGCCGATAGCCCTTTGTGCCGTTGACAACGACGAGCTCAGCCCGCGCCCGTCGGTCCCCTCTCACCACTATAAATAGAGGCCTCCCCCGCTCGATTTCTTCACACCATTCCACTCCCCTGTCACCCAGAACCACCCCACCTCACTCCCGGAGCAAGGCGAGTAGCGCATCACCGTAATTTCACCAGAGCCCGCCGCTGCTGGAGAAGAAGGAAGCCATCGATTGGAGCCGCCCCAGGAGGAGTTGCCGGTGCCAGGATAATCGTTGTCGTCGACTTCATCGTTTGCCCCCATCGCCGACCCTCGCCTGAGCCCCGGTGAGCCTCCCACGACCCCCACCTGTCGCGTTAGGGTTCTGTCTCGCCGGCGCTGCCCGACATGGACGATGAGCCATAGTCGTTCGATTAGACTTAGATCGTGCGGCCGAGATTGCCCCGTACCGCTTCGCATGTTATGAGCCACTGACAGGTGGAACCCCCTGTCAGCTGAGCCCCACGCTGCGGAGTGACACTGTGCCGGCCCATTAACCCTTCCCGCGCAGCCCAACCGTTTGAATTTAACTTTTTCTATTTTCATTCAAACTCAGTTATGTACCTAGTTTCAAAAATCAACCTAGCTCGATTCAGTGAACCAAATTGCATGAAACCAATTTTTTTAGAAACATATTGAAATTCTTAATCCAAGCCCATTGGATTCAAGTCATTTGGATCTGTATATCACCCTTGATAAAAATAACAAGGCAGAAGCTTTTCTGCATTCAAACATTTTTCAAATATTAACCATAATAGATTTTGAGTTGATTCCAACTCTCAAAAATCACATTTGATCATACCTTTCATAATATAAAAAAACATTTGGGTTTACTTATAGAAATAATATCCAAGTAATAAAAGAATTCCATATAGGCATTTCTAGTCACTTTAATTATTTAAAATAAAAAGGTTAAACCTTATTAATTTGTGACACCACTTTAAATCACATTCCCATGTACTGAAATATGTGGTGATGACATGTGTCAACATGATCCCATGTTTGGTTTGGAGAATATTAAATCTTAAGTAGTTTTTCAATGAGTAGAAATTACTTTTCTAAAAATAAAATAAATAAGACCAAAGCTTTAATCTTGTAATGTTAGTGATGATGCCAGATCATCTATAGTGCACCTTTGTGTGATGATTGCAAGTAGTTAAGTATTATTTGGTGATTATGTACCTCGTATTTATTTATAGATGCTAGTACCGACCAAGGATACGAGGAGGAAGGAGGATACTACGAAGAAGAAGCCGAGGAGAACTTCAACCACTACTCTGCACAAGTCAAGCTAACACTTGCAAGATACTCTACTTTAGCAAGCCTTACTAATCAAGTTGACCCATGCAAGCTAATACTTGCTTGTTACCATGCCAACTATATGCCTTAAGCATATGTGATCATACCCACTTGATAACCCAATCCTAGTTTTACTTGCAAGCTTTCTACTTTATTTATTTATCAAAGCTATTAATTAGAGTTTACTTAAGTGACTTGTAGATTCTAGGAGGATAATTGAAGGTTGCATAAAGAGAATTAAATTTGGCCTAAGATATATAATCTTGATGTCATCCTAAGGCATGAGATCGTAATTAGTTAAACTCCACTTGTTTATCACCCCTCATTAGTACTTACCCCCACTTGTAGATGCTTGTGCTAAGCATAAAACTTGATCAACTTTAGATGGGAATACTTGGTGGAAAATGGACATGAAAACCTTAGAATGACGAGTCATTCTACTGAGATGTTTTGACATGTGTTTCCGAACACCAAATGATTTGGATGATGAAAATGTTAAGGCATGAGCCTTAGCCCTTTATAAAACTGATGGTTGTCTGGATGCGATACCATTTCAATTTTACCGTACAACCACAATACCCGAAAATTTGGTAGGGCTTGACTAGAAACTTATATACCTTAGTATGGGTTCCCTCACGACCAAGGTCTGAGCTGAGACTACCTTGTGAAGATTGTCCACCTGTGCAGTACCCAAGATGAAAGTTGGTCATGGTTGGGAGGCCAAACTCACAGGAGAGGTGCCTATACTAGGGCGTCTAATTGAAAAGTTAGGATTGATTATCCGCATACTGAGTATGGTGAATTCAGGATTTGTTCCTGATGGATGTATCAAATGTTGTGGTGACAGTGTACAATCTTTGTAGAGTGTCAAACTATGCGAATAGCCGCGTCCGCGGTTATGGACTGTTGGAGTGGACATACTGTTCCCCCGTCAGATGTTTTTAAAATGACTTGTGAAATGGATTGAGAATTTGACTTGACCACAACAAAGTTGTGATATGAAATACATTTTCCCACTTAGGTGTCATAAAACTTCAACTAGCATTCTTTGCTTCTGAACTTAGTAGACGTAAATCCGGCTTTTTTGCAAAACAACCCTAGAGCTTAGTGTCCTACTACAAAAACCCCCATAACTTGTTAGTATTAGTTTGCGAGTACTTAAAGAGTACTCATGGCTTTGTCCCTGGCTATTCCCGTGGCCATACTATGAAGAGGAGTAGCTGGATGAAGGACCCCAGAAAGGTTACGACAACTAGGATCATCTCCCATCGTTAGCATTGCCTGTGACCCCGAAGATGGAGCTTCGCCTACACTACCTTTATTATTACGTACTCCGCTGCTTGAGTTGTATTAAGAACTGGATCGTGAGATCCTTATTTGTGTAAGACCTTATGTATGGTTTGTAATGGATGATGTACTGTGGTATCCAAATCAGTTATGTATCACAAAAATGGTAATCCTGGGATTGCGATGTATGGCATAACAGGCATCTGGGATTAAAAATCCGGGTGTTGACAGGTTGGTATCAGAGCTATCCTGACCATAGGATACCCTAGTTAGACTGGACTTTCTAATCAAAAACTTAGTTTCAAAACCAAAGGAAGCAAATATTTACAAAAACTTATTCCCATTCTTATCACTTTGATTCTTTCATGAAAATTCATGTTCCTCAAAAACTCTTGCAAAATACATAAAATTTGACACACTTGATCACTCTACTAACTTACTCGTCCTATATTCTTTTAGATGGACGTGAAGTACAACAAGTTTTATTAGTTGGGGAATGGAGGAGACCTCATCTTTGAGCGGGATTTGGACCAGCTTTCGGAACATCTGGAGCGTCCGCACCCCGAGATCTTCGGATCTCAGCTCAATGATCAAGGAGGAGAAGATCTGCACTGGCTAATTGTTGCAAGTCTCCGAGGAAAGATTGAACCCCCCATTGCCGAGGGAATTCAGTTCACCTTAAGAGAGAACAAATGGCTCGATGGACTTGCTAGGGCCATGCAGGAAGCTCTTGCCCATCTGTGTGGGCAGAGTATCAACCAGATCAAGGGTACCCTATTTGAGTTTTGTCCAAGACGTGATGCTATGGGACAGCCACTGGAAGCCCCATACCACCACGAGCTGAAGACTCAGTTGGACCACCTTAGCTTCATGATGTATGATCGTCAGCAGAAATTGGACAATTGCTGTGACTACTCCAACCACAAGTCTGCCATCATCAAGACGAAGGATCAGCCCATCGCCATGCTAGGAAAGGATCGCAAGTATCGCCGCCGTGAGCTTGACAAGAAGGAGCGCATCATTGCCCGTCTTTGCCACCGTATCTCGGATTTGGAGGAGACCATCCACAAGAGAGACATGCAGCTGGAGGAAAGGGAGAATGCCGGAGAGGATCTTCGTGGAGACCCCTACTCCTATCTCAGTGACGATGATGATTTTCTGGAGAATCAAGCCATGGAATTCTTCACCGATGAGGATGATTTTGCCTTCATCGATGACGACGAGGATGATGAGGATGACGATTACACCGACTCCGAGGAGTAGTAGCACCTAAGCACTAGCGTAGTGAGTTGTATTCGGTCCCACTGTATCGTAGTTTCTAGAATGGTTCTTAAAACCATCTGCTTTCCTTTGTTGGGGTGTGTGTTGTATTGTGTGCTATGGATGAATGAATGAGAAGCAAGTTGCTAGAAAATCTGAGCCAAACCTTAAGAACTTTTCAAAGTCCCTGAACCTTATAAATTTCCCTATTTTCTCATGATCTATCTCAATCTTCAGATGCCTCGTGGAGGAAGTGGTTCATCCCCGGACCAGATGTTGCAGATCCTGCAAATGTTGGTTTCTGACCGCGAAGCTGAAAGAGCGGAAAGTGAAGTGAACCTAGCCACCCTTCAGCAGATAGCTCAGCTGGCCCACAATAATCAAGGCCAAGGAAATCAGGACAACCATGGATCTAAGCTCTAGAATTTCCAGAATACCAACCCACCCGTTTTCACTAAGTCGGAAGAGCCCCTAGATGCAGACGATTGGCTGCAAACCATGGAAAACAACCTGGAAGTCGTCGGAGTGGAAGCAAACGAGAAAGTTCTATTCGCCACCCACTATTTAGCCGGAGATGCAAGAGCATGGTGGAACAGTGTTCATGCAATGACCGGAGGACAGATGATGACCTGGGAGGAATTCAAGGTCAAGTTCACCAGAACACATGTGCCCCCAGGTTTGATCAAGAGAATGAGAGATGAGTTTAGAGAACTGAAGCAAGGAAGGATGACTATAGTGGAATACCGTGACAATTTCTTGTCATTAGCTAGGTATGCCCCGGATGAGATCGACACTGAAGCCAACACTACTAGAGAAAAGCCTATCCGAGGCGCACCAAAAAGCCTATCCGAGGCGCATATCACATGTGCCTCTAGCTTCAAGCCTCGGGTATTTCTTATGCGAGGCGCATCTGATATGCGCCTCCTATACTTCACATATGCGAGGCACATATCGATATGCGCCTCGCATATGTGAAGTATAGGAGGCGCATATCAGATGCGCCTCGCATATGTTTCAGAATGCGCCTCGGGTATTTATAGTATATGCGCCTCGCATATGTTTCAGAATGCGCCTCGGGTATTTATAGTATATGCGCCTCGCATATGTTTCAGAATGCGCCTCAGGTATTTATAGTATATGCGCCTCCAATAGTATCCTATATGCGCCTCCGGTAATATTTTCGAAATTCAAGTTTTACAGACCACTATATATAAATAATATACAGATATTCAAATATACAATATAGTCCACAGAATTTTTCAGAAACTTGCATTTTGCCAAAGCATAATAGAACCAACATGAATACACATCAATCATGACATACAAGTTCATACATCAAGTGTTTGTGCCACAAGTTCACACCTCCGATCGGTACAAGTTCACAATCACATTACACCTTCGAGTACAAGTTCACAATTCACATTACAACTCCAACGACGTAGCTCTACCTAGATGAAGTAGAACACAACCTACAATGAAGAGCAACAAGGTGGTGATCACGAGGAAGTTCTTCCATTTCTTCCTTCCATGCCTCCTCCACTTCTCTTCCGCCACCTCTCTACTCTCATAGCCTTGGTAGCTGTTGCCCGAGAAGTTGTTCACTTGCTTCTGGCAGTCTTTCCACTCCTCGTACAGACCTGGAACCCGACCGACGTACACGACATAACACCTCGGCATCTCCTACACATTTTAAAGATGATATTACTTATGTCAGTGGAAAGCAATAGCTAGCAGTTCACAAAGATAGAATCATCGGCATTTCGAAGAAAGACCAAAAGAAAGCAAACCAAGAATGACATGGATTAGTTCCTCATACTTAGATTGGGCACGGAAATAACAATGCTCGCTGTTTGATCTTATGCGGCAAGTAGAGTATATGCCCAAATTACTAGTCTACTTGGCACACAAGATCAAACAGCGGCATAGTCATACACGTGACACCACAACACGTTCTAATCATCGGCATTTCGAAGAAAGACAAAGAAAGCAAACCACAAGAAAGTAGGGAAGCAATGACAAATGAAAAGCAACAAGCACTTAAAATAGTTCGTAACACAAATAACTAGCTAGTGTCTCTCACAATCAAGTTCAACGGTTGACGAAACATATTCTAGAGGTTTTGCTAGGCAAGTTTAACACAGTGATAAGAGGTTACAACACGAGTTCGGAACTAACAGCTAGGTACCCAGGCAATGCAATCATGAAGTCTTCTTCGGCTCTTGAGTCGGCTTTGGGGGGGCATTGATGAAGCCCGACCGAGTTTTCGCCATTTGCATGAACATCCTGCCGTCACCCTGCTGCGCTAAGCGTTCGTCTATCTCCCTGTTGGACGGTGTATAGCCGCCGTGGAAGGTGCCTCCGGCTTTTATGACTCCCTGGTACACAATTGTCGCGATCTCCTCCTGGATGTTGAAGAAGTGTTGCCTGAGGTTCCGAGCCTGTATGCATGCAAGCTTTTCAGCCCACTTCACGAGGTCAGATGGCAGCGTTTTGGTCTCCATGTCATTGAAGAACGCCTTCATGTGGTAAATGGCGTAGAAGGCATCCTTCCCACTGCCAGGCGGCTGCTTGACGCAGGCAAACTTCGTCGTGTGGCAGAACACGTGCGCGCCGAACTTTACATGTGGCCTTGCCGGTTTGACGCCTCCCGCTGCGACGTAGCCGGTGAGAGCGCCATCAAGAATTTTCTTGATATTGGTGTAGTTTTTTTGGATCGCACTGTTTGAGTCGAGGTACAAGGCTGTTGAGTGTTTCAAATTCAAGCTTATGAGCACACAGCCTGTCCGATCATCCTCCGTGATGGGATGGTAGGGAAGGAGAATCACATCCTTGTCCGAGTATGTTTGCAGGAAGTTTGAGAGGTAGTCGGTCGCCAGATCTATGGCCTCAGCATCTTTCAGGACGGCGTCACGCATGAAGTAGGGATCCACTATCTGGATGCCCGGGATCTTGTCTCTGGTGATCTCCATGGCCATATTGAGGGAGAACAACCGGACCAGGGTATTGTGCAGTCTAAACCCGTTCAACATGTCAAACAGGTCGGTATGCCGCACGTAGAAGATATCCCCCGGGGGTACAGTGACGAAGCACGGCATGTGAGAAGGCACCTTAGCCTTGAAAACGAGGTACGACTGATCGTTGTCGCGACTGCGGCACTGCTCAATTGTGAGACATCCATAATGAATACTACGCATATGCGAGCCTGCGACCTCGAGCATCGATTTACACATCATCGGTACACCTGCCACGTGCTGCTGATTCCTGGCTTGCCCCACAGCACCGTCCCGGAAAAGAGGATTTGGATCCTGGCCCCGATCACCCTTAGGCTTCCTTTTGCGACCCTTCTTGCTCTTTACAGCTTCGGCCACTGCGTTCACCTGACCGACCGTCTTATGGAGGGTGCCGGGGCTGATCAAAGGAACTACTGGCCTTGGAGGCTCGGTGAAGGGGACAGGTGGCGGCGTCTCCTGACTAGTTGGGAAGAGACGCACCTTGCAAGGGGGTTTCGCTGGTGCTGGTTGGGTCTCGGCAACTTGATGTGTGCCTGATGGTCCCGGCTCATACAAATCAGAAAACCTTGTGTTAACAAACTGGTCACCGTAGTTCGGGTCAATTTCTTCATCATCATCGGGATTCTGTGCCATGTTGTCCAAGTCTCCCATCTCGAAGTCTTCATCATGTGCTGGTTGTGCTGCCTCTAGGGTGATGTTGAGCTGGTCCTCTGTCCCCAAACGGATCTGGCTCTTCGGACATAGGTACAAGTAGCCGAAGCCGGTATTGAGGACCGCTGCCGTGTCCTCATCATCCCATCCTTGAGGTTGAGAGGGAGGTTCCACTTGCTCGTAGCCCGGAAGCACCATACTGTATTTGACCCTCATCATGTCATGTGGCATTGTGACATTGTGCATTTTGCGGTTCTCTGGTTGAACAATAGTACCCTTGGCAACATCCATCAACTGGCCGCCCACCCAATGCATTAGAGTGCAAGGAGTGTCTCCCTGCGAAAGATCGACATGTAGGCCGAGCGTTAGAAAAACATAGATCAAGTCATCGGTGTGGTTGAGCCTCCCAACTCTCGCTTTAATTAGTTAGTTACCTTGAGGGCGTCAAATTCGGCCAATGTCGAGGCACCGACGCCGACAGGCTTGAGCACGCAAGTGGCGGAGTGGCTGCCTGATGGCACGGTGGTGCGGGCCGGCGCCTTCGCCGCAGTGGGCAAGTTAAGCTCCGGAGCTAGAGGAGTCTCCACCACCACCGGCCCTACTGGAGGAGTCACGAACACCTCCGGCCGCGCCACATTGTCCGATTGGGCGCTGTTGAGGTTGGGAACCGGTGGCGGCCCCCGTTTACCACCCTTCTGCCACTTGTTGTACTTTTCCATGTAGACGGGAAGGATGGTGTTGAGCTTCTCGTTCACTTGTGAATGGACTTGTGACTGGACTTGTGACTGGACTTGTTCTTGGAACTTTGTCTCGGCAGCTGACACAGCCTTGTTCACGGCATCTTGGACTATATTTGGAAAGGCTTCCACCTGTTCCCTTAGGAGTTTTACCTCGGCGCTTTCGGCCTTCTTGCCCTTCCGCTCCGGGGTGCCATAGTACTCGGACCATGATATGCCGCCAAAGCCGACCACACGACCAGCCGACGGGGCCGCCAGGGGATCGACACTCTTGGTCCGGTTCAGCGCCCTATTAAAAGTGGTGTCCCACTTGGCGACAGGCGGTGGCGCTGACCCCTGGGATGAGGAGCTCCTACACTCCTCGTCCTGCGCACAAGGAACGCGAAGCATTTGATCAGAAAACTGGACTTCATTGATTAATCATGAATGCAATTATTCGACTTGCATGCAAACTACTTACATATTTTTGCATGAAGTCCGTCACCCTCGGAGCAAAGGGGCCGGCGGGCTCCGAAGAATAATCAGAACCCCCTTTCTTCGGCGGGGCAAACCGGGCCCTGACGAAATTCTTTGCCTGCTCCTCCTTTATGTCGTCAAAGGGACGTGTCAACCCCTTTGCACGAGCGTCGGCGTCCTCCTTATCCCATTTGGGCCTCGCGGCTCTATAACCGCCGGAGCCGAGATGGTGGGTACCAATGTTTCGGGATCTCATATTCTTGCCCTTCTCAGTCCTGGCCTTGCCCAAGGCGGAGTTACATCTGGCCTTGAAAACATTGTAGTCTTCTTCCTTGACCAGAGGCTCCTTCTTGACGAGCTCTGGATAACTTAGCTTCTCCTCGAAAATCAGATTCTTCACCCGAGCCTTCCAATTTGACAAGGCCTTGGTCATCCTCCCGAGGGCATACTTGTTCACCGGATTCCCTTTGAGGTTGTCATTATTATACTTATTTTCCTCATCACCCGGGAACGCGTATCTTGCGTGCAGCTTCCGGAAAAGCTGGATGAGGAAACCCCTGTTCTCTTCGGCCTTCAGGTTCTCCATGTTGATCGTGACGGTGTTCCGGAGGATTGCCGCGAGCTGGTTAGAGTAACCCCCAACAAATTCTTCTGGCTCCAAAGGCGCACCTTTAGGGCTCACGCTTGTGATGATGGACCTTTTGAGGTCGACCACGATCGGGGTCCGATCCTTCCGAGACTTCTTCGATGCGCTACCATCGTCTGTAGTAGCTTCACCGCCGCCATCAGTGGTAGTGGCGTCGCCATCGGCGTCGCCATCGGCGTCCCCCATCTCCTCATTGCCCGACGAGGTATCCTCGTCCTCCTCCATCTCGTCGTCCCGCGGAACAAATTCCGGGGCCTCTAGGGATTCCATCTCCTCCTGCTGCTCCCAAAAGGGCTTCTGGCTAGAAGGGCCCGGATCCGACATTTCTAAACACACAAATAAATGAAACTAATAAGCACAAAAATTCACAGAAATTTTTTGCATGAACTTTGCTAATTTTCTATGTCTAGGAGTGCCAGAAATTCGCCGGAACGGAAATGAATCAACATTCCGGCGAAACATTGGCAACTCAAAAAGAAAAACCTGCACAAAAAGGATCAAACACAGCCATCATCACAGTCATTTTCTGCCAGCATACACAAAATCACAGCCATCATCACAGCCATCATCACAACACGGGGACTTGTTTCCAAACAGAGGGAGTACATGGATGGCAGACTAGAACACCTTTGCATATCAAAAAATTCCAAACAGAGGGAGTACATGGATGGCAGACTGGAACACCTTTGCATATCAAAAAATTTAAACATGCTGATGACTACTTTTCTGCTATTTTACATATCTGCTATTCATCAACTAATCATCATCACAGCAGCAGTCCAAGATGGATAACAATGGACATAGTCTAAGAAATGAAAATTAGTAGATATGGAATTATCATTCTTAGCATACAAAAATGAAATTATGGACACAAATGGACAAAAGAAGAAAGAAAGGAGTGTCAAGTAAACAATTATAAACAATTTGTGTGACCTCAAAAGAGAGATACAAAGTAAACAAAAACCAGGCCATTTTTTTTCTTTTCTTTAAATTTCGGAGAGCATCTACATTAAGGGTTGTCCAATGCAGTTCATGCACTAACAAGATAAACAAGATGACTAGGTCATTTTTTTCTACGATTCTGATAATGAGTGCTAATAGAAGAAGAAATATATAAGTCACGCCAGTACTACTCATATGTTCAAATATAAGAGTTCACTAGTTGAGGCTTTTCGTCCCAATGCTTAAAGCCAAGTGTGCATTTGTTCTTCTGTGACATGCCTGATATTATAGAGGTCATATGTTCCATGTTTTTATTACTATCTAGTCGCTTAGAAAAAAAAGCCAAACTTACATCCAAGAATTGGACTAGAAATTCTGTAAAAAAAAAAGAATTGGACTAGAAATTGACTAGGTGGCAATAAAAACAAGGAAAAATATCACCCTTGTAATATCAGGTGCAAGAGTACAATAATATGCAACCATTCAGGATTCTGTCGTATTCTAGATTGGAATAAAAGAAATTATCACTTAAAAATCCTAGAATGTCATCTATGCTCAAAGGCCCCAGCAACTGAAGCTCAACAATGATTTTGATAGATTTAAAATGCATTTGGCATACTGAATCTGTATCTGTGCGTAACTTCAATGAACACAGCTCAGAACATGATCAAATCTCGAAACAAAGCAACTAACATATTACACCAAATTCCATGCATTTTCCATTCAGACTACATCAATTTTCATGCACATAAAATAGTATTTAGGTTCACAGAGAAACTAGGTAGTTCAAATTTTAGTAGGAAGTAACTGCAACTTTTATTTCATATACTTGTACCCATTTGCAGGACAATGGTGAGCAATGATGGAGCAAACAAAACAGAGCAAGGCAACAATGCTCCACTGCTAAATTGTACTAATCGACAGCATACATTGCCCCTGCTCTCTCAACTGAAACAACAGAATAAACAAGATAACTTCAGTCCTACAGTAGATAGTGAATCCATCTCCTCAAATACAGTATTGAAGCCTTGGGACAGAAGCAACCATGTAGAAGATTACACTACCTATGGCTTTTAAGTTATATAGGAGTTCTTTGAAAACATCACCTGCCTGATAATTTCGAACATTTCATTGCATGGGCAGGTGTCAAACTGGTTTATCAATGCAAGGGTTCGTCTCTGGAAGCCGATGGTGGAAGAAATCCACAACCTGGAGATGCGGCAGGGGCACAAGAACTCGTCTGCCGACAAGAGCCAGCTGGGCGTGCAGCAGCACCAAACACAGCATTCGCCGGACAGCAGCATGGTGGCACGGAACCGTGGCGGCGCCCACGCCCCTCGGAGAGGATGGGAGGAGAGGGGAAGAGGCGTGGGTGGGTGGGGGCGGGGACTCACCGGAGAGAGGGGAAGAGGCGTGGGTGGGTGGGGGCGGGGACTCACCGGAGAGAGGGGAAGAGGCGTGGGTGGCGGCGGCGGCGTTGGGCTCCTCCTCCTTCACGGGGACGGCGGCGTCGGGCTCCTCCTCGTTCACGGGGACGGCGGCGTCGGGCTCCTCCTCCACGGGGCGGCGGCGAGCTCCTCCTCCACGGGGCGGCGGGCTCCTCCTCGGCGGCGACGGCTTCGATCCACGGCGTCGGGCTCCTCCGATCCACGGCGTCGGGCTCCTTCGATCGATATGTGAAGTCTCGTGTCTGTACTAGCTGCTAGTGTGCGACTTGGTCGATGGGTGCCGGTTATGCAAGGCGCATATCGCAAAGTGCGCCTCGTATAATATTACGCGAGGCGCATCTGGGCTAAATGCGCCTCGCATAATATGCACTCCTAGACAAATAGGGCCGTGCGCATTTTTCTATCAACTATCACACAACAGCCTAGTGGTAGCATGCCTTGTCCTTCACTGCTGGCCACCCAAGTTCGAATCCTAAGGGGGCCAAATTTTTGGAAATTTTTTTAAAGGCCAATTTTCATGTAAAAGCATACAAATATGAACTATAAAATATACTACAAATATTTTAAATATTCAAATATTGCTAAAACAACAAAAGTGAGTATTCTCAACGAATGTGTCTTGTCGATACATAATATTCTCAATGCAATATTATTATAACACACAGATAATGAAAATTAAGAATGTTTTGATACATAATAGTAGGCCACACACACGACAGTTCTTGACAATGGTCGGAGCGCGCTAGCGTTTCTTGACAATGGTCGTCTTCTTGCCCTTCTTTGTCGCGGTTGCATAGGTTAGGTCCGGGACGTCTTCACTACTTCTCTTGAACGGAAGTCCTTTCTTAGGTAGGGTTGTGGTGTACGGTGTTTGGTTGCCATACCCGTCTTCTATCTTCGGGTCGCCGTTCTGGTCAAAGTCTTGCTCGTTGGCGACTCCGTCCATTCCGATAATGTTCCTTTTGCCTCTCCTGACGACAACCCGGCTAGGCTTTGACGGGTCTTTGATGTACCAGCATTGGTCGACTTTGCTAGCCAAAACCCAAGGCTCATTTCTTGCGGGTGCGTTCGCGCTGGTGGTCTTTGACGGTATAACCATCGTGGTGAAATACCGGTCTTCTTTCTCGACGCTCTTGGCCCACCTGACACGGAACATCGGCACCTTCTCCGTAACATAGTCGAGCTCCCAAATCTCCTCGATCCTTCCGTAGTATCTTTCCGGGATGTCGCCGGTGTAGAATATCCCTGTTACCCCTGAGTTCTGGTAATCGCAGTTATTGTCTTTTTCCTCTGTGTAGAACGTGTATCCGTTGATATCGTAAGCCTGATAGGTTATGAGGTTGTGCGAGGCGCCCTGTGACAATGAGAATATGAGTTTATCTTCCTCCGAGTACTCGCCCTGCGGTGGATTAGCTATGACCTTCTCCCTAAACCACCGCGTGAAACCGGAGTTGTGCTCCTTGATAACATCTTCCTCCCTCGGGACCTGGCGCCCCTGATCAGCTTAATTATTCTTGATAAACTCTTTGTGCTCATGTATGTATGGATCAACCACCTGCAGGTGTTGCAGCGCGACCAGGTTTGCTCTTTCAAAGTCCTTGGTTCGGCCCTCCATGTCGACATGCTTTGCACGTCGACCCTCGCGGTGACCCCATCCAGCGAGCCTCCCGAGGTGCTTGTTGAATGGCATACCAAGAGGGGTCTCGGTTTGTAGAAAGTTCGAGCAGAAAGAGATGCACTCTTCGGCCAGGAAGCCGTTTGCTATGCTTCCATCTGGACGGGACTTGTTCTTAACGTATCCCTTGATGTGTCCATTGAGCCTTTCGAACGGCATCATGCTTCGCAGAAACGCAGGACCGAGCTGGACGATATCCTCCACGACATGGAGAAGCAGATGAAGCATGATGTCGAAGAAAGCGGGGGGGAAATAGATCTCGAGCTCGCACATTATCACCACGATCTCGTCCTGTAGCCTCGTGAGCTGCTTAATGCCTATCGACTTCCGAGAGATGACGTCAAAAAAGTTGCAGAGGCCAAACAGTGTTTCACGGATGTGCTTGTCCATTATACCTCGGATCGCGACTGGGAGTACCTGCGTCATTAGCACGGCGACGTCGTGAGACTTCATCCCGCTGAAGCGCTGCTTCGCCTCGTCTAGCCATCTGCTTATCTTCCCCGCGTAGCCGTTCGGAAATTTGACTCCGAGGAGGCACTTCATAAACTGTATGGCCTCCTTCTTACTCAGAGTGAAGCATGAGGCCTTGAGCTTGACCTCTCCCTTCTTAACCTTTTTCCCCTTGCGACGACGGCTATTCTGTGTTTCTGTCTCCTCCACCTCGTCCTCCTCCTCATCATCGCTAGGTGGTGGTTGAAGTTCATCCCTGATGCCCATATGCTTCAAGTCGTTCCTTGCCTTCGGCCCATCTTTGGTCTTGTCGGTGTTAAGGAGGGTGGCAAGCAGACTCTCGCCCACGTTCTTCGTGATATGCATGAGATCAAGGCTATGAGGCACGCGGAGGATCTTCTAGTATGGCAAGTCCCAGAAAACAGACCTCGCCTTCCATACCTTCAGCAACGGCTCTGTCTTCTTCTGGGTCTTTCCTGGCGCAGGGCACTCCTTCCAGTTATTCAACAGCTTGTAGATTTCCGCGCCACTCTTCTGGTGTGGGATTCCTCGGAGCTCGATCGTCCCATCGAACAGATGTCCTAGCTTTCTCCAGGCGTGATTCTTGGGAAGCCACCTCCGAGCCCCAAGGAACACGGTTTTCCCGGACCCGGGATCTTTCTGTAGCTGGCGGTACGCTGTATTATCCTTGCACCTAACGCACCCATAGAATCCTTGGACCACCTGCCCCGAGAAGTATCCGTAACCAGGATAGTCTTGCATCGTCGTGATCACCGCCGCTCTCATGTCAAAGTACTCTTGTCTCGAGGCGTCCCATGTACGGGCTCCTTCTTCCCATAACGTGGCCAACTCCTCTTTCAACAACGTGAGATACAGATTGATGTCTGTACCAGGTTGTTTTGGCCCTTGAACGAGCATACTCATGGTTACGTACTTCTTCTTCATGCACAACCAGGGAGGGAGGTTGTAGATCCATACAAACACGGGCCAGGTGCTGTGTGTGCTGCTCTGGCTTCCAAACGGATTGAGTCCGTCAGTGCTCACGCCCAGCCTGAGGTTCCTTGACTCTTTCCCAAAATGTTGGTAATATTGTAGGTCCAACGCCTTCCACTGGCAAGCATCCGAAGGGTGCCTCAACATTTCCTCCTTCTCCGGATCATCGTCTTCCGGCCTCTTTCTTTCCGCGTGCCAGCGCATGAGCTGTGCTTCCTTAGGGTCTGAGAAATACCGCTGCAAACGAGGAGTTAGAGGAAAGTACCACACCACCTTCCTAGGAGCTTTCTTGGTCCCTCTCTTGTATCGAGAGGTCTTGCACACCGGACACGTGGTCTTCTCCGCATCCTCGCCCCGGTAGATGATGCAATCATTTATGCAGACGTGGTATTTCACGTGAGGTAGATTGAGAGGACACACGACTTTCTTCGCCTCAGCGATACTAGTCGGACATGTGTTCCCCTTCTTGGGAAGAATATCGTGCCAGAATACAATGTTGTCGTCGAAACATTCGTCGGTCATTTTGTGTTTCGCCTTCATCTCCAGAGCCCTAAGCGTTACATTTAGACGGGTATCCCCGTCGTTGCATCCGTCAAACAATGGAGTGACCGCGTCTTTCTCCATTTGCTCCAGTTTAGCCTTCTCTCTAGCGGCGGCTCTGGCGTTACTCGTCTCCTTGAGAAGCATATCTTGGACATGAGGGTCTCGCAACCAGCTCGAATCATGGTCGGCACCACCTTGATCATCTTCGTGTCCATGCCCGACGCCACCTTGATCATCTTCGTGTCCATGTCCAGTGCCACCACCCTGATCTTCGTGATCGTGACTGGCGTCTTGATCTTCGTGATCATCAATGGCATCTTGATCTTCGTGATCATCACGTATCCATCGAGTGTAGCCATCCATGAAACTACGTCGAAGCAGGTGCGACTCCAGCATTCCGGAATCATGCCTTATCAGATACATCAGCTTGCAGTCCTGACATGGACATCTTATCTCTGTCTTGTTTGCACGTTCCATGTCGGCCCTCACGCATGTCATCCACCTATCCACGCGGGCTTTGTTGATCAGTGGTCGGACCATGGCCGCCTGCGTGGTACAAAGAGCAAGAGAATAATTAGAGCATATATGGACGTGGATCGCCGGAAAAATTCGGCATGACCTCCCCTAAAAAGAGGACATCCGCGAGTGCCAGAAATTCGCCGGAAAAGAAATAAATCGACATTCCGGCGAAACATTGGCATCTCAAATGAAATCCCTGCAAAAAAAGTAGCACCACAACACAATCATATAGTCGGTGTCTCCGACAACGCGCATACATGCAAGCAACGCCTTCACGCTTCCTCCAACAACGAGTTGCGCAAGAGAGCCGGAGGAGAAGTAAATGGACATGTTGTAGATCTAGAGGAGCAAGAGACTTCACTTACATATGGGTGTCAACCAATGGATGTTGAGCAAGATTCGAAGGTGAATCAATGGGGGAAATGAGGTGGGGAGGAGGAGGGGGGCGACCAGATTTGTTTGGTGGAGGAGGAAGAAGTGACACAAGTGAGTGGGGTGCTAGTTGCCTCCATGTGCAAAGAGCTGGAAAAAAAGTGGTGCAGCTTATGCGAGGCGCATATTGCACAATATGCGCCTCCTATAATTCAAACTATAGGAGGCGCATATTGTGCAATATGCGCCTCGCATATGTGGCCACCTACCAGCGCCCGGGCCCGCATGAGTTACTTGAGGCGCATATGGCCATATGCGCCTCGCATATTGTCCAATATGCGAGGCGCATATAGCCATATGCGCCTCGCATATTCGTGCACCTACCAATACGCGGGCCCACACAGAATATGCGAGGCGCATGCTGGCCATATGCGCCTCGCATATTGTCCAATATAGGAGGCGCATATAGCCATATGCGCCTCGCATATTCGTGCACCTACCAACACGCGGGCCCACACAAAATATGCGAGGCGCATTCTGTCTATATACGCCTCGCCTATCTGATATATAGGAGACGCATATGACTAGAATGCGCCTCGCATAATATGGGGCTGCTAGATTCTGTCCGTACAGGGATTATAGGAGGCGCATTCTTATCATATGCGCCTCGCCTATTTTTATACTAGAGGCGCATATCGCAAAGTGCGCCTCGCCTATTTTTATAGGAGGCGCATATGCTAAATGTGCCTCGCATAAGCATGTCTCCTATAGCCTTTTCTCTAGTAGTGCAAGAAGAAAGAGAGATTCTTGAATGGTTTGCATGATGAGATGCAGACGGTGTTGGTCAATATCACCTTTGCTGATATTGAAGACCTTGTTAACTCTGCCATCCATATGGAAGGAACGATCAACCAAGCCAATGAGAACCGCAAGCGCCGCATGATGCATCATCCAGGAACCCATCAGACCCCAAAGTATCACGCTAACCCATCTCCAGGATTTGCCCCGAGAACCAACAGACCCCCGATGAACCGTCCGACTTATCCCAACCATGGAAACCCAAGGCCCAGAGGAAATCACAACAACCCCGGCAACTCTGGCAATTTCAACCATGAACCACCCAAGTTCAACAAGAACAATGCTAGCACCAACACCAACACTTCCCCGATGACTAGAAGCAATGTTGTGCCCGTTGCAGCAAAGGACAAGTCGCAGGTGACTTGTTATGACTGTGGAAATAAGGGTCACTACTCCAATGAGTGCCCCAAGAAGAATGCCGCAGCCCCCAATGCAAATGCCCCAGCTTAGCATCAGCGTCGTGTTCAGCCCGGAAGAAGGTTTGCCCCAGGGAACTCGCTCAACCGCAACGGCCGTCTTTTTCTCATGCATGCTGAAGAAGCCCAGGAAGCGCCTGATGTCGTGCTGGGTATGTTTTCTGTTAATTCAGTACTTGCTAGAGTGTTATTTGATTTTGGTGCATCACACTCATTTGTAACCGAAGAATTTGCATGCACTAGTAAGATTCAACCAACCAAAATGAAGCATGTTATGATTGTTCAAATCCCCGGTTCAACCACCAAAGCTAGGAAAATTTGCAAAGTCGTCCCCATCCGAATCCATGGCATAGATTTTTATGCTAATTTGATAGTACTCGGAACTAAAGGTTTGGAATTAGTACTAGGAATGGATTGGATGTCCAAATATAAAGGATTAATTGACTGTGCCAAGAATGCCATAACCATGACCACTACAGCCGGAATATCAGTCGAGCATGTATCTGAAACCTTACCTTGTCAATTCAAGTGCAACAAGAGTATAGCCCAACCTACCATTGACCAAGTACGGATAGTCTGTGAATACCCCGATGTATTTCCAGATGTTTTGCCCGGTATGCCCCCAGATCGGGATATCGAGTTTATCATCGAACTAATCCCCGGAACAGGACCCATAGCCCAGAGACCCTATAGTATGAACCCGTCTGAACTAGCAGAACTGAAGAAGCAACTAGATGCCATGCTGTGGATTGATTCGACCAAGTGCGTCACCATGGAGATCACCTGTTTTGTTTGTGGACAAGAAAGATGGAGGTAACCGTTTGTGTACGGATTATCGAAAGTTGAATGATGTCACTATCAAGAACAAGTACCCACTTCCCAAGATAGAAGATTTGTTTGATCAGTTGACCGGTGCCAAAGTGTTTTCTAAGATTGATCTTAGAACAGGCTATCATCAACTCAAGATTCGCGCAGAGGATATTCCAAAGACTGCCTTTACCACCAGATATGGATTATACGAGTATACTGTCATGTCTTTTGGATTAACCAATGCACCCGCTTATTTCATGAATCTTATGAATAAGATTTTTATGGACTTCCTGGATAAGTTTGTCGTTGTTTTCATCGATGACATTCTGATTTATTCCAAATCAGAAGAAGAACATGAGCTACACCTAAGGATCATTGTTGGAACCCTTAGAGAGCATCAGTTGTATGCCAAGTTTAGCAAATGTGAACTTTGGTTACAGGAGGTAGGATTCCTCGGTCACATTGTATCAGCCGGAGGAATTACCGTTGACCCTGCAAAGGTGAAAGATGTCGAAGATTGGCAAGCCCCAACCACTCAAACCCAAGTTCGCGCATTTCTCGGATTGGCGGGATACTACCGCAAGTTCGTAGAAGGATTCTCGAGTATCGCCAGACCCATGACCCAATTGCTAAAGAAGGACAAGAAGTTTGAATGGACGGACAAATGTGAAGCGAGTTTTCAAGAACTCAAGAGAAGATTGATTTCAGCCCCAATCTTAATCATGCCGGATATCACGAAGCCCTTTGACGTGTATTGTGATGCATCCATGATTGGTCTCGGATGTGTGCAAATGCAATAAGGAAAAGTTATATCTTATATATCTCGACAACTAAAACAACATGAGCAGAACTATCCAACCGTAGTTCTAGCCCTGAAGACATGGAGGCATTACGTGATGGGAAACCGTTGTGAGATTTATTCAGATCACAAGAGACTGAAGTATATATTCACTTAGAAGGAGATGCATATGAGGCAGAGAAGATGGATTGAGCTAATCAGGGATTACGATCTGGACATTCACTATCACCCCGGTAAAGCCAGCGTGGTAGAAGATGCTCTCAGCAGATTGCCGTGCCGCTTGAACTCCATGATTTTGAAGGAGCAACCAAGTCTGCACAAATAGATGGAAGATTTCCGAATGGAAATATTGAGTGAAGGATTTTTGGCTAGCATAGAACTTCAACCCAATTTGATCAGCCAAATCAAAGAGGCACAGAAAGGAAATGCTAGTATCGACGGAATCAAGCGTCGTATCAGTACAGGCAAAGTACCTGGATTCACCGAAGACGAAGAAGGAGTTCTGTGGTACAAAGTACGCCTTTGTGTACCATCAGATTTTGAGTTGAAAGAAGTTATTCTGAAGGAAGCTCATGATACTCTTTATTCTATCCACCCCGGAGGAACGAAGATATATCAAGATTTGAAAGAACAATTTTCGTGGCATAAGATGAAGAGAGAAATCGGAAGCTACATCGCCAAGTGTGATATATGTCAGAGAGTCCAGGCGGGACATCAAAGACTCGCTGGATTGTTGCAACCATTGCAGATTCCGGAATGGAAATGGGATTCCGTTGGAATGGACTTTATCATCGGATTGCCTACTTCTAGTAGGGGAAATGACTCTATCTGGGTCATAGTGGACAGATTGTCCAAAGTCGCCCATTTCTTACCCGTCAAGACCACATATCAGAGTTCGAAGCTAGCGGAGTTATACATCGCTAGAATCGTCAGTTGGCATGGAGTCCCCAAGAACATCGTATCGGATCGAGGAACTCAGTTTACCTCGAGATTCTGGAAAAAAGTCCAAGAAGGTTTAGGAACCCGACTAGATTTCAGCACAGCTTATCACCCTCAGACCGACGGAAAAACGGAGCAAGTAAATCAAATACTCGAAGACATGTTGAGAGCATGTGTGTTAGAGTATGGATCTAAATGGGAAAACTGTCTGCCGGTTGCAGAATTTTCATACAACAACAGTTATCAAGCTAGTTTGCAAATGGCCCCATTTGAATTCATTATGGAAAAAGTGTCGCACCCCTTTGAACTGGTCGGAAGTAGGAGAGAGTCAGATTTTCGTACCCAACATCCTACGAGAAGTAGAAGAGAAGGTTCACAAGATTCGTGAGAACCTCAAGACAGCCTAGTCAAGGAAGAAGAGTTACGTTGACAAGAGACGTCGAGACCTCTCCTTCAACATTGGAGATTTTGTGTATCTGAAAGTGTCACCATTGAAAGGAATGCAGCGTTTCCAGCTGAAAGGAAAGTTAGCCCCCAGATATATCGGCCCCATCAAGATTCTAAACCTTCAAGGAGAAGTGTCGTATCAATTGGAACTGCCCGAAGAGATGTCAGTTGTGCACAATGTGTTCCATATATCATTACTTCGCAAGTGCCTCGAAGTTCCGGGGAAGACGGAAGTGTTCAAGAACATTGATCACCGGACCATAGAGATCAACGATGTCTTGAACTATCCCGAAGTACCCATCTGTATCTTGGAAGAAGATTTTAGAACTACCAGAACCCGAAGCATCAAGTTTCTCAAGATTAAGTGGATCAACCACACAGAAGAGGAAGCTACCCGGGAGCGCGAAGATCACATCAGGATGGAGTTTCCCGATCTCTTCAAATCATAGGTAATCTTTTTCGTCCTTTTTCAAATCTCGGGACGAGATTTTGGTTAAGGGGGGACGGTTTGTAACATCCCAAAAATACTAAACTTGGATCATCAAACTCTAATCATCAAAATTAGGGTTAACAAAAACCTTTTCCAACTAAAAATCTAAAAGCATTGATATGTGTGTATTAAATTTTGGATTGTTTTGAATTGCCATGATTCTGTGTTTCTTTGCGTGTAAAATGATTCTTAGGTGCAATAAACATCATCTAAACAATCCCCAAACTTTTCCCAAAGACAAACAAGTCAAAACAAATAAATTAAGTGAATGGTCACTTTGGACAAATTAACTCCCATGCCTACTTTGGCTATCTCTAATTTTCAAAACTCAACAGAAACATGTATGGATCTTTGCACCCCTTGATAGTACTCATAATAAGGTACCAAGGCCCACTTTGTGATCATCCAAACACATTTAAATGCTTAGTTGAAATGACAGTTTAAAATTGAATCTATCTCATATGGGAAGATCCCACTATTTCAAAAACCACTCAAACCAGCTCAATTTTCAAAACCCAAGCACCCACAGAATCCTCAACACATGCCTAGCACACCCACCAAAAATCTTTTCAAAATTCAAAACTCAAATTCATGCAGCATTTCATCAAACAGGTTGTAGATTCAAATCAACCAAATCAAATTCACTGTTTTTAATAGTGTTTTGGGCCTAACCTTGTTCCCTCTCTGGTTGCAACTAGTCCTTAGTAGATCATCTAGCTCTTTTAACTATCCTTAGCACGACTGTAAGAAATCCTAGCCATTAATCGTGAGCAGGCCAAGAGCAAACTTGCCACCCCGTTGTCACCGGCGAGCTAGAGGCCACACTAGCCCCGCCAACCTTGTCTAGGAGCTAGCCAGCACCCCACCGCCACTCCCTGTCCCAGCCTTGAGCAATGCCAGCCACTGGACCACACGCCCAAGCCATGCCAAGCCTCTCTGCGAACATGCCGAGAGCACGCCCGTGCGCCACCCTCGACACACGCCCACAGACCGCGCGCCGCCCTTGCCGCGTGCACGCGTGATCACCACCACCCCAGCAACCCCGCAGACACGCCCGTTCGCCCCCGCGCGGACCACGCGCGTTGTGCGCCATCAAAACCTCCGTCGGACCCGCTTAGAGCGCCGAAGTGTTCCGACCGATCAGCACCACCGCATGCTTCGCCACCACGCCGTTGAGCTTCGCCAGGGAGCACAGCACCGCCCGCTACCGTCGCCCACGCCGATAGACCACTGTGCCGTCCACCACGACGAGCTCAGCCCGCGCCCGTCGGTCCTCTCTCGCCACTATAAATAGAGGCCTCCCCCGCTCGATTTCTTCACACCATTCCACTCCCCTCTCACCCAGAACCACCCCACCTCACTCCCGAGGCAAGGCGAGGCAAGGCGAGCAGCGCATCACCGGAATTTTACCGGAGCCCGCCGCTGCTGGAGAAGAAGGAAGCCATCGATTGGAGCCGCCCCAGGAGGAGCTTCCAGTGCTAGGAGAATCGCCGTCGTCGACTTCGTCATTTTCCCCCATCGCCGACCCTCGCCTGATCCCCGGTGAGCCTCCCACGACCCCCACCTGCCTCGTTAGGGTTCTGTCTTGCCGGCGCTGCCCGACGTGGACGATGAGCCGTAGCCGTTCGATTAGACTTAGATCATGCGGCCGAGATCGCCCCGTACCACTTCGCGTGTTATGAGCCACTAACGGGTGGAACCCCCCTGTCAGCTGAGCCCCGCGCTGTGCAGTGACATTGGGCCGGCCCATTAACCCTTCCCGCGCAGCCCAACCGTTTGAATTTAGCTTTTTCGATTTTAATTCAAACTCAATTCTGTACCTAGTTTCAAAAATCAACCCAGCTCAATTCAGTGAACCAAATTGCACGAAACCAATTTTGTTAGAAAGGTATTGAAATGATTAATCCAAGCCCGTTGGATTCAAGTCATTTGGATCTGTAGATCACCCTTGATAAAAATAACAAGGCAGAAGCTTTTCTGCATTCAAACATTTTTCAAACTTTAACCATAATAGCTTTTGAGTTGATTCCAACTCTCAAAAATCACATTTGATCATATCTTTCAGAATATATAGAAACATTTGGGTTTACTTACAGAAATAATATCGAAGTAATAAAAGAATGCCACATAGGCATTACTAGTCACTTTAATTATTTAAAATAAAAAGGTTAAACCTTATTAAATTGTGACACCACTTTAAATCACATTACCATGTACTGAAATATGTGGTGATGACATGTGTCAACATAATCCCATGTTTGGTTTGGAGAATATTAAATCTTAAGTAGTTTTTCAATGAGTAGAAATTACTTTTCTAAAAATAAAATAAATAAGACCAAAGCTTTAATCTTGTAATGTTAGTGATGATGCCAGATCGTCTATAGTGCACCTTTGTGTGATGATTGCAAGTAGTTAAGTATTGTTTGGTGATTGTGTACCTCGTATTTATTTATAGACGCTAGTACCGACCAAGGATACGAGGAGGAAGGAGGATACTACGAAGAATAAGCCGAGGAGAACTTCAACCACTACTCTGCACAAGGCAAGCTAACACTTGCAAGATACTCTACTTTAGCAAGCCTTACTAATCAAGTTGACCCATGCAAGCTAATACTTGCTTGTTACCATGCCAACTATATGCCTTAAGCATATGTGATCATACCCACTTGATAACCCAATCCTAGTTTTACTTGCAAGCTTTCTACTTTATTTCTTTATCAAAGCTATTACTTAGAGTTTACTTAAGTGACTTGTAGATTCTAGGAGGATAATTGAAGGTTGCATAAAGAGCATTAAATTTGTCCTAAGATAGATAATCTTTGTAGAGGTCCCAACCCAATAAGGTTGATCCCTCCTGTGTTTACAATGCTAGTCCCTGGATCAATAGCTAGCATCCACAGTTAAGATGTAATATCAAGATACAAAGGTCATAATATAAATTTATAACCAGGAATTACATAAGTTTATAACATCAAACATAGCTCATTTGGCTATTACATTACATTTGCAGCGGAATGACTATAAGTATGGGTCCATCATCTTCAAAGTGCCACAGGCAGATGTTGGTTGTAGATTTTGTAGTCCTAGTCAATCAAACAATCTTCATTTTAAAACAATCAACCTGCAACATTACAAGTTACAGCCACAAGGGTCAATACATTTTGAATTGTATTGGCAAGCTTCACTTTAATGTATAATGATAGTGGATCCTATCATTATATGCACATTTGGGATAAGTAGAGTTTAAGGCTTATTTGCAGAAGGCAATATTTTATCCTAACTTTTCAAAAGGGTTTTAAAGTCTTTTGTCAAATTTCTTTTCCAAGTTTCTTGAACTCCTTGGTAGAGACTCAAGTGTTCAAATCCTTGTCAAAATCTCTTGAGCACCTTGGTAACCCCAAGTGCAACAAGTTTTATAAAAAAAACTCATGAATTCCTTGGTAAAGCCCCAAGTACTTCATGCTCTTGAGCACCTTGGTAACCCCAAGTGCAACAAGCTTTACAAAATCTCTTTGAATTCCTTGGTAGACACACAAGGGCATCAAGTTTTTATATTAGAAGTTGGAATGTCGAGATCTCCCATAGTTCAAACTTTAGTTGCTCAGTATTATCCATAACCGGGGACACGGCTAAGTACTTAGATTTTGTTAACTTCTGCAGAAGGAGTACACTTTACCCACATGAAACAATCCCATCTTGTTGCCACCAGTGGCCTACTAGATTAGTGCTCACCAAGATGGAGTACTGGCAGATTGAGAATGTGACGAAGTCTTTCCAAAAGGTCCTCCCATACATCATTGCTAGCTTTGTCTTCAGCCCCCATGAAGCATTCCAGATCCCCATGTCCAGTAACTAAAGACAATGTATGGGTCTTCCTAATGTAATTGACTAAGCCAGAGCCATAATAGCATGTGGTTGTACACGAAAGCCACAATTGGAGAAGCATGTTTGATCTCTAAGTTTCCTAGGTGGTTTTCTTTTGGAGCACAACACAAAGTGATTGCCATAGACATGGTTCCCTTTTGTTGCCACCTTCTCCAAAACTTAAAGTATCCTCCACCTAGGTGGTTCATTGAGTCCTTGTTTTATTATGTAAAACACAAGTCCTTTTCTCAATCTTTGTAAAATCTCAACATGTATCTCTTTTTCAAATTTTAGCAAATAGCATGGCTAAGCATGTACAACTTTAATAGTTTTACTAAGGAGTGTTTAGGGAATCCTATTAGGATTTAGCATAGCATAAGTATAGAATATCTTTTCATGCATATTTTCAAAATCCACTAAGTATAATGAAAATAGTAGGACTTTTGTATGATAGTGTAACTTGCCTTTTTGTTTAGGGAATGATAGTCACTTCTTGATCTTGCTAGTCTCACACTTTGCTAATTTCACTACAATCAACAAGCATAGTATCAAGTAGTATTCCATCATTCAAACAATAAATTCACATACACAAAGCAATGGTTCCTAAGTGTTGTAAAAAGAGGGTTCTATTGCAAAGTTGGTCTCTTCTAGGTTTATAAACTTTGTAAGGTCCACATTGGTCATTTTACCAAAATGGCAAAGTCATTAGTTAGAGGTTTTGCCCAAAGTCTATTTTAAAATCCATTCAACATTTTATGTGGGGAAAATTATTCTTTTTAAAGTATGACTTTATGTTTTTCACTGAGTGGGTTACCTTTGGCAAGGCTTGGTGTTTTGGGTCAGTAAGTTTTTGTCCAAAACATTTTCCCAAAGTTTTCCTTGCCCAAACTTTTCCATAATAAAATCAATGAGTTTTACTTTGGCTAGAAAATGACTAAGTTAACTAATTCAACTTAAATTTCACAAAAATCATTTTTAACACTATGGGTTGGTTCCTAGGGTCAGTAAGATCACTACAAATCATTTTGCAAAGGTTTTGTCATTAAATTCAATTTTAAACAATTTTTATACTCTAAACAAGTACACAAATGATTCTGCAAATTCAACCAAGCTAACAGATACTATTTTCAAAACTAAGGCCATGGTTGTTTAGAGATTGTTCTCCTGATTTCATTGGTATAAAATTTGTCAAATTTGGACGTGTAGATCAAAAGTTATAAGGGTTTGAAAATCCTATCTAAATCAGATTTCAAATCTGTTTTTAAATCGAACAGGTGACACGCGGCGTGTTCTTACTGGCCGATACCGGTTCGGGTGGATCGTGCGATGCTGGCCGTTGGATCTAATTATCACCGCGCGGCTCAGATCATTCGATACCCCTTCGCTCACTTTCTTTCCTAGCCGCTGGATCAAGATCGGACGGTGCTCAGGAGGTTGACCACTAGTTGGCGGCGCCGGCGGCGTCGACTGGCGGCGCACGCTCTGTCCGAGGTGGTCTGGCCGTTCTAGGAAGCGAGAGAAGAGGAGGAGAGGCTCACCGTGATCGCAGGGTCGTGGGGAAGCTCGACGTGGTTTCGAGGAGGCGAGGGGCGCACTGGGGCGGTACTAATCGCTCGCCGGAGTAAAGGACGGCGTCGGGTGGTCTCAGTCGTGGTCGAAGACGACGTTGTAGATCGTCCTAGGACAAAACAGAGGCGTGGTTAAGTGTGGGAGGTCACGGAGAGGTCACGTGCATGAACGAGAAGGTACGGGGCAGTCGGAATCTACCTGAGTTCTTGACGGAGTTGAAGGAAGACGCGTCGGCGTCGGAAGCTTGACGTAGGCGACGTTCCGGGGCGCCCGCGGTCGAACTGAGGGTATGGACAGAAGCGTTAGAGGATGGGGAGCGTGCGTGCTTGGTCGAGGAAGCAAGGGGAGGCAGTGTTTGGCCGGGATTGAGGCTAAGCTCGTCGGAGACGGCGGCGGTGCAGAGAGAAATTGGGGCGGCCTGGAGGCAGAGGGGAGGAGTGGTCTGGGGGAAAAGGAGGAGGAGACGCTGGGGTTTAATAGCATGCAGTCACGGCGAGGTTTAAGGCACGGCATCAATGCGTATTCAAGCCGCGATATCAACGGCAGAAACGGCCGGCGCAGTCGTCGCGAGGAAGAAGGAGGAGTGGGAAAGTGGGGTCTGCAGGTCAGTGGGAAAAGAGTGAGGAAAGGGTCCACCGGTCAGTCTCTTTGCGGGTCTGTTAATAGGTGTGAACCGTTTTCTTCGGGTGAGGGGGAGTTGGGCTGCTGGGCTTAGTTGGGCCGGCTGGGCTAGATGGTTGGGCTGCTCTATTTTTTTCTGTCTGGATCCTTTTTCTTTTTCTATTTCTGATTTCTGTTTTGAATTTCCAATCAAACAAACATCAACCAAATCAATTCAAACAATACTCAAACTTTGTAATATTGAAATTTGTTCTGTTTAGCAATATGGTCAAAAGTCCAAAATAAAATAATAAAAACTTTATTAATCCATTCTTTAAGTAAATAAAATTGGAACTTTATTTATTTAACATGGTTTGATTTATTTAATAAAGATTCTCATTTGAAATCCAAATATTTTCAAAACTCAAACAGTAGGTTTTATTTGGAAAATAAAAAAAATATTTGGAAAATTTGTTTAAAACAAAATAACCTTTTATTTTAGGATCCATTAATAATTAAATAAAATGGGCTTTAGTTATTAAATCAAATAGAGTTTGATTTTATTAATAAAATCTTTATTTGAAACCTAAATATTTTCCAAACCGAATGAGTAGGTTTTATTTGGAAGTATTAAATATTTGGAAACTTTATTAATTTAAACAAATAAGTTTTTTGATGGTTTATAAATGATAGAACCTTTATTAATAAAACTTGGATATTAAATCTTTATTATTTTATTCAAACAATCCTTTATTATTTTTAATTAAACCTTTGCTATTTTATTTAAATAAAAGTTTTAATTTCAAAAGCTTGACCAAGGTTTTAATTTGGCTTTATAAAATAATTCTTTATTTATAATCCATCTTTTCTTTTGAATACCAAACCTTTTATTTTAAAAGATCCAAAATCTTATTTCCAAAATATTTATTTTCCTTTATTTAAAATGTTTATCTTTTTAAACCTCTTTAGGATTTATTTAATTCAAATTGGTTTGAGGTTCCAATTGAATTCAAAAAGTTTCTTCTGGCTCTGAAATTCAAACAAAGTTTTATTCTATTAATTTATTTTCACATTACAAGATTTGGAAAATCTTGGGATGTGACAATCTTGATGTCATCCTAAGGCATGAGATCGTAATTAGTTAAACTCCACTTGTTTATCACCCCTCATTAGTACTTACCCCCACTTGTAGATGCTAGTGCTAAGCATAAAACTTGATCAAATTTAGATGGGAATACTTGGTGGAAAATGTTTATGAAAACCTTAGAATGATGAGTCATTCTACTGAGATGTTTTGACATGTGTTTCTTAACACCAGATGATTTGGATGATGAAAAATCTTAAGGCATGAGCCTTAGCCCTTTATAAAACCGATGGTTGTCTGGATGCGATACCATTCCAATTTTACCGTACAACCACAATACCCGAAAATTGGGTAGGGCTTGACTGGAAACTTATATACCTTAGTATGGGTTCCCTCACGGCCAAGGTCTGAGTTGAGGCTACCTTGTGAAGATTGTCCACATGTGCAATACCCAAGATGACAGTTGGTCATGGTTGGGAGGCCAAACTCATAGGAGAGGTGCCTATACTAGGGCGTGTAATTTAAAAGTTAGGATTGATTATCCGCATACTGAGTATGGTGAATTCAGGATTTGTTCCTGACGGATGTATCGAATGTTGTGGTGGAAGTGTACAATCTTAGCAGAGTGTCAAACTATTTGAATAGCCGCTTCTGCGGTTATGGAGAGTTTTAGTGGCCATACTGTTCCCCCGTCAGATATTTTTAAAATGACTTGTGAAATGGATTGAGAATTTGACTTGACCACAACAAAGTTGTGATATGAAATACAAGTTCCCACTTATGTGTTATAAAACTTCAACTAGCATTCTTTGCTTCTGAACTTAGTAGAGGTAAATCTGGCTTTTTGCAAAACAACCCTAGAGCTTAGTGTCCTACTACAAAAATCCCCATAACTTGTTAGTATTAGTTTGTGAGTACTTAAAGAGTACTCATGGCTTTGTCCCTGGCTATTCCCGTGGCCATACTATGAAGAGGAGTACCTGGATGAAGGACCCCAGAAAGGTTACGACAACTAGGATCATCTCCCATCGTCAGCATTGCCTGTGACCCCGAAGATGGAGCTTCGCCTACGCTACCTTTATTATTACGTACTCTGCTGCTTGAGTTGTATTAAGAACTGGATCATGATATCCCTATTTGTGTAAGACCTTATGTATGGTTTGTAATGGATGATGTACTGTGGTATCCAAATCAGTTATGTATCGCAAAAATGGTAATCCTGGGATTGCGATGTATGGCATAACAGGCATCTGGGATTAAAAATACGGGTGTTGACAGGTTGGTATCAGAGCCATCCTTACCATAGGAGACCCAAGTTAGACTGGACGTTCGAATCAAAAACTTAGTTTCAAAACCAAAGGAAGCAAATATTTACAAACGTTATTCCGATTCTTATCACTTTGATTCTTTCATGAAAATTCATGTTCCTCAAAAACTCTTGCAAAATACATAAAATTTGACACACTTGATCACTCTACTAACTTACTCATCCTATATTATTTTAATGGACGTGAAGTACAACAAGTTTTATCAGTTGGGGAATGGAGGAGACCTCATCTTTGAGCGGGATTTGGACCAGCTTTCAGAACATCTGGAGCGTCCTCACCCCGAGTTCTTCGGAGCTCAGCTCAATGATCAAGGAGGAGAAGATCTGCACTGGCTAATTGTTGCAAGTCTCCGAGGAAAGATTGAACCCCCCATTGCCGAGGGAATTCAGTTCACCTTAAGAGAGAACAAATGGCTCGATGGACTTGCTAGGGCCATGCAGGAAGCTCTTGCCCATCTGTGTGGGCAGAGTATCAACCAGATCAAGGGTACCCTATTTGAGTTTTGTCCAAGACGTGATGCTATGGGACAGCCACTGGAAGCCCCATACCACCACGAGCTGAAGACTCAGTTGGACCACCTTAGCTTCATGATGTATGATCTTTAGCAGGAATTGGACAATTGTCGTGACTACTCCAACCACAAGTCTGCCATCATCAAGACGAAGGATCAGACCATCGCCATGCTAGCAAAGGATCGCAAGTCTCGCCGTCAGCTTGACAAGAAGGAGTGCATCATTGCCCATCTTTGCCACCGTATCTCGGATTTGGAGGAGACCATCCACAAGAGAGACATGCAGCTGGAGGAAAGGGAGAATGCCGGAGAGGATCTTCGTGGAGACCCCTACTCCTATCTCAGCGACGATGATGATTTTCTGGAGGATCAGGCCATGGAATTCTTCACCGATGAGGATGATTTTGCCTTCATCGATGACGACGAGGATGACGATTACACCGACTCCGAGGAGTAGTAGCACCTAAGCACTAGCGTAGTGAGTTGTATTCGGTCCCACTGTATCGTAGTTTCTAGAATGGTTCTTAAAACCATCTGCTTTCCTTTGTTGGGGTGTGTGTTGTATTGTGTGCTATGGATGAATGAATGAGAAGCAAGTTGCTAGAAAATCTGAGCCAAACCTTAAGAACTTTTCAAAGTCCCTGAACCTTAGAAATTTCCCTATTTTCTCATGATCCATCTCAATCTTCAGATGCCTCGTGGAGGAAGTGGTTCATCCCCGGACCAGATGTTGCAGATCCTGCAAATGTTGGTTTCTGACCGCGAAGCTGAAAGAGTGAAACGTCAAGCCAACCTAGCTACCCTTCAGCATATAGCTCAGCTGGCCCACAACAATCAAGGCCAAGGAAATGGTAATCCTGGGATTGTGATGTTTGGAATAACAGGCATCTGGGATTAAAAATCCGGGTGTTGACACATAGTAACATAGTAGCCCTATCATGCATACTACAAAAATTCCACTAAGTGTATTGAAAATAGTAGGACATGGATGATATTGCCACTTGCCTTTTTGGTAGAGAAATTAGATTCACTCATTGATCTTGCAATAGTCACACTCTTCAAAGTTCACTATAATTCAATCAAGCAAGCACATATTCAAACTAGCATTCAAATAGCTCACCGCATAAAATAATAAAAACAAAGCAATGCATGCAAGCATGCAAAAGATTGTTTTATTTGGAAAGGTGGTTTCTAATAGGCTATAAACATTTTAAAACACTTATTGGTCATTTATAAAAGTAGCAAAACCATTTAAAGTCAAGTTAGTGAAAATAGGCCATTTAAATCATTTTTGTGTTTTGCTAGAAATGTTTTCAATCAAAGGAATAATTTCTAATGTTTTCCTAATATATTTTTAAACACAAATGTTAGTGTTTATGGTCAAAGTGTTTTAAAACCAAAAATTATTTACAAAAGGTTACACTCAAAAACGATTTTTAAATCAAAGCAACATTTTATTTTACTAAAAATTCCTTTAATCAAAGTAATAATTTTCTAGGGTTAATAAAATACATTTTTAAATCCAAAACTTTGTGAGCGCCTCAAGACAGCCCAGTCAAGGCAGAAGAGTTACGCTGACAAGAGACGTCGAGACCTCTCCTTCAACATCGGAGATTTTGTGTGACTGAAAGTGTCGCAATTGAAAGGAATGCAGAGTTTCCAGCTGAAAGGAAAGTTAGCCCCCAGATATATCGGCCCCTTCAAGATTCTGAACCATCGAGGAGAAGTGTCGTATCAATTGAAACTGCCCGAAGAGATGTCAGCCGTGCACAATGTGTTCCATATATCATTACTTCGCAAGTGCCTCGAAGTTCCGGGGAAGACGGAAGTGTTCAAGAACATTGATCACCGGACCATAGAGATCAACGATGACTTGAACTATCCCGAAGTACCCATCCGTATCTTGGAAGAAGCTTTTAGAACTACCAGAACCCGAAGCATCAAGTTTCTCAAGATTCAGTGGAGCAACCACACATAAGAGGAAGCTACCTGGGAGCGCGAAGATCACATCAGGACGGAGTTTCCCGATCTCTTCAAATCATAGGTAATCTTTTTTGTCCTTTTTCAAATCTCGGGACGAGATTTTGTTTAAGGGGGGAAGGTTTGTAACATCCCAAAAATACTAAACTTGGATCATCAAACTCTAATCATCAAAATTAGGGTTAACAAAAACCTTTTCCAACTAAAAATCTGAAAGCATTGATATGTGTGTATTAAAATTTGGATTGTTTTGAATTGCCATGATTCTGTGTTTCTTTGCTTGTTAAATGATTCTTAGGTGAAATAAACATCATCTAAACAATCCCCAAACTTTTCCCAAAGACAAAAAATTCAAAACAAATAAATTAAGTGAATGGTCACTTTGGCCAAATTAACTCCCATGCCTACTTTGCTATCTCTAATTTTCAAAACTCAACAAAAACATGTATGGATCTTTGCACCCCTTGATAGTACTCATAATAAGGTACCAAGGCCCACTTTGTGATCATCCAAACACATTTAAATGCTTAGTTGAAATGACACTTTAAAATTGAATCTATCTCATATGGGAAGCTCCCACTATTTCAAAAACCACTCAAACCAGCTCAATTTTCAAAATCCAAGCACCCACAGAATCCTCAACACATGCCTAGCACACCCACCAAAAATATTTTCAAAATTCAAAACTCAAATTCATGCAGCCATTTCATCAAACAGGTTGTAGATTCAAATCAACCAAATCAAATTCACTGTTTTTAATAGTGTTTTGGGCCTAACTTGTTCCCTCTCTGGTTGTAACTAGTCCTTAGTAGATCATCTAGCTCTCGTAACTATCCTTAGCACGACTGTAAGAAATCCTAGCCATCAATGGTGAGCAGGCCGAGAGCAAACTTGCCACCCCTTTGTCGCCGGCGAGCTAGAGGCCACACTAGCCCCGCCAACCTTGTCTAGGAGCTAGCCAGCACCCCACCGCCACTCCCTGTCCCAGCCTCGAGCAATGCCAGCCACTGGACCACACGCCCAAGCCATGCCAAGCCTCTCTGCGAACATGCCAAGAGCACGCCCGTGCGCCACCCTCGACACACGCCCACAGACCACGCGCCGCCCTTGCCGCGTGCACGCGTGATCACCACCACCCCAGCAACCCCGCAGACACGCCCGTTCGCCCCCGCGCGGACCATGCGCGTTGTGCGCCATCAAAACCTCCGTCGGACCATCTTAGAGCACCGAAGCGTTCCGACCGATCAGCACCACCGCATGCCTCGCCACCACGCCGTTGAGCTTCGCCAGGGAGCACAGCACCGCCCCCTACCGTCGCCCACGCTGATAGCCCTCTGTGCCGTCGACCACGACGAGCTCAGCCCGCGCCCGTCGTTCCTCTCTCGCCACTATAAATAGAGGCCTCCCCCGCTCGATTTCTTCACACCATTCCACTCCCCTCTCATCCAAAACCACTCCACCTCACTCCCGAAGCAAGGCGAGCAGCGCATCACCGGAATTTCACCGGAGCCCGCCGCTGCTGGAGAAGAAGGAAGCCATCGATTAGAGCCGCCCCAGGAGGAGCTTCCAATGCCAAGAGAATCGCCGTCTTCGACTTCGTCGTTTTCCCCCATCGCCGACCCTCGCCTAATCCCCGGTAAGCCTCCCACGACCCCCACCTGCCGCCTCAGGGTTCTGTCTCGCCGGCGCTGCCCGACATGGACGATGAGCCGTAGCCGTTCGATTAGACTTAGATCGTGCGGCCGAGATCGCCCCGTACCACTTCGCGTGTTATGAGCCACTAACGGGTGGAACCCCCCTGTCAGCTGAGCCCCGCGCTGTGCAGTGACATTGGGCCGGCCCATTAACCCTTCCCGCGCAGCCCAACCGTTTGACTTTAGCTTTTTCTATTTTAATTCAAACTCAGTTCTGTACCTAGTTTCAAAAATCAACCCAGCTCAATTCAGTGAACCAAATTGCATGAAACCAATTTTGTTAGAAAGGTATTGAAATGATTAATCCAAGCCCGTTGGATTCAAGTCATTTGGACCTATAGATCACCCTTGATAAAAATAACAAGGCAGAAGCTTTTCTGCATTCAAAGATTTTTCAAATTTTAACCATAATAGCTTTTGAGTTGATTCCAACTCTCAAAAATCACATTATATCATACCTTTCAGAATATATAGAAACATTTGGGTTTGCTTACAGAAATAATATCCAAGTAATAAAAGAATGCCACATAGGCATTTCTAGTCACTTTAATTATTTAAAATAAAAAGGTTAAACCTTATTAAATTGTGACACCACTTTAAATCACATTACCATGTACTGAAATATGTGGTGATGACATGTGTCAACATGATCCCAAGTTTGGTTTGGAGAATATTAAATCTTAAGTAGTTTTTCAATGAGTAGAAATTACTTTTCGAAAAATAAAATAAATAAGACCAAAGCTTTAATCTTGTAATGTTAGTGATGATGCCAGATCGTCTATAGTGCACCTTTGTGTGATGATTGCAAGTAGTTAAGTATTGTTTGGTGATTGTGGACCTCGTATTTATTTATAGACGTTAGTACCGACCAAGGATACGAGGAGGAAGGAGGATACTACGAAGAATAAGCCGAGGAGAACTTCAACCACTGCTCTGCAGAAGGCAAGCTAACACTTGCAAGATACTCTACTTTAGCAAGCCTTACTAATCAAGTTGACCCATGCAAGCTAATAATTGCTTGTTACCATGCCAACTATATGCCTTAAGCATATGTGATCATACCCACTTGATAACCCAATCCTAGTTTTACTTGCAAGCTTTCTATTTTATTTCTTTATCAAAGCTATTACTTAGAGTTTACTTAAGTGACTTGTAGATTCTAAGAGGATAATTGAAGGTTGCATAAAAAGCATTAAATTTGGCCTAAGATAGATAATCTTGATGTCATCCTAAGGCATGAGATCGTAATTAGTTAAACTCCACTTGTTTATCACCCCTCATTAGTACTTACCCCCACTTGTAGATGCTAGTGCTAAGCATAAAACTTGATCAAATTTAGATGGGAATACTTGGTGGAAAATGGTTATGAAAACCTTAGAATGATGAGTCATTCTACTGAGATGTTTTGACATGTGTTTCTTAACACCAGATGATTTGGATGATGAAAATCTTAAGGCATTAGCCTTAGCCCTTTATAAAACCGATGGTTGTCTGGATGCGATACCATTCCAATTTTACCGTACAACCACAATACCCGAAAATTGGGTAGGGCTTGACTAGAAACTTATATACCTTAGTATAGGTTCCCTCACGGCCAAGGTCTGATTTGAGGCTACCTTGTGAAGATTGTCCACATGTGCAATACCCAAGATGACAGTTGGTCATGGTTGGGAGGCCAAACTCATAGGAGAGGTGCCTATACTAGGGCGTGTAATTTAAAAGTTAGGATTGATTATCCGCATATTGAGTATGGTGAATTCAGGATTTGTTCCTGACAGATGTATCGAATGTTGTGGTGAAAGTGTACAATCTCAGCAGAGTGTCAAACTATTCGAATAGCCGCGTCTGCGGTTATGGACAGTTTTAGTGGCCATACTGTTCCCCCGTCAGATGTTTTTAAAATGACTTGTGAACTGGATTGAGAATTTGACTTGACCACAACAAAGTTGTGATATGAAATACAAGTTCCCACTTAGGTGTTATAAAACTTCAACTAGCATTCTTTGCTTCTGAACTTAGTGTCCTACTACAAAAACCCTAGAGCTTAGTGTCCTACTACAAAAACTTCAACTAGAATCTGGCTTTTTTGCAAAACACCCCTAGAGCTTTGTTCCTGGCTATTCCCGTGGCCATACTGTGAAGAGGAGTACCAGGATGAAGGACCCCAGGAAGGTTACGACAACTAGGATCATCTCCCATCGTCAGCATTGCATGTGACCCCGAAGATGGAGCTTCACCTACGCTACCTTTATAATTACGTATTCCGCTGCTTGAGTTGTATTAAGAACTAGATCATGAGATCCTTATTTGTGTAAGACCTTATGTATGGTTTGTAATGGATGATGTACTGTGTTATCCAAATCTGTTATGTCTCGCAAAAATGGTAATCCTGGGATTGCGATGTATGGCATAACAGGCATCTGGGATTAAAAATCCGGGTGTTGACAGGTTGGTATCAGAGCCATCCTTACCATAGGAGACCCAAGTTAGACTGGACGTTCGAATCAAAAACTTAGTTTCAAAACCAAAGGAAGCAAATATTTACAAACGTTATTCCGATTCTTATCACTTTGATTCTTTCATGAAAATTCATGTTCCTCAAAAACTCTTGCAAAATACATAAAATTTGACACACTTGATCACTCTACTAACTTACTCATCCTATATTCTTTTAGATGGACGTGAAGTACAACAAGTTTTATCAGTTGGGGAATGGAGGAGACCTCATCTTTGAGCGGGATTTGGACCAGCTTTCGGAACATCTGGAACGTCTGCACCCCGAGTTCTTCGGAGCTCAGCTCAATGATCAAGGAGGAGAAGATCTGCACTGGCTAATTGTTGCAAGTCTCCGAGGAAAGATTGAACCCCCCATTGCCGAGGGAATTCAGTTCACCTTAAGAGAGAACAAATGGCTCGATGGACTTGCTAGGGCCATGCAGGAAGCTCTTGCCCATCTGTGTGGGCAGAGTATCAACCAGATCAAGGGTACCCTATTTGAGTTTTGTCCAAGACGTGATGCTATGGGACAGCCACTGGAAGCCCCATACCACCACGAGCTGAAGACTCAGTTGGACCACCTTAGCTTCATGATGTATGATCTTCAGCAGGAATTGGACAATTGTCGTGACTACTCCAACCACAAGTCTGCCATCATCAAGACGAAGGATCAGACCATCGCCATGCTAGCAAAGGATCGCAAGTCTCGCCGCCGTCAGCTTGACAAGAAGGAGCGCATCATTGCCCGTCTTTGCCACCGTATCTCGGATTTGGAGGAGACCATCCACAAGAGAGACATGCAGCTGGAGGAAAGGGAGAATGCCGGAGAGGATCTTCGTGGAGACCCCTACTCCTATCTCAGCGATGATGATGATTTTCTGGAGGATCAGGCCATGTACTTCTTCACCGATGAGGATAATTTTTCCTTCATTGATGACGACGAGGATGATGAGGATGACGATTACACCGACTCCAAGGAGTAGTAGCACCTAAGCACTAGCGTAGTGAGTTGTATTCGGTCCCACCGTATCGTAGTTTCTAGATGATTCTTAAAACCATCTGCTTTCCTTTGTTGGGGTGTGTGTTGTATTGTGTGCTATGGATGAATGAATGAGAAGCAAGTTGCTAGAAAATCTGAGTCAAACCTTAAGAACTTTTCAAAGTCCCTAAACCTTAGAAATTTCCCTATTTTCTCATGATCTATCTCAATCTTCAGATGCCTCGCGCAGGAAGTGGTTCATCTCCGGACCAGATGTTGCAGATCCTGCAAATGTTGGTTTCTAACCGCGAAGCTGAAAGAGCGGAACGTCAAGCCAACCTAGCTACCCTTCAGCAGATAGCTCAGCTGGCCCACAACAATCAAGGCCAAGGAAATGGTAATCCTGGGACTGTGATGTTTGGAATAACAGGCATCTGGGATTAAAAATCCGGGTGTTGACACATAGTAACATAGTAGCCCTATCATGCATACTACAAAAATTCCACTAAGTGTATTGAAAATAGTAGGACATGGATGATAGTGCCACTTGCCTTTTTGGTAGAGAAATTAGATTCACTCATTGATCTTGCAATAGTCACACTCTTCAAAGTTCACTATAATTCAATCAAGCAAGCACATATTCAAACTAGCATTCAAACAACTCACCACATAAAATAATAAAAACAAAGCAATGCATGCAAGCATGCAAAAGATTGTTTTATTTGGAAAGGTGGCTTCTAATAGGCTATAAACATTTTAAAACACTTATTGGTCATTTATAAAAGCAGCAAAACCATTAAGTCAAGTTAGTGAAAATAGGCCATTTCTAATGTTTGCCAAATATATTTTTAAACACAAATGTTAGTGTTTATGGTCAAAGTGTTTTAAAACCAAAAATCATTTACAAAAGGTTACACTCAAAAACCATTTTTAAATCAAAGCAACATTATTTTACTAAAAATTCCTTTAATCAAAGTAATAATTTTATAGGGTTAATAAAATACATTTTTAAATCCAAAACTTAGAGTTTAAACCAAACCATTTGCAAAAGGTTTTACCCTAAAATCATTTTTAGAATAATTTTTATAACAAAAATAGGCCTAAAAATGTTTCTGCAAAAACATCTATTTTTCAGAAGCAAAACAGTAAACTAAGGCATGGTTGAAAAGGTTTATTTTTCTAATTACCATGATATAAAATTGGTAATTTTTGGACGTGTAGATCTAAAGTTATGAAATTTTCAAATCCAAACACTAAATAGAAATGTTTCTAATTTTAAAAAAAAATCTAGGCCACGTGGAGCGTTTCAATTGGCTAGTACCCGTTCACACGAATCGATCAACGTGGCCCGTCAGATCTAAATAACCACGCACAACACATATGCAATCATACCGATTCGTTTAATGATTCTATCGTGCCTCTACGATGTGCATCTAACAGCTATCAGCATCTCTACCAAGAACTGGCGGCGCTGCGACGATGGACGGCAGCGGCGCGCTCTAGAAGTGTTGTACCGGCGACTACTGGAAGCAAGGGAGAGGGGGAAGGGTCTCACCAGACTCGCCATGGCACGGGGAAGCTCAACATAGTCGTAGGAGGACAGGGGGCGTACGGGTTCGACGACGATTGCTTGCCGGAGTCGTTCCTGGCGGCGGCATGTTCTTTTGTTTTTCAGTGTCGAGCTTGTAGGCCACGCGCGGATTATTGGAGAGCTCCTGGAGATGCATAGGACGCAGGTGATCTAGATGGAGTAAGTCACAAGTCGAGGCGCACACGAGGTTGACGGCTAAGACTCACCAGAGTTGCGGAAGAGGATGGTGACGTTCGGCTTGGTCGTTGCCGACGCTCTAGGGCACGCGCGGACGAGATGGAGCTACTAGCGGGTGCGCCTGGTTCTAGCGAACATGCCCGTGGAAGCTAGGAGGTAGGAGGGGGTCTAGGTTGGCCGGAATCGTGGCCGGAGTGTTGTCGGAGCAGTGGGGTTGCAGCAAGAAATTTGACCAGCCCTAGGGCAGAGAGGGGCCGGCGAGTGAGGGGAAAGGAAGAGGAGAGGAGGGCGCTTATGAGGGCGTGATCACGGGGCAGAGTTAGCGCGACATTAAGACGGATTTAAGCGAGGATTAAGCGGCAGGAAACCGCGAAGGAGGAGAGCTTGGTCATCATGGTGGGGAAGAAGACGCCAGCATGGCGTGGGTCTGCGTCGTCAGCAAAAGAGAGGGGGTGCGGTGGGGTCCAAGCGTTAGCGAGTGAGGGGTAGACACGCGGGTAAGAAAACGATTCGTTAGGGGAATAAAGAGGTGCCACACTGGGCTGGTTGGGCCTGCTGGGCTAGGTTTAGTGGGTTGGTCCTGGGCTAGTTTGGTTTTTTTTCTGATTCTTTTTTCTTTTCTGATTTTTCTGTTTTGAATTCAAACGTCATTTGAATTCAGTTTTATTTTCAAATCTTTTTCTAAACTTTTAGTAGGGTTATCATTCTGTTTAAATAGAGATGTTTAACAATTCATTTAGAACATTTCTTATATTCTCATAAGGTTTAAATATTTATTTAAAATAGACCTTTGTCTTTATTTAAATAGGGTTTTAAATATATGTTCAAACTTCTATTTGAATTCCATTTTTTACCAAACCCTTTTCAGTAGGTTTTATATCTTTGTTAGTGTAAATAATTCACTTTCAATTATTTAAAATATTTTAATATGATTTAATGCTCATTTAAACTCGGCATTTGTCTTTATTCAAATAAAATCAAATATGGTTTTAAACCCATATAAATTTTATTCGAATAATTGTTTTTAAGTTAGTTAGAATTTTTTTTTAATCCACTTTGGGAAATTCCAATTTATTATTTTCTCATGATTTAATTAATCATTTAACTTAGGGATTTGTCTCCATTAAATATAAATTAGAATATGGTTTAATCCCATATACTTTTATTTGAATATTTTGTTTCCCTTTATTTTATTTTGATTTGGATTACCTTTGTTCCATTTGTTTATGGATTTGGCAAAGATTTAATTTGGCTTTTATAAATATTCCTTATTTGTTTATTTATTTCTTTGCCTTATAAAATCGATATATTTTTTATTTAAAGATCCTAAATTAGTGATTCAAATTTGTATAATTTTATTTAATATTTGTTTATATTTTAAAATACTTTTAGGATTATTTACTCAAGATTTGGTATGGATTTTTAGATAGGAGCTTTATTAGCTTTGGAAATTAATTCATTTTTATCTTATAAAATTCATAAGTTTTTATTCATGGCTCCAAATTAAATGAAACCAGTTTCTATGGTTTTATAATATATTTGTTTATCATTTACAAATGCTTGTTGCTGAATTTTTATATGGGTCAAATCCATAGTCTTAGAGATATCTTGGAAATGATTTTCTTCCATTAGAGTTTAGGGTTTTGGTTTGAATTTTCCAAATGTTTAAATTTCAAGATACATTAATTGATGAATGCATTTCACTTGATTGAAATTTTGTTGGATTCCATTTTATTCAAATTTCTTCAAGAAGGGTTTTGATGTTTCCATTTAGAAACAAAAAGTTTCTTTTCAACCTAAATTTCAGCAATTATTTCTTTTGTTTATTTATTTTTCACATTTATAGAAATTCACGAGTTACTAACTTTCCTAGTAGGTTCCATGAGTCACATAGTTCGGGCATTCCATTCGACATATGTACAGAAAACCATTTGAACGATTTGTCGGGTGAAGGTGCATTCATAACAGGTAGGGAAGCATGGTCGCGGTTGCTCGGGGTCAATGGAGCCCCTGGTAAACCAACCTCGCCTCACATCTCTGGGGATCAGCTTCGGGATTTGACCCGTTATGGCGGAAGCATCCTTAGGGCGTGACTCATGGCCTCGGCGAAACCAAGTTAAAGGTTGTGTCTAAACACCCTCTATCGGCCTTCCAAGGAAGAGGGCTAATAGCTTGGCATTAAGAGAAGGTTAGTACGTGTGGGTAAAGTTGTACACCCCTGCAGGGTAATAATATTTTTTTAAAGTCGTGTCCGTGGTTATGGACAACTTGGGAATGGACGTGATGATCATAGAGAACTTGAACCTAATCGTAAAACTTGGTAGATCAACATGTGCTTAAGGTTGCCTCCTGATGGGTACGAGGGGTGATCCTAGCTAAGGTTCAGGTGCTGATGATTTGGTGGATATTAAAAGAGATGATGATCAATACTTTGGAGATGTCGCTCCCTTATCCCCTTTTAAAATATTCTGATTAGACGAGCTTCTTCTCTCTCTTGCTTTACAAACAAAGATGGCTTTATGCAAAACAAGTCCTCCAGCCATAAGTCTTGCGGATTACACCTTGTACTCGCCCTTGCTTTGTTCATACCTTTGTAGCGGAGTAATTATTCACCTGAAGATGAGTTTGGTTCGACATCGACATTGACGAGTAGCTTGGGTCCCCGGCTGGCAGCCTAGAATCTACGGGTTGGGATTTCATCGTTATGCTTCAGTCCTCTTAGGAAATTTGTTATATTTAATAGAATAATTTTCCTTCAGTTGTTTTATGTTTGTGGTCAATGACCTATGCTTGTAATAATTTCGTTCATTGCTCGGTTATGAGCTTGCTGTAATAAATTTTGTGCCGTAGGGTCTCTATTGTGTTACCGATTCTCCACTGGATATCCTCGAGCACAAGGTTAAGCTTATGTCAGACGGATGTCTGGGATTTGTTTAGCCCTGATCCCGGGGGTGTCACATTAAACCCCTCAACCCATAATTAAACCCTAACCAAGTAGATATCATGCACTTATATATCTAAATTCCAGATACTTTCATTAAATTGTGGTAACACCATTATATTCCACAAATATAAGCCTAAAGCTTGAACATTATTAAAAATTCCCTAAACCATAAACCCCTAAACCATAACCCCCTAAACGACCCTAACTAATTAAGCATGCATATTATCCAAATTCGAGATACATTCATTAAATTGCGGTAAAAACATTATGTTTCGCAAATATAAGCATAAATTCCCTTCCGCCATGGAAGTGGATTCTGGCGCCTCTACCATGCTTGCTGTTGTCGGCGAGCAGGAAACGCAGGAGAGTACCGCTCATCAAATGGCTGAAGCTCCGGCTAAGGATGCCATCGGTAGCGTCAAGGCGGTGGTGGAAGCTGGTACTTCTGTCGAAGGCAGTGCCCTTGCTCCCTAGAAACCTTTTGAGTTCCCAAATATAGTCTACCCGGCGCTTACGCCGAGTAGCACAACTCTGGTTCTTGGAGCAGCACCGACATCTCCGACGTGCGGTCTTGAGGAGCTCCTCCGACAAGCAGAAATATTACGAGGAAATAGCATCTCCTTTGGCAAGCTGCTAGCCGAGAGCGCTACAAACCTCAAGATCGTTGCACTTTTAAGTTTTATTTTCCTTTTGCATTTCATATGAGTATCCACTATAGCCCCCGAGGATGTAGACAGAAAAACATAGGCTTTTGCGTCTAGATGCTCTAAGAGTGACTAAGCTAGAAAACTTCTCACTGTATCCCCCAAGCATGTAGATGGAATGAATTATTCCGACTAGATGCTTTAAGAGTAGCATACGCAGTGTTTATAAGTTTCATTATTGTAACCCCCAAGCTTCTAGTTGTAACGGAATTAGTTCCGACTAGATGCTTAAAGAAAGCTAAGCACATAGCTGAGTTAAAAATTATATACTGTAGACTCCGAGCTTCTAATCGAAAACTGAATTAGTTCCGACTAGATGCTCAAAGAAAAGGTAAGCATGTTGCTAGGTTAAAATCTCTCGCTGTAGCCCCCGAGCGTCTAGGTGGAGGATTTTCGGCTAGATGCTCGCAGCAGACTAAACAACGTTTTAACTTTGTCCTTTTTTCCACAGAACGAGAATGCTCGGAGGGGCATGGCCAATGACAAGTACCAGAAGATGCGCGCAGATCTTGAAGCCGAAAAGGGTAAAACTGCCATCTTGAAGGAAAAGATCATCAAAAACAAGAGTCTATTTTCTTTTTGTGCATTCCGTCGTGGTTTTGTGCCTATATTCTCTGAGTACTTACTGTGTACTTTGTTTTCTCCGACTTTGCATAACATGTTGCCAAGGCCAAGGACATTGTCGAGCAATCGAAGCACATTCAGCAGCTGGATAGCGAGAACAAGATCCTTAAGGAGGAGAGGAAAGACATGTTGAAAATGCATGAGGAGTCAATGAAGGCCCTGCAGGACTCCGGCACCAAAGAAATCAATCGCTTGAACGAGGAGATTGCGATCTTAAAAGATCAGAAGCAAGCCGCCGATGAGCAAAATCAATGCCATGGCGAGGCGTAAAAGCTCCTCCAACAAGAGAAAGAATCCTCTGGCAAGCTAAGGCCTGCATCTTCAGTATGTTTTCTCCGTCTTGGATTTCTGTAGTCCGGATACTTTGAATTGTTTAACTCATGCGCTCCTTGTCGTAATTTGCAGCTCCTATGGGTTTAAACCGATCGCCTCCTCCAGCCAAGGAATGCATGGTTATTGCCGGCAACTTCACCAACACCGCCATCACGCAAGCCAAGGAGATTGCCAAGCCCCTCCAGATAAACATCAAGGCATCGGATTCCGTGGGGAAGTACTCGGAGATTTTGCGCCGAGCCCCTGAGCGTATCACAATATGGAAAGCTTCATGTGCACGAGCTGGCGCATGGATGGTGTTGTCAATGGTGAAGGCACACTATGAAGATGCCGACATCGACACGGTGACCTCAGGCATTCCCGACGTAGACGATGATGGAAAAGAGATTAATCATGAAGACATCTTGTCATCGCTCGCGGGCTATGACACCGGAGTTGCCGAGTTGGTGGACGTCGACGTTTTCGTGCTATGAACATCATCGATAGCGGCAACCAGGGTTCCTCTGAGTCCCACCACAGCGCCGACTTCGAGGGTGTCTCTCCGGCTAGTGATGATGCTGCCTCCAAGTCACCTGCGCCAAAGGAGTGAAAGAACAACTTTCTAATATTTGTTTCACCTTTGGTGTACATGTGGAGAAAAACTTTGTTTATGTAACTTAAGGCGGAAAACAATGGTTGTTATTTCCTGCTACTCAAGAACTAGTTTCCAGCATGTATATATTTTTTAAGCAAGTGCTGGCTTATCTATTACTTTGGTTCTTGTGCTTGACTTTTTGTGAGTCGGAAGACTTGTTGTCAGAACCATGCGCTTTAGGTGATGATGCCCAATGGCACCGTCAATAACCTGAGCACAAAATCGCCGACAATAAGTGCCGAAAGTCACTACTACAGAATCCACATAAAAATGACAAAGAACGTGTAGACCAGAAAACATAAGATAACTCCCGTAAGCGGAATTTTCACAAGTGCAACGCAAAGCTTGTGCATAAAGGTTTTACATGATCCAAAAATGAACACTAAAGGAGGTAAAAGACTCATAAATATGAGTGAACCAAAGAGCTTTATTTCATTGATCATATAAGAGGTACACAATTAGATAAAAAACGCTAAGTGTAAAAAGGACGTAGCTGTGCTATGTTCCATGGCCGATCAAGCTCCGGGTAGTCACCATCCGGGTCACGTCGCTTACACTTATGATCCTCGTTGGGTCTATCCTTCAGTTCACGATTTTCAACGAGGTAGTAAGACCCAGTGAGTAGTGCCTTGCTTATGATGAACGGTCCTTCCCATGGCGGGGATATTTTGTGTGACTTCTTCTGCTTAAGTCGGAGCACCAAATCCCCATCTTTAAACTAGAGATGTCGAACGCGGCGGCTATGGTAGCTGCGTAGCTTCTGCTGGTAGATGGCGGATCTTTGGCATGCCAAAACACGCTCCTCCTCGAGAAGGTCCACATCTAGGCGTCTGGATTCTTCAGCGTCATCTTCGTCGTAGGCGGCAACTCTTGGTGAATCGTGAAGGATGTCGGAAGGCAGGATGGCTTATGCTCCATATACCATGAAGTAAGGGGTGTATCCGGTTGATATGTTGGGTGTAGTTCGTAAACTCCACAGCACAGATGGCAATTCTTCCGCCAGGCTCCAGCTGCTCTATGTAGCGGTGCCTCCAGACGTGGCTTGATTCCCTGTAGAATTAATCCATTGGCTCGCTCAACTTGACCGTTGGATTGTGGGTGTGCCACAGATGCAAGGTCAAGTCGGATGCCTTTCTCCCAACAATAAGCCTCCACTTCTCCGAGTGATAAATTGCTGCCGTTGTCGGTGATAATGCTGTGTGGGAGACCAAATCTCACCACTAGATCCCTGACAAACCTGAGGGCAGTTGCCCCATCAAGCTTTCTAATGGGTTTAGCTTCTATCCATTTAGTGAATTTATCAACTGCTACAACAAGATGCATAAACCCACAAGGTGCCGTCTGTAACGGTCCCACCATGTCTAGCCCTCAGACTGCAAACGGCCAAGTTATTGGTATTGTTCGTAGTTCTTCAGCAGGAACATGTGGTTTTCGGGCATAATACTGGCATCCCATGCATGTCTCAACCAGCTTGTCGGCGTCCGCCTTCACGGTCAGCCAGTAGAATCCTTGCCGGAAGGCTTTTCCGACCAATGATCGAGGAGCGGCGTGATGCCCGCAATCTCCGATATGGATTTCGCGCAGGATTTCCATACCTTCTAGCTGGGAAACACACTTTAGGTATACACCAGTAGTGCTCCTTTTGTAAAGTTGCCCATTGATTATGGTATAACCCTTTGCTCGTCGTACTATTTGTCGTCTTTCAACTTTGTTGTCGGAGGGACCTTAGTAACCATGTTAATGAAAGAGTCAGCTCTATCCGAGTTGTCGATGTCGGCTTCCTTCACAGATGGTGTGCGCAGATGCTCTAGGAAAACTCCTGGAGGAATTTGCTTGCGCCCTGATCCAAGTTTAGACAGCAGATTATCCGCCTTGTTTTGCTCCCTAGGTACACACTGGTGGAAAACAGGGCTGTAGTCCCGGGCCGCAACGGGCTCTAGTCCCGGTTTTGGGCCCGGGACTAAAAAAACGGGACTAGAGGCCCCCCCATTCTAGTCCCGGCTCGCAACGGCCCGCGACTGATAACAGTCACGTGGCTATCTCAGCGCCGCAGGGGGCGGAAACCCTCTAATCCTGGGTTGTAACACCACCCGGGACTAAAAGGTTTCCTACCGCGGCAGAGAAACACCACATTTCTCTACCGCGACAGAGATTGTGTATTTCCTTTTTCTTGCCATTTCGTTCCTTTTTCGTTTTGTGTTTCACTATAATTCAAACATATATTTCAGTATACATATTATATGCTACTACATACACACTACACGTCGATGCATTTATATAATTAATTGATCCCTTGGAAGCATACATATAATCAATCATATCAAAAGGAAGAAATGTTTTGAAATTACGTGGTCATTGATGAATATATATATATATCATATCAGCTACATGAAGATGACCAAGGGAAATCGAGTTCCATGTCATCCGCATAATGCTCTCCATGTACATCAAGGACTTCCTTCATCATAAATCCCGCCAGCTCCTCTTGAATTGCTCTTATGCGCTGGTCTGACTCTAGTTTCTCCCGCAAATTATAAATATAATGTGAGTCAACTTTCCGCTCACTGGTCAACTCGTGGATGTACTCGCAGACGTAGTATCCACATAAATGAGTTCCCGGTGGCTGCTGTAAACTCTTCACCATTTTATAAGTTAACTCCTCTTTGAATGGACCTGGTATTTTCTGTCTGAACCGTGTCCAACACCTGCTCGGCAAAGAAAATGAACAAAGGAGTTATTAGTTACTTGATATCAGGAAATGAATGAAAGAGGACGATATAATGCGATAATGATTGAAATTACTTATGGATCATTGCTTTCATGTAGCTCCACTGCTCTTGGTCCCAACTTAATGAGTCGTGGACTTCAACTAGGGAGTTGTCAACTTGAATGTTTAGCAAGATCCAGTGGAATCTGCAGACATTTACATAAGCATACATGCATAGCTCATCCAGTAAGCAAAAATAAAATGTGTACAAGATATAAACACTCACTTGAAGTTGTAAGGAAATAGTATTTCCTTAACAAAATTATGCTCGGTTAAGAACCTGCACAGGTCTACCTCCACGTCTTTGGGGTGATTCTTTAACGTATATTCATTAATGATATATATGGGTCAATGAACCGAACATCGTATCTTCTAGCTCTTTTGCATTCAAGCATCTTCATTCTGCGGAATATAATATCATCATACAAAAGGATATATAGTTAGGATAATATATTAAATGCAATGAACGAGCTAAAGCTACAAACTTAATTATAGAAATAAATAACTTACAGACAGTAGCAACCAATGATAGATTTGTCGAGGGCGCGCTGGTTGTATAACTGAAACAGTTCGGTCATTTGAACCAGTATCGAGTATGGTTTGAAGTGATGCTCCTTTCTAACGTCCACCGGAAACCAATCTTTATGATGTTTTTTTTCTGCTTGCGACATGTACCATTCATGCAGATTTCGCATATGTGTGGATAGACGCGCGAGCTCCTCATTACTGACTAGAGGCTCCCTTTGGACATACTGACGTACTATCTGACCCACTGGCGTATCTTCATAGCCTAAATATTGACCAAGAGACATATTTGCTTCAGTAGCAAGTGCGTTGGCCTCCGATACAGTGATGCCCATTAGTGCAGCATTAGTACGGGCTCTGGGGTCCATTATTTGCATGTCCATATCCATTTCAGCTCTGAAGGCCTTGTCAAGGTCTGAAATGACTTTGAGCGAGGCGATCGATTGATTCTTCTGTGCTCCGAGCTGGGCAACTTGCTTCCCGCTTTTTGCACTTGTGATTTTTTTCTTCTATGCTTGCTTAATAATATCCCGGTCATAGTCCGATTCCAGATTCATTGATATCTGGGATGGTTGCTCTAGAAAGGACTTAGCCCACTTTTCATTTTATTCGTTATATACCGGCTTTGGCTCAGGCTTTTTGGGTGAAAAATGCGCCTTAACTTGGACAGCCACATCCGCGTTAGTTTCCTCATCGGTCTTGTCATAAGGTCTCTTTGGAAGAGCCGGCGGGATATCGACTATCTTCGGCGTTTGAAATTTCTTCGATGTGGGGCGCGGGGGACAGTCGAACTTCCGGTTCTTCGACGAGGTAGTAGTATTGCACGGAGGCGGAGGCGGAGATCGAGTTGATGTACTCGTGCTGCAGCGATCGTCAGTGGGGCGGGGTGGACTTGGAGGTTGGTGATAATCAGGTTGGGGTGGACTTGGAGGCACTGGTAGAAAACGTGCCATGCGTCCCAGTTGGTAAGGGGCTTTAGTCCCAGTTGCCCAACCGGGACGGGGCAATCGGGACTAAAGCCCCAACCTTTAGTCCCGGTTGCCCCACCAACCGGGACAAATGGGGGCACACGTGGCGGCGTCAGAGCGCGAGGGGGGTGGAGCATTAGTACCGGTTCGTAACACGAACCGGGACAAATAACCTTCTGCCGCGGCAGAGAATTCATTTTGGCACATTTTGTTGCCGCGGCAGCATTTTCACCACTTTTTGTGCCGCGGCAGAGAATTCATTTAGGTTGATTTATTGTTTATTTAGTGTTTTGCACTCACCAATGAAGTAACCATTATATTACACAAGATCATCATGACAATATTACATTCGATACACGGATCGAGTTCATGCACTACATACAAAAGTTGCTCTTTGTACAATCCCTATTGTCTATATACAGCCGAATAGTATTCCCCTTTTGGGTATAGGACTTCTGCATCCAAGAATCCCGCCAATTCCTCCTGAATTGCTTGTACGCGATCCTTTGGCAGAAGACCATCCCGTAGACGTTCGATCTGATTTAAAAAAGGAGTCAGCCTATATGAATGAAACTAAACACAATTTGATTGTAATTAAAAACTATGGAAATTTTTTACGTACGTGGAGTTTCTCTAAATTTCTGCCCTTCTCATCGCACGTCTGCCGGATGAACTCACAAACATAATATCCACATAGATTGTTACCTGGTCCTTGCGTCAGGCACTTTATGAGAACATAGTTCAATCAAAATAATAATCAAGCATGGTAATAACTGTATCAAAACTAGAATCAAAGAGATGCGTGGATATAGCTAGTGGTGCTTACATCTAGTGCTTCAAATGTAAGCTCCTCTTTCCAAACACCCCTAGCCTTTTTGGTGAACCTTTTCCAAGCGTTGCACGGCGAAGAAAACGAATAAAATAAGTTATTAATTACTTGATATCGTAAAATTCACGAACGTTTCTGATATAGTGTCGTAATGATTAGAATTGCCGCTGGAGAAGTATCTGCATGTCCTTCCACGTCTCAAGGGGTTTATGTTTCGAGTCCATGACTAGTACACGCCCTTTGTCAAGTTGAATGATTAACAGAATATAGTGTTAGCTGCGAATGCATAACTAATAAATTATATACTTAACATCGAGTAAGCGAAATAGAAAGTGTATACAAGACAATAACACTCACTTGAAGTTGTAAGGAAATAGTATTTCCCTTTTGGATTCTTGAAACCTTAACGCGTGTACTATATTATCCTCCGTATCCCGGGGGTTTGTTTTGAGATTAGCTTGATGAACCCAATATGGGTCAATGAAGCCAATGTCATAGATTTGTCCTCTGCTGCATTCGAGAATCTTCATTATGCATATTACAGTATGATTATATACATGCAATAAACAAGGTGAGATAGCTAGAGACTAAATTAATTACAGAATTAGTACTTACAGACAATAGGCACTGATGATCGATTTGTCCAAAGCGTCTTGATTGAATAATTGAAATAGTTCATCAAATTCAATGGATATCATGTCATCCATATCTTTCCCATAATGCTTTTTTGTAACCTTCAGCACTATCCAGTTTGCCCCGGCCTTTGTGGCATGCAAGTACCAGTTATGCAATCTTCGCATTTTTGTTGGAAGATTATTTACCTCCTCAGGTTTGACGAGAGGTTTGCCATACTGGTATTTGTATGCTACTTCACTCACGGGGAAGTAATCTAATTGGGATAAGTATTGGGCAATACTCATACCTTGAGCAGCGGTAGCTTCTCCGTATTGTGCAACTACCTCTGGATCATACTTCTCTCCGGCCCCATATTTTCTCGACCCCACATTGGTTTGGGAAATCACCTTGAGAGGGGCGCAAGACTGTTTTGCTTGTTCTCCGAGCTGGGCAACAGATTTCTCGCTTGCATCAGTACTGCTCTTCGAGGATTTTTGTGCCGCATGTGTCTTGAGAATATAACGCTCATAGTCTAATGACAGCTTTGGCTCGGGTTGATGAAGAGACTTTAACATTTTCAACACTTTGGTTTTTTCTTCTATAGTGTTGGGGAACTCTGGCTCTTTCGGCCGCCTCAGCTTAGCGAAAAACGCTGTCGTTTCCGCATCAACGATCAACGCAGTCTCCTCTTCAGTACAATCATAAGCTCTCTTGGGAGGAACCTTTGGTACTTTTAGAAGAGGCTCTTGTTTACGTTTAGGCGATCGCTTACCACGACGCAGAGTAGCGGTACGCTTACGCTTTTTATCCTGAGGCGCCGGCGATGGCTCCCGTGGCGATGGCTGCACTAGAGATTGGTGAGGCGACTGAGTCGGGTGAGGTGACGGAGCCGGGTGAGGCGACGAAGATGGCTGCCGTGGTGGCGACGACCTCGCTAGAGACGGGTGAGGCGGCGGTGAAGATGGCCTTGGCGTGTGATTTCGAAGCACGATAGATCCTTTGGCCATAGAATGGTGACGTTTTTTGCATCTCCCAGTACAGTCACATCCCCTTCACCTGCAGGGTAGTCAAGATCCAAAACTTCAAAGGTGGGCATGATTTCATCCACCCCGACAACAGCGTAGCCCTCTGGAACCGGACGACAGTGGTAAGTTGGTGTGGGTCCAATTGGTAAGGCATAGCCGACCGCCACCTTCATTGATATGTTCACAACTTTCACATGTAGCTCGCAGCGTGTCATCTCTGTGATATCATCCACTGGGTAGCCAACATGAGCCATCGTCGGTGCACCATCGTCATCGCCATTGTCATCACCCGGGATCTCGGTGGAAGCCACACTACTTTTTCGATTATTTGATAGGCCGGTAGCATCGAATGCAGTGTGCTGCTGAGATGGGCCGGTAGTACTTTGCTCTTTAAGTGCGTTAATTTCATCTTGTTGTTGCTTTAATCATTCTTCAATTAAACGCATTCGCTCTTTCTGACTATCTGCTTCAACTTCCGCCCTGTCCTTTCTCCTCCGACGGCTTCTATCAGGATATTTCTTCCTCTCTTCGGGAAACCCAGTCCTCCATGGTTGGGAGCCTCTTGTGCCTCGTGTTCGTGCATCATATTCCTTATTTTAGAGGGCGAGTGTGAGCTCATCATTCTCTCTATTGGGAATGAAGTCCCCATCTTTAACAGCCTTTACTGCTTTTCTCATCCTCTCGATTGGCAAGGGGTCTTCTTTATGTCGTATGTTATATATACACCTCCCTTCCGAGTCCAACGTGCCCCCATGCCCGTAAAACCAATTCCTTGCACGTTCTACCCAATCGTCTGTCTCTCGGGTGATCTTTTTAGCACGCAGTTCATTCTCAAGTTTCTCCCACTTAGGAATGCCAGCCCTGTAGCCACCTTGCCCCATAGTATGGTGATACTTCTTGTTAGCAGCATTCAGCTTATTCGTTGCAGACATTTTCTTAGATTTTTCTGATGTCTTGTATTCCACAAACTCAGCCCAGAATGGTTTTATCTTCTCAAACTGAATATTCTTGAAATCGGGAGTCTTCTCTTTCACGACATAGTCAAGGTGCAATCTTTTCTTCCAGTTGGTGAAACACTGGGCCATCTTCTTCAAATCCCACTCCCTGACCTTAGCCTCCATGGCTCTCCCATGTTCTAAGGCGTCCTCAACTGGATCCTCCGCATTTGGATCCAGATCTATCTTCGGTAGTTTGAAATTAACCATGAGCCTCTTCCACAGTAAATCTTTGGCGTGGTTAGGGACAAATAAACATGTTCCCTCTTCATCTGCATTAACAGGCCTATTCCAATTTCTAATGGTGATCGGGATTAAGTCCCTAACGATTACTCCGCATTGTGCCACAAATTTGTTTGCGACAACTTCGGGAGCCGTCGGTTTGCCGTCTTCAGCGACATATTCGATCCTGAACCTCTCATGGTCTTGCAACTTTTTGGTTGCGCCTCGTCTGATCTTTTCAGTAGATTCCTTCGATCCAGAGGGCTAAAATAAGAAAGATCGTCGTTACTATTTCTATATAGATAGCAGATGATTAATTAATGAATTAATTATATTACATGCACCTCGCCGGAGCGGTCGTCTTCTCGATTACACAAGGCATCGCCTTCTCCCTCGCGGAAGGCAACACCTTCAACCTCAAACAAGTCGTCTATTCCGGTAAAAAGAGGATCACCCTCACCGGAGTTGTTCAGAAATGTTGATACGTCTAATTTTTCTTCCCCACGGATCACACCTTGGATCAACTCTTCCTTTTCTTCGTCTCTGACGTGTGGGTCCATATTTTCTGCATAGGTGGAAAAATGAATAAGTCAAAGCGGCTAAGGGAGAAAGTTAGGTACGGTGTTGAGAGATATAAAACCTAATTAAGAGAAACCCTAATATATACATACACAATAATAAAAATGAAGAGAAACCCTAAACCCTAAACCTAGCTATAAAAAGGAAATTGTGTAGTAGATAGGTAACTCTAGCTAAAATCAACTAAAATCAATATTCCAGAGTTCCGAGGGGTGTAAGGCTACAAAAGGGAAACTATCCAGCAGATAGGTAACACAAGATACTAACAAAATACCATATTGGAATCGATTTAAGACGGTTCGGAATGCCCTGGCGAAGGCACATCGTCGAACCCACATGCACCTAAGGGGTATTAATGATTCCTTATCTAAGATAGGGCTTTTAAGTTGCTTGACAATGTGAATCGGGTCTGGGGCTACCCACAGTGACAGACCACTGGGGCCGAAGACCAATAATACCAAACTAATTAATGAACCTAATAATACCTAACTAATAATAAACCTAATAATCCAAACACCGAAAAGAAAGGGAAACTCTAAAGCATCGATGCAATGATCAAGCAAGTAGAGACGGGTTTGACCGGCTTGGACCTAGACATGTGCTGGTTCATCAGGTGAATCCAACCTCTGCAGCACCGCGCGAAGCTCATGCACGAGTATACCAGTGACAGAAGGGATAGTCTCCGCATCTTCGTGGCTTCACCATCACCTACGACTTCTCGAGCGACTCCGTCAAGCTCTTCCTTAAGGACATCGTCAAGGTGTAAGAAGCGTGGCTTCACCATCACCTATGACATGTTCGTAGACGGCAAGTGCACAAAGGTAGGTATTTATTTTCCATATATGACATATACTCCAGTTCTTACGTCTTGCAAATGTCATCTTATCTAACACGGTGATTTATCACTTAACAACTTAGCGATATAGAGGAGGGCAACCTGGCTGCCCAAATCTATGATCCAAAGATGAAGGAAGTCACGGTTGTGTCCGACGACGAAGCTCCGTTGGCGCGAAAGCGGAAGAGCTCCACCTCTGACGCTACCGACGGAGGCAAGAAGAAGAAGATGGAGGGTGGAGCCTCCAAAAAGACTACCGCCGCCCTGGAGGCGGAAAAGAGAAGAATTACCGGGATCACCTTTTCCAAAGCACCCCCACTTGTGTAAGCTTCTCATTCTCCGACATTGTCTATTTATCTGTCTTGCTCCTATACTTATGCATTTTGCACGTTTCAGGACGAAAGCCACGACCAGCCTCAAGAAGACCTCCAAAATATCGGGGGCTTCTCCAAATATTAAGGACATGCTGCATCGCGACGCCTCCCCCGCCATCGCCCCTGCCACTCCTGCCGTCAAGCCCTCATCTGCCCCGACAAGCTCACAAGCTAAGGAGGCATCAGGCCCTTCCGCCATGGAAGTGGATTCTGGCGCCTCTACCGAGCTTGCTGTTGTCGGCGAGCAGGAAACGCAGGAGAGTACCGCTCATCAAATGGCTGAAGCTCCGGCTAAGGATGCCATCGGTGGCGTCAAGGTGGTGGTGGAAGCTGGTACTTCTGTCGAAGGTGGTGCCCTTGCTCCCCAGAAACCTTTTGAGTTCCCAAAGATAGTCTACTCGGCGCTTACGCCGAGTAGCACAACTCTGGTTCCTGGAGCAGCACCGACATCTCCGACGTGCGGTCTTGAGGAGCTCCTCCAACAAGCAGAAATCTTGCGAGGAAATAGCATCTCCTTTGGCAAGCTGCTAGCCGAGAGCGCTACAAACCTCAAGATCATTGCACTTTTAAGTTTTATTTTCCTTTTGCATTTCATATGAGGATGTAGACGGAAAAACATAGGCTTTTGCGTCTAGATGCTCTAAGAGTGACTAAGCTAGAAAACTTCTCACTGTATCCCCCAAGCATGTAGATGGATTGAATTATTCCGACTAGATGCTTTAAGAGTAGCATACGCAGTGTTCATAAATTTCATTATTGTAACCCCCAAGCTTCTAGTTGTAACTGAATTAGTTCCGACTAGATGCTTAAAGAAAGCTAAGCACATAGCTGAGTTAAAAACCTTATACTGTAGACTCCGAGCTTCTAATCGAAAACTGAATTAGTTCCGACTAGATGCTCAAAGAAAAGCTAAGCATGTTGCTAGGTTAAAATCTCTCGCTGTAGCCCCCGAGCGTCTAAGTGGAAGATTTTTGGCTAGATGCTCCAATCAGACTAAACAACGTTTTAACTTTGTCCTTTTTTCCACAGAACGAGAATGCTCGGAGGGGCATGGCCAATGACAAGTACCAGAAGATGCGCGCAGATCTTGAAGCCAAAAAGGGTAAAACTGCCATCTTGAAGGAACAGATCATCAAAAACAAGAGTCTGTTTTCTTTTTGCGCATTCCTGCTTGGTTTTGTGCCTATATTCTCTGAGTACTTACTGTGTACTTTGTTTTCTCCGACTTTGCATAACATGTTGCCAAGGCCAAGGACATTGTCGAGCAATCCAAGCACATTCAGCAGCTGGATAGCGAGAACAAGATCCTTAAGGAGGAGAGGAAAGACATGTTGAAAATGCATGAGGAGTCAATGAAGGCCCTGCAGGACTCCGGCACCGAAGAAATCAATCGCTTGAATGAGGAGATTGCGATCTTAAAAGATCAAAAGCAAGCTGCCGATGAGGAAAATCAACGCCACAGCAAGGCGTATAAGCTCCTCCAACAAGAGAAAGAATCCTTGGCGGACACCCTCTAGAAAGCTAAGGCCAGCATCTTCAGTAAGTTTTCTCCGTCTTGGATTTCTGTAGTCCGGATACTTTGAATTGTTTAACTCATGCGCTCATTGTCGGAATTTGCAGCTCCTATGGGTTTAAACCGATCGCCTCCTCCAGCCAAGGAATGCATGGTTATTGCCGGCAACTTCATCAACACCGCCATCACGCAAGCCAAGGAGATTGCCAAGCCCCTCCAGATAAACATCAAGGAATCGGATTCCGTGGCGAAGTACTCGGAGATTTTGCGCCGAGCCCCCGAGCGTATCACAATATGGAAAGCTTCATGTGCACGAGCTGGCGCATGGATGGCGCTGTCAATGGTGAAGGCACACTATGAATATGCCTACATCGACACGGTGACCTCAGGCATTCCCGACGTAGACGATGATGGCAAAGAGATTAATCATGAAGACATCTTGTCATCGCTCGCGGGCTATGACACCAGAGTTGCCGAGTTGGTGGACGTCGACGTCTTCATGCCTATGAACATCATCGATAGCGGCGACCAAGGTTCCTCTGAGTCCTACCATAGCGCCGACTTCGAGGGTGGCTCTCCGGCTGGTGATGATGCTGCCTCCAAGTCACCTGCGCCAAAGGAGTGAAAGAAAAACTTTGTAATATTTGTTTCACCTTTGGTGTACATGTGGAGAAAAACTTTGTTTATGTAACTTAAGGCGGAAAACAATGGTTGTTATTTCCTGCTACTCAAGAACTAGTTTCCAGCATCTATATATTTTTTAAGCAAGTGCTGGCTTATCCATTACTTTGGTTCTTGTGCTTGACTTTTCGTGAGTCGGAAGATTTGTTTTCGGAACCATGCGCTTTAGGTGATGATGCCCAATGGCACCGTCAATAACCTGAGCACAAAATCGTCGACAATAAGTGCCAAAAGTCACTACTCCAGAATCCACATAAAAACGACAAAGAAAGTGTAGACCAGAAAACTTAAGCTAACGCCCGTAAGCGGAATTTTCACAAGTGCAATGCAAAGCTTGTGCATAAAGGTTTTACATGATCCAAAAATGAACACTAAAGGAGGTAAAAGACTCAAAATATGAGTGAACCAAAGAGCTTTATTTCATTGATCATATAAGAGGTACACAATTAGATAAAAACGCTAAGTGTAAAAAGGACATAGCTGTGCTATGTTCCATGGCCGATCAAGCTCCGGGTAGTCACCATTCGGGTCACGTCGCTTACACTTATGATCCATGTTGGGTCTATCCTTCAGTTCACGATTTTCAACGAGGTAGTAAGACCCATTGAGTAGCGCCTTGCTTATGATGAACGGTCCTTCCCATGGCGGGGATATTTTATGTGACTTCTTCTGCTTAAGTCGGAGCACCAAATCCCCATCTTTAAACTAGAGATGTCGAACGCGGCGGCTATGGTAGCTGCGTAGCTTCTGCTTATTGATGGCGGATCTTTGGCATGCCAAAACACGCTCCTCCTCGAGAAGGTCCACATCTAGGCGTCTGGATTCTTCAGCGTCATCTTCGTCGTAGGAGGCAACTCTTGGTGAATCGTGAAGGATGTCGGAAGGCAGGATGGCTTCTGCTCCATATACCATGAAGTAAGGGGTGTATCCGGTTGATCTGTTGGGTGTAGTTCGTAAACTCCACAGCACAGATGGCAATTCTTCCGCCAGGCTCCAGCTACTCTATGTAGCGGTTCCTCCAGACGTGGCCTGATTCCCTGCAGAATTAATCCATTGGCTCGCTCAACTTGACTGTTGGATTGTGGGTGTGCCACAGATGCAAGGTCAAGTCGGATGCCTTTCTCCCAACAATAAGCCTCCACTTCTCCGAGTGATAAATTGTTGCCGTTGTCGGTGATAATGCTGTGTGGGAGACCAAATCTCACCACTAGATCCCTGACAAAACCTGAGGGCAGTTGGCCCATCAAGCTTTCGAATGGGTTTAGCTTCTATCCATTTAGTGAATTTATCAACTGCTACAAGAAGATGCATAAACCCACAAGGTGCCGTCTATAATGGTCCCACCATGTTTAGCCCTCAGACTGCAAACGGCCAACTTATTGGTATTGTTCGTAGTTCTTCAGCAGGAACATGTGGTTTTCGGGCATAATACTGGCATCCCATGCATGTCTCAACCAGCTTGTCGGCGTCCGCCTTCACGGTCAGCCAGTAGAATCCTTGCCGGAAGGCTTTCGCGACCAATGATCGAGGAGTGGCGTGATGCCCGCAATCTCCGAGATGGATTTCGCGCAGGATTTCCATACCTTCTAGCTGGGAAACACACTTTAGGTATACACCAGTAGTGCTCCTTTTGTAAAGTTGCCCATTGATTATGGTATAACCCTTTGCTCGTCGTACTATTTGTCGTCTTTCAACTTTGTTGTCGGGCAAAGTTCTGTGTTCGATATATTCCATGAGTGGTTTTGTCCAAGCCGGAGGGACCTTAGTAACCATGTTAATGAAAGAGTCAGCTCTATCCGGGTTGTCGATGTCGGCTTCCTTCACAGATGGTGTGCGCAGATGCTTTAGGAAAACTCCTGGAGGAATTTTCTTGCGCCCTGATCCAAGTTTAGACAACATATTATCCGCCTTGTTTTGCTCCCTAGGTACACACTATTGGAAAACAGGGCTGTAGTCCCGGGCCGCAACGGGCTATAGTCCCGTTTTTGGGCCCGGGACTGCAAAAACGGGACTAGAGTCCCCCCCACTCTAGTCTCGGATCGCAACGGCCCGCGACTGATAACAGTCACATGGCTATCTCAGCGCCGCAGGGGGCGGAAACCCTCTAGTCCCGGGCTGTAACACCACCCAGGACTAAAAGGTTTCCTACCGCGGCAGAGAAACACCACATTTCTCTGCCGCGACAGAGATTGTGTATTTCCTTTTTTTGCCATTTCGTTCCTTTTTCGTTTTGTGTTTCACTATAATTCAAACATATATTTCAGTATACATATTATACGCTACTACATACACACTACACGTCGATGCATTTATATAATTAATTGATCCCTTGCAAGCATACATATAATCAATCATATCAAAAGGAAGAAATGTTTTGAAATTACGTGGTCATTGATGAATATATATATATATCATATCACCTACATGAAGATGACTAAGGCAAATCGAGTTCCACGTCATCCGCATAATGCTCTCCATGTACATCAAGGACTTCCTTCATCATAAATCCCGCCAGCTCCTCTTGAATTGCTCTTATGCGCTGGTCTTGCTCTAGTTTCTCTCGCAAATTATAAATATAATGTGAGTCAACTTTCCGCTCACTGGTCAACTCGTGGATGTACTCGCAGACGTAGTATCCACATAAATGAGTTCCCGGTGGCTGCTGTAAACTCTTCACCATTTTATAAGTTAACTCCTCTTTGAATGGACCTGGTATTTTCTGTCTGAACCGTGTCCAACACCTGCTCGACAAAGAAAATGAACAAAGGAGTTATTAGTTTCTTGATATCAGGAAATGAATGAAAGAGGACGATATAATGCGATAATGATTGAAATTACTTATGTAGCATTGCTTTCATGTAGCTCCACTGCTCTTGGTCCCAACTTAATGAGTCGTGGACTTCAACTAGGGAGTTGTTAACTTGAATGTTTAGCAAGATCCAGTGGAATCTGCGGACATTTACATAAGCATACATGCATAGCTCATCTAGTAAGAAAAAATAAAATGTGTAAAAGATATAAACACTCACTTGAAGTTGTAAGGAAATAGTATTTCCTTAACAAAATTATGCTCGGTTAAGAACCTGCACAGGTATTCCTCCACGTCTTTGGGGTGATTCTTTAACGTATATTCATTAATGATATATATGGGTCAATGAACCGAATGTCGTATCTTCTAGCTCTTTTGCATTCAAGCATCTTCATTCTGCGGAATATAATATCATCATACAAATAGTTAGGATAATATATTAAATGCAATGAACGAGCTAAAGCTACAAACTTAATTATAGAAATAAATAACTTACAGACAGTAGCAACCAATGATAGATTTGTCGAGGGAGCGCTGGTTGTATAACTGAAACAGTTCGGTCATTTGAACCTGTATCGAGTATGGTTTGAAGTGATGCTCCTTTCTAACATCCATCGGAAACCAATCTTTATGATGCTTTTTTCTGCTTGCGACATGTACCATTCATGCAGATTTCACATATGTGTGGATAGACGTGCGAGCTCCTCATTACTGACTAGAGGCTCCCCTTGGACATACTGCCGTACTATCTGACCCACTGGCGTATCTTCATAGCCTAAATATTGACCAAGAGACATATTTGCTTCAGTAGAAAGTGCTTTGGCCTCCGATACAGTGATGCCCATTAGTGCAGCATTAGTACGGGCTCTGGGGTCCATTATTTGCATGTCCATATCCATTTCAGCTCTGAAGGCCTTGTCGAGGTCTGAAATGACTTTGAGCGGGGCGACCGATTGATTCTTCTGTGCTCCGAGATGGGCAACTTGCTTCCCGCTTTTTGCACTTGTGATTTTTTTCTTCTATGCTTGCTTCATAATCTCTCGGTCATAGTCCGATTCCAAATTCATCGATATCTGGGATGGTTGCTCTAGAAAGGACTTAGCCCACTTTTTGGTTTATTCGTTATATACCGGCTGCTCAGGCTTTTTGGGTGCAAAATGCGCCTTAACTTGGACAGCCACATCCGCGTTAGTTTCCTCATCGGTCTTGTCATAAGGTCTCTTTGGAAGAGCCGGCGGGATATCGACTATCTTCGGCATTTGAAATTTCTTCGATGTGGGGCGCGGGGGACAGTCGAACTTCCGGTTCTTCGACGAGGTAGTAGTATTGCACGGAGACGGAGGCGGAGATCGAGTTGATGTACTCCTGCTGCAGCGATCGTCAGTGGGGCGGGGTGGACTTGGAGGTTGGCGATAATCAGGTTGGGGTGGACTTGGAGGCACTGGTAGAAAACGTTCCATGCGTCCCGGTTGGTAAGGGGCTTTAGTCCCAGTTGCCCAACCGGGACGGGGCAATCGGGACTAAATCCCCAACCTTTAGTCCCGGTTGCCCCACCAACCGGGACAAATGGGGGCACACGTGGCGGCGTCATAGTGCGAGGGGGGTGGAGAATTATTCCCGGTTCGTCACACGAACCGGGACAAATAACCTTCTGCCGCGGCAGAGATTTGGCCCATTTCTCTGCCGCGGCAGAGAATTCATTTTGGCACATTTTGTTGCCGCGGCAGCATTTTCGCCACTTTTTGTGCCGCGGCAGAGAATTCATTTAGGTTGATTTATTGTTTATTTAGTATTTTGCACTCACCAATGAAGGAACCATTATATTACACAAGATCATCATGACAATATTACATTCGATACACGGATCGAGTTCATGCACTACATACAAAAGTTGCTCTTTGTACAATCCCTATTGTCTATATATAGCCGAATAGTATTCCCCTTTTGGGTCTAGGACTTCTGCATCCAAGAATCCCGCCAATTTCTCCTGAATTGCTCGTACGCGATCCTTTGGCAGAAGACCGTCCGGTAGACGTTCGATCTGATTTAAAAAAGGAGTCAGCCTATATGAATGAAACTAAACACAATTTGATTGTAATTAAAAACTATGGAAATTGTTTACGTACGTGGAGTTGCTCTAAATTTCTGCCCTTCTCATCGCACGTCTTCCGGATGAACTCGCAAACATAATATCCACATAGATTGTTACCTGGTCCCTGCGTCAGGCACTTTACGAGAACATAGTTCAATCAAAATAATAATCAAGCATGGTAATAATTGTATCAAAACTAGAATCAAAGAGATGCGTGGATATAGCTAGTGGTGCTTACATCTAGTGCTTCAAATGTAAGCTCCTCTTTCCAAACACCCCTAGCCTTTTTGGTGAACCTTTTCCAAGCGCTGCCCGGCGAAGAAAACGAATAAAATAAGTTATTGCCGCTGGAGAAGTATCTGCATGTCCTTCCACGTCTCAAGGGGTTTATGTTTCGAGTCCATGACTAGTACACGCCCTTTGTCAAGTTGAATTATTAACTGAATATAGTGGTAGCTGCGAATGCATAACTAATCAGTTATATACTTAACATCGAGTAAGCGAAATAGAAAGTGTATACAAGACAATAACACTCACTTGAAGTTGTAAGGAAATAGTATTTCCCTTTTGGTTTCTTGAAACCTTAACACGTGTACTATATTATCCTCCGTATCCTGGGGGTTTGTTTTCCGATTAGCTTGATGAACCCAATATGGGTCAATGAAGCCAATGTCATAGATTTGTCCTCTGCTGCATTCGAGAATCTTCATTCTGCATATTACAGTATGATTATATACATGCAATAAACAAGGTGAGATAGCTGGAGACTAAATTAATTACAGAATTAGTACTTACAGACAAGAGGAACTGATGATCGATTTGTCCAAGGCGTCTTGATTGCATAATTGAAATAGTTCATCAAATTCAATGGATATCATGTCATCCATATCTTTCCCATAATGCTTTTTTGTAACCTTCAGCACTATCCAGTTAGCCCCGGCCTTTGTGGCATGCAAGTACCAGTTATGCAATCTTCGCATTTTTGTTGGAAGATTATTTACCTCCTCAGGTTTGACGAGAGGTTTGCCGTACTGGTATTTGTATGCTACTTCACTCACGGGGAAGTAATCTAACTGGGATAAGTATTGGGCAATACTCATACCTTGAGCAGCGGCAGCTTCTCCGTATTGTGCAACTACCTCTAGATCATACTTCTCTCCGGCCCCATATTTTCTCGACCCCACATTGGTTTGGGAAATCACCTTGAGAGGGGCGCAAGACTGTTTTGCTTGTTCTCCGAGCTGGGCAACAGATTTCTCGCTTGCATCAGTACTGCTCTTCGAGGCTTTTTGTGCCGCATGTGACTTGAGAATATAACGCTCATAGTCTGATGACATCTTTGGCTCGGGTTGATGAAGAGACTTTAGCATTTTCAACACTTTGGTTTTTCTTCTTTCGTGTTGGGGAACTCTGGCTCTTTCGGCCGCCTCAGCTTAGCGAAAAACGCTGTCGTTTCCGCATCAACAATCAACACAGTCTCCTCTTCAGTACAATCATAAGCTCTCTTGGGAGGAACCTTTGGTACTTTTGGAAGAGTCTCTTGTTTACGTTTAGGCGATCGCTTACCACGACGAGCGGTACGCTTACGCTTTTTATCCTGAGGCACCGGCGATGGCTCCCAAGGCGATGGCTGCACTGGAGATTGGTGAGGCGACGGAGTCGGGTGAGGTGACGGAGCCGCGTGAGGCGATGAAGATGGCTGCCGTGGTGGCGACGAACTCGCTAGAGACGGGTGAGGCGGCGGTGAAGATGGCCTTGGCGTGTGATTTCGAAGAACGATACATTCCTTTGGCCATAGAATGGTGACGTTTTTTGCATCTCCCAGTACAGTCACATCCCCTTCACCTGCAGGGTAGTCAAGATCCAAAACTTCAAAGGTGGGCATGATTTCATCCACCCCGACAACAGCGTAGCCCTCTGGAACCGGACGACAGTGGTAAGTTGGTGTGGGTCCAATTGGTAAGGCATAGCCGACCGCCACCTTCATTGATATGTTCACAACTTTCACATGTAGCTCGCAGTGTGTCATCTCTGTGATATCATCCACTGGGTAGCCAACATGAGCCATCATCGGTGCACCATCGTCATCGCCATTGTAATCACCCGGGATCTCGGTGGAAGCCACACTGCTTTTTCGATTATTCGATAGGCCGGTAGCATCGAATGCAGTGTGATGCTGAGATGGGCCGGTAGTACTTTTCTCTTTAAGTGCGTTAATTTCATCTTGTTGTTGCTTTAATCGTTCTTCAATTAAACGCATTCGCTCTTTCTGACTATCTGCTTCAACTTCCGCCCTGTCCTTTCTCCTCTGACGGCTTCTATCAGGATATTTCTTCCTCTCTTCGGGAAACCCAGTCCTCCATGGTTGGGAGCCTCTTGTGCCTCGTGTTCGTCCATCATGTTCCTTATTTCCAAGGGTGAGTGTGAGCTCATCATTCTCTCTATCGGGAATGAAGTCCCCATCTTTAACAGCCTTTACTGCTTTTCTCATCCTCTCGATTGGCAAGGGGTCTTCTTTATGTCGTATGTTATATATACACCTCCCTTCCGAGTCCAACGTGCCCCCATGCCCGTAAAACCAATTCCTTGCACGTTCTACCCAATCGTCTGTCTCTCGGGTGATCTTTTTAGCACGCAGTTCATTCTCAAGTTTCTCCCACTTAGGAATGCCAGCCCTGTAGATACTTCTTGTTAGCAGCATTCAGATTATTCGTTGCAGACATTTTCTTAACTTTTTCTGATGTCTTGTATTCCACAAACTCAGCCCAGAATGGTTTTATCTTCTCAAACTGAATATTCTTGAAATCGGTAGTCTTCTCTTTCACGACATAGTCAAGGTGCAATCTTTTCTTCCAGTTGGTGAAACACTGGGCCATCTTCTTCAAAGCCCACTCCCTAACCTTAGCCTCCATGGCTCTCCCATGTTCTAAGGCGTCCTCAACTGGATCCTCCGCATTTGGATCCAGCTCTATCTTCGGTAGTTTGAAATTAACCATGAGCCTCTTCCATAGTAAATCTTTGGCGTGGTTAGGGACAAATAAACATGTTCCCTCTTCATCCGCATTAACAGGCCTATTCCAATTTCTAATGGTGATCGGGATTAAGTCCCTAACGATTACTCCGCATTGTGCCAAAAATTTGTTTGCGACAACTTTGGGAGCCGTCGGTTTGCCGTCTTCAGCGACATCTTCGATCCTGAACCTCTCATGGTCTTGCAACTTTTTGGTTGGGCCTCGTCTGCTCTTTTCAGTAGATTCCTTCGATCCGGAGGGCTAAAAGAAGAAAGATCGTCGTTACTATTTCTATATAGATAGCAAATGATTAGTTAATGAATTAATTATATTACATGCACCTCGCCGGAGCGGTCGTCTTCTCGATTACACAAGGCATCGCCTTCTCCCTTGCGGAAGGCAACACCTTCAACCTCAAACAAGTCGTCTATTCCGGTAAAAAGAGGATCACCCTCACCGGAGTTGTTCAGAAACGTTGATACGTCTAAATTTTCTTCCCCACGGATCACACCTTGGATCAACTCTTCCTTTTCTTCGTCTCTGATGTGTGGGTCCATATTTTCTGCATAGGTGGAAAAACGAATAAGTCAAAGCGGCTAAGGGAGAAAGTTAGGTACGGTGTTGAGAGATATAAACCCTAATTAAGAGAAACCCTAATATATACATACACAATAATAAACATGAAGAGAAACCCTAAACCCTAAACCTAGCTACAAAAAGGAAACTGTGTAGTAGATAGGTAACTCTAGCTAAAATCAACTAAAATCAATATTCGAGAGTTCCGAGGGGTGTAAAACCTAGTTCGGAGAAACCTCGGATGCATATGAGAGGGGAACATGAGTATAAGGCTACAAAAGGGAAACTATCCAGCAGATAGGTAACACTAGATACTAACAAAATACCATATTGGAATCGATTTTAGAGGGTTCGGAATGCCCTGGCGAAGGCACATCGTCGAACCCACATGCACCTAAGGGGTATTAATGATTCCTTATCTAAGATAGGGCTTTTAAGTTGCTTGACAATGTGAATCGGGTCTGGGGCTACCCACAGTGACTGACCAGTGGGGCCGAAGACCAATAATACCAAACTAATTAATAAACCTAATAATACCTAACTAATAATAAACCTAATAATCCAAACACCGAAAAGAAAGGGAAACCCTAAAGCATCGATGCAATGATCAATCAAGTATGATGATATGACAAGTTAAATTGTATTGAAAAGTAACCCTAAAGCACGCTCGACAAATTAAACGGGGTTCCGAGGGGCGCAAACCCTAACTCGGGGAAACTCCGGAATCACCTATGAGGGGTTACTATGTTCTTCTAATCAAACTTGTCATTTAAGTTGCTTAACAATGCATTATTATAGCTTAAATAGGTAGGTTTCATTTTTCTGAACATTTTGGTATATTATACATATTTTTCTGACTTATAAATAATAAGTTATTGATTTTACAATATTAAATCATTTTCTGAAATTTATTTAATCAATTTCAAAACATTTATGACCTCAGGCTGACGTCACCATAGGCTGGGAAACATTTCTCACTCGATCTAGGGCTACTCACAGTCACTGACGTCTGGGCCCCATGGGTTATTATAATTATTTCCAAAAAAAAGGATATACTGCCTCATGCTGATGTTAGCATGACATCAGCAATGGCGATCCTCGGGTTGGGCTCGAATACATCGATTCGCTGCACGCACGGGCTAGTGGGTTGGCTAGTTGGAAAGAGGAGATCGAGACGGACCCAATGGTGGCAGCGCCGCCCGCTTGTGGTTATCGGAACAGTGATCATGACGGCGGCGAGCGGCGGAGCTTGCTCGGACACGACGCGCGGCGGCTACAGCAAGCAAGCAGGCAAACGGAGTAGGCCTTGAGCTTCAGATACTCACCAGGAGCTCGAAAAAGTAGACGGAGGGGTTCGGGGTGGCCGGAATCAGCGGTGGAGGCGGTGGCCGGAGTCGGCGAGGCTTGGAGCGCCGGCGAGAAGCACGTGGAGGCGCGACAGCGGGGCAGCGCGTGGAGTCCGACGGCGGGGCAGCGTGTGGAGGCCGACAGCGGGGCGGTGGTTGGGCAGCCTGACGGCGACGAGCGTTTGTCCTCGCGGCGGCGGTGATGATCTGTTGCGGTTGATGAGGAACGGGGAAGAAGGAGAAGGAGAAGGGGCGGCGTGTATAAAGGGGAAGGGCCTTTAGTCCCGGTTGGAGGGGTCAAACGTCCCGGTTGGAGCCACCAACTGGGATGTATACTCCAATTTTTCAGCAGACAAAGGGGCGCGCGCGCAGGGGGTCTTTAGTCCCGGTTGGTGGCTCCAACCGGGACATATTCCCCTGTTTTCAAATTTTTTCAGGTATTTTCTCTCTGTTCCCGCCTTATTTTTTATTTTGGGGTTTAAATTTGTAATGTTTTTTAAATGATAATTACTTTGGAATTTAGAAAAACTTTAAACATAAAAAGTGTTGGAATTTGAATAACTAATTCGAAACCATTTTCTGTTTTTAAAAATAATTAATGTAACGATTTAAACTATGAACCATTTAAAATTAATAATGAAATAACTTATATTTTTTAAATATTAATTTGGAATTTAGAAAAACATTAAACATAAAAAGTGTCTGGATTTGAATAAATAATCCAAAACCATTTTCTATTTTTAAAAAATAATTAATATAACCATTTAAAATTAAAAATGAATTAACTTATATTTTTTGAATATTAATTTGGAATTTAGAAAAACTTTAAACATAAAAAGTGTTTGGATTTGAATAAATAATTCAAAACCATTTTCTGTTTTAAAAAATAATTAATATAACCATTTAAAATATGAATCATTTCAATTAAAAATGAATTAACTTATATTTTTTTAATATCAATTTGGAATTTATAAAAACTTTAAACATAAAAAGTGTTTGGATTTGAATAAGTAATTCAAAACCATTTTCTATTTTTAATGGGCGGAAAAAAAAGGACGGAAAATAATGGGCGGAAAGAAAATTTGATTAGGATAGAACTGGAATTAAAGTACATAACGCAACTAACACAAAGTTACATAGAAGAACTGAAAATTAAGATACATGGCCAGATTAAGCCACAATCGGCCGAACTTGTTTTGCAATGTTGGAATAATTCAGTCATGCTCCTGCCTACGCCTGTAATACTCGCCACTGTAGTCATCGAACTCGCCGCGGCCGTCATCGCTATCGTCGTCGGGGTCGCCGTAGTTGAACCTTGAAGGCTGAGTACGAGTGGACTTGAGGGTAGCGCAGGCGGGGGCTAGAGTCGGCGGCCGTGTCGTAGGCCATGACGCTCTAGAGAGTCCGGCTGCGCCACCATAGCCTACGGCTGGTCTCGTTGAAGTTCGGAGGAGGTGGGCCGTCCTCCTCATGCCTGGCGAGTGCCCTCTCACGCTGATCCACGAAGAAGGCTTCCCAAATCGGGAAATAGTCGGGATGCCATCTGGGATTCCTCCCCTGCTCCGGCATGAGCTCGAAGTAGTAGTGGTTCGTGATGGCCATCCGACGCGCCACACCTAGAGGGACAGGAGGAACCGGCACGCCTCCGGCGCTCAGCATCCAGCCGACGAGGACACAGTAGCCCGGCGGGCAGGGGTAGTTCGAGGCGCAAAGCGCCTCCGCCTCCCTGGGAGTTAGTGCTACGGTGGAAGTCATGGGAAAGAGTGATGAGGTTGCAGATATGAGTCTAGAGATGTGCAATGACAATGGAGGCAAACCCTACATATATATATATATATATATATATATAGTGAGAAATGGCAGGAAGATAACTCGAGGGAAGAACTGGCGGGAAAAACTCGCGGGAAAAAATGGCGGCAGGATTTTTTTTGAAAATGGAAAAGGGCTTTTCCGTGCGACAAAAAGGAAAACTTCCTCCTGCAACATTGTTCTCCATACCAATGTCCACACACATGCATAATATGGGCACAACATCACAATCTATGCCGTGATTCAGCACATAACATCGGTCATTTGGAACGAAAGCCATGAAACCTCGAACATGATAGGTCATTTTGTGAAGGTTTTTTCGAAACGTGATCAATATACCAAGTCTGGTATTTTTCCTTTCAACTATGTAACATAATATGACACCACGCGAAGGATTTTCATTGTTCGGATTTTTTTTGAATTTATTATGCCCGTTTTGAATTATCTGAATTTCTAACTATGGTCGAACCGGTGTGCATGAAGATAGGGGACGAGCATCGTTAGAACTTGTATTGGATCTCTAAAGAAACCATATATTGCGAGTCTAAAAATGATTTTTTCAAAAAATCACGGGCGATAGATCATGTACCTGTAGTACAAACCGGACCCACTTCCTGTCGATTCGGCAGACATTTGTCCTTTTGACTCGGGATGGACGAAAAGGTTTGAGATGTCCCGGTTGGGAGATAGTCCATGTAACGTGGTCTAGTATTTTAGGAAAATGGGACGGTAGCATTCTGAAACGGCATTTTGGTGGTTACTTCACAAAACGACCCGTTTTTTGCGCTCGGAAAATGGAAAAGGGCTTTTCCGTGCGACAAAAAGGAAAACTTCCTCCTGCAACATTGTTCTCCATACCAATGTCCACACACATGCATAATATGGGCACAACATCACAAACTATGCCGTGATTCAGCACATAACATCGGTGATTTGGACCGAAAGCCATGAAACCTCGAACATCATAGGTCATTTTGTGAAGGTTTTTTCGAAACGTGATCAATATACCAAGTCTGGTATTTTTCCTTTCAACTATGTAACATAATATGACACCACGCGAAGGATTTTCATTGTTCGGATCTTTTTTGAATTTATTATGCCCGTTTTGAATTATCTGAATTTCTAACTATGGTCGAACCGGTGTGCATGAAGATAGGGGACGAGCATCTTTAGAACTTGTATTGGATCTCTGAAGAAACCATATATTGCGAGTCTAAAAATGATTTTTTTTAAAAATCACGGGTGATAGATCATGTACCTGTAGTACAAACCGGACCCACTTCCTACCGATTCGGCAAACATTTGTCCTTTTTACCCGGGATGGACGAAAAGGTTTGAGATGTCCTGGTTGGGAGATAGTCCATGTAAGGTGGTCTAGTATTTTAGTAAAATGGGACGGTAGCATTCTGAAACGGCATTTTGGTGGTTACTTCACAAAACGACCCGTTTTTTGCGCTCGTAAAATGGAAAAGGGCTTTTCCCTGCGACAAAAAGGAAAACTTCCTCCTACAACATTGTTCTCAATACTAATGTCACAACACACATGCATAATATGGGCACAACATCATAAACTATGTCGTGTTTCAGCACATAACATCGGTCATTTGGACCGAAAGCCATGAAACCTCGAACATGATAGGTCATTTTGTGAAGGTTTTTTCGAAACATGATCAATATACCAAGTCTGGTATTTTTCCTTTCAACTATGTAACATAATATGACACCACGCGAAGGATTTTCATTGTTCGGATTTTCTTTGAATTTATTATGCCCGTTTTGAATTATCTGAATTTCTAACTATGGTCGAACCGGTGTGCATGAAGATAGGGGACGAGCATCGTTAGAACTTGCATTGGATCTCTGAAGAAACCACATATTGCAAGTCTAAAAATGATTTTTTCAAAAAATTACGGGCGATAGATCATGTACCTGTAGTACAAACCGGACCCACTTCCTGCCGATTCGGCAGACATTTGTCCTTTTTACCCGGGAGACACCAACCGGGACAAAACACGAGTCAGCACTAATGATAGGGGTGAGCATCGACATTATTTCGTATGTGTCGACACTATGCCGAGCTGCTTGTACTATAAATAGGCATCCTTGCGAGTCCATTCCTCCAGCCAGTTTGAGGCATCTCCAAGATGTTTTTCGAGAGCAGGGACACCACTACGGCCAGTTTCAGCGAGATGCCGATGGAGCCCAGTCCTCCGGCATCTCCCAGAAACTGGTCATAGAGGCACTCCCTAATATGTGAAATTAGTTAGCTCCGAGGCGTATTGATCTAGTTAGAGAAGTTACAAGCTGCAAGATGGTTTTCGAGAGCAGGGACACCACTACGGCCATTTTCAGGGAGATGCCGACGGAGCCCAGTCCTCCGGAATCTCCGAGAAACTGGTCATAGAGGCACTCCCGAATATGTGAAATTAGTTAGATCCGAGGCGTATTGATCTAGTTAGAGAAGTTACAAGATGCAAGATGGTTTTCGAGAGCAGGGACACCACTACGACCAGTTTCAGGGAGATGCCGCCGGATCCCAGTCCTCCGGCATCTCCAAGAAACTGGTCATCGAGGCACTCCCTAATATGTGACTGCGCGCGTTTGGAGATCAGATCTTAATGGTAAGTACGAATCGGGACAACTTCTTCATAGTCCTGGTCCAGCCACAAAACGAGACTAACACTCAAGACATTTATTAATATTAAAAACTGAGACTACAAAACCAGGACTAAAGGCCACAGACCGTGAAAGATATCCTTCAGTCAAGCCACAAACCGCGAAAGACATGAACTAGAGTTACATAATATGAGCATGAACTTCTTGGCATATGTCCTTCCTTATGATCGCTTCAGACGTAACCATGGAGCATCTTCTTTACTTAACGGAATGCTTGGGTCAGTTTTCACTGTGAAGGGCGGAATTTCATCAAACTTATTATAATCTTCTGACATGTATGTCTTGTCCTCGATTCCCACAATGTTTCTTTTCCCTGAAAGAACTATGTGACGCTTTGGCTCATCATATGATGTATTCGTTTGCATATTTTTTTTCGGTCTGGGACACATCATTGGCTAGGACGAATGGTTCATCTCTATAACCAAGATTGTTGAGATCCACTGTTGTCATTCCGTACAACTGGTCTATCTTTACCCCTTCCCCATTCAGGTTGACCCATTTGCAGCGAAACAAAGGGACCTTAAAAGATACTCCATAGTCTAGTTCCCATATCTCCTCTATGTAACCATAATATGTGTCCTTTTGTCCATTCTCGTCTATTGCATCAAAGCGGACACCACTATTTTGTTTGGTGCTCTTTTTATCTTGGGCGATCGTGTAGAATGTATTCCCATTTATTTTGTACCCTTGGAAATTCAATACAGTAGAAGATAGTGACGCGGCCAACAAGTATAGCTGATCTCCAACAGTGGCGTCATTGAAGAGATGTGTCCGCATCCAACCGCCGAGAGACTTCAAGTGTTCATCTGTAATCCATGATTCAGGCTTCCCCGAGTTTTTGGACCGTACAATATTCTTGTGTTCCTCGATATACGGAGCTGCCAAGGTGGAATTATGTAGAACTGTGTAGTGTGCTTTAGTGAAAGAATCCCCATACCTACATATCATTGCTTTCTTTCCCAGCATGCCTTTTCCACTTAGTCTTCCCTCATGCCGCGAGTCATAAACACCAATCGGCTTAAGGTCAGGAATAAAGTCAACACAAAACTCAATGACCTCCTCTGTTCCATATCCCTTGGAGATGCTTCCTTCTGGTCTATCACGGTTATGAACATATTTCTTTAAGACTCCCAAGAACCTCTCAAAGGGGAACATATTGTGCAGAAATACCGGACCGAGAATGGCAATCTCTTCCACTAGGTGAACCAGGAGATGCGTCATAATATTGAAGAAGGATGGTGGGAACACCAATTCAAAACTAACAAGACATTGTACCACATCCTTCTGTAACCTTGGCAGAATATCTGGATTGATTACCTTCTGAGATATTGCATTGAGGAATGCACACAACTTCACAATGGGTACTCGCACATTTTCCGGTAGAAGCCCCCTCAATGCAATTGGAAGCAACTGCGTCATAATCACGTGACAGTCATGAGACTTCAGGTTTTGGAACTTTTTCTCTGCCATTTTTATTATCCCCTTTATATTAGATGAGAAGCCCGACGGCACCTTGATACTTTAAAGGACTTCAAAAAAGATTTCCTTCTCTGCTTTGGTAAGAGCATAGCTGACACGACTTAAGTGACGCCCTTTATCCGTCTTGTTATGTGTATGCATGTTCTTTGGGTCTTTCATAATTTGTTGGTCCTCCCGTGCTTCTGGTGTATCTTTTGTCTTCCCATACACGCCTAGGAATCCTAGCAGGTTCACGCAAAGATTCTTCGTCACGTGCATCACGTCGATTGAAGAGCGGACACGCAGGACTTTCCAATATGGCAGCTCCCAAAATATAGATTTCTTATTCCACATGGGTGTGTGTCCTGTAGCGACGTCGTTCGGAACTGATTGACCGCCGGGACCCTTTCCAAAGATTACTTCTATGTCCTTGACCATACCAAATACATCATCACCAATAGGGAGTTCAGGCTTCTTCCGGTGATCTGCCTCACCTTTGAAATGCTTGCCTTTCTTTCTTACGGGATGATTGGTCGGAAGAAATCGTCGATTCGCCAGGTACACAACCTTCTTGCATTTATGCAAATATGTACCTTCAGTCTTATCTAAACAGTGTGTGCATGCCTTATATCCCTTGTTTGTCTGTCCTGAAAGGTTACTAAGAGCAGGCCAATCATTGATGGTTACGAATAACAACCCTCGTAGAACAAATGGCTCCTGTTTGTTCTCATCCCATGCACGTACACCTGGTTTGCCCCACAACTGTAAGAGTTCTTCAACTAATGGCCTAAGGTACACATCAATGTCGTTGCCCGGTTGCTTCGGGCCTTGGATGAGCACTGGCATCATAATGAACATGCACTCCATGCACAACCAAGGAGGCAGGTTTTAGATACATAGAGTCACGGGCCAGGTGCTGTGACTGCAGCTCTGCTCCCCAAAAGGATTCATGCCATCCGTACTTAGACCAAACCATAAGTTCCTTGCGTCACCTGCAAAGTCTGGGAAGTCTCTCTCGATTTTTCTCCACTGTGACCAATCAGCAGGGTGTCTCAACTTCCCGTCTTTCTTACGATCTTCTTTGTGGAATTGCAACAACCTGGCATGCTCTTTGTTTCTGAACATGCGTTTCAACCTTGGTATTATAGGAGCATACCACATAACCTTAGCAGGAACCCTCTTCCTGAGGGGCTCTCCCTCAACATCACCAGGGTCATCTCGTCTGATCTTATACCGCAACGCATTGCATACCGGGCATTTATCTAAATTATCATACTCCTTACCGCGGTAGAGGATGCAGTCATTAATGCATGCATGTATCTTTTGCACATCTAATCCCAGAGGACAGAGAGTCTTCTTTGCTTCGTAGGTACTCTCGGGAAGTTCGTTATGTTTTGGAAACTTCGGCTTCATTATTTTCAGCATCTTTTCAAATGAGGAGTCAGTTAGACCACACTCTGCCTTCCATCGCAACAATTCCAGTGTGGTACCAAGCTTTGTGCTGCCATTTCACAATTTGGGTACAACAATTTCTTGTGATCTTCTAACATGCCCTCTATCTTCAACTTCTCATTTTCTGTTTCACAGTCTCGCTTTGCATCAGAAATGACCCTACCAAGTTCATCAGCCGGCTCATCTGATGCCCGTTCTTCACCTCTTTCGTCTCCATTGTCTTCCATTGCAGTATCACTATATTCAGGAAACATATGATGATAGTTGTTATCATCATATTCTTCTTCACCATCTTCCATCATAACCCCTCTTTCCCCGTGCTTGGTCCAGCAATTATAGTTGGGCATGAAACCTTTCATAATCAGGTGGCCGCGGATGATTTTCGAGGAAGAGTACTCCTTGTTCTACCGACATTGAACACATGGACAACGTATAAAACCATTCTCTTTGTTTGCCATGGCCACATCGATAAATTTATCCACGCCTTTCATATACCCGGCTACGCGCCGGTCACCGTACATCCTTTCCCGACCGTTCATCTGCATCATATAAGTAAGTTTATCAAAAAACAGGACATCATAAATAGTGAAATGACCAATTCACGTCGACACATGCATTGTATCAATGACAGAGAAAAGATAAGATTGCTAACCTCGAGCGAGGGAAATAAAGAGGAGAAAGCTCAAGTGCGTCTCGGACACCTTCTATATTTTTGTTCTATGAGAAATTGAACGGGATTATTCACTCAAACATTTCATCAAACACCTTGAATGCATGCATAGGAGAGAAACAACTAGCACACCCCTCACACCTTCCACCAAGAGAAAAAACAGAGTGGAGGTAGAGGGGGCTGGGGCGTTGCATTTATAGAGGGCGGGAGCATACGTCCCGGTTGGAGCCACCAACCGGTACTAAAGGTGTGTGCCATGCCACGTGGCTGTGGCCAAACCTTTAGTCCTGGTTGCTGGCTCCAACCGGGACGTATGCCCCGTTACCAACCGGGACGCATGCCTCCAGTCCCCGTGCCCGCTCGAACCGGGACGCGTGCTAGCATTAGTCCTGGTTGGTGGTGCAACCGGGACTAATGCTCTGAGGGGGCGCGAACGGATGGCCTGTTTTCTACTAGTGAGGTTGGCGATAATCGGGTTGGGGTGGACTTGGAGTTTGACGATATTCGATGCGGGGTGGATTTGGATTCCTTGGAGTCGGTGGCCTTGGCGCCGAGCCTGGAAACTTGATGTACTTCTTATTCCATAGAATTATGTTACGCTTGACATCTCCTAGATTCGTAAGGCCTTCAGGCGTAGAGATTTCAATCTCTAGGTCCGCAAAATCCTCCACTATGTCATCCACCGTGACACGAGCATAGCCTGGTGGAATCGGAAGTGAATGGTGGAGTGCTCCAGGTAGACAAGGTAAAGCAGTGCCGATCGCCACCTTGAAGGACATGTTGGTCATTGGCTGAAGTTAGCTCACATTGTGCCATCTCTCTGAAATCATCCACGAGGTAGTGAGGAGCCGGTGCATCATCCAGCAGTGCTTGATCATCAGCACGGACCTCCGTGGAAGCCACGCTGCTTCTCCGTTGGCTAAGTTCCAATGCAGGATCATCAGACCGCGGGTGAGTTGACGATGGCGGCCTTTGCCTAATTTCATGCATGAGGTTCTTCAGATCAGCTAGGTCCTGCTCTACCCTGGAGATCCGGTCTGCCTCCCGGTCCTTCTTTCTCTGACGGCTTCTGTAACTGGCGTCTGTTGCCTGCCAAAACCCACCGGCGAGCAGCGACGGGCAACACGGAGAGCCGGGAGGCTCCCAGAACTGCTGGTGGGCCCTGGTCCCTCGGGCAACGGCCCGCAAAACTCCGGCACACGTCCTGGCTGGTTCGAGGGCGTGCCACCTGACCTATACCTAGTCAGGAAGGTGATGGATTGCTCCGATTGGTTTCCTGCATGGTAAACAAGTATACGTAAAATTCGAGCCGTGACCGGCTCCCAGGTTTCCCTGTGAATCGGCTCTTAGAGCCGATTATCCCATGGTTCTGCATTAGATCTACGATAACATGGGGTTTTGCTTCATCAATATAAGTTAAATCGATCTACGACAGTTTAACGTTTTCACCACGTAATTGGAACATCCTACACGTAATTGAGCCTGGTAAATACCAAAGATGATAGAAAACTAACCCTAGAGAAGGCCTAACAACCGACGTAAAGTCAATTCCCGGAACAACTCCTCTCGAATTAGCAAACCATATCCTCACGTACTAATGGATCGTTCAACCCGTTTGCAAGGCCTGACTACGTGGATATCAAACTAAACCTTGGAAAACAAGGCACAACTATAACAGATCAAATCGACCAAATAAAGATCAAGCAAGGTGCTACCCTTACACCCAAAAAAGGTGCAAAGGCAGCGAGATAAGTAAAGGCAGCATAGCTAAGCAATCATAGCAAAAAGTACCGATGCTAGCCTAAACAAATCTATGATAAAAGTATTACTCGCCATCAACAAGGCTTCAGTACGAGTAACACCAAATAACGCATAAGCAGATACTGCCTAGATCGCAAGATGCGATCTAGGCAGCATGGCACTTACCCGAGAAAAACCCTAGAAACAAGGGGTGGCGATGCGCCGAGATTGTGTTTGTTGTGAACGTGATCGTCCTCCTTTTCTCAATAACCTTAGGTACATATTTATAGTCCGGAGACTTTCTATCTTTGGAATAAACCTAGCAATCCTATCTCTTTACTTAAACCGAAACGTAACCTACTACAATATAAGATACGCGGGCAATTTAGCCCAAATCCACGCACAAGGCCGATTCAACAACACGTTGCATATATGTATCTTCCAAGCCCATCTTGATTACGGCCCATCTCCTCCTTTGGCCAAAATATGGCGATAACACATGCCCCCCTGGTTTTGGCAATAATAATTCCAAAACCACTCTATTGATGTTTTTTCTCCCTTTTTTTGTATCGGGTCACGCGTTGCCAGAATGCGTTGCAGAATCGTCACGCCACCCCCTCATCATGATGCCCTGTCTTCTCAACTCCTCCGCAGTGCATGATTTGACCGTTTTGGCACCACATTATGGAAACTGCTATGGCATTGAACCGTCTCCCACTATTCCCCTTATCTAAATTCATCTGAGCAGTTTGCAGCCCCCATCTTCCTACCTTAGCCAAAAAAAAACCCTTCGTCCACCATGGCCTCCTCTTCTTCCTCCAAATCATCTGCCCTTTCCTCCCAATCTTCCAACACGATGAGCAACCGAGAGCCGACGCCGGAGCACCCGCCAATGGCGGCGTACGAGACTCTCGCCCCACAATGGTGGGACGAGAGGGACTGGAACTTCGCCGCCTGGTCGGAGGACGACGAGTCCCTGACCAACGGCGAGGAGGGCCTCCAGTTCCTTGTCGACGGGGAACTGGAGGTGGAGAGCTCCGACGACGCCTGGTCCTGGGATGGCGTCGAATCCTCCGACGAGGAGGAGGAAGCGGAGGAGGACACCTCCTCCGAGGAATACCCGCCGGTGAAGCGCTTCCGCGCCGGGTCCAGCGAGGACACCGAAGACGACGACGGGGACGAGGAGGCCCCCGCTGACATCCTCAGCAGCAGCGACGAAGACGACGCCGGCAGCAGCGCTGATGACAGCGAGGACGACGACGGCGAGGACAGCGGCGACGACACCGGCCTCTAGATTAGGAACTAGTAGTAGTAGTACTTAGCAGTAGATTTCCTTTTGTAAGCAATCGGCTCCATTGTAAATAATCGTCTTTTGAATCAACAAAGATTGCTTTTCCAATTGGCTTTTGCCGATAGTCAAAATAGGTCAACATTCCAGAAGCCGATAGCAATGTATCGGCTTTCACCATACTAGCTCATATGGTCAACCAAGTCAAAGCCCAACGAGCCGATGGTAACACATCGACTTTCCCCACAAACGTTGACAAAGTCAACTATGGTCGCATATTTAGATAAATCTGAGCGGCCACTCTCCAACTTCAAACGGTAGCCTGCGACCCCTTTCGAAAAGGCTAGACCAGATCTCCAATTTCCTCACCGCATAGATCGAGCTTAGAGCGACAAGAACCCTCGATCCCCAATCGCATAGATCCATCTCCGCCGGCAAACCAGATGGCGGAATCGTCCAATATCAACACAGCGGTCTCTGGTCTGAAGGTACGCCTGCTCCTCGTAGTCTGAACACGGTGCTAGAATTAATAGCAAACACCTGAATTAATGCTTTATTCCACCGTTAAATTTTTTAGGTTTCAGACATCCTGCTGCCGCATCCTTCTCTCCCAAATTCTCTCTGTCTTGGCCCCCGGACAGAATCTAGTCCTGCCCATCTGATCTCTTGCGAGGCAAACAGAATCCCCTTCGCAAGCCAAAACCTAGATTTGAATTCTTGGGCCGACTGCTTGCGAGCCTGGCCTAATCCTCCTGAACATTGGGTCTCTTGGTTCATCAGGGTAGCCAAAACTTACCAATCTCAATGGGAAACCACGGGAATAGCTGATGCCTTGCATTTGTCATTGTCTCCCCTGGAGAAACATGAAAATCTTCTAAAAACCATCGGCTATTTCTGGTCCGATGCTCTGAACTGCTTCATGTTTGGTCATGGCCCCATGACACCAACTCTGTTAGACGTGGTGATGATTACTGGTCTGGACGTTACATCACCCAGCCCCTCTGATTTTAAGCTGACGAAGGTCCCCTACAAGCTTTCTTCCAAAACAGACTGCATGAACTGGGGTGCCTATCTTCAAAAACACATGAAAACTAAAGGCCCCGTCACAGAGAAAGAACACACGGCTTTCCTCAACTTCTGGCTGGAACATTTCATATTCTGTGGCCCTTCCCTGGCTCCAACCAAAAATTACCTCTCCTTGGCCTACGAACTTGCCAAAGGCACTCAACTTAGCATCGGCAAACTGTTCCTTGGAGAAGTCTATCGATATCTCCAGTTGATGTCTGTCAAATTATTCTCTGGCCTAGCAGTCAAAACAGGAGGTCCTTGGTGGTTCATTCAGCTATGGGCCCAGCTGTATTTTCAAAACCATGTCCCAAACTTCCCCCTTTTGGCGAGTTGCACCTTTCCAAATGTCAAAGGGAAGCAGATCTGATGCACCAGCTATGGCCAAGCTCTGTACAGACTGCCAGGTAGCAAACTGATCCCTCAGGAAGCATCCAAATGGTTCAGCATTTTCTTCCAAGGCCTGGATAATCCTATCTTCTTTCCTTACACGGAAGAATCGGAACATTTTGAAAATCCAATCTCCTTCAGGCTAGACAACTTTGCCGATGACACCAGCACTCGGCAGCTATTTTCCACTGTGATCTGTCCCTGCTTTCTTCCAGTTGGCATGAGCACATCCAATAGAATAATCAAGCCTGGATATGAATTCTACCAGCCAGTCGTAGTGGCTCGGCAATTTGGCCTTGGACAAGTACCTCCCCATTTCTTTCTCCACCATATTACAGAGAGCAGAGCTGACCTGCCCGATCCTCTCACCAGTCAAAGGTGTTATTCCTTCTTTGATGCTCTGACCATCCCAATCCCTAACAACCTCATCTTTACTTCATCAACCGATGGTTTTGAGAACTGGTGGTCGATGTGGAAGACTCATGCCTTCAGGAGAGCTCTGGGACCGTTACTGGAACAGCTCGATGCTGACTATGATATCCCCGTAGAACAGGTACTATTACTTGTAAATTTTCTTGATGCAGCTCCCAAATGATCCTTCTAATAACCCGCTCTGTCTCCTTCAGCAACAAGATGGTCCTGAACCTACACACGATGATGGCTCCCCCTTCGAATTCTTCCCACCAGCTCCTATGGTCCTTTTCTGCAAAAATTCGCCACCTTTTAAAAAGGTCGTGATGCAGAACCAGCAGATATCACCACAATCGGCTTCCAAGATCCAAGCCACTTCTGGGCCAGCCGCCTCTCGAGTTCCAACTAAAACAAGAACGATGGTGAGGAAGGTAGCTGCCAGGAAGACCTTGAGGCGCCGGAGCCCTTCTCCAGAAAGTTCGCATGTATGATGATCCATGCCTTGGTTGATCTCTTTCATCGTTGCAAACATGCTCGTGCTTACTAGCTCTCCCTTCTTTCAGGCTTCCGTCGAAGACACCTCCAGCGAGGACACACAATCCAATCGAGGAGAATTGGGTCCAACAGACTCTGAGAGGACCATCACACCGAGTCAGCCAGATTTGCCACAATCGGCTCCCAGGAAAAGGCCAGTTCCTGAACCTGCTGCCCCCCGAGCATCAGTCGAGGCGGGGCCAGTCGTGAGCCCCAAAAGGGCTCGCAAGGGACTGCAAACTTCTTCGTCGAGCCAGGAGGTTTCGCAACATCACCCTCCATGCTCTTACCCATTGTTTTTTTATCTGTCGATTCACCACTATTTACATCGGCAAGCACCTTCCATGCAGGCGACTGACACTCCTAGTGGGAAAGCCGGGGAGGTGCCGATGCCTGCCGCAAGGCCGAATCTAGTAATCCCTGAAGGTGTGACTGAAACGGTTACCACTTTGGCCAAGCCCCCAGCAACAACACACAAGTCGATGGTCTCGTCATCTGCTACCCCCTTGACCTTAGGAGAGGTACGTTCGCTTCGTTCGGCTCTTCCTTCCGTGTTGGACGCATACTGACGCCATTTCGGCCTGCCAGGGTTGTGATATCTCAGGTCTGCTGACGTTCGACCCTGAATCCATCGAACCAACTCTCCCTGTTGCTGACGATGAACCACGAGCAAGGGCTGTTCTACCTCAATTCCAGCGTCTCAAAGCCTTGCTGTCCTCCCCGATCGAGAAGTTGATCGAGGGCTCTGAAGAGGTGAAGAGTGTTCTTGCTGAAATCAAGGACCAACTCCCAGTAGCACTGCAGGTGAAGCTTTGGCCAGTTGTAACTCTGTCTTTCTACGGGTCAAGGGTGAAGTTGGCTCGCGAGAGGATTAATCTGCGCCGCGCCCAACTCCCACTGAAGGCCAACATTGCAGACAAATATCAGCAGCTCAACGAGAAAAAGGCTTCTCTGGATGCCAAAACTGACACCTCTGTCAGCACCGCCGAGCTCGCATCCTTGAAAAAGGAACTGGGAGATCTTGAAGAGAAGGTCCAGGCGACTAAACAGCTCATCCGTGACAAAGAAGCACTCATCGCCCGCTCCCAAGACGAAGCGGAAGGCCTCAAAGCTCAACTGAAGACTGATCTGGCGGAAATACGTGCCTTGAACAAGCAGCTAGTGATGGGCAAGGACGAAGATGACGAAGCCGAAATCGCTGAGGTGGATTGTGTCCGTGCTGACGCCCTCCACGCCTTCGAGGCATTCCTTCAGTAGCTTCTTCACGTAAACTGACACCTGTTCGTAGCAGTTTGAACCTCTAGAGTCGATGGCTGTGCATCGGCTGTATTTTTTTTTATTGGCCGATTTCATGTATCGGCCCCCATATTTCACTGTCCATCATCCCATATGCTTGGGAAATATTTCTTGAGGTGCTGACCGTTGACAGCCACTGGGAATTTCACGCCATCCAGCTCCTCAAGCATGTACGCGTTTCCCCTTAAAACTTGATCGACTCTGTATGGCCCGTGCCAATTTGGAGACCATTTACCATATGCTGCATCCTTAGTCCCCAGTGGCAATACAACTTCCCATACCAGATCGCCAACGTGGAACTCCTTCGGTCTCACCTTCTTATTATATGACGAGCTACCTTGGCCTTGTTTTCTTTGATTTTCTCAAGCGACCACAGCCTAAGCTCAGTTAAATCCTCAGCACTGTCACTCATCAGGGCCGTATATTCTTCAGTTGTTAGATCGTTCTGAAAAGTGACACGTCTCGATCCAGCCGTAATTTCCCAGGGCAATACGGCTTCTTGTCCATAGACTAGATGGTATGGCGAGGTTTTTATCGCTCCATGACATGACATGCGATAGGCCCATAAAGCCTCTGACAAAACCTCGTGCCAACGCTTAGGGTGCTCATCGATTTTCCTCTTGATCAACTTGATAAGGCTCTGGTTGGACGCTTCAGCTTGCCCATTTGCTTGAGCATAGTATGGAGATGATCGGATCAGCTTAATTCCCGTGTCCTCGCAGAACTCTCTAAACTCGTGAGAAGTGAAGACCGAACCTCCATCGGTCGTGATAGTTTGGGGAATCCCGAATCTATGAATGACATGTTCTTTCACAAAATCGATAACATCCTTTGAGCTCACTGACTTCATAGGGACGGCTTCCACCCATTTAGTGAAATAATCCGTAATGGCCAAAATCCACATGTGGCCTTTGCTCGATGGAGGATTGATCTTGCCAATCATATCCATGCCCCAACCTCGGAATGGCCAAGGCTTGATGATGGGGTTCATTGCTGACGCGGGTACCGTCTGAATTTTTCCAAATTTCGATTTTCTTGACACCCTTTGTAGTACTTAAAACAGTCCTCCAGCATGGTGGGCCAATAAAACCCTGATCGCCTGATCAACCATTTCATCTTGTGAGCCGATTGGTGAGTCCCACAGGCGCCTTCGTGTACCTCGTGTAGGAGCCGATTGGCTTCGGTTGGCCCTAGACATTTGAGCAGCAACCCTTCCAGAGTCCTGTAGAACATGTCATCCCCAATAAGCACATACTTCATGGCCTTGTACCTTATCCGTTTAGGTGCCCCCCGAGCCGAATCTTTCAAATAATTGAAGATATCGGCTCTCCAGTCGTCCGCCTCCAGGAACTGTACTTGAACATCAGTTCCCTCTGCTACGTCCTTGTAGCCTGAAGCCATTTGTGCGAGATCATTCGCCTCTGTATTCTGCGATCGCGGGATCCAGTTAAAGTTTATGTACCGGAACTGTGCCATGAGCTCACGGCATTGCAACCATAATGGGAAGAGCGACTCGCTCTCACACTTGTATTCCTCCGTGAGTTGGGAAATCACCAATTTGGAGTCTCCAAAAATTTCCACTGCCTCTGCTCCAGCTTCGATGAGCAACTCCATTCCCTTGCGTATCGCCTCATACTCAGCGACGTTGTTGGTGCGAGGGGTAGCTAGCCTGATGGAGAATGAATATGTTGCCCCCCGGGGCGACACGAGTATAATGCCAATGCCGCAACCATCATCACAAACCGATCCATCGAAAAACATAGCCCACGCTCGTACAGACAGCGCTGCTATATCAGTGTTGATCCTTTCAGCAATAAGGTCGGCCAATGCCTGACCCTTAACCTCTTTCGCGGGTTGATACCGGATATCAAATTCCGATAATGCAAACATCCATTTGCCGAGTCGGCCTTTCAACATAGGAGCCGACAGCATGTGCTTTATGACATCTGATTTGCATATAATGATAATCTCTGCTGAGAGCAATATGTGGTGCAGCTTGGTGCAGGTGAAAAACAGGCAGAGGCACAACTTATCGATCTCAGGGTACCTTGTCTCTGCGTCCAGCATCCTTCTGCTGATGTAAAACACAACTCGCTCCAGACCATCATAAACTTGCACCACCACCGAGGCGATGGACGTGTCAGCTACTGACAAGTAAATGTAGAACGGCCTATCCGGCTGGGGTGGAACCAATACTGGCGGCTTCGTTAGATATTCTTTGATCTCGTCGAAGGCTCGTTGTTGTTCTGTCCCCCAGCGGAACTCTTCATCAGATTTAATTTTCACCAGTCCCATGAACGGCTCTATTCTTCCTGACAGATTGGAGATGAATCTTCTGACGAAGTTGATCTTGCCGATGAGAGACTGCAGTTCTTTCTTCGTGGTAGGTGGCTTCATTGTTCGCACTGCCTCCTGACTTTTCAGGCCGATCTCAATTCCGCGTTCATGGACCAAGAAACCCAAGAACTGACCGGCCGTCACCCCGAAGGCACACTTCTTTGGATTCATCCGTAGCCCGATTTTTCTTGTTCGGTCCAGGACGCGTCGCAGATCGTCCAAGTGTCCTTGTACTGAAGCAGAGTTAACCACCACGTCATCGATATAAATTTCCACCAGCTTGCCGATCAGATCATGAAAAATGTAATTCATAGCTCTTTGGTATGTGGCGCCGGCATTCTTCAGTCCAAACGTCATGACTACATATTCAAACAACCCCACCGAACCTGGGACTCTGAATGCAGTCTTGTGTATATCTTCCGGAGCCATAAAAATTTGGTTGTAACCGGCATTGCCATCCATGAAGCTCAAAACCTTATGACCAGCAGCTGCGTTGATTAGTGTCTCTGCTACCGGCATCGGATACTCATCCTTCGGAGTAGCTCTATTGAGATCCCGAAAATCTATGGCAACACGCCAGCGGCCATCTTTTTTCTCTACAGGTACGATACTAGAAATCCACTCAGCATACCTGCATGGCCTGATTAACTTGGCTGTCAACATTTTCTCGATCTCCTTCTTGACTTCTTTCAAAATTTCGGCCTTCATCTGTCATGCTCGCTGCTGGAACGGCCGAAACCCTTTTTAAGCGGGAGTCGATGCTCAATGATGCTCCTGTCTAACCCGGGCATCTCTGTATAGTCCCAGGCAAAGCAATCTGGATACTCTTTCAACAAAGCCATCATCGGACCCCGCAGATTCGGATCTAACTTCTTGCTGATAAATGTTGGTCGTGGCTTATCCCCAGGACCGATGTCAATCTCCTCTAGCTCATCAGCGGAGGTAAACCCATACCCTAGCTTTCCGTCACCTACTAAATCGATGCTAAACACGGGGCAAACAGTTGGTGAGGATAACAAAGGTAATTTGGGCCGATCGCCGGAATCGGCCCCCTTTTCGATTGCATTAGTCAAGGAAGGTTTACAACTTATCTGTGCTCTACAATGGCAGGGAATCTCCCTACTACGACTGCATGACCTGCTTGTCGTAAGCTTACTGCTTTTTATTTTTTGCGGCCGATCGCAGGGATCGGCCATACCACGTATGATCGTGGACTTTGCTACTCTGTCAGGCCAGTGGATAAGACCAGCCTCACCCCGTTTTTTGTAGCTTCAATGCGCTCACAGCCGTCTAGACTGACTCTAGAGATCGGCTCTTGGTCTCCTGCTTCCCAGATGTTCATGCCAGCTATGGAGATCTCGATCGAATCATCTGCATGAATGACCTCCACTTCATCTCCATCCCACTGTATCAGGCACTGGTGCATCGTGGATGGAATGCAACAGTTAGCGTGAATCCAATCCCTCCCCAGCAAGACAGCGTAGGTGCTTTTGCTGTCAACGATGAAGAATGATGTAGGGATGGTTTTTCTGCCCACGGTCAGGTCCACATTCAGAACGCCTTGCGTCTCTGAAGTTTGGCCATTGAAGTCGCTTAACGTTACGTTGGTTTTGATCAGATCTGCCGTGGAGCGTCCCAAACGCCGTAGCATGGAGTATGGCATTATATTGACTGCCGCTCCGGTGTCAACCAACATCTTGCGGACAGGCTGCCCATTGATATAACCTCGTAGGTACAGAGCTTTCAGATGTTTGTAGCCCTTCTCTTGTGGCTTTTCAAAGATAACCGGCCGTGGGCCGCAGTCAAACTGTGCCACTGGTAGTTCTTTGGCTCTTGGAGCGCAAAACTCTGACGGAAGTGTGAACACCATGTTTGTGCCAGCCGATGTCTTCGCATCGGCTTTTACTGGTTTGGGGCGCCATTCTTTCCTTTTCGGACGAGCCTCCGTTTCCAAGGTTTGCCGCACTTTCACGGCCAGATCGGGTCGTGCCTTCCTTAAAGCGTGGAGGTACTGCGCTTCGGCTTCCTCCAAGTTACGCAGCCGCTGAACTCGACGCTTTTGAGTGTGCCTGAGTCCATCGGGGCACCACCTTGGCCGGTGATATCTGTCTTCTTCTTTTCCACCCATTGGCTCCTCGAGGTCTTTTGCTCGAGGAGGGAGAGGCCCTAGGCGCTTGAACACTGAGACTGGACCTATGTCATCCTTCTGCTGTCCACATTTTGGGCAGTTGTCGATTGTAGGCAATCGGCTCATTCCGGCATCCCAGCAATACTTGAAGAAAGGACAATCCCAATGTTTATCCATGCCTTCTTTTTCCTTCGACTTTTTACTAGCGAGGTGCTCATATCCTTCATCGTCTCTATCGTGCCGGCGACGTCGGTCATACTGACGCTCATACTTGTTAAGGAGATGTGTGGAGTGTGGCTTCTGATATCGCACGCTTCTCACTTGCTCCTCGGTCAAATATCGCCTGTCATCATAACGGGGCCGGTCACGTGGACCGGCCTCCTCTCTTTCTTTGCCCCGAGAGCGACCGTCTTCCTCCTTATATGTGCCATGGTGGTACACAGGTCCTGCCATATTAACATCGAACGAGAAATCCAACTGACGCCTCGTGGAGTGGCTGTGTTCTACCATGTTGACGCCGGGAAATGGGTTTGTGTCTACTTTCATGGCGAATTGCCCAAGGATCAGACGGCCCTGTTCTATCGCCGTTTGGATCTGGCGACGTAGCTCTTTGCAGTCATTGGTGGTGTGGGTGAACGAGTGATGCCACTTGCAGTATGGTCTCCCGTTCATCTCTTGAGCCGTAGGGATTTTGTGGCCTTCGGGTAACTTCAGCTGCTTTTCTTTCAACAGTAAATCGAATATCTGCTCAGCTTTGCTCACATCGAAGTCGAACCCTTTTGCAGGCCCTTGCTGCTTCACCCATTTGCAGGACACAGGATCTGCCCCCCGAGCCCATTCAGCCACGGCCACCTCCTGGTCTTGTGTAGGATCCTCTTCTTCTGTATCGACCAGGCCTATCGGACGTTTGAACTTGTCTTGGTACAACTCAGGGTGGCGCTGTTCATACATTGTCAGTTTCTGGGCCATGTGCGCCAATGAATTGTACTCTACTTGGAAAGCCAGATCCTTGATAGGTGCTGAGAGACCCAACACTGCCAGCTCGACCGCTTCTTTCTCAGTTAAACGAGCCGAATAACATCGGTTCTTGACAGTCCTGAAACGTTGAATGTACTCAGCTACCGTTTCTCCCCGCTTTTGCCGCACCTGCGCCAGATCTGCAATGCCAGCCTCGGTAGCTTCTGAATGATACTGAATGTGGAACTGTTCTTCCAGTTGCTTCTAGGTCTGGATCGAATCCGGTGGCAACGAGGTGTACCACCCAAAAGCTGGTCCTGTCAGAGACTGTGCAAAGAACCTTACGCGTAACTGATCCGATGCTGAAATCATTCCTAACTGTGCCAGGTATCGGCTCACGTGCTCGATCGAGCTCGACCCTTCTGATCCGCTAAACCTTGAGAACTCAGGGAGCCGATACTTGGGTGGCAGCGGAATTAGATCAAACTCGTTGGGGTACGGCTTAGAATAGCCGATTGTCCTTCTCTTCGGCACGAAGCCGAACTGGTCTCTCAAGATGGTGCGGATTTGCTCCACCGTTTGAGCTGCAGGGGCTAAATTCTCAGAACTCGCTCCGGTGGCGTATTTGGCTAGCCATGCCTATTTATCAGCGTCCATCCCAGACATCCCTGCTCCGGAAATACCTACCCCCGAAGCCCCTGCTCCAGAAACTCCTGCCCCAGTAATCCCTGCAGTTGCCACCTGGTTCGTGCGCGTCAGGTTATTGCAGTCCGGCATGTAGGTGCACACATATCCATGTGGGATCTCTTTAGGTGGTTCAAACAGGAACTGGCAATAGCCAGGGTCACCTCCAACCTTGTAGACGACGTACGCCGGTGCCCCTGGTGGCTCCGGAGCTGCAAGCGTGAATGGCAGCTGTGGCCTAGTCTGGAGCGGTCTTTCTCCCTGGTGAGTCCCTAGAGTAGGCCCCGACGGAGAGTACTGATGTTTCATGATCTCCTGAACTACGCGAACCGCGACGCGCTCGAAAGCGTTCACTAGGCTCTCAGAATGGCGATGAAGAGAATGAGCCACCATGTAATTGACTTCCTGTCGCAGAGCTTTGGTGCGCTTCTTCAAAGGAACAGACAGATCCACCTCGTCAAGAGCACCTTCGGGTGAGAACCCTTTCCACCTGTTGCCATGCTTACGGGTCCTCTCAAAAGAGCCGATGAGATCGGCTTCAAAGAGAGCTTTGATATCATCATACTTCGCCTTGTGCTCCTCAGGCAGATCGTCGTACGTGACCGGTATGTTCTCCATCGCAGCGTCGGATGTTGATGTAGACGTTGTTGAATGTCCCACCGGGCGTGCCAGAATGTGTTGCCTGCCAAAACCCACCGGCGAGCAGCGACGGGCAACACGGAGAGCCGGGAGGCTCCCAGAACTGCTGGTGGGCCCTGGTCCCTCGGGCAACGGCCCGCAAAACTCTGGCACACGTCCTGGCTGGTTCGAGGGCGTGGCACCTGACCTATACCTAGTCAGGAAGGTGATGGATTGCTCCAATTGGTTTCCTGCATGGTAAACAAGTATACGTAAAATTCGAGCCGTGACCGGCTCCCAGGTTTCCCTGTGAATCGGCTCTTAGAGCCGATTATCCCATGGTTCTGCATTAGATCTACGATAACATGGGGTTTTGCTTCATCAATATAAGTTAAATCGATCTACGACAGTTTAACGTTTTCACCACGTAATTGGAACATCCTACACGTAATTGAGCCTGGTAAATACCAAAGATGATAGAAAACTAACCCTAGAGAAGGCCTAACAACCGACGTAAAGTCAATTCCCGGAACAACTCCTCTCGAATTAGCAAACCATATCCTCACGTACTACTGGATCGTTCAACCCGTTTGCAAGGCCTGACTACGTGGATATCAAACTAAACCTTGGAAAACAAGGCACAACTATAACAGATCAAATCGACCAAATAAAGATCAAGCAAGGTGCTACCCTTACACCCAAAAAAGGTGCAAAGGCAGCGAGATAAGTAAAGGCAACATAGCTAAGCAATCATAGCAAAAAGTACCGATGCTAGCCTAAACAAATCTATGATAAAAGTATTACTCGCCATCAACAAGGCTTCAGTACGAGTAACACCAAATAACGCATAAGCAGATACTGCCTAGATCGCAAGATGCGATCTAGGCAGCATGGCACTTACCCGAGAAAAACCCTAGAAACAAGGGGTGGCGATGCGCCGAGATTGTGTTTGTTGTGAACGTGATCGTCCTCCTTTTCTCAATAACCTTAGGTACATATTTATAGTCCGGAGACTTTCTATCTTTGGAATAAACCTAGCAATCCTATCTCTTTACTTAAACCGAAACGTAACCTACTACAATATAAGATACACGGGCAATTTAGCCCAAATCCACGCACAAGGCCGATTCAACAACACGTTGCATATATGTATCTTCCAAGCCCATCTTGATTACGGCCCATCTCCTCCTTTGGCCAAAATATGGCGATAACAGCGTCGTATTGAGGAAACCCTTTCTTCCACGAGACACTGGCGCCTTTGCCTCGTGTTCGTCCTCCCTTTTCAGGATTCCCTAGGGCGTGTGTCAGCTCGTCGTTCTCTCTCTCGGGACGGAACAATCCCAATTGAGCATCGTTCATTTCTTGAATAAGGTCTTGGGAGGGTTTTAGAATTTTATCATGAAATAATGTCTTCCCTGTTTCTGGGTCCAAGGATCCCCCGTGCCCGTACCACCAATGCTTTGACCTCTCGGGCCATCCATCTGTACCAGGAGTGACGCCTCTAGCCCTCATATCCTTCTCCATAGTTTCCCACTTAGGGATGGCACTCTTTTAGCCACCTGTCCCCATTTTATGATGGTATTTCTTGTTGGCAGCATTTAACGCGTTCTTTGCCGACTTTGCCTTTTCTTTATCAGATTGCTTGTACTATACAAAATCGGGCCACTGTTCTCTCAACTTCTCGTTTACTCCTTTGAAGTCTGGAGTTTTCTTTTTCGCGACATATTTCGCGTATAAACTTTTCTTGTGGTTCCGGTACAGTTCAGCCATCTTGCTCAGTGCCCACTCCTTGACTTTCGCTCTATTTTCAAGCCCACCCGACCTTGGGGTAATACCATCTACCTCAAATTCCTCATACTCTGGAGGTAGTCTGAAATGCGCTATGAGCTTCTGCCAAAGGTCATCTTTGGCATCTTCGGTTACATAGCTGTTGGATTATTCACCGGCTTTCTTTGACTTATTCCATTCTTGGATGGTGATCGGCATGTTGTCCCTAACAAGCACCCTGCATTGATTTATAAACATCCTCCGGTGCTTCTCTAGAGCAATCGGTTCACCATCATCATCTATTTCTTCGATGGTGAACCTCTGATTACCATCCAACTTTTTGTTCGGCCCTTGTTTCGTTCAAGCTGTCGATTGCTTCAATCCGGTGGACTAAAAGAAGAAGATAGAGTGATTAATATATATCTAGATCAGTTAATGAATAGAGGTAACACGAGACTTTATATATATATGTACCTCGCCGGATCCTGTCGAGGGGCCATCATTATTGTTGTTATTTGTTTGCCCTTCGTCCATCTGGTCTTCCCCTTGGTACATTAGGTTTTCCTCTAGTCCATCACCGGATGGATTCAGATATGAGGATATCTCTTCCTCGAGCAAAATATCTTCGGCGCCGGTAGTAATATTAAGAGGAATTTCACCTCTTATCATGCCCTGAAGAAAACCTTCACCGATGCGACCAGGATCTTCGGATGGATCCATGAATTAATTATCTATAAAAAAGAGAGAGTTAAACAGGTTAGAAAAAACAATAATCCTAATAACTAAAACAATATAATCCTAATTATAATAATCCTAATATTATTTGTGCTAAAACAATAATCATAATAACTAAAACAAAAAAATAACCCTAATCCTAATCCTAATTCTAATCTTAATAAATAAAACAAAAAAATCACTAAAACAATAATCGTAATTATTTTAATTAAAACAATAATCCTAATACTAAAACAAAAAACCCTAATATAAAAAAAACTATAGAAAAAAACTATAACATTTCCTAATATTAATTGTGGTAAAACATAATATTATTTGTGGTAAAACAATAATCATAATATTAATTGTGGTAAAACAATATAATCCTAGCTAATAACTAAAACAAATGAATAACCCTAGCTAATTACAATAATTAATAACCCTAGCTAACTAATAATTACAAAAAAAACCCTAGCTAATTCTAGCTAATTACAATTACAATAATTAATAACCCTAGCTAACTAATAATCCTAATCCTAATCCTATCTAATTACAATTACAATAATTAATAACCTAGCTAACTAATAATTACAAAAAAAAACACACCCGCCCGTACTCCCTTCGAGATCTCACCGAACGAGGCACGGCGGGGCGGCGTAGGGCGGGGCGGCACAGCGAGGCAGCGCCCGGCGAGGCGGCGATGCGCGCGGAGCGAGGCGGCACGAGACAAGGAGGAGATCGAGCACGGCGCCGGAGCACGTACGCACGGCGGAGCGGCGGCGGAATCGGACAGCACCTCCCCTGCTTCGTCTTCGTCTGTGTGCTTCGTCTTCGTCGAAAAATGCGAAGTGTTGGGGCAGCAACTCCCCTGCCGCCAGAATATATAGGGACCCCGCTTTAGTCGTGGGTCAAGCCACGGGGACGGGACTAAAGGGTCTTTAGTCCCGGGCCGTGGCTTAACGCGCGACTAAAGACCCCCCCTTTAGTCGCGGGTTAATCCACGGCCCGAGACTAAAGGGTTTTTTCGGTCGCTTGGTTTTCGCGCGCACAGGCACCCTTTAGTCCCGGGTCCAGCCAGGACCCGCGACTAATTGTTTTTTTGTAAATTTTCTTTTTTAATTCAAATCAAATATAAAAACTTTGGAAAATCATATCTTTTACTGTAATAATACAAATAACACAAAATATGTCTATTATTATCAGAAAAATATGAAGAATCTTAATATAATATCCATTTATCTGTTTGCATCATTTATAAATTATTTCATTTGTAAATTTTCTTTTTTAATTCAAATCAAATATAAAAACTTTGGAAAATCGTATCTTTTATTGTAATAATCCAAATAACACAAATAATATGTCTATTAATATCAGAAAAATATAAAGAATCTTAATATAATATCCATTTATCTGTTTGCATCATTTATAAATTATTTCATTTGTAAATTTCCTTTTTTTAATTCAAATCAAATATAAAAACTTTGGAAAATCATATCTTTTATTGTAATAATCCAAATAACACAAATAATATGTCTATTATTATCAGAAAAATATAAAGAATCTTAATATAATATCCATTTATCTGTTTGCATCATTTATAAATTATTTAATTTGTAAATTTTCTTTTTTAATTCAAATCAAATATAAAAACTTTGGAAAATCATATCTTTTATTGTAATAATCCAAATAACACAAATAATATGTCTATTATTATCAGAAAAATATAAAGAATCTTAATATAATATCCATTTAGTCCCGATTGTAGTCACAAACCGGGACTAAAGATATTTCCCACCATTTCCCACTGCTTCCCGCCAAGTTTTCCCGCCCTTTCCATTCTACGAGAGATTTTAGTCCCGGATGTAGTCACTAACCGGGACTAAAGATATTTCCCGCCATTTCCCAAAGCTTCACGCCAAGTTTTCACACCCTTTCCCTCTATATTTAGGGCGATCGCACCATGGCTATCCACACATCCACACCTTCCTCTCTTAGAACAATGGACAACGCCTACTGGGCCATTCTGACCTTCGAGGAGACCGAGGCGCTATGCGCCTCCAACTACCCTTGTCCGCCAGGCTACCGGCCGCCCGCTGGCCGAATGCTGAGCGCTGGAGGGGTTCTTGTCCCTCCTGTCCCTCAAGGTTCCGCATGCCAGGCGGACATCACAAACCACTTCTACCACGAGCTCACGCCGGAGCAATGGATGGATCCCAGTGGGATCCCGACAACTACGACACCTGGAATGCCTTCTTCGCTAATAGGCGGGAAAGGGAGCTCGCCAGGTACGAGGGTGATGGCCCGCCACCGGTGAACCACAACGAAGCCGACCGTCGTCTGTGGTGGGTGAACCGTACTATTATCGGAGTGATGCGCTACATCGCCGGGGGAGACCATCCTCGCATGTGGTGCCCACGAGTCCACCCGCCACAGACCCACAAAAAGGCCCCACACCGACCCGGCGGTAGCGGCATCGTCTTCCAGGAGACCCCTCCCCCGCCCGCCGTGAATCCGAGGCTGCAATGGCCCCTAGTATATGCCATGGATGGGATGAGGATCCCCGGAGTGGCAGGTGACGATGACGATGATGATGACGAAGAAGACCCTGAAGCTGCGTACTATAGGACTAGGATTGATTATGACTAAAGGGGGCGGCTTTAGTCCTGAGTGTTAGCTAGTCCCGGTTTGTCCTGGTTTTTAATATTCATAAATGTCTTGAGTGTTACCTAATAAATAGAGGGAAATGCCTATATAAAGAGGGTTCATCTTTAGTCCCGGTTGGAGAAACCAACCGCGACTGAAGGGGTTGCGGCAGACTGGGCCAGACAACACTAATAATAGGGGTGAGTGTCGACATTATGTCGAGCGGCTTGTACCTTGTCCCGGATGGTGTCACCAACCAGGACTAAAGATGAACCTTTAGTCCCGGTTGGAGACACGAACCGAGACTAAACATGAGTTAGCACTAATAATAGGGGTGAGTGTCGACATTATGTCGTGAGTGTCGACATTACGCCGAGCTGCTTGTACTATAAATAGGCATCCTTGTGAGTCCAGTCCTCCAACCAGTTTGAGGCATCTCCAAGATGGTTTTCGAGAGCAGGGACACCACTACGACCAGTTACAGGGAGATGCCGACGGAGCTCAGTCCTCCGGCATCTCCGAGAAACTGGTCATAGAGGCACTCCCTAATATGTGAAATTAGTTAGCTCCCAGGCGTATTGATCTAGTTAGAGAAGTTACAAGCTGCAAGATGGTTTTCGAGAGCAGGGACACCACTACGGCCAGTTTCAGGGAGATGCCGACGGAGCCCAGTCCTCCGGCATCTCCGAGAAACTGGTCATAGAGGCACTCCCTAATATGTGAAATTAGTTAGCTCCCAGGCGTATTGATCTAGTTAGAGAAGTTACAAGCTGCAAGATGGTTTTCGAGAGCAGGGACACCACTACGGCCAGTTTCAGGGAGATGCCGACGGAGCCCAGTCCTCCGGCATCTCCGAGAAACTGGTCATAGAGGCACTCCCTAATATGAGACATCACGCCTGGGATATCGTGTAAAATGTATACCCATTTATCTCGTACCCTTGGAAAGTCGATATAGTCGAAGATGGTGACCTAGACAACAAGTATAGCTAATCTCCAAGAGTGTTGTTTTTTATGAGATGTTGCAACCAACCGCTGAAACTCTTCATGTGTTCATCTCTAATCCAAGAGTCATGCTTTCCAGGGTTGTTGGAGCGTAAGATTTTCTTGTGTTCCTCGATATATGGGGCTGCCAAGATAGAATTCTGTAGAACGGTGTAATGTGCTTCGGTGTAAGAATGTCCGTCCCTACATATTATTGATTTCCTTCCTAGAGTACCCTTTCCACTCAGTCTCCCCTCATACCGTGATTGAGGAAGACCAATCGACTTAAGGTCAGGAACAAAGTCAACACAAAATTCAATGACCTCCTCTGTTCCATAGCCCTTGGAGATGCTTCCTTCTGGCCTAGCACGGTTACGAACATAATTCGTTAAGATTCCCATGAACCTCTCAAAGGGAAACATATTGTGTAGAAATACAGGACCAAGAATGGAAATCTCTTCGACTAGGTGAACTAGCAGGTGCGTCATAATATTGAAGAAGGATGGTGAGAACACCAACTCAAAACTGACAAGACATTGGACCACATCATTCTGTAACCGTGGTAGATCTTCAGGATTAATTATCTTCTGAGAGATTGCATTGAGAAATGCACATAGCTTCACAATGGTTAATCAAACATTATCTAGTAGAAGCCCCCTCAATACAATCGGAAGCATTTGCGTCATAATCACGTGGCAGTCATGAGATTTTAGGTTTTGGAACTTTTTTTCTGCCATATTTATTATTCCCTTTATATTAGACGAGAAGCCACACGGGACCTTAATACTGCTTAGGCATTCAAAAAATATTTCCTTCTCTTGTTTGGTAAGAGCGTAGCTGGCATGACCTTGAAACCATTCTGGATGCAGGCCATCTGGGTGTTTCATACGTTGATGGTCCTTTCGTGCTTCCGGTGTATCTTTTGTCTTCCCATACACGCCCAAGAAGCCTAGCAGGTTCACGCAAAGATTCTTCGTCACATGCATCACATCGATTGCAGAGCGGACCTCTAAGAATTTCCAATATGGTAGCTCCCAAAATATAGATTTCTTCTTCCACATGGGTGCGTGTCCTTCAACGTCTTTTCCTCCAAGACCCTTTCCAAAGGTTACCAGTTGATGCAAATCTTTGACCATATAAAATATATCAGCACCAGTACGCTCCTTAGGCTTCATCTGCTGACATGCTAGACCGTTGAAATGCTTGCCTTTCTTTCTTAAGGGATGCTTGGCCAAAAGAAATCGACGATGCTCATTGTATACATTATTCTTACAATGTTCCAAATATATACTTTCAGTCTCATCTAAACAGTGTGTGCATGCATTGTATCCCTTGTTTGACTGTCCTGAAAGGTTACTAAGAGCAGGCCAATCATTGATTGTTACGAAAAGCAATGCTCGGAGGTTAAATTCTTCCTGCTTGTGCTCATCCCACACGCGTATCCCGGGTTCGTGCCACAACTGTAAAAGTTCTTCCACTAATGGCCTTAGGTACACATCAATGTTGTTGCCGGGTTGCTTCGGACCTTGGATCAACACTGGCATCATAATAAACTTCCGCTTAATGCACAACCAAGGAGGAAGGTTATAGATGCATAGAGTCACGGGCCAGGTGCTGTGACTGGAGCTCTGCTCCCCAAAGGGATTCATGCCATCTGTACTTAGACCAAACCTTAAACTCCTTGCGTCATCTGCAAAGTCCGGGTACTTTCTATCGGTTTTTCTCCATTGCGACCGATCAGCGGGGTGTCTCAACATCCCATCTGACTTACGTTCCTCTTTATGCCATCGCAACAACTTGTCGTGCTCTTTGTTTCTAAATAAGCGTTTTAACTATGGTATTATAGGAGCATACCACATCACCTTCCCAGGAACCCTCTTCCGGGGGGCTCGCCCTCAACGTCACCAGGGTCATCTCGTCTAATCTTATACCGAAGTGAAGTGCATACCGGGCATGCATCTAAATTCTCATACTCCTCACCGCGGTAGACGATGCAGTCATTAGGGCATGTATGTATCTTCTGAACCTCTAAACCTAGAGGGCAGACAACGTTCTTTGCTTCGTACGTACTGGCGGGAAATACGTTATCTTTTGGAAGCATATTCTTCATCATTTTCAGCAACTTTTCAAATGAGGAGTCAGGTATAGCACATTCAGCCTTCCATCGCAGCAATTCCAGTGTGCTGCCCAGCTTTTTCAGACCATTTTCGCAATTTGGGTACAACAACTTTTTGTGATCCTCTAGCATGTGATTGGACTTCTCCCTATCCTTTTCAGTTTCACAATCTCTTTGTGCATCGGCAATGGTCTGACCAAGATCATCAGCGGGTTCATCATGTGTCTCTTCTTCATCCTCCCCTTTAGCATCCCCGATGGAAGTATCTCCGTACTCAGGGAAACCATGATAGTTTTCATCCTCCTCCTCTTCTTCACTGTCTTCCATTATAACCCCTCTCTATCCATGCTTGGTCCAACAATTATAGCTGGGCATGAAGCCGGACTTCAACAGGTGGCTGTGAAGGGTTTTTGAGTCAGAGTAATCCTTCCGATTCCTACATCCATTACATGGACAGAATACAAAACCATTGTGCTTGTTTGCATCAGCAACACGGATGAATTCATGCACGCCATTAATGAACTCGCCAGAGCGTCGGTCAGTACCGTACATCCATTCTCGGACCATCTGCATTATAGTAAAAGTATATCAAAAACCATTACACAACATGATAAAATTATTACAAGTTATGTTGAGAGCTTCTAGAGCATTAATTTTGAATTTTGAAAAATTTACATGCACCAATTTGTGAATTGGAGAAAACAATCAACATGATAAATGTGGAGTTTTTTATTATTGTTCTATCAGTGAAAACCTCATTCCATTCTAAGCTCTGAAACTCTAAAATTACACATTTCAATTTTTAGTAACTATGTGCCTAATCAAAATTTGTTACACATATATATCAAAATCCTTCTAGCTACTTCTAGAGCATGCATGCATTTGATCCATATCTCTATACTTCTAGAGCATTATAGAGCTAAAGTAGCAATAAGAGATGAAAGAATGAAGTTCTAACCTTTTAAAGCTTTGGATTTAGGTGTTGCAAACTAAATCTTGAAAAATCTTGAGAAAAAAATGGCATGAACTCTCTTGCTTCTTTGAGAGAAATGGCGACCATATGCATTAGGGCGCAGCTGGCCAGGAAGCTGTATATATATACTAATGGACAACTAGTCCCGGGCCGTCATACGACCCGGGACTAATAGTCCCCGAAAAGAGCTGTTGGCCCGCTCGAGCTTATTAGTCCCGGGCCGTATTATGGACCAGGACTAGAGCTCTGGTCCGGCCCGGGACTAGTGTCTTTGGCCATTTCTAGCCGTTGGAGGCCTCATGGCCCGGGACTAGTGCTAGCACTAGTCGCGGTTCGTGATGGGCCAGGACTGGTGACGTTGTTCAGATCGAACCGAAGGCCTGTTTTCCAGTAGTGACATATTTGACTTCGTAACCCAAGAAGCTCTTGGCTATCTCGTCCACTTCGTCTCGATATGCTGCCATAATAGGGCTCCGCGCATTCCAGGTGCCAGCCACCTGCTGGGCAACCAACTCGGAGTCTCCACAGCAAACTATGCGCTTGATGCCAATATCCTTGGCTACACGTAGTTCGTGAATGAGTGCTTCATACTCCGCCATGTTGTTTGTTGCCTCGAAGTGGATCTGCAGAACGTAGTGTAGCTTGTCTCTTGTTGGTGACTGTAGCAACACACCAGCCCCCGAGCCATTGAGAAGCTTTGATCCGTCGAAGTGCATCACCCAGTACTCTGGTTCCGGCAACGGAGTAGCATCTGGCATCTCCGTCCAATCTGCAACAAAATCCGCCAAGGCTTGTGACTTGATAGCGTCGCGTCTCTTGTAGGTGATATCGAAGGCGGCAAGTTCAATGCCCCACTTCGCGACCCTTCCTATAGTGTCGCTGTTGTTGATAATGTCGTACAGTGGAGTCTTGCTCACCACTGTGATTGGGTGCTCCTGTAAGTAATGCCTCAGCTTCCGAGAAGCAAGGAATACTCCATAAGCTATCTTCTGGTAGTGCGGGTAACGTTGCTTGGACTCCATCAAGACCTCGCTCATATAGTAAACTGGTCGTTGAACTCCGTGCTCATATCCTGGTTCCTTCCGCTCTACCACGACAACGATGCTGATTACCCGGTTGGTTGCTGCCATGTAGATTAACAGGGGTTCTCCAGGCTCGGGTGCTTCAATGTTGCATCTTCTTCGTCTGTCCATGTGAATTTGTCCGCCTTCTTCAACAACTTGTACAGCGGCAGATCCTTCTCTCCAAGTCGGCTGACGAACCGACTAACGGCTGCAACACAACCTGTTCGTTGAATGTCCTTTAGGCATGTCGGACGGTTTATGTTTAAGATGGCCTTGATTTTCTCCGGGTTGACCTCGATTCCGCGTTGGGATACGATGAAACCCAACAATTTTCCGGCTAGAACCCCGAAGACACACTTGTTAGGGTTAAGCATCATGTTGTATTTCCGGAGATTATCAATGGTTTCTTTTAAGTCGGAGATTAAGTCGTTTGACTTTTTAGACATCACAGCGATATCGTCCACATAGGCGTGAACGCTCCGACCAATTTGGTCGTGGAAGCAGCATTGCATTGTCCGCTGGTACTTAGCACTTGCTTTTTCACCCCAAAGGGCATCGTGACATAGCAAAACGTGCCATATGGGGTAGTGAACGAAGTGGCCAATTGGTCCGACTTCCTCATCTTGATCTGGTGGTATACTGAGTATGCATCGAGAAAACACAAAAGTTCCGAGCCAGCCGCCGAGTCAATGACTTGGTCAATGCGAGGCAAATCAAACAAATCTTTGGGACATGCTTTGTTCAAGCCGGTGTAATCAACGCACATTCTTAATTCATTGGTTCCCTTTTTGGGGACAAGTACAGGATTGGCCACCCATCGGGTGTGAAGGACTTCTCGGATAAATCTTGCTTTAAGTAACCTAGCTATCTCTTTGCCAATGGCGCGTCTCTTCTCATCTCCAAAGCGTCGTAGAGGTTGTTTCACTGGTTTGCATTTTGGATCAATGTTTAAGCTGTGCTCGGCAAGTTCCCTAGGTACACCTTTCATGTCGGCCGGTTGCCAGGCAAAGATGTCCCTGTTCTCACGGAGGAACTCAACGAGCGCGCTTTCCTATTTGGGATCCAAGTTCGTCCCGATGGTGGTGACCTTGGAGGCATCGCCTACCACAAGTTCCACCGGCTAAATCCTATTTTATTTAAAACAAGTACTTATTTGAATAAATAAAAGACTCCAAAAAGAATGAAATTTTATTCAAAAAATTGATTTTAGAATGTGCTACAAATCAATATTTGAACCTACACAAATTTTGGCAAAGGTTTGATTTCAAATGAGTGTTTGAATTGGTTGTTCAAAAACAAAACAGAATAAAGGAAATGGAAAAAGATAAAACAAACAAAACAAAAAAAATGAAAGGAATAGCCCAGCCCAACAAGGCCCAGCCAGCCCAACTTTCCCTCTCACCCGAATGAACCGTTTTCCACCAGAGAAAGAACTCGCTCAGTCACCGACGCGTGGACCCCACCCCCACACTCTCTCTCTCTCTCGCTGCCAGAAGACCCCACCCTTCCCAGTCATCTTCTTCACCCGCGCGAAGACCCCGCCCCTCACCTCGCCGGCCGTTGCAGGCGATTAATGCTCGGCTTAATTCGCATTACTGGAGAAGTTAATCCTCCCCCTGACCACACCCTCTTATTCGCCTGCGTTTCCTCTCTGTTTCCCCCTCAGACCCTCACCCTAGCGCGCCCCCAGTCTGCGCCAATTCCTTGCGGCAAGCCACTGCCCCGACGACCTTCCCCAGACAATTCCGCGAAGCCAGACCGCCCCTTGCCTCCTCGACCAAGCTCATATACTTCCCACCTCCTGGCGCACCTCCCAGTTTCGCCCGTTCATCCGCGCATGCTGTGAATCGTCGACAACATCATCACTGAGCAAGCGCCGACGCCTGCTACCTCTCCGGCGAGCTACTGACGCCCAACCCGTGCGCCCCTTGCTCACTGGTGAGTATTCTCGCCATCCTTTAACTCATGCGCACCTTCCTGATGCGTTATTTTTCTCGTTTGCGTCCCAGAGACTCGCCCCCGTCGAAGACCGTACGAACCCGAGGCGCAGCGCAGCTCCGGTGAGCGATTGCCGTCACCACCGAGCGCCCCTCGACGAGACATCAACACGTTGAGCATCGCCGTGATCTCCTGAACTCGGTGAGCCAATCCCCTTCCTCCCTCGCTTCCTGTAGCATCGACTCCGCTGCCGTTTGACCGCTCCGCCACCACCAGCCGCCGCCAGCGCTGCCCATCTATGACTAGCTTATGTGAACCGTTCGATTAGGATCCGACGCTCGCGATAGAAACTAACTGAAAGGGTACGCTCGCTTCTGAGCCGTAAGATTCCACTTAATTCCAACGGCTGTCATCGCACGATCCAACCGAAGCGGTACAGACGAATAAAATTATGACACGTGGCCTCTGTCTGTTTAAAAAAACCAGAAACTTTCTATTAGATGTTCCATTTTGTAAAATCTAGAACTTTTAATCTACACGTCCAAATTTTGCAAATTTTATATCAATGGATTCAGCAAGACAAGCCCTAGCCAACCATGCACTTTTTTTAGTAAAAAGCTTCTGGTAAAATGTTTGTTTTTGCAGAAACTTGTGTATGGATGTTTAGAATATAAAAATTGTTCTAAAATGATTTTTAAGATAAAATCTTTGGCAAATGGTTTGTTGTGTACCTACTGACCCTAGAAATCAATTGGAGGTTTCAAAAATGTATTTGGTGTAGCAAAAGAATAAAACTTGGATTTAAACCATTTCTAGTCAAATAAAAATATGGTTTAATCATTAAAAATGGTTTTGGAAGAAAACCTTTGAGAAATGTTTTTGGAAATAAACTCTCTGACCCTAAACACAAGGTTATATGGTTTGAAAACATATTTTGTTAAACCTATAGAATTTTTCCTTATTAAAAGCATTTCTTCACCACATAAAATAATGACTTTAACTAAAAATGGTTTATGAAGTAAAATCTTATACAAATGATTTTTCCACTTTATAAAATGACCATTAATTGTTTTTTCAAATGTTTATGAACCATTGGAAACCACTTTTACAAATAAAACAAACTCTTTCATGCTTGCATGCATTATTTTGTTTCTATAATTTTATGTGATGTATTGCTTGAATGGTAGATTGAAATATTGTTTGCTTGATTGAATTGTAGTGATTTGAAGTGTGTGAACATTGCAAAGATCAAGAAGTGAACTTATACCCTCTACCATAAAGGCAAGTGATGCTTCATACTTTTGTCCCATTATTTTCACTATGCATTAGTGATATTTCTAAGTAAGACTTGCATAGAATATTTTCTAAGTATAAACCATGCTATGGGAAATCCTAGTAGATGAAACCTTAGTAGAATTTTAAGTCTGAGGACTTGTGTTTTGTTTAATAGAAAACAAGGGTGGAATATATATTCATACTATGGAAAAAAATTTAAGTCTGAGGACTTGTGTTTTGTTTAATAAAACAACTAAGTGAATGAATCACCTGGGTGGAATGGAAGGAATGGTTTGTGTTGAGTGGTCATGCAAGTCCAGTATGCTGGGGAAAACTTGGGCATCACCAAGTCCAGTATGCTGGGGAAAACTTGGTGTCTCACTTGTGGATGGCCACCCAGGAACAAAGAGATTTGAGATGTCAAATGTTGAGAAGCTTCATGTGCAACCACTTGGCATTATGGGCTCTGCTTGGATCATATAGGTTGCAATAACTTAGCCAAATGGACAGTTGGTGGTAGGGGATTGATAGGTTGGAGCGCGTCCATTCTGGTCTAAGGGAAGGCTTCTGAAAGATCTTGTCTTGGGAAACCAAGTCTTGTGGGGAAAGTGCACCACCTCTGCAGAGTGTAAAATCTAAGTACTTAGCCATGTCCCTGGCAAAGGACAATTTGAGCATCAAGACATGGAAGCTATCAAGAATCTCATCATCCAAATTTCTAAGTTAAAAACTTGTGGTTGAACAAGGGATTGAAAGGATCACCAATTTCTATTGGGAGATGCCTTGGGAAATATTTTGTCAAAGCAAAAACTTAGAGTTTTCAAATGATAAGGAAAATCTATTTTGAGCAAAGCAAGCCTAAGCTCCACTTAGACAAATGCATATAGATGATAGACTCCACTATACTACCATAGTATCACTTTCCAATACAATTCAAATGTATTGACCCTTGTGGCTGTAACTTGTTATGTTGCAGGTTTGTTTGATATTAGTGAAGTTTAATGATTAGGATTACAAGTCTACAACCAACATGTCTACCTGTGGCACTTTGAAGATGAAGGACCCCATACTATTGTTAAATTCTGCTTCATTGTAATGAGATAGCCAAATGAGCTATGTAAGATGTAATAAATTACTTCATTCCTGGTTATAAAGTTGTATTATGACCTTTGTTTCTTGATATTACATCTTAACTGTGGATGCTAGCTATTGATCCAGGGACTAGCATTGTAAACACAGGGATCTCTACCTTATTAAAGGTTGGGAACCTTAAATAGGCAAACCCTAGATAGGCGCGGGCTAGGGCCCTGGCTGGCCTCCCGGGCTCCCCTCTGGTCTTCTTGTTCCCCATGGAAAGTAATTGACTTTATCGTTTGTCCCGTCCAATTCCGAGAATATTTCTTTACTAACTTTTCTGAAACCAAAAAAAGTAGAAAACATGCATCTGGCACTTTTGCAATTTGTTAATAGGTTAGTACCAGAAAATATGTAAAAAGCACCTCAAAGTGTAGACAACTAAAGCAAAGTAGATACTAAACAAGCATGGAGCATCAAAAATTATAGATATGTTTCCGACGTATCAACATCCCCAAGCTTAACTCCTGCTCGTCCTCGAGTAGGTAAGTGATAAACAAAATAATTTTTGAGGTGAACATGCACCCTCACAATAAAGGTCCAACCATTTGCAAGCATTGAAAGCTGGGATCAAAGAACTCTAAACATGTGCATGAATAATGGAGTTCTAAAAATAGGACATAGTAACTATGCATGCAACATGGCATGCTACAAACAAAGATCATGAAGAACATGCATTGAAAAACATTTGTTTGTTTCACATACAGAAAACATAGCATACTGGCAATCAGCCTGTCCCCCATAGAATAGCAATATAGATGCATAGGACACCTTCAAAGTCCACAAGGGTGACTAGAAACAGTTAGCACAAGAACAAGTAATATCACAATATGCATCAATTAATAAGCTTTGCAACACCGCACACAGAATGACAACTATGCTCTCTTAATGGTGCCTAAAGGTAGAAGGTGGAGACTCAATAATGGTGGAAGAAAAGCCTTTTTTTATAAAGGAAGCAGGGATTACAAGTTTCAAAAAGAGCTTCCAAAAATTATGGTACTTGTTAGCTTTCAGCCCTCATTGCCCCTATCATAAGCATCTTGAAGTGGTTAAGGTTAAAGTGGCAAAGCCGGAGTATATTCTTGACAAAGTATAAGTTGGCAATCTCAAGTCCCTTGAAAATAAGGGCCACACCTCATGGATACACAACTTAGGGCCCATGCAAGTTCTTGTCATTGTAAGTATTTGCATATCATTGAGAACTGCCAATGGGGTACCCCTTGCACATGGTACAAGAGCTTTCCCATAACCAAAATGACAAGGCAAGCACACAATGAGCATCTCAGCAATCTTTTTATTTACCATATGCATAGCTTTTTATTGAGGATTCTGCATAGATAGCTCACTATGGCGATGCTGTGTTGGGCCACGCGGAGATAAAACAAAACTTTTCCTCTAACATGGTGATCCCAAGATCCAGCTGAGGTAGAACGCCACGAGGTTTACCACTAGACGCGCAGTTTCGGATTACTGATGAAGCATGTCAGTTCATGCAGTGCAGTCCTTTGCGATCCTATCGTCCTGGTGCTGATCGTACAACACCTCTGCTGGTATCCACACGTACAAGGAGGAGCGCCGGCGGCGAATTGCTAGATTCGTTACGGCGGCAGGACTGCTGTGGACCTAGGGTTTCCAACACATGGAATGACCTAACCGAACAATGATTTTCCCTTCTGGGTTATGGTGATCCACTATATATAGGGAGTGAACGTGGCCTTTGCTCGCGCGGCCCATTCACTAAAGCCCATATAATATTAGTCACCGTGAGTCCAACTCACTAACTCAGTCCTAATCTGGCTTGGGTCCAACCCAACCAGATTTCTGGTTCAGATCCAATCCGAACCTGCTCCCGCTCTTAAGTGTGTGACCCCGCAGGCTCATGGCTACTTGGACATGATTAGAGTCCGACTCTAAATCGATCAGTCGGTAGCGGCTCCTAGCTAGCAGAACGTGCCGACTCCCAAGTACCAAAGAGTCATGACGACTTGCCTTTCCAATGTGACTTGCGTCCGAGTCCCTTTTGCCTCACGATATACCTTTTCAGACTATAGGCGAATATATGACATCCCTTAAATAGTCTGACTCTCTTCTCGATGCGAGATAAGTGATTCACCTTAATAACTCTTAGTCGATCGCCTCGGTTAACACTTAACCGAGTCGTGCATGGCCATGCTTTCCGAAGCATATCATCCGAGAGGGCCCAGAGAATATCTCTCCGAGTGGAGGGGGAAATCCCATCTTGGTTATTCACATCACACAGCTTGATTCTCAGTCGACCCGAACTCTGCCTTTATAACTGCCTAGTTACGGATCAGTGTTTGACAGAACCTAAGTCGGTGATCCTCAACTCGAACTATGCAATAACCTCAGGTCTAAGGATTACATTGATTGAAATATACAAATGAAAACTTGTTCGTTGTACCTCAATATGGGTCAATCCGACTCGCTAAACTCTTTAGCCGAATCTGTGTAAGCTGGAATAGCATCTCCATGCCCATGACAAGTGGAACCGAGTCATCAAGCCAACTTTCACATTGGTCTAAGTTGTGCGTCCAGCACAACCTCAATGACCAAGGATATTTAGTACAAACAACATGAATGCATAGTTCCACAACCGAATCACATATTCAATGATACACATCAGATGTTTATACAAGGACTACTTAATATCTTTATGAATACAATGGGAAATATCATCATACATGATTGCATCTAGGGCATATTCCCAACAGTCTCCAACTTGCACTAGAGTCAATCTTCCGACATCACATGTCTAAGCATATAATGCACATGGCTCTCAGGTCCGCCTCATGCTTCGGCTGGGGTAATGGCTTTGTCAACAGATCCACAATATTCGCATCCGTGTGTACCTTGCATAACTTGATATCACCCTGATCCACGAACTGGCGAATCAGGTGGTACCGCATGAGTATGTGCTTGTTCTTATGGTGTTGTCTAGGTTACTTGGCTTGTGCAATAGCACCATTGTTGTCACAATACACGTCTAACGTATTGGACGAGCCCTGAACCACGCTAAGATCCATGAGGAAATTCCTCATCCAAACAGCTTCCTTTGCTGCCTCCGAGGCGGCAATATACTCAGCCTCTGTTGTAGATGCAGACACAGTCTCTTCCTTGGAACTCTTCCAGCTCACAGCACCTCCGTTTATAATAAACACGTATCCGGATTGCGAACGAGAATCATCAGAGTCGGTAAGATAACTCGCATCTGTGTAACCCTTTACACTGAGTTCATCTTCACCACCCTAAACCAAAAACATATCCTTAGTCCTTCTCAAGTACTTTAGGATATTTTTAGCCGCTGTCCAGTGGATTTCTCCAGGATCAGCCTGGTATCTGCTCACAACACTTAGAGCATCGGAAACATCTAGCCTAGTAAAAATCATGGCATACATGATGGATCCGACTGCAGAAGCATACGGAATCGCACTCATCCGACTTCGCTCGTTAGTTGTCGAACGACACTGAGTCTTGCTAAGTTTTACACCATGGGACATTGGTAAGAACCCCTTCTTAGACGATTCCATGTTGAACATCTTCAACACTTTGTCCAAATAAGTACTCTGACTCAATCCAATGAGCCTCCTTGATCTATCTCTATAGATCCGGATTCTGAGGATGTATGTTGCCTCACCCAAGTATTTCATTGAGAAACTCCTTTCCAATGATTCCTTGGTTTCTTGCAACATCTGGACATCATTTCCAATCAGTAATGTCATCCACATATAAGATTAGAAAGTTTACTTTGCTCCCACTAAACTTCTTGTATAAACAAGAATCATGATCACTCTTGATGAAGCCAAACGATTTGACTACCTCATCAGAGCGAATATTCCAACTCCGAGATGCTTGCTTTAACCCATAAATGGATTTTTGAAGTTTGCATACCTTGTCAGCATTATCCGGATCGACAAAACCCTCGGGCTGTATCATATACATGTCCTCGGTTAAATTTCCGTTAAGGAAAGCCATTTTGACATCCATCTGCCATATCTCATAGTCGAAATAGGCTGCTATAGCTAACATGATCCGAACTGATTTAAGCATCGCTACAGGCGAGAAGGTCTCATCGTAATCAACTCCTTGAACTTGTCGGAACCCCTTCGTGACACGACGTGCTTTATAGATTGAAACTTTTCCATCCATATCAGTTTTCTTCTTAAAGAACCATTTCATTCGATGGGTCTTGCACCGTCTGGTAGATCAAGCAAGTTCCAAACTTGATTTTCATCCATGGACTTTAACTCGGATCTCATGGCTCCAAGCCATGACTCGGAATCAGATCCCACCATCGCTTCCGAATAATTTGCTGGCTCATCACTGTCTAACAGTAACACATCACGAACACTTTGTAATATCGCCGATCTTCATAGTACAGGTGCTGTTGCCGGCACAGCTACCATGACCGGCTCAACCTCCAAGGTTTTTGCCTACTCGCTACTAGTCGGTTGCTTTAGAATTTCTTCGAGCTGCACCGTGCTCCCACTTACTCCCCGACTGAGAAACTCTTTCTCAAGGAAGACACTGTTCCGAGCGACAAACACTTTTCCCTCTTCTCGGTTATAGAAGTAGTAACCCAAGGTTTCCCTTGGATACCCCACGAAAATACACTTATCCGACTTGGCTGTAAGCTTGTCAGACTGAAGTCGCTTGACAAATGCTTCACAACCCCAAATCTTAAGAAAAGACAAACTCGGCTTTTTGTCTGTCCACATCTCATGCGGTGTCTTCTCTATCGATTATGATGGTACTCTGTTTAGTGTGAACGCCACTGTTTCTAAACAATAACCCCAAAATGATAAAGGCAGATCTATCTGACTCATCATTGATCGTACCATGTCCGACAAGGTCCGATTCCGCCTTTCCGAAACACCGTTCCTTTGCGGTGTTCCTGGCGGAGTAAGTTGAGGAACTATGCCACAACTTTTCAGATGGTCATCAAACTCATGGCTCATGTACTCGCCTCCTCGGTCCGACCAAAGAAACTTTATTTTCTTTCCGAGTTGATTCTGTGCTTCATTTTGGAATTCTTTGAACTTTTCAAAGGCTTACGACTTATGTTTCATTAAGTAGATATATCCATACCTACTCAAATCATCAGTAAAAGTAATGAAGTACTCATAACCACTCCTGGCTGTCGTGCTCATTGGTCCACATACATCACTATGTACTAGTCCCAATAATTCAGACGCCCTTTTCCAACTCTTTGCAAAAGGTGTCTTGGTCATTTTGCCGAGTAGGCAAGATTCGCATGTCTCGAACGACTCCAAGTCGAAGGAAGTTAGGAGTCCATCATCATGGATCTTCTTCATGCGTTTCCAACATATATGACCAAGCCGACAGTGCCAAAGTAAGTCATATTCAGATCATTTGGTTTCAACCTTTTAACATTTATGTTATAAACCGACTCACCATAAAGATTCAAAATAAATAACCCGTCCTGGACGGGTGCAAAGTCGTGAAACATATCATTCAAATACAAAGAACAACCATTATTCTTGATATTCGACTCATAACCTTGCCTCATCAAACATGAAGCAGAAATAATGTTTTGACTAATCACTGGAACATAATAACAATTATTCAGTTCCATAATGAATCCGAAAGGTAAATGAAGTTGCATCATGCCGACTTCCAACGCAGCAACTCTTGCTTTGTTGCCGACTCGAATATCAACCTCACCTCTTGCTACGCTCCTAGTTCTTACCAGTCCCTGCAACGAGTTGCAGATGTGAATAACTGATCCGGTATCATATACCCAAGAACTATTAGGTGCATCAGCAAGGTATATGTCTATAACATTGCAAACAAGTGTACCTGAGTCGGAAGTCATACCTCCACTCTTGGCTTTCTCGGCCAAATACTTGTTGTAGTTCCTCTTCCAGTGGCCATCCGACTTGCAATAGAACCAAGTGGATCCGGCTGAAGGAGATGGCTTGGTCCCTAAGGAAGCGCTTGGGACCGGGTCCTGAGCCTGCTTTCCTCCTGACTTAGCCTTCTTCTTAGTCCAAGAACTCTTCTTGAACTTAGCCTTATTCTGCACCATCAACACTTGACTGGCGCCCTTCTTGAGATCCGCCTCTGCCTGCTTGAGCATCCCATGCAATTCAGTGAGCTTCTTATCCATACCATGCATGTTGTAGTTCAAAATGAACTGCCCATATGCACTAGGAAGAGAGTTCAGAATTATATCCATAGCAAACTCTTCGCTTATGAGGTAGCCAAGCCTCTCCAGAGACTGCACGTAACCAACCATTTTGATCACATGCGGACTCAGTGGATCACCATCCTTAAGCTTGCAACTCAGCAAAGCTTGAGAGACTTGATACCTCTCAGTCTTCGCTTGAGCCTGGAACATACTTTTGAGGCTTTCGGTCATATCGTAGGCCTCAACAAGCTCGAACTGCTTTTGCAAGTCCGGTTCCATGTGAGCAAGCATAAGGCAGCTAATATCCGTGGACTCATCCTTAGCCCGACGGTAGGCATTGGTGGTAGCGATAGTCGCATTCTCATTCGGCTCATCTGGAAGTAGGTTGTCTATGACATGGTCCTTGTTTTCTTGTTTCAGAACAATTCTCAGATTTCGATACCAGTTGGTAAAATTAGTGTCGTTCAGTTTATCTTTCTCAAGGATAGTTCTCAACGCAAAACCGGATATCTGAGAGTGGCTGCTACTTGGTGCCATGATCTACAACAGAAAATATGCAAAACACTTAAGACATGTATTCATAAAAGAGCAAGCATATTAAACATTTTAATATTTTATGCTCCCACTAGAACCAACACCCCTCCGATGGTTACTTAGTGATTCAGGATCCTAAATAAGCAAGTCGGCTAGTGAGCTTTGGCATCACCGCTAGCCGCCAAGTGATCTAGGTAGACAACTCCTTGTCAATCGTATCTCATACGACTCCTGTTGGACGGGTGGCATCACATGCCCCGGATCCCATCCGACCTTTCCCCGAGCCCCACAACCGTTGTGATAGACCCGTCTAGCTTACCGAGTGTTTCCGCAGTAAGAGTCCGACTCGAATCCACCTAGTCGGAAAGAATTGGTAGAACCTCAATTTCATGAGCCCACTACCAAAAATGTCCGAGTTGTGATGGTGCAAACACTGGCGGGAAAACCGACTAGACCTTCTTTGAGGGATTAAATTTTACCGACTATCTAATAGAGGTAAAACAGAGACATAACAATAACACAAAATAAAGCAATTACAATGTGAAATGGTATGGCTCTCTTCATGGCGATCTCCATCTCCACAAAGCCCGTAATCCGACTTGTGCCAACTCTTGCCACTTGTCGTCTTACTCCATGTCGCCAGCATGTTCATCGCCTTGCTTGCCATCTGTGCTCTCCAAACAGCTACACTAGCTTTGAGAAAAAATTACAAGGAGAATCCGACACGTATGTCGTTATACAAATAGCACCTAGGCTCCAGCCGACTGACAAAACCGTGATTCGCAGATCACGTATGGATTACACACATACATCACATGCACATGAACCATACCATTCACAACTTCCTGCAAAAAACAAGTTATGCATAGATACAATATCTACCGGCGTTGTGAAACTCGCAACGACATCTAAGGCGCTACGACAGGGCGAAGCCGCCGGTCCGGACATGGATTCTGACCATTGTTCCGACTCGATCAAAAACTTTTTTTACGATCCGGACATGGATTCCGACCATTGTTCCAACCATTTTTCCGGACATGGATTCCGACCATTGTTCCGACCATTTTTTCGAAAACGTAGATCTCATTTACGATCCGGACATGGATTCTGACCATTGTTCTGACTCGATCAAACTCTTTGATCTTTGATCACCACATCTGGATTTACGTGTCACAGTCTACCCCGATGGCGGAAGCCGACCGGTAGGGGTATGTCGTTCTACGACCTCAACAGTATGATCACGGAAATCAAATCTACCATTCCCCGAGTACAGTTGATCCAATCAACCTCGTACAAAACCGATCTATCTCATAGATCAACCACCAAAATAGCATATAGATCTCATCTACAGCCTACTGCATATCACATATGCGAGATCTCAAGCCTAAAACTAGAAGCTATTGCTTTGATACCACTGTTGGGCGACGCGGAGATAAAAAAACTTTTCCTCTAACGTAGTGATCCCAAGATCCAGCTGAGGTAGAAGCCCACGAGGTTTACCACTAGACGCGCAGTTGTAGATTACTGATAAAGCGCGTCAGTTGATGAAGTGCAGTCCTTTGCGATCCAATCGTCCTGGTGCTGATCGTACAACACCTCTGCTGGTATCCACACGTATAAGGAGGAGCGCGGACGGCGAACTTCTAGATTCTTTACGGCGGCAGGACTGCTGTGGAGCTAGGGTTTCCAACACATGGAATGACCTAACCGAACAACGATTTTCCCTTCTGGGTTACGGTGCTTCACTATATATAGGGAGTGAACGTGGGCTCAGCTCACGCGGCCCATTCACTAAAGCCCATATAATATTAGTCACCGTGAGTCCAACTCACTAACTCAGTCCTAATCTAGCTTGGGTCCAACCCAAACAGATTTCCCGTTCAGATCCAATCCGAACTTGCTCCCGCTCTTAAGTGTGTGACCCCGCAGGATCATGGCTACTTGGACACGATTAGACTCCGACTCTAAATCTATCAGTTGGTAGCAGATCCTAGAAGAACGTGCTGACTCCCAAGTACCAAAGAGTCATGATGACTTGCCTTTCCAATGTGACTTGCGTCCGAGTCCCTTTTGCCTCACGATATACCTTGTCAGACTATAGGCGAATATATGTCATCCCTTAAATAGTCCGACTCTCTTCTTGATCCAAGGTAAGTGATTCACCCGACTAACTCTTAGTCGATCACCTCGGTTAACACTTAACCGAGTCGTGCATGGCCATGCTTTCCGAATCATATCATCCGAGAGGGCCCAGAGAATATCTCTCTGAGTGGAGGGGCAAAATCCCATCTTGGTTATTCACATCATGCAGCTTGATTCTCAGTCGACCCGAAATCTGCCTTTATAACTGACCAGTTACGCATCAGTGTTTGACAGAACCTATGTCGGTGATCCTCAACTCAGACTATGCAATATCCTCAGGTCTAAGGATTACATTGATTGAGATATACAAATGACAACTTGTTCTTTGTACCTCAATATGGGTCAATCCGACTCGCTAAACTCTTTAGCCGAATCTGTGTAAGTTGGGATAGCATCTCCATGCCCATGACAAGTGGAACCGAGTCATCAAACCAACTTTCACATTGGTCTAAGTTGTGTGTCCAGCACAACCTCAATGACCAAGGATATTTAGTACAAACAACATCAATGCATAGTTCCACAACCGAATCACATATTCAATGATACAAATCAGATGTTTATACAAGGACTACCTAATATCTTTAGGAATACAATGGGAAATATCATCATACATGATTGCCTCTAGGGCATATTCCCAACATGCTACAAGTTTCCACCATGATTATGCATGGCTTAGGCTAGCGGCCTAGGCATTTCTCTAACACAGAATACAAACTCCATGGACTTATAAGTTCCCACTTCATTTCACACCGGTGACATCCATAGACAAAACAGCATGATATCAACTGAGTACAAAGTACAAGTGCAATGTTGAAAACGTTCCCCGTGACAGCACAGTTCTGCTAATTCCAACTTATAAGTTCAAGCATATACAACAAAGTTGTCACAATGGTTCAAGTTTATTAGGGCAAATAATAAAGTGTGCCATCAAGTTCGTAAGGGCTTTAATCACTAAGTTTTCACATAACAAAATAGTTTTTAATTGGAAGAGAGCTGAAAACAAGAATATACTTGGAATGGTGAAACACACCATGCATAGGAGTTTATAATGGACACTTTGGAATAACATGGTTTCTTGGGAGTTGGAAGCATGAGTAGAACTTACTCATACAAGTGGAGGCTAGCAAAACACTGGGAGCAACCAACTAAGAGAGCAATAATGGCCATAATTATGCAGAGCAACAAAGCATACTAATCAAAGCAAAGAGTGGTACTACAAGTCAACGACTAAATGATCATAGAGGCTAATGGTGACTTGTGAGAGTCATAACATGGTGTAAGCATGTGCCAAGTAAACCCAAGCAAAGCATTAAAGGAGAATACCACAATATTATGCTTTTGCATGCTAAAACAACGCATAATTTCTTCAAGGAACACTAAGTAATACCAATTGTTTAGAACAAGACATTCTACAAAAATAATCACTAAGCATAATGCTAAAACAACACCTAGCATGTCATGCTAAAGTCTAAGTCATAGTCAATGCAAGCTCCTCTTGCACTTCAAGCAAGAACTTACTACTCCTTTCCAACACCAAGCAAACTTATCTGCAAAACAACACAGCGAGAACGGGGATCCAAACTACTTTATTCAAGCAAACTAAACAACTAAGCAAATCAAACGAAAACTAATACGCTCGAAGAACAACACAACTGTGCACGAAACAATAAAAATGAAGTGTCTAGACAGACCTGAGCTTTTTATTGATTAAGAAGGGGATGTCTTGGGCATCCCCATGCTTTGACGCTTGTACCTCTTGGATATTTCTTGGGGTGACACCATGGTGGCATCCCCAAGCTTGAGCTTTTGTCCATTCTTCATCTTTTTGCATCATTCTCTCTTTACACCTAAAATTTTTTCCTTCATACAAAACTTCACACAATCTTCATTAGCAACATTAGTGTATTCAAAAGAAATTAGACCACTCAAGGATTTTCACTAAAAACACAAGCTACTGTAGCAAATCCTTCAAAAATCTCAATTTCCCAAAAAGAACTCAAAAAGGAATCAATAAGAAGCAAATGCAAATAATGGCAGAAATCTGACAAAACAGACCAGCAGGTAGAAACCGATTTTTTCGAACATCTTATGTTGCTCAAATCAAAAAGTGTTGAACTAACGAAAGTTATCTAACATACTGGGGGGATTTATTCGTAAATTTTGAGCACAATCTGAGTGACAGAGACTCCTCACGAATATTTTTGGTGGAGGACAGAAATTTGTTTCGGGACTGCAACTCCCCAAATCTTACTTCCCTCTCATTAAAGGTCATTCTTGGCACAAAAATCAAACAAAAAGGATAAGGAGAAGTCATTACTGAAGTAATAACTTCCAAGACTAAAGGAAACTCTTATGTTATCTCCCAACAAGTACTTTTCTTTAAGGCCTTTAAGTTAGGCACAAGAGGCAAGAAGAATCAAGTATTTTCAAATGAAGAAGCATTAACATCAAACCTTGCAAAGTCTTCAACTATGAAAGGTATCTCATCCAAATGTGTTTTGAAGGATCCCTTCTCATCCCTCTTTGGTCTACTACTTTCATCAAAAATATTTTCAGGAGCAATCCAATCAAAATTCTTTTCAAAGGCTTCATGCATTCCAACAAGCTTAAAGGGTACGGGTATCTTAAATTCTTCTCTAGGCTTAGTTTTATCAGAAATACCCACAACATCTACATTTGAGCCTAGCATATTGAAACGCTCAAAGACCTTTTTGGCTTCCCTAGCAACATCATGGAATTCCTTAAATAAAGTTTCAAGGATGAATTCCCTCTTTTCAACATTCTTTTCTTCTTTTAGTTTTAGAAACAAGAATTGCATGAAGGGGTTAAGGCTAACAAACCTAGCCTCCAGCATATGAACTAAAGAAGCTGCAGCAATCTCATAATTAGGAGCAAGTTCAGCTATAGATTTTTCCTCAATATCCTCATGCTTGCTAACATGATTAAAGAATTCTTCAATATTGTCTTTTCCAATTATGGAGCCACTACCTATTGCAACATCTTTCAGGGCGAACTTGGGGAACAACATGGTGAGCAAGAGCAAGGTGGCATCTAGAGCAAGAACTAAATTTTTTGTGTTTTTGAGTAAATAAAGCAAACCAAACTAGACTAATTTTTTGGGTTTTTTTTTTGGAAAGAGGCAAACAAAACGAAGCAAAAGAAACAAAGAAAAAAAACAAAGTAAAGAGAAAGGAAGTGAAGGACTCCCCTTGTGAAGACGTCCTTAGCCTCCCCGGCAACGGCGCCAGAAAACTTGTTGATGGCGCCTAGGTTGATGTAGGAGCGCTTCGTTGGAAACCCCAAGAGCAAGGTGTGAAGCAGCACAACAGCAAGTCTTCCCTCAGTAGAGACCGAGGTTATCTAACCAGAAGGAGGAAGGAAACGTCACACAAGTGTTGCAAGCAATGCGGAGACCTGCACAACACAAACTCAAGACTTTGCGCCCAACGAATCAGTGAGGTTGTCAAGCTCAATGGTTTGCTGTAACAAAGGATTAAACGTATGGTGTGGAAGGTAATGGTTTGCAGCAAGTAAAAAAGTAACAATGGAAGATGTATTGATGGTAAAGATTGGACCGGGGTGCATAGTTCACTAGAGGTGCTCTCCTTAGATAAACAACATGGCATGAAGGGTAAACAAATTACAGCAGGGCAATTGACAAAAACTGAGCAAGGAATAACAATGCAATTACTAGTTAGAAAGATCCTATGAGATTCGATTGGGCAATACAACAAAATACATAGACCGCCATCCAACTTCATCTATGACTAGAACTCCACCTTCAGGTTATCACCAGAACCCCCTCCAGAATTAAGTTGCAAGCAACAGACAACTGCTTGAAGAAAAGTGTGTAAGGTAAACAGTCCACATGTTACATGAACAAGAGACCATTGTTTTCTCCCTAGTAGCAACAACACATCTACAACCGAAGAGATTATTTTCACTTCCCTTGGAAACTAGAGGCATGAAACCACTATCGAGCATAAATACTCCCACTTGGATTCACTGGCAACTACTTGGCCAAGATAACCACTAGCAACGGAGAGCATGCAAGATCACAAACAACACAGACATGATAGAATCATAAAGACAAAACCATTAATCAAACCAACATAATTATATCAATATCCATCGGATCCCCGCAAACACAACATGCATCATTACAAATAGATTAGATCTTGATCATGAACGGAGCACACAAAATATATACATGAAAGCACAAAGGAGGAGATACAACCATCTAGCTACTACATGGACCCATAGTCCAAGGTGGAACTACTCACGCATCATACCAGAGAGAAGGCCTCTGGGATGATCTCCCCTCCGGCAGGGTGCCGGGAAGAGCTTCAGATCCCCCCGATCTAGGGACGATGGTGGCAGCAGCTATAGACGGTTTTTTGGAGATTTGATTGGGTACTCAGGGTTTCTGCATCGGGGGCTTCTTATAGGCGAAGGGGGAGGCCGAGGAGGTGTCCAAGGCAGGCAAACCCTAGCCAGGCGCGGGCTAGGGCCCACCGGCGCCTAGGTTAGGTCTGGCCCCCTGGCTGGCCTCCCGGGCTCCCCTCTAGTATTCTTGTTCCCCACAGAAAGTAATTGACTTTGTCGTTTGTCCCGTCCAATTCTGAGAATATTACTTTACTAACTTTTCTGAAACCAAAAACAGCAGAAAACAGGCATCTGACACTGTTGCAACTTGTTAATAGGTTAGTACCAGAAAACATGTAAAAATCACCTCAAAGTGTAGACAAGTAAAGCAAAGTAGATACTAAACAAGCATGGAGCATCAAAAATTATAGATACATTTCCGACGTATCAATAATCACTTCCGAAATATTGCAACCATCAAGATCAAAATCAAACTTAGCATCACTAGTAGTAGACTCATTGGGCTTAGGCATTGTAGGACGAGGAATAGGGACTTCATGTGGTTTAGTGGCAACCATATTGGTGGTGGTGATGGTGCACACACTATTTTTTCTAGCAATTTCAGCTTCTCTTTCCCACTTAGCATAAAGTTGGGCTAACAGTCTAACATTTTCAACAATAGTAACTTGTATGGCATGAGTAGCAGCAAAGGTACTTTCCATGGTTTCAGGTTTAGCAGTCATTTTATTAATCAAAGAGTACTGTAATTCAGACAAAGAGGAAATATTTTTCTCAACATTCCAAAGTTTTTCCTCCACATTCTTGTTGAAAATGGTTTGTTTACTAACAAAGTCTTTGATCATGACTTCAAGTTCAGAGGGGGCACTTCTATTTGGACATATGCCCTAGAGGCAATAATAAATGTAGTTATTATTATATCTTTGTGTTTATGATAAATGATTACATTCATGCTATAAAAGTATTAACCAGAAACATTAATACTTGTGTTATTTGTAAACTAAATTAGAGTCCCTAGTAAAGCCTCTTCAAAATACTAGCTTGTTGATTAATAGATGATCATGGTTTCTTGATCATGAACATTTGAGATGTTGTTAATAACAAGGTCATATCATTAGGAGAATGGTATGATGGACATACTCCTATAGATAAGCATAGCATAAAGATCAAGTCATTTTAATAGTTCAATTGCTATAAGCTTTCTGATACATAGTAACCTAATTCCTTTGACCATGAGATCATGCTAATCACCATCACCGGAAGGATGCTTTGATGACATCAAACACCACACCGTAAATGGGTGGCTATAAAGGTGGCATTGAGTGTTCGGAAAGTATGGGTTAAGGCACATGGATCAAGAGTGGGATTGTCCATCCTTATGACGGATAGATATACTCTGGGATTGAAAGGATCACCAATTTCTATTGGGAGATGCCTTGGGAAATATTTTGTCAAAGCAAAAACTTAGAGTTTTCAAATGATAAGGAAAATCTATTTTGAGCAAAGCAAGCCTAAGCTCCACTTAGACAAATGCATATAGATGATAGACTCCACTATACTACCATAGTATCACTTTCCAATACAATTCAAATGTATTGACCCTTGTGGCTGTAACTTGTTATGTTGCAGGTTTGTTTGATATTAGTGAAGTTTAATGATTAGGATTACAAGTCTACAACCAACATGTCTACCTGTGGCACTTTGAAGATGAAGGACCCCATACTATTGTTAAATTCTGCTTCATTGTAATGAGATAGCCAAATGAGCTATGTAAGATGTAATAAATTACTTCATTCCTGGTTATAAAGTTGTATTATGACCTTTGTTTCTTGATATTACATCTTAACTGTGGATGCTAGCTATTGATCCAGGGACTAGCATTGTAAACACAGGGATCTCTACCTTATTAAAGGTTGGGAACCTTAAACAGGCAAACCCTAGATAGGCGCGGGCTAGGGCCCTGGCTGGCCTCCCGGGCTCCCCTCTGGTCTTCTTGTTCCCCATGGAAAGTAATTGACTTTATCGTTTGTCCCGTCCAATTCCGAGAATATTTCTTTACTAACTTTTCTGAAACCAAAAAAAGTAGAAAACATGCATCTGGCACTTTTGCAATTTGTTAATAGGTTAGTACCAGAAAATATGTAAAAAGCACCTCAAAGTGTAGACAACTAAAGCAAAGTAGATACTAAACAAGCATGGAGCATCAAAAATTATAGATATGTTTCCGACGTATCAACATCCCCAAGCTTAACTCCTGCTCGTCCTCGAGTAGGTAAGTGATAAACAAAATAATTTTTGAGGTGAACATGCACCCTCACAATAAAGATCCAACCATTTGCAAGCATTGAAAGCTGGGATCAAAGAACTCTAAACATGTGCATGAATAATGGAGTTCTAAAAATAGGACATAGTAACTATGCATGCAACATGGCATGCTACAAACAAAGATCATGAAGAACATGCATTGAAAAACATTTGTTTGTTTCACATACAGAAAACATAGCATACTGGCAATCAGCCTATCCCCCATAGAATAGCAATATAGATGCATAGGACACCTTCAAAGTCCACAAGGGTGACTAGAAACAGTTAGCACAAGAACAAGTAATATCACAATATGCATCAATTAATAAGCTTTGCAACACCGCACACAGAATGACAACTATGCTCTCTTAATGGTGCCTAAAGGTAGAAGGTGGAGACTCAATAATGGTGGAAGAAAAGCCTTTTTTTATAAAGGAAGCAGGGATTACAAGTTTCAAAAAGAGCTTCCAAAAATTATGGTACTTGTTAGCTTTCAGCCCTCATTGCCCCTATCATAAGCATCTTGAAGTGGTTAAGGTTAAAGTGGCAAAGCTGGAGTATATTCTTGACAAAGTATAAGTTGGCAATCTCAAGTCCCTTGAAAATAAGGGCCACACCTCATGGATACACAACTTAGGGCCCATGCAAGTTCTTGTCATTGTAAGTATTTGCATATCATTGAGAACTGCCAATGGGGTACCCCTTGCACATGGTACAAGAGCTTTCCCATAACCAAAATGACAAGGCAAGCACACAATGAGCATCTCAGCAATCTTTTTATTTACCATATGCATAGCTTTTTATTGAGGATTCTGCATAGATAGCTCACTATGGCGATGCTGTGTTGGGCCACGCGGAGATAAAACAAAACTTTTCCTCTAACATGGTGATCCCAAGATCCAGCTGAGGTAGAACGCCACGAGGTTTACCACTAGACGCGCAGTTTCGGATTACTGATGAAGCATGTCAGTTCATGCAGTGCAGTCCTTTGCGATCCTATCGTCCTGGTGCTGATCGTACAACACCTCTGCTGGTATCCACACGTACAAGGAGGAGCGCCGGCGGCGAATTGCTAGATTCGTTACGGCGGCAGGACTGCTGTGGACCTAGGGTTTCCAACACATGGAATGACCTAACCGAACAATGATTTTCCCTTCTGGGTTATGGTGATCCACTATATATAGGGAGTGAACGTGGCCTTTGCTCGCGCGGCCCATTCACTAAAGCCCATATAATATTAGCCACCGTGAGTCCAACTCACTAACTCAGTCCTAATCTGGCTTGGGTCCAACCCAACCAGATTTCTGGTTCAGATCCAATCCGAACCTGCTCCCGCTCTTAAGTGTGTGACCCCGCAGGCTCATGGCTACTTGGACATGATTAGAGTCCGACTCTAAATCGATCAGTCGGTAGCGGCTCCTAGCTAGCAGAACGTGCCGACTCCCAAGTACCAAAGAGTCATGACGACTTGCCTTTCCAATGTGACTTGCGTCCGAGTCCCTTTTGCCTCACGATATACCTTTTCAGACTATAGGCGAATATATGCCATCCCTTAAATAGTCCGACTCTCTTCTCGATGCGAGATAAGTGATTCACCTTAATAACTCTTAGTCGATCGCCTCGGTTAACACTTAACCGAGTCGTGCATGGCCATGCTTTCCGAAGCATATCATCCGAGAGGGCCCAGAGAATATCTCTCCGAGTGGAGGGGGAAATCCCATCTTGGTTATTCACATCACACAGCTTGATTCTCAGTCGACCCGAACTCTGCCTTTATAACTGCCCAGTTACGGATCAGTGTTTGACAGAACCTAAGTCGGTGATCCTCAACTCGAACTATGCAATAACCTCAGGTCTAAGGATTACTTTGATTGAAATATACAAATGAAAACTTGTTCGTTGTACCTCAATATGGGTCAATCCGACTCGCTAAACTCTTTAGCCGAATCTGTGTAAGCTGGAATAGCATCTCCATGCCCATGACAAGTGGAACCGAGTCATCAAGCCAACTTTCACATTGGTCTAAGTTGTGCGTCCAGCACAACCTCAATGACCAAGGATATTTAGTACAAACAACATGAATGCATAGTTCCACAACCGAATCACATATTCAATGATACACATCAGATGTTTATACAAGGACTACTTAATATCTTTATGAATACAATGGGAAATATCATCATACATGATTGCATCTAGGGCATATTCCCAACAGTCTCCAACTTGCACTAGAGTCAATCTTCCGACATCACATGTCTAAGCATATAATGCACATGGCTCTCAGGTCCGCCTCATGCTTCGGCTGGGGTAATGGCTTTGTCAACAGATCCACAATATTCGCATCCGTGTGTACCTTGCATAACTTGATATCACCCTGATCCACGAACTGGCGAATCAGGTGGTACCGCATGAGTATGTGCTTGTTCTTATGGTGTTGTCTAGGTTACTTGGCTTGTGCAATAGCACCATTGTTGTCACAATACACGTCTAACGTATTGGACGAGCCCTGAACCACGCTAAGATCCATGAGGAAATTCCTCATCCAAACAGCTTCCTTTGCTGCCTCCGAGGCGGCAATATACTCAGCCTCTGTTGTAGATGCAGACACAGTCTCTTCCTTGGAACTCTTCCAGCTCACAGCACCTCCGTTTATAATAAACACGTATCCGGATTGCGAACGAGAATCATCAGAGTCGGTAAGATAACTCGCATCTGTGTAACCCTTTACACTGAGTTCATCTTCACCACCCTAAACCAAAAACATATCCTTAGTCCTTCTCAAGTACTTTAGGATATTTTTAGCCGTTGTCCAGTGGATTTCTCCAGGATCAGCCTGGTATCTGCTCACAACACTTAGAGCATAGGAAACATCTAGCCTAGTAAAAATCATGGCATACATGATGGATCCGACTGCAGAAGCATACGGAATCGCACTCATCCGACTTCGCTCGTTAGTTGTCGAACGACACTGAGTCTTGCTAAGTTTTACACCATGGGACATTGGTAAGAACCCCTTCTTAGACGATTCCATGTTGAACATCTTCAACACTTTGTCCAAATAAGTACTCTGACTCAATCCAATGAGCCTCCTTGATCTATCTCTATAGATCCGGATTCTGAGGATGTATGTTGCCTCACCCAAGTATTTCATTGAGAAACTCCTTTCCAATGATTCCTTGGTTTCTTGCAACATCTGGACATCATTTCCAATCAGTAATGTCATCCACATATAAGATTAGAAAGTTTACTTTGCTCCCACTAAACTTCTTGTATAAAAAAGAATCATGATCACTCTTGATGAAGCCAAACGATTTGACTACCTCATCAGAGCGAATATTCCAACTCCGAGATGCTTGCTTTAACCCATAAATGGATTTTTGAAGTTTGCATACCTTGTCAGCATTATCCGGATCGACAAAACCCTCGGGCTGTATCATATACACGTCCTCGGTTAAATTTCCGTTAAGGAAAGCCATTTTGACATCCATCTGCCATATCTCATAGTCGAAATAGGCTGCTATAGCTAACATGATCCGAACTGATTTAAGCATCGCTACAGGCGAGAAGGTCTCATCGTAATCAACTCCTTGAACTTGTCGGAACCCCTTCGTGACACGACGTGCTTTATAGATTGAAACTTTTCCATCCATATCAGTTTTCTTCTTAAAGACCCATTTCATTCGATGGGTCTTGCACCGTCTGGTAGATCAAGCAAGTTCCAAACTTGATTTTCATCCATGGACTTTAACTCGGATCTCATGGCTCCAAGCCATGACTCGGAATCAGATCCCACCATCGCTTCCGAATAATTTGCTGGCTCATCACTGTCTAACAGTAACACATCACGAACACTTTGTAATATCGCCGATCTTCATAGTACAGGTGCTGTTGCCGGCACAGCTACCATGACCGGCTCAACCTCCAAGGTTTTTCCCTACTCGCTACTAATCGGTTGCTTTAGAATTTCTTCGAGCTGCACCGTGCTCCCACTTACTCCCCGACTGAGAAACTCTTTCTCAAGGAAGACACTGTTCCGAGCGACAAACACTTTTCCCTCTTCTCGGTTATAGAAGTAGTAACCCAAGGTTTCCCTTGGATACCCCACGAAAATACACTTATCCGACTTGGCTGTAAGCTTGTCAGACTGAAGTCGCTTGACAAATGCTTCACAACCCCAAATCTTAAGAAAAGACAAACTCGGCTTTTTGCCTGTCCACATCTCATGCGGTGTCTTCTCTACCGATTATGATGGTACTCTGTTTAGTGTGAACGCCACTGTTTCTAAACAATAACCCCAAAATGATAAAGGCAGATCTATCTGACTCATCATTGATCGTACCATGTCCGACAAGGTCCGATTCCGCCTTTCCGAAACACCGTTCCTTTGCGGTGTTCCTGGCGGAGTAAGTTGAGGAACTATGCCACAACTTTTCAGATGGTCATCAAACTCATGGCTCATGTACTCGCCTCCTCGGTCCGACCAAAGAAACTTTATTTTCTTGCCGAGTTGATTCTGTGCTTCATTTTGGAATTCTTTGAACTTTTCAAAGGCTTACGACTTATGTTTCATTAAGTAGATATATCCATACCTACTCAAATCATCAGTAAAAGTAATGAAGTACTCATAACCACTCCTGGCTGTCGTGCTCATTGGTCCACATACATCACTATGTACTAGTCCCAATAATTCGGACGCCCTTTTCTAACTCTTTGCAAAAGGTGTCTTGGTCATTTTGCCGAGTAGGCAAGATTCGCATGTCTCGAACGACTCCAAGTCGAAGGAAGTTAGGAGTCCATCATCATGGATCTTCTTCATGCGTTTCCAACATATATGACCAAGCCGACAGTGCCAAAGTAAGTCATATTCAGATCATTTGGTTTCAACCTTTTAACATTTATGTTATAAACCGACTCACCATAAAGATTCAAAATAAATAACCCGTCCTGGACGGGTGCAAAGTCGTGAAACATATCATTCAAATACAAAGAACAACCATTATTCTTGATATTCGACTCATAACCTTGCCTCATCAAACATGAAGCAGAAATAATGTTTTGACTAATCACTGGAACATACTAACAATTATTCAGTTCCATAATGAATCCGAAAGGTAAATGAAGTTGCATCATGCCGACTTCCAACGCAGCAACTCTTGCTTTGTTGCCGACTCGAATATCAACCTCACCTCTTGCTACGCTCCTAGTTCTTACCAGTCCCTGCAACGAGTTGCAGATGTGAATAACTGATCCGGTATCATATACCCAAGAACTATTAGGTGCATCAGCAAGGTATATGTCTATAACATTGCAAACAAGTGTACCTGAGTCGGAAGTCATACCTCCACTCTTGGCTTTCTCGGCCAAATACTTGTTGTAGTTCCTCTTCCAGTGGCCATCCGACTTGCAATAGAACCAAGTGGATCCGGCTGAAGGAGATGGCTTGGTCCCTAAGGAAGCGCTTGGGACCGGGTCCTGAGCCTGCTTTCCTCCTGACTTAGCCTTCTTCTTAGTCCAAGAACTCTTCTTGAACTTAGCCTTATTCTGCACCATCAACACTTGACTGGCGCCCTTCTTGAGATCCGCCTCTGCCTGCTTGAGCATCCCATGCAATTCAGTGAGCTTCTTATCCATACCATGCATGTTGTAGTTCAAAATGAACTGCCCATATGCACTAGGAAGAGAGTTCAGAATTATATCCATAGCAAACTCTTCGCTTATGAGGTAGCCAAGCCTCTCCAGAGACTGCACGTAACCAACCATTTTGATCACATGCGGACTCAGTGGATCACCATCCTTAAGCTTGCAACTCAGCAAAGCTTGAGAGACTTGATACCTCTCAGTCTTCGCTTGAGCCTGGAACATACTTTTGAGGCTTTCGGTCATATCGTAGGCCTCAACAAGCTCGAACTGCTTTTGCAAGTCCGGTTCCATGTGAGCAAGCATAAGGCAGCTAATATCCGTGGACTCATCCTTAGCCCGACGGTAGGCATTGGTGGTAGCGATAGTCGCATTCTCATTCGGCTCATCTGGAAGTAGGTTGTCTATGACATGGTCCTTGTTTTCTTGTTTCAGAACAATTCTCAGATTTCGATACCAGTTGGTAAAATTAGTGTCGTTCAGTTTATCTTTCTCAAGGATAGTTCTCAACGCAAAACCGGATATCTGAGAGTGGCTGCTACTTGGTGCCATGATCTACAACAGAAAATATGCAAAACACTTAAGACATGTATTCATAAAAGAGCAAGCATATTAAACATTTTAATATTTTATGCTCCCACTAGAACCAACACCCCTCCGATGGTTACTTAGTGATTCAGGATCCTAAATAAGCAAGTCGGCTAGTGAGCTTTGGCATCACCGCTAGCCGCCAAGTGATCTAGGTAGACAACTCCTTGTCAATCGTATCTCATACGACTCCTGTTGGACGGGTGGCATCACATGCCCCGGATCCCATCCGACCTTTCCCCGAGCCCCACAACCGTTGTGATAGACCCGTCTAGCTTACCGAGTGTTTCCGCAGTAAGAGTCCGACTCGAACCCACCTAGTCGGAAAGAATTGGTAGAACCTCAATTTCATGAGCCCACTACCAAAAATGTCCGAGTTGTGATGGTGCAAACACTGGCGGGAAAACCGACTAGACCTTCTTTGAGGGATTAAATTTTACCGACTATCTAATAGAGGTAAAACAGAGACATAACAATAACACAAAATAAAGCAATTACAATGTGAAATGGTATGGCTCTCTTCATGGCGATCTCCATCTCCACAAAGCCCGTAATCCGACTTGTGCCAACTCTTGCCACTTGTCATCTTACTCCATGTCGCCAGCATGTTCATCGCCTTGCTTGCCATCTGTGCTCTCCAAACAGCTACACTAGCTTTGAGAAAAAATTACAAGGAGAATCCGACACGTATGTCGTTATACAAATAGCACCTAGGCTCCAGCCGACTGACAAAACCGTGATTCGCAGATCACGTATGGATTACACACATACATCACATGCACATGAACCATACCATTCACAACTTCCTGCAAAAAACAAGTTATGCATAGATACAATATCTACCGGCGTTGTGAAACTCGCAACGACATCTAAGGCGCTACGACAGGGCGAAGCCGCCGGTCCGGACATGGATTCTGACCATTGTTCCGACTCGATCAAAAACTTTTTTTACGATCCGGACATGGATTCCGACCATTGTTCCAACCATTTTTCCGGACATGGATTCCGACCATTGTTCCGACCATTTTTTCGAAAACGTAGATCTCATTTATGATCCGGACATGGATTCCGACCATTGTTCTGACTCGATCAAACTCTTTGATCTTTGATCACCACATCTGGATTTACGTGTCACAGTCTACCCCGATGGCGGAAGCCGACCGGTAGGGGTATGTCGTTCTTCGACCTCAACAGTATGATCACGGAAATCAAATCTACCATTCCCCGAGTACAGTTGATCCAATCAACCTCGTACAAAACCGATCTATCTCATAGATCAACCACCAAAATAGCATATAGATCTCATCTACATCCTACTGCATATCACATATGCGAGATCTCAAGCCTAAAACTAGAAGCTATTGCTTTGATACCACTGTTGGGCGACGCGGAGATAAAAAAACTTTTCCTCTAACGTAGTGATCCCAAGATCCAGCTGAGGTAGAAGCCCACGAGGTTTACCACTAGACGCGCAGTTGTAGATTACTGATAAAGCGCGTCAGTTGATGAAGTGCAGTCCTTTGCGATCCAATCGTCCTGGTGCTGATCGTACAACACCTCTGCTGGTATCCACACGTATAAGGAGGAGCGCGGACGGCGAACTTCTAGATTCTTTACGGCGGCAGGACTGCTGTGGAGCTAGGGTTTCCAACACATGGAATGACCTAACCGAACAACGATTTTCCCTTCTGGGTTACGGTGCTTCACTATATATAGGGAGTGAACGTGGGCTCAGCTCACGCGTCCCATTCACTAAAGCCCATATAATATTAGTCACCGTGAGTCCAACTCACTAACTCAGTCCTAATCTAGCTTGGGTCCAACCCAAACAGATTTCCCGTTCAGATCCAATCCGAACTTGCTCCCGCTCTTAAGTGTGTGACCCCGCAGGATCATGGCTACTTGGACACGATTAGACTCTGACTCTAAATCTATCAGTTGGTAGCAGATACTAGAAGAACGTGCTGACTCCCAAGTACCGAAGAGTCATGATGACTTGCCTTTCCAATGTGACTTGCGTCCGAGTCCCTTTTGCCTCACGATATACCTTGTCAGACTATAGGCGAATATATGTCATCCCTTAAATAGTCCGACTCTCTTCTTGATCCAAGGTAAGTGATTCACCCGACTAACTCTTAGTCGATCACCTCGGTTAACACTTAACCGAGTCGTGCATGGCCATGCTTTCCGAATCATATCATCCGAGAGGGCCCAGAGAATATCTCTCTGAGTGGAGGGGCAAAATCCCATCTTGGTTATTCACATCATGCAGCTTGATTCTCAGTCGACCCGAAATCTGCCTTTATAACTGACCAGTTACGCATCAGTGTTTGACAGAACCTATGTCGGTGATCCTCAACTCAGACTATGCAATATCCTCAGGTCTAAGGATTACATTGATTGAGATATACAAATGACAACTTGTTCTTTGTACCTCAATATGGGTCAATCCGACTCGCTAAACTCTTTAGCCGAATCTGTGTAAGTTGGGATAGCATCTCCATGCCCATGACAAGTGGAACCGAGTCATCAAACCAACTTTCACATTGGTCTAAGTTGTGTGTCCAGCACAACCTCAATGACCAAGGATATTTAGTACAAACAACATCAATGCATAGTTCCACAACCGAATCACATATTCAATGATACAAATCAGATGTTTATACAAGGACTACCTAATATCTTTAGGAATACAATGGGAAATATCATCATACATGATTGCCTCTAGGGCATATTCCCAACATGCTACAAGTTTCCACCATGATTATGCATGGCTTAGGCTAGCGGCCTAGGCATTTCTCTAACACAGAATACAAACTCCATGGACTTATAAGTTCCCACTTCATTTCACACCGGTGACATCCATAGACAAAACAGCATGATATCAACTGAGTACAAAGTACAAGTGCAATGTTGAAAACGTTCCCCGTGACAGCACAGTTCTGCTAATTCCAACTTATAAGTTCAAGCATATACAACAAAGTTGTCACAATGGTTCAAGTTTATTAGGGCAAATAATAAAGTGTGCCATCAAGTTCGTAAGGGCTTTAATCACTAAGTTTTCACATAACAAAATAGTTTTTAATTGGAAGAGAGCTGAAAACAAGAATATACTTGGAATGGTGAAACACACCATGCATAGGAGTTTATAATGGACACTTTGGAATAACATGGTTTCTTGGGAGTTGGAAGCATGAGTAGAACTTACTCATACAAGTGGAGGCTAGCAAAACACTGGGAGCAACCAACTAAGAGAGCAATAATGGCCATAATTATGCAGAGCAACAAAGCATACTAATCAAAGCAAAGAGTGGTACTACAAGTCAACGACTAAATGATCATAGAGGCTAATGGTGACTTGTGAGAGTCATAACATGGTGTAAGCATGTGCCAAGTAAACCCAAGCAAAGCATTAAAGGAGAATACCACAATATTATGCTTTTGCATGCTAAAACAACGCATAATTTCTTCAAGGAACACTAAGTAATACCAATTGTTTAGAACAAGACATTCTACAAAAATAATCACTAAGCATAATGCTAAAACAACACCTAGCATGTCATGCTAAAGTCTAAGTCATAGTCAATGCAAGCTCCTCTTGCACTTCAAGCAAGAACTTACTACTCCTTTCCAACACCAAGCAAACTTATCTGCAAAACAACACAACGAGAACGGGGATCCAAACTACTTTATTCAAGCAAACTAAACAACTAAGCAAATCAAACGAAAACTAATACGCTCGAAGAACAACACAACTGTGCACGAAACAATAAAAATGAAGTGTCTAGACAGACCTGAGCTTTTTATTGATTAAGAAGGGGATGTCTTGGGCATCCCCATGCTTTGAAGCTTGTACCTCTTGGATATTTCTTGGGGTGACACCATGGTGGCATCCCCAAGCTTGAGCTTTTGTCCATTCTTCATCTTTTTGCATCATTCTCTCTTTACACCTAAAATTTTTTCCTTCATACAAAACTTCACACAATCTTCATTAGCAACATTAGTGTATTCAAAAGAAATTAGACCACTCAAGGATTTTCACTAAAAACACAAGCTACTGTAGCAAATCCTTCAAAAAGCTCAATTTCCCAAAAAGAACTCAAAAAGGAATCAATAAGAAGCAAATGCAAATAATGGCAGAAATCTGACAAAACAGACCAGCAGGTAGAAACCGATTTTTTCGAACATCTTATGTTGCTCAAATCAAAAAGTGTTGAACTAACGAAAGTTATCTAACATACTGGGGGGATTTATTCGTAAATTTTGAGCACAATCTGAGTGACAGAGACTCCTCACGAATATTTTTGGTGGAGGACAGAAATTTGTTTCGGGACTGCAACTCCCCAAATCTTACTTCCCTCTCATTAAAGGTCATTCTTGGCACAAAAATCAAACAAAAAGGATAAGGAGAAGTCATTACTGAAGTAATAACTTCCAAGACTAAAGGAAACTTTTATGTTATCTCCCAACAAGTACTTTTCTTTAAGGCCTTTAAGTTAGGCACAAGAGGCAAGAAGAATCAAGTATTTTCAAATGAAGAAGCATTAACATCAAACCTTGCAAAGTCTTCAACTATGAAAGGTATCTCATCCAAATGTGTTTTGAAGGATCCCTTCTCATCCCTCTTTGGTCTACTACTTTCATCAAAAATATTTTCAGGAGCAATCCAATCAAAATTCTTTTCAAAGGCTTCATGCATTCCAACAAGCTTAAAGGGTATGGGTATCTTAAATTCTTCTCTAGGCTTAGTTTTATCAGAAATACCCACAACATCTACATTTGAGCCTAGCATATTGAAACGCTCAAAGACCTTTTTGGCTTCCCTAGCAACATCATGGAATTCCTTAAATAAAGTTTCAAGGATGAATTCCCTCTTTTCAACATTCTTTTCTTCTTTTAGTTTTAGAAACAAGAATTGCATGAAGGGGTTAAGGCTAACAAACCTAGCCTCCAGCATATGAACTAAAGAAGCTGCATCAATCTCATAATTAGGAGCAAGTTCAGCTATAGATTTTTCCTCAATATCCTCATGCTTGCTAACATGATTAAAGAATTCTTCAATATTGTCTTTTCCAATTATGGAGCCACTACCTATTGCAACATCTTTCAGGGCGAACTTGGGGAACAACATGGTGAGCAAGAGCAAGGTGGCATCTAGAGCAAGAACTAAATTTTTTGTGTTTTTGAGTAAATAAAGCAAACCAAACTAGACTAATTTTTTGGGTTTTTTTTTGGAAAGAGGCAAACAAAACGAAGCAAAAGAAACAAAGAAAAAAAACAAAGTAAAGAGAAAGGAAGTGAAGGACTCCCCTTGTGAAGACGTCCTTAGCCTCCCCGGCAACGGCGCCAGAAAACTTGTTGATGGCGCCTAGGTTGATGTAGGAGCGCTTCGTTGGAAACCCCAAGAGCAAGGTGTGAAGCAGCACAACAGCAAGTCTTCCCTCAGTAGAGACCGAGGTTATCTAACCAGAAGGAGGAAGGAAACGTCACACAAGTGTTGCAAGCAATGCGGAGACCTGCACAACACAAACTCAAGACTTTGCGCCCAACGAATCAGTGAGGTTGTCAAGCTCAATGGTTTGCTGTAACAAAGGATTAAACGTATGGTGTGGAAGGTAATGGTTTGCAGCAAGTAAAAAAGTAACAATGGAAGATGTATTGATGGTAAAGATTGGACCGGGGTGCATAGTTCACTAGAGGTGCTCTCCTTAGATAAACAACATGGCATGAAGGGTAAACAAATTACAGCAGGGCAATTGACAAAAACTGAGCAAGGAATAACAATGCAATTACTAGTTAGAAAGATCCTATGAGATTCGATTGGGCAATACAACAAAATACATAGACCGCCATCCAACTTCATCTATGACTAGAACTCCACCTTCAGGTTATCACCAGAACCCCCTCCAGAATTAAGTTGCAAGCAACAGACAACTGCTTGAAGAAAAGTGTGTAAGGTAAACAGTCCACATGTTACATGAACAAGAGACCATTGTTTTCTCCCTAGTAGCAACAACACATCTACAACCGAAGAGATTATTTTCACTTCCCTTGGAAACTAGAGGCATGAAACCACTATCGAGCATAAATACTCCCACTTGGATTCACTGGCAACTACTTGGCCAAGATAACCACTAGCAACGGAGAGCATGCAAGATCACAAACAACACAGACATGATAGAATCATAAAGACAAAACCATTAATCAAACCAACATAATTATATCAATATCCATCGGATCCCCGCAAACACAACATGCATCATTACAAATAGATTAGATCTTGATCATGAACGGAGCACACAAAATATATACATGAAAGCACAAAGGAGGAGATACAACCATCTAGCTACTACATGGACCCATAGTCCAAGGTGGAACTACTCACGCATCATACCAGAGAGAAGGCCTCTGGGATGATCTCCCCTCCGGCAGGGTGCCGGGAAGAGCTTCAGATCCCCCCGATCTAGGGACGATGGTGGCAGCAGCTATAGACGGTTTTTTGGAGATTTGATTGGGTACTCAGGGTTTCTGCATCGGGGGCTTCTTATAGGCGAAGGGGGAGGCCGAGGAGGTGTCCAAGGCAGGCAAACCCTAGCCAGGCGCGGGCTAGGGCCCACCGGCGCCTAGGTTAGGTCTGGCCCCCTGGCTGGCCTCCCGGGCTCCCCTCTAGTATTCTTGTTCCCCACAGAAAGTAATTGACTTTGTCGTTTGTCCCGTCCAATTCTGAGAATATTACTTTACTAACTTTTCTGAAACCAAAAACAGCAGAAAATAGGCATCTGACACTGTTGCAACTTGTTAATAGGTTAGTACCAGAAAACATGTAAAAATCACCTCAAAGTGTAGACAAGTAAAGCAAAGTAGATACTAAACAAGCATGGAGCATCAAAAATTATAGATACATTTCCGACGTATCAATAATCACTTCCGAAATATTGCAACCATCAAGATCAAAATCAAACTTAGCATCACTAGTAGTAGACTCATTGGGCTTAGGCATTGTAGGACGAGGAATAGGGACTTCATGTGGTTTAGTGGCAACCATATTGGTGGTGGTGATGGTGCACACACTAATTTTTCTAGCAATTTCAGCTTCTCTTTCCCACTTAGCATAAAGTTGGGCTAACAGTCTAACATTTTCAACAATAGTAACTTGTATGGCATGAGTAGCAGCAAAGGTACTTTCCATGGTTTCAGGTTTAGCAGTCATTTTATTAATCAAAGAGTACTGTAATTCAGACAAAGAGGAAATATTTTTCTCAACATTCCAAAGTTTTTCCTCCACATTCTTGTTGAAAATGGTTTGTTTACTAACAAAGTCTTTGATCATGACTTCAAGTTCAGAGGGGGCACTTCTATTTGGACATATGCCCTAGAGGCAATAATAAATGTAGTTATTATTATATCTTTGTGTTTATGATAAATGATTACATTCATGCTATAAAAGTATTAACCAGAAACATTAATACTTGTGTTATTTGTAAACTAAATTAGAGTCCCTAGTAAAGCCTCTTCAAAATACTAGCTTGTTGATTAATAGATGATCATGGTTTCTTGATCATGAACATTTGAGATGTTGTTAATAACAAGGTCATATCATTAGGAGAATGGTATGATGGACATACTCCTATAGATAAGCATAGCATAAAGATCAAGTCATTTTAATAGTTCAATTGCTATAAGCTTTCTGATACATAGTAACCTAATTCCTTTGACCATGAGATCATGCTAATCACCATCACCGGAAGGATGCTTTGATGACATCAAACACCACACCGTAAATGGGTGGCTATAAAGGTGGCATTGAGTGTTCGGAAAGTATGGGTTAAGGCACATGGATCAAGAGTGGGATTGTCCATCCTTATGACGGATAGATATACTCTGGGCCCTCTCGGTGGAATGTCATCCAATTGGCTTGCAAGTATGTGACTGGTTAACAAGGGATCACATACCACGGGAACGAGAAAAAAGTACTTATCAGTAACGAGGTTGAACTAGCTATGCAGAGATACCGACGATAAAAACCTCGGATAAGTAAACTATCGTGAGACAAAGGGAAATTGGTATTGTATGTAAGTGGTCATTCGATCGCATAGTAATCGTAGAAATATGTGGGAGCCATATGAATTGCCAGATTCCTCAATTTTGGTTATTGATCGGAGAAGTGTCTCGATCATGTCCGCATAATTCACGAACCGTAGGGAGACACACTTAAGGATTCAATGTTGTTGAGTAGTTCTGGAATGATGAGTAAGAGACCAAATGTTGTTCGGAGTCTCGGATGGGATCTGGGATATCACGAGGAGATCCAGAATTGTCCGGAGAATAAGATTCATATAAGGAAAGTCCTGTTTCGGAGTTGGGGAATGATTCCGGTGTTTTCACCGGGAATGTTCTAGAAGGGTCTGGAAGGTCCGGCACTCCGGAGGGGAAGGGTACATGAATGTATCGTGACAATGTGGAATGGTTGCATCATGTACTAGGTAACATGGATGGGAAAAATAAAGGGAGAAATCAAATCCTAGTTTGAAAGTCAAATGCCAATTTGAAAAAGTCAAACGGCAAGTTTGATTGGTGGAGGGAGAGTAGGAAACCTACTTGGGGAGGAAGTCCTCCTCCCTCCACCCGCCAGCAAAGGAGGCCGAGTTGGGGGAGGACTCCCTCCTCCCAACCGGCCACCCTCCACCTATATAAGGAGGGGTAGGGCTCCCCTACCACTCACACCCAAAACCCTAGCCTCCAAGTCGGCGGACACCTCCAAGCCGCCGCCGCCTAGGGCCTCCTCTAACTTGGCGAGTTAGGGTTTCCCCAAACCCTAGCCGCCGACCAGGCCCTCCCCTTGGTGCCCTCTAAACCCTAGATCACCAAGGGCTCTCTCATAGGCCACCATACTCGCTCCGGCTTAAGGCAAAGCCCTGCGAGATCTCCCCTCTACTTCCGGTACCACGCCGTCGTGCTGCCAGAATCGCGAGGAGAGTGCTACAACCTCAGCTGCCTGCTGGAACAAGGGAGATGAAGGTCTTCATCAAGTACCGAACGTGTGACCGACTGCGGAAGCGCTGCCGGAACGCAGCGCCAGAAGGATCGTCTACGCGATCTTGAGATCGGCAAGAGTACGACTACATCACCCATGAGAATCTGCTCTTGTTAACCGCTTTGGAATCTTCAAGGGTGAGTTCCTCTATCGACTTGTTGCTACAATCTAGTAGATAGATCTTGGAACACGGATGTTAAGGTTTGATCTTGACGAGCCTAGCATGTACAGACATGGTCTCGGAACAAGGATGAACTCTCGTGATGATCGGTTTTGATGTGGTGGATTTGGTTCGTGTGATCACTAAAACAATGTGAGGGATATTGTTTTGAGTGGGAGTTCACCTAAGATTAATTTAACTATTAATTAGAACTCAATTTGTCATAAACTTAGTCTAAACTATTGCAAATATGTTGTAGATGAATGGCGGCCCCTACCATCAATTTTAATGCGTTCCTAGAGAAAGAAAAAGTTGAAAAACAATGGAACCAACTTCGCGGATTGGTTCCGCAATTTGAGGATTGTCCTCAATGCTGGTAATTTGACCTATGTGTTGGATGCACCGCTGGGTGAACTACCTGCAGCTACTGCTACCGATGAAGTAAAGAATGTTTACCTCACTCGGAAGAATTAGTACTCCACAGTTCAGTCTTCTATCTTGTATGGTTTGGAATCGGAGCTTTAGAAAAAGTTTGAGAACCAAGAACCATATGATATTGTCCGTGAACTCAAAATTATTTTTGAGACTCACGCGGCAGTTGAGAGTTATGAGGCTTCTAAAAAGTTCTTTAACTGCAAGATGGAAGAGGGCAGCTTCGTCAGTGAGCATGTGCTTAAGATGTCTAGGCACGCAAACAAACTCCAAAGTTTGGGTATATTGATTCCTAATGCTTTGGGGATTTACCATGTCCTCCAATCACTACCACCAAGTTACAAGAACTTTGTGATGAACTACAATATGCAAAACATGAACAATACGTTGCCAGAGCTCTTCTCCATGTTGAAATCTGCAGAAGTGGAGATCAAGAAAGAGCATCAAGTGTTGTTGGTCAATAAGACCACCAAATTCATGAAAGGCAAGTCTAAGCAAAAGGGAATCTTCAAGAAGGGTGGTAAGAAAGTTACCACACCGACGAAGAAGACCAAGGCTGGGCCAAAGCCTGATACTGAGTGCTTTTACTGCAAGGGAGAAGGTCACTGGAAGCGGAATTGCCCAAAGTACTTGGCGGATTTGAAGAACGGCAACATCAAGAAGAAAAGTATATCTGATATACATGTTATTGATGTGTATCTCACTAGTACTCGTACTAGTGCCTGGGTATTTGATACTGGTTCGGTTGCTCATATTTGTAACTCGAAACAGCTACTGCAGAATAAACGGAAGCTAGCGAAGAACAAGGTGACGATGCGCGTTGGAAATGGATCAAAGGTTGATGTGATCGCGGTCGGCACGCTACCTCTTTATCCACCATCGGGATTAGTTTTATACTTAAATAATTGTTATTTGGTGCCTACATTGAGCATGAACATTATATCTGGATCATGTTTGTTGCGAGACGGTTACTTGATTAAGTACGAGAATAATGGTTGTTCGATTTATATGACTAATATGTTTTATGCACATGCACCTTTGATAGATGGTCTATTCTTATTGAATCTCGATAGTGGAAATACACATATTAATAACATTGAAGCTAAACGTTTGAAATTGAGCGATAACTCGACCTATATGTGGCACTGTCGTCTTGGTCATATTGGAGTGAAGCGTATGAAGAAACTCCATTCCGATGGACTTCTTGAATCACTTGATTTTGAATCACTTGAAAGATGCGAAGCATGTATGATGGGTAAAATGACTAAGACTCCATTTTCTGGGATGATGGAGCGAGCTACGGACTTATTGGAAATCATACATACCGATGTGTGTGGCCCAATGAGTGTAGCATCGCGCGGTAGTTATCGTTATGTGTAGGGGTTCGTAGCATGGAAAACAAAAAAATTCTACCGCATGAACACACAATCAAGATCTAATCTATGATCAAGCCAAGATCTATCTACTAGATTGTAGAAACGAGTCGATAGAATACTAACCCTCGAAGATCCAAAGCGGTTTACGAGAGCAGATTCTCGTGGGTGATGTAGTCGTACACTTGCCGATGATCGCGTAGACGATCCTTCCGGCGCTGCGTTCTGGCAGCGCTCCCGCAGTCGGTCACACATTCGCCGCGCTCCCGCAGTCGGTCACACATTCGGTACTCGATGAAGACCTTCCTCTCCCTTGTTCCAGCAGGCAGCGGAGGTTGTAGCACTCTCCTCGCGATTCCGGCAGCACGACAGCGTGGTGTCGGAAGTAGAGGGGAGATCTCGTAGCGCTTCGCCTTAAGCCGGAGCGAGTATGGTGGAGTATGAGAGAGGCCTTGGCGATCTACGGTTCGGCTAGGGTTTGGGGAAACCCTAACTCGCCGAGTTTAGAGGAGGCCCTAGGCGGCGGCGGCTTGGAGGTGGCCGGCGACTTAGAGGTTAGGGTTTAGGTGTAGGGAGAGGGGGCGCCCTACCCCTCCTTATATAGGAGGGGAGAGGCGGTTTGGGGAGGAGGGAGTCCTCCTCCAACTCCTCCTCATGGACGGCGGGTGGGAGGGAGTGGGACTTCCTCCCCAAGTAGGTTTCCTACTCTCCCTCCACCAAGCAAACTTGATATTTGACTTTTTCAAATTGGCGTTTGACTTTCAAACTTCGATTTGATTTCTTCTCTTTATTTTGCCCAGCCAAGTGACCTAGTACATGATGCAACCATTCCACATTGTCATGACACATCCATGTACCCTTCCCCTCCGGAGTGCCGGCCCTTCCAGACCCTTCTAGAACATTCCCGGTGAAAACACCAGAATCATTCCTGAACTCCGAAACAGGACTTTCCTTATATGAATATTATTCTCCGGACCATTCCGGATCTCCTCGTGATACCCCGGATCCCATCCGATAATCCAAACAACATTCGGTCTCTTTACTCATCATTCCATAACTACTCAACAACATCGAATCCTTAAGTGTGTCTCCCTACGGTTCGTGAATTATGCGAACATGATCGAGACTCTTCTTCGATCAATAACCAATAGAGGAATCTGGAAATTCATATGGCTCCCACATATTTCTATGATTACTTTGCGATCGAATGAACCACTTACATACGATACCAATTTCCCTTTGTCTCACGATAGTTTACTTATCCGAGGTTTTGATCGTCGGTATCTCTGCATACCTAGTTCAACCTTGTTAGCGATAAGTACTCTTTTATCGTTCCCGTGATATGTGATCCCTTGTGAGCCAGTCACATGCTTGCAAGCTAATTGGATGACATTCCACCGAGAGGGCCCAGAGTATATCTATCTGTCATATGGATGGACAAATCCCACTCTTGATCCATGTGCCTCAACACATACTTTACGAACACTCAATGCCACCTTTATAGCCACCCAGTTACGGTGTGGTGTTTGATGTCATCAAAGCATCCTTCCGGTGATGGTGATTAGCATGATCTCATGGTCGAAGGAATTAGGTTACTATGTAGGAGAAAGCTTATATCAAATGAACTATATTAAATGACTTGATCTTTATGCTACGCTTAACTATAGGAGTATGTCCATCACATCATTCTCCTAATGATATGACCTTGTTGTTAATAACATCTCTATGTTCATGATCAGGAAACCATGATCATATATTAACCAACAAGCTAGTTTAACAAGAGGCTTCACTAGGGACTCTTTTATGTTTACAAATCACACAAGTATTAATGTTTCCTTTTCATACAATTATAGCATGGTATTTAAACATTTATCATAAGTATTAAGATATGATAATAACCACTTTATTATTGCCTCTTGGGCATATCTCCAACATTATGTTCTTACCTTCACGGATGACTTGAGTAGATATGGGTATATCTATTTCAAGAAACATAAGTCCGAAACTTTCGAGAAGTTTAAGGAATTTCAAAGTGAGGTAGAGAATCAACGTAACAAGAAGATTAAATTTCTACGTTCTAATCATGGAGGTGAATATCTAAGTTACGAGTTTGGCGAGCATTTAAAGAAATGCAGAATACTTTCACAATTGACACCGCCGGGAACACCACAGCGTAATGGTGTGTCCGAACGCCGTAATCTAACTCTCTTAGATATGGTTCATTCTATGATGTCACTTACAGATTTACCGCTATCGTTTTGGGGTTATGCATTAGAAACAGCCGCATTCATTTTAAATAGGAACCATCTAAATCCGTTGAAACGACACCGTATGAATTATGGTTTGGGAAGAAACCTAAATTGTCGTTCCTTAAAGTTTGGGGTTGCGAAGCCTATGTAAAGAAGTTACAGCCGGACAAGCTTGAACCCATAGCGGAAAAATGCGTCTTCATAGGATACCCGAAGGAAACTATTGGGTATACCTTCTATCATAGATCCGAAGGCAAAATCTTCGTTGCCAAGAATGGATCCTTTATAGAGAAGGAATTTCTCTCGAAAGAAGTGACTGGAAGGAAAGTAGAACTCGACGAGGTTGTTGAACCTTCTCTCGAACTTGCGAGTAGCACAACACCGGAAGTAGTTCCTGTGGCGCCTACACCAATAGGAGAGGAATCTAATGATGATGATCATGAAACTTCGGTTGAAGTTGCTACAGAGCCTCGCAGGTCAACGAGAACTCGTACCACTCCTGATTGGTATGATCCCGTTATGAGTGTCATGTTGGTGGACAACACCGATGACCCTGCGACATATGAGGAAGCGATGATGAGCCCAGATTCCAATAAATGGCAAGATGCCATGAAATCCGAGATTGGATCCATGTACGAAAACCAAGTATGGACTTTGGTGGACTTACCGGATGGCCGGAAGGCTGTCGAGAACAAATGGATTTTCATGAAGAAAACAGATGTTGATGGTAATGTTACTGTCTATAAAGCTCGACTTGTCGCAAAAGGGTTTCGACAAATTCAAGGAGTTGACTATGATGAGACTTCCTCACCAGTAGCGAACCTAAAGTCTGTGAGGAATATGTTAGCAATCGCTGCATATTACGATTATGAGATATGGCAGATGGATGTAAAAACGGCGTTCCTCAATGGGGACATTGATGAAGAGTTGTATATGATGCAACCCAAAGGTTTTGTCGATCCTAAAGATGCTAACAAGGTATGCAAACTTCAACGGTCCATATATGGATTGAAGCAAGCATCCCGAAGTTGGAATCAACGTTTTGATAAGGTAATCAAAAGTTTTGGTTTTATACAAACTTATGGAGAAGCTTGTATTTACAAGAAAGTGATTGGGAGCTCTGTAGCATTCTTAATACTATATGTAGATGACATATTGTTGATTGGGAATGATGTAGACCTTCTTAATAGTGTCAAAGAATATTTGAATAATAGTTTTTCAATGAAAGATCTTGGCAAAGCAGCTTACATATTAGGCATAAAGATTTATAGAGATAGATCGAGACGCCTAATATCATTGTCACAAAGTACATATTTGGACAAAGTTCTAAAGATGTTTGGAATGGAAGATAGCATGAAAGGGTTCTTGCCCATGTTGCCCAATACGACCTTGAGTAAAACTCAAAGTCTAGCAACAACAAAAGATAGAGAAAGGATGAGTAAGACTCCCTATGCCTCAGCCATAGGATCTGTACTGTATGCCATGCTATGTACTAGAACCGACATTGCATATGTTGTTAGTTTGACTAGCAGATATCAAAGTGATCCAGGAGTGGATCATTGGACAGCGGTCAAAAACATCCTTAAGTACTTGAGAAGAACTAAGGATATGGTTCTTTCTTATGGAGGTGATGAACAACTCGTTGTTAATGGTTACACCGATGCTAGTTGGAACAACGATACAGATGATTCTAAATCTCAATTTGGATACGTATTTACTTCGAATGGTGCAGCAGTTAGCTGGATGAGTGCAAAGCAAAGCATTGTGGCGAGATCTTCAACTGAATCGGAATACATAGCTGCTTCGGAGGCTTCACAAGAAGCGATATGGATGAAGGAGTTCATTGCAGAGCTCGGTGTGGTTCCAAGTGCGCTGGACCCAATGTCTATCTACTATGATAACATGGGCGCCATAGCCAATGCGCAAGAACAAAGGTCACACAAGAAGCTAAAGCACGTCAAGCTACGTTTTCACGCTATTCGAGAACATGTCCAAGATGGTGACATAAAGATTTGCAAAGTACACACAGATCTAAATGTGGCGGATCCGTTGACTAAACCTCTCCCGAGGGCAAAACATGACCATCACCAAACCGCCATGGGTGTTCGGTATATTACCATGTAATCTAGATTAGTTGACTCTAGTGCAAGTGGGAGACTGTTGGAGATATGCCCTAGAGGCAATAATAAATGTAGTTATTATGATATCTTTGTGTTTATGATAAATGTTTACATTCATGCTATAACAGTATTAACCAGAAACATTAATACTTGTGTGATTTGTAAACTAAATTAGAGTCCCTAGTAAAGCCTCTTCAAAATACTAGCTTGTTGATTAATAGATGATCATGGTTTCTTGATCATGAACATTTGAATGTTGTTAATAACAAGGTCATATCATTAGGAGAATGGTATGATGGACATACTCCTATAGATGAGCGTAGAATAAAGATCAAGTCATTTTAATAGTTCAATTGCTATAAGCTTTCTGATACATAGTAACCTAATTCCTTCGACCATCAGATCATGCTAATCACCATCACCGGAAGGATGCTTTGATGACATCAAACACCACACCGTAAATGGGTGGCTATAAAGGTGGCATTGAGTGTTCGTAAAGTATGGGTTGAGGCACATGGATCAAGAGTGGGATTTGTCCATCCATATGACGGATAGATATACTCTGGGCCCTCTCGGTGGAATTTCATCCAATTGGCTTGCAAGCATGTGACTGGTTAACAAGGGATCACATACCACGGGAGCGAGAAAAGAATACTTATCAGTAACGAGGTTGAACTAGCTATGCAGAGAGACCGACGATCAAAACATCGAATAAGTAAACTATTGTGAGACAAAGGGAAATTGGTATCGTATGTAAGTGGTTCATTCGATCACATAGTAATCATAGAAATATGATGGAGCCATATGTATTTCCAGATTCCTCAATTGGTTATTGATCGGAGAAGTGTCTCGATCATGTCCGCATAATTCACGAACCGTAGGGAGACACACTTAAGGATTCGATGTTGTTGAGTAGTTATGGAATGATGAGTAAGAGACCGAATGTTGTTCGGAGTCTCGAATGGGATCCGGGATATCACGAGGAGATCCGGAATGGTCCGGAGAATAAGATTCATATAAGGAAAGTCCTGTTTCGGAGTTGGGGAATGATTTCGGTGTTTTCACCGGGAATGTTCTAGAAGGGTCTGGAAGGTCCGGCACTCTGGAGGGGAAGGGTACATGAATGTGTTGTGACAATGTGTAATGGTTACATCATGTACTAGGTAACATGGCTGGGCAAAATAAAGGGAGAAATCAAATCCTAGTTTGAAAGTCAAACGCCAATTTGAAAAAGTCAAACGGCAAGTTTGCTTGGTGGAGGGAGAGTAGGAAACCTACTTGGGGAGGAAGTCCTCCTCCCTCCACCCGCCGACCAAGGAGTCCGAGTTGGGGGAGGACTCCCTCCTTCCAACCGGCCACCCTCCACCTATATAAGGAGGGGTAGGGCTCCCCTACCCCTCACACCCAAAACCCTAGCCTCCAAGTCGCTGGCCACCTCCAAGCCGCCGCTGCCTAGGGCCTCCTCTAACTCGGCGAGTTAGCGTTTCCCCAAACCCTAGCCACTGGCCAAGCCCTCCCCTTGGTGCCCTCTAAACCCTAGATCACCAAGGCCTCTCTCATAGTCCACCATACTCGCTCCGGCTTAAGGCGAATCCCTGCGAGATCTCCCCTCTACTTCCGGTACCACGCCGTCGTGCTGCCGGAATCGCGAGGATAGTGCTACAACCTCCATTGCCTGCTGGAACAAGGGAGAGGAAGGTATTCATAGGGTACCGAACGTGTGACCGACTGCGGAAGCGCTGCCGGAACGCAGCGCCGGAAGGATCTTCTACGCGATCTTGAGATCGTCAAGAGTACGACTACATCACCCACGAGAATCTGCTCTCGTTAACCGCTTTGGAATCTTCGAGGGTGAGTTCCTCTATCGAATCGTTGCTACAATCTAGTAGATAGATCTTGGCTTGTTTGTTTGCATGCGGTAGAATTTTTTTGTTTTCCATGCTACGAACCCCTACACTTCTAGTATTGTTCTAGGAGTTTCCATAGGTATTGCCATTATTAGGAGGATAAGGCCTATAATTGTTGTTACTACCAAAATTATTCCTATAGGCATTGTTGTTGAAATTGTTGTTTCTAATGAATTTACATCAAATTTCTCTTCTTGAGCAACCAAAGAGGCTAAGGGAACATTATTAGGATCTAATGGAGCTTTCCCATTAACAAGCATAGCCATTATAACATCAATCTTATCACTCAAAGAGGAGGTTTCTTCAATAGAATTTAGCTTATTACCGTGTGGAACTCTCTCAATGTGTCATTCAGAATAATTAACCATCATATTATCAAAGAGTTTTGTTGCAGCACCCAAGGTGATGGTCATAAAGGTACCTCCAGCAGCTGAATCCAACAGTTTTCTCGAAGAGAAGTTCAAACCTGCAAAAAAGTATCGATTATCATCCAAGCAGTAAGTCCTTGAGTGGGACAATTCTTAACCAAAGATTTCATTCTTTCCCAAGCTTGAGAAACATGTTCATTATCAAGTTGTTTAAATTTCATAATATCACTTCTCATAAATATAATCTTAGCAGAAGGGTAGTACTTTCCAATAAAAGCATCTTTGCACTTAATCCAAGAATCAACACTATTTCTAGGCAAGAATAGCAACCATTCTTTATCTTTTCCTCTCAAGGAGAAAGGAAACAACTTGAGCTAAATAATATCTCCATCTACATCCTTATAATATTGCATCTCACAAAGTTCAACAAAGTTATTGAGGTGGGCAGCAGCATCATCAGAACTAGCACCAGAAAATTGCTCTCTCATCACAAGATTCAACAAAGCAGGCTTAATTTCATAAAAGGTAGCATCAGGAGCAGTTGGAGCAATAGGAGTGCTAAAGAAATCATTGTTTTTTGTGCAAGTGAATTCACACAACTTGGTGTTCTCAGCAGAGTTCATTTTGGCAGAAGTGGAGCAAGCCAACAACAGCAACAACTAGAGCAGGAACTAATTTTTTTGTGTTTTTTGATAAGAGAAAGCAAACCAAGCTAAACTAATTTTTTGGGGATTTTGGTAAAAAGAGGCAAACAAAACCAAGCAAAAGAAACTAAGCAAAACAAAAACAAAGTAAAGAGAAAGTTTGAGAAGGACTCCTCTTGTGAAGACGTCCTTAGCCTCCCCGGCAATGGCGCCAGAAATAGCTTGATGATGGGCGTATTGTTAACGCCTCGTTGGGATACCCCAAGATCAAGGTGTGATGAGCATAGCAGCAAGTTTTTCCTCAGTAAGAAACCGAGGTTATCGAACCAGTAGGAGGAAATAAACGACTCAAAGGTGTTGCTAGAAATTTGGAGACCTGTACAACACAAACTCAAGACTATGCCCCAACGAACAGTGAGGTTGTCAATCTCACAGGTTTGTTGTAACAAAGGATTAACTATATGGTGTGGAAGTTAATAGTGGTTTGCAGAAAGTAAACAGTAACAGTGGAAGATGTATCAATGGTAAAGATTGGACCAGGGTCCATAGTTCACTAGAGGTGTTCTCCTTAGATAAACAAACATGGCATGCTGGGTAAACAAATTAGAGCAGGGCAATTGACAGGACTGAGCAAAGCATAACAATGCAATACTAGCTATCAAGATCCTATGCGATTCGATTGGGCAATACAACAAGAAACATAGACCGCCATCCAACTGCATCTATGACTAGAAGTCCACCTTTGGGTTATCATTCGAACCCCCTCCAGTATTAAGTTGCAAGCAACAGACAACTTCTTTAAGCACAGTGTGTCAGGTAAACAATCCAATTGTTCCATGAACAAGAGACTGTTGTTTTCTCCCTAGTGGCAACAGCACATCTACAACCTTAGAGATTTCTGTCACTTCCCTTAGATTAAATAGAGGCATGAACCCACTATCGAGCATAAATACCCCCTCTTGGAGTCACTAGCAACTACTTGGCCAAGATAGCTACTAACAACGGAGAGCATGCAAGATCACAATCAACACAGACATGACAGAATCAATCTGGCATAGTAATCTCAATATCAATCGGATCCCCACAAACACAACATGCATGATTACAAATAGATGAGATCTAGATCATGAACGGAGTTCAAAAGATCTAGACATGAAAGCACAAAGGAGGAGATACAACCATCTAGCTACTACATGGACCCGTAGTCCAAGTTGGAACTACTCATGCTTCATACTAGAGGCTGGCATGATGAAGAAGAAGGAAAAGATTCGTTCTGGCTTCATATGAATGTGTGTTCCATGGTTGCATGAGTGAGGAAACTTTACTTCACTTATTTTGGGACTGTTCTTTTGCAAAAGCATGCTGGGCTGAAATTTGTCCTATCCAAGACAATGTTCTAAATGTCTTTGAGGCATTGACTAGTATTAAAAGCAACCTAAAAGTCCCCTTTGCAATGGAAATCATTATTCTTGGGGCTTGGGGCATATGGATGTGCAGAAACAATGAAATCTTAAATAACAAGCATGCTTCCCTTGATGAATGGAGGGCTATTGTTTCTCAGGAATTAAGATGGGTCTTGTGTAGAATTAAGAAAAAGTATTACCAGGACCTCAAAGATTGGATTAGCAATAATTTAGACAGGAGATAGTTTCCCATAGTGTTTTCTTATCCCTCATTGAGGTGGCTTGAAACTTGTAAATATTCACTACTTGTAACTCTTTATGATTTATAAAAATTGCAGTGGGGTTTTTTACCCTACTGTTTTACCCTAAAAAAAACCAAGTCAAGTAACAGATGTCCGAAGAACTACTTATTGGTTATGAAAGGGCAAATTCAAGCATAGCACAATGTAATCCTATGATTTCGAAAGCATTTCAATTCCGAACATGATGCATACAATTCTACTGTGGTCTTTTATCAATAGATAGAGTATCTTAAGTCTTGCATTACTCCCTTTGAGCTTATATTACCTAATCCACTGCTCCTAGCATAACTAGGTTTATCTTGTGTGCACTCCTAGAGCTTATATAGGTGTCCTTCTTAGCCATGCTTAGCTGTTGAGTCTGGTTCATCCAGATGACGTATCAGATGAAGAGAATCTAGTATGACAAGAGAATGTGATGAGATAAGACCAGATGTTATATGAGATTAAACATGCTAAGGTTTGCATGGGAGGACATGGTAGGATGTGGTTTTTGTAGTCCCATGCTCGCCACCACTAGGAACCGAGTTCTTACCTCTTAAACCAAGACGAGCGTACAACCACACGGGGACTAGAAAACCTCACGGGTGACTAACTTTCCTAGTAGATTCAATGAGTCACATAGTTCGGGTGTTCCATTCAACATATGCATAGAAAACCTTTTGAAAGATTTGTCGGGTGAAGGTGCATTCATAACAGGTAGGTAAGAATGGCTGCGGTTGCTTGGGGTTGATGGAGCCCCTGGTAAAACAACCTTGCCTCACATCTCTGGGGACCGACTTCAGGATTTGACCCGTTATGGCGGAACGATCCTTAGGGCGTGACTCATGGTCTCGGCGAAAGCAAGGTAAATGTCGTGTCTAACCACCCTCTGTCGGCCTTCCAAGAAAGAGGGCTAATAGCTTGGCATTAAGAAAAGGTTAGTACATGTGGGTAAAGTTCTACACCCCTAAAGGGTAATAATATTTTTGAAAATCTGTGTCTGTGGTTATGGACGAATTGGGAACGGACGTGATGATCATAGAGAACTTGAACCTAATCGTAAAACTTGGTAGATCAACGTGTGCTTAAGGATGCCTCCTCATGGGTACAAGGGGGTGATCCTAGCTAAGGTTCAGGTGATGATGACTTGGTCTATATCAAAAGAGATGATGGTCAATACTTTGGAGATGTCGCTCACTTATCCCCTTTTAAAATATTCTGATTAGACGAGCATCTTCTCTCTCTTGTTTTACAAACAAAGATGGCTTTATGCAAAACAATTCCACCAGCCATAAGTCTTACGGAGTATACCCTGTACTCACCCTTGCTTTGTTGATACTTTTGTAGAAGAGTAATTGTTCACCTAAAGATGAGTTTGGTACGACATCAACACTGACAAGTAGCTTGGGGTTTCCGGCCGGCAGCATGGAATCTATGGGCTGGGACGTCATCGTTATGCTTCAGGACTTTTAGGCCATTTGTTAAGTTTTCTATGTTTAATAGCAAAATTTTCCTTCCGTTGTTTGATGTTTGTGGTCAGTGACCTATGATTGTAGTAATTTGGTTCTTTGCTCAGTTATGAGCTTGCTGTAATAAATTTTGTGTCGTGTTGTGTTACCGATTCTCCACTGGATATCCTCGAGCACAAGGTTAAGCTTATGTCAGACGGATGTATGGGATTTGTTTACACTGATCCCGGGGGCGTCACACTAAACCCCTCAACCCATAATTAAACCCTAAACAAGTAGATATCATGCACTTATAGATCCAAATTCCAGATACTTTCATTAAATTGCGGTAACACCATTCTCTTCCACAAATATAAGCCTAAAGCTTGAACATTATGAAAAATTCCCTAAACCATAAACCCCTAAACCCTAAATCCCTAAGCGACCCTGACTAATTAAGTAGGTATATTATCCAAATTCGAGATACTTTCATTAAATTGCGGTAAAAACATTATGTTCCACAAATATAAGCATAAAGCTTAAACATTATTCGAAATTCCCTAAACCCTAAACCCCTAATTAAATGACCCTGACTAATTAAGCAAGTATATACGCCTCCGGGGAGGTGGTGAACTTCTTGGACGCTCCACCCTACGTCTTCTTCTTGCCTCCGTCGGCAGCATCAGAGGTGGAGCTCTTCCGCTTTCGTGCGAGTGGAACTTCATCGTCGGACAAGACACTGACTTCCTTCATCTTGGGTTCATACACTTGGGGAGCCATGCAGGTCTCCACCAAGTCCCCCAGCTGTTAAGTGAAACCAACGTGTTAGACGAAACTATATGTACAAGTCGAAAGAACTAGAGTATATGTCAAAGCAATAAATGAAAGTTCCCTTTGGGAACTTATCATCCTCAAACATGTCATAGGTGATGGCGAATACATGCTTGCGATCCTTCACCTTGACAATGTCCTTGATGTGGATCTTGATGGAGTCACTAGAAAAGTTAACATCGGAAATCCGGAGGCTATCTTTTCTGTCCTTGGTGTACTGGCACATCAGCTTCTCACGGTGCTATAGAGGCTGGATCCGCCTGATGAACTAGCACATGGCCAGGTCCAAGCCGGTCAGACTCATCTCTACGAGCCACTCAATCCGCCTTACTGCGCACGAGGCTTCATCGTCGAAGGGGAGGAGGGCTTGTGACATCCATGTAGGGGCTTCAGCGGCAGCCCCATCGATGAAATCTAGGTACGATGCTTCTCGGCAGGCCAAAGGGATATCCCTCTAGGCCGTAGAAGTATGTACATCGCCAATTCTTGCAGGACTCGTGTCCTACATTGTCGGGGAACCGCCAGCCAGGCCGGATCTTAAAGCTAATGGTCCCATAGTTCTTGAGCTCCTCCTTCCTCACTCTGGCTTCTGTAACATCCCAAAAATACCAAACTTAGATCATCAACCACTAATCATCAAGATTAGGGTTAACAAAGACTTTTCTAAACAAATTCATGAATGCATGTATATGTGTATGCATGGATTTTTAATTTCTTTAAAAACCACCTTGTTTGTGTGATCCATTGCTTGTAAAATGTTTCTTAGGTGAAATAAACATCATCTAAAACATTTCCCACACTTTTCCTAAAGACAAGTAAATCAAAACAAATATATTAAGTGAATGATCATTTTGACCAATTTAACTCCCATGCCTACTTTGGCTGTCTCAAACTTTCAGAACCCAACAGAAACTTTTATGGATCTTTGCACCCCTTGAATGTACTCATAACAAGGTATCAAGGCCCACTTTGTGATCATCCAGAAACTTTCAAATGCATAGTTTAAATGACAATTAAAAATTGAATCTTCTTCATATGGGAAGATCCCACTTTTCCAAAACCCACTCAAACAAGCTAAACTTTCAAAACCCAAGCATCTGCAGACTCACCAGCACCAATCTAGCAAACCCACCAAAATTCATTTCAAAATTCAAAACTTGATTTCATGCGGCCATTTCATCAAACAGGTTGCAGACACAAATCAAACAAAACATCAAACACTATAGTGTGCAGTGTTTTGAGCCTAACTTGTTCCCTAGTTAGCTCACACACAACTTAGTAGATCATCTAGGAAGATTAGCCAGGCACTATCACCCCTGTGAGCTTGCCATTGCCATTAATGGTGAACAGCCGAGCACCTCAATGCCACCCCATTGTGGACAGCAGGCTAGAGGAAGAACTAGCCTCGCCAACCTTGTCTGGGAGGCAGCCCACCGTCCACCGCCACTACCTGTCCCAGACTCAAGCGTTGCCAAGCCCTGGACCACGCGCACAAGCCACGCCCAGACCATGCCGAGCGTGCGCCAGAGCGCCACCCTCGACCAGCGTCCACAGACCGCGCGCCGCCCTCACCGCGCGCACACATGATCACCACCGACCCAGGAGACCGCCAGACATCCCCGTTTGCCGCCCCGTGCCATACAGCCACCGCCCGCCGTCGAAGACGCCGCCTCTGCCGCGCAGATCACCGCCCGTTCCAGACCAAACCACACCGCCCCATGCCTCGCGACCATGTCGTTGAGCATCGCCAGGAGACACAGCACCGTCCCCTACCCTTGCTCATGCCATTAGCCGCCTGTAACGTCGCCCCCGACGAGCTCACCGTGCGCCCCGACGGTCCCCTAGCTAGACTATAAATAGAGGCCACCCCCGCATGATTTCTTCACACCATCTCACTCCCCTCTCCCCACTGACCGTGCCACACCATCCTCAGAGCAAGGCGAGCACCACATCGCCGGAATTTCACTGGAGCCTGCCGCTGCCGGAGAAGAAAGGAGCCAGCGATTGGAGCCGCCCCAGGAGAAGCCACCGGTACCAGGAGGATCGCCGTCGTCGACTTCATCGTTCGCCCGCCTCGCCGACCCTCGCCAGTACCCCGGTGAGCCCCTAGCACCCCTCACTGGCCATGCTAGGTTTCGTTCTCGCCGGAGTTGTCTCGCGTCGACGATGACCCTTAGCCGTTGGATTAGAACTAGATCGAACGATCCACGTTGCCCCATACCGCTTCGCCCAGCCCCGTGTCACTGACGAGTGGGGACACCCACTTAAGCAGCCCGCGGGAGGACTGCGCTTAGCAGGCCGGCCCGTTAGAATTTCCCGCGCAGCCCAGCAATTCAAATTAAAACTTTTCTATTTCATTTCAAACACACTTCAGCACCCAACTTAAAAAATCAACCCAGATCAATTCAGTGCACCAAATTGGATGAAACCAATTTTGTTAGAAAGGTCTGTGAATGCTTAATCCAAGCCCGTTGGATTCAAGTCATTTGGATCTATAGATCACCCATAGTAAAAATAACAAGGCAGAAGCTTCTCTACATTCAAACATTTTTCAAATTTAAACCATAAAAGCTTTTGAGTTGATTCCAACTCTCGAAAATCACATTTAACCATACCTTTCATAATATATAAAAATATATATAGGTTTACTTGCAGAAATAATGTTCAAGTAATAAAAGAATGCTTCATAAGCATTTCTAGCCACTTTAATTAATTAAAATAAAAGGGTAAAACCTTATTAAATTGTGACACCACTTTAAATCACATTCCCATGGACTACAATATGTGGTGATGACATGTGTCAACATGATCCCATATTTGGTTTGGAGAATATTAAATCTTAAGTAGTTTTTCAATGAGTAGAAATTACTTTTCTAAAAATAAAAAGATTTAAACCAAGCCTTAACCTTGTAATGTTAGAGATGATGCTAGATCATCTATAAGACCCTTGTGTGTGATGATTGCAAGTAGTTAAGTATTGTTTGGTGATTCTGTACCTCGTATTTATTCATAGACGCTAGTACCGACCAAGGATACGAGGAGGAAGGAGGATACTATGAAGAGGAAGCCGAGGAGAACTTCAACCACTGCTCTGCACAAGGCAAGCTTATATTGACATTGATGCAAGCTAAACCTTGCAAGACACTCTACTTTAGCAAGCCTTACTAATCAAGTTGACCTATGCAAGCTAACCCTTGCAAGATACCCTACTGATGCCACAAACCCATACTTGTGACCCTACTTGCTTGTTAAAAACCAATCCTAGTTTTATGTGCAAGCATCTTACTTTATTTCTTTATCAAAGCTTACTTAGAGTCTACCTAAGAGTTTGGTAGATACTATATAGTTGTGCTGAAGGTTGCTTAAAGAGCATAAAATTTGGCCTAAGCTAGAAACCTTAATATCATCCTAAGATATAAGGTTGGACTTAGTGAAACTCCACTAGTTACCACCCCTCATTAGTACTACCCCCCCCCCCCCCCACTTGTAGATGCTAGTGCTAATTATAAAACTTGATAAACTTTAGATGGGAATACTTGGTGGAAAAATGGTTATGAAAAACTTGGAATGATGGATCATTCTATTGAAATGTTTTGGACATGTGTTTCCAAACACTTGATGATTCTGGTGATAAAAATGTTGAGGCATGAGCCTTAGCCCTTTATAAAACTGATGGTTGTCTGGATGCGATACCATTCCAATTTTAGCGTACAACCACAATACCCGAATATTGGGTAGGGCTTGACTGGAAACTTATATACCTTAGTATTAGTTCCCTCTCGGCCAAGGTCTGAGCTGAGGCTACCTTGTGAAGATTGTCCACCTGTGCAGTACCCAAGATGACAGTGGTCATGGTTGGGAGGCCAAACTCACAGGAGAGGTGCTTATACTAGGGTGTGTAATTGAAAGGTTAGGATTGATTATCCGCATACTGAGTATGGTGAATTCAGCATTTGTTCCTGACGGATGTATCGAATGTTGTGGTGAAAGTGTAGAATCTCTGCAGAGTGTCAAACTATTCGAATAGCCGCGTCCGCGGTTATGGACAGTTGGAGTGGCCATACTGTTCCCCCGTCAGACCTTTTCAAAATGACTTGTGAAATGAATTGAGACTTTGACTTAACCACAACAAAGTTGTGACCTGAATTACAAGATCCCACTTAGGAGTTATAAAATTGTGACTAGCTTTGGAACTTAGTAGAGATAAACCTGGCTTTTACAAAACAACCCTAGAGCCTAGTATCCTATTATCCAAAAACCCCTTTACTTGTTAGTATTAGTTTGCGAGTACTTAAAGAGTACTCATGGCTTTGTCCCTGGCTATTCCCATGGCCAGACTATGAAGAGGAGTACCTGGAAGATGGACCCCAGGAAGTTTACGACAACTAGGATCATCTCCCATCGTCAGCATTTCCTGTGACCCCGAAGATGGAGCTTCGCCTACGCTACCGTTATTATTACGTATTCCGCTGCTTGATGTTGTATTAAGAACCGGATCATGAGATCCCTATTTGTGTAATAACTTATGTATCGTTTGTAATGGATGAAGTACTATGGTATCCAATTCTTTTATGTCTCGCAAAAATGGTAATCCTCGGATTGCGATGTATGGCATAACAGGCATCTAGGATTGAAAAATCCGGCTGTTGACAGCTTCCCTCTTGACGGTGAAGAAGTATAACCTAGGCCTAATCCCTTGGTATCCCTAACATAGAGCCGCGTAGTTGCTAAGTGCGAGGATGTTGTTGGGGGACAGGTTCTAAAGTTGAACCCAGAAGTGTTGGAGAACTTGGATGAAGAAGTCGGATAACGGCAAGGAAACACAGCGTACGAGTTGAGCTTTGAGGTCACCTTTTCTCTGGGTTGGTGTAACATCCCAAAAATATTAAACTTGGATCATAAAACTCTAATCATCAAAATTAGGGTTAACAAAAACTTTTCCAGTTAAAAATATGAAAGCATTCATATGTGTGTATTCAAAATTTGGATTCTTTTTAATTGCCATGGTTCTATGTTTCTTTTCTTGTAAAATGATTCTTAGGTGAAATAAACATCATCTAAACAATCCCCAAACATTTACCAAAGACAAACAAGTCAAAACAAATAAATTAAGTGAATGGTCACTTTGGCCAAATTATCTCCCATGCCTACTTTGGCTATCTCTAATTTTCAAAACTCAACAGAAACATGTATGGATCTTGGCACCCCTTGTTAGTACTCATAATAAGGTACCAAGGCCCACTTTGTGATAATCCAAAAACATTCAAATGCTTAGTTTAAGTCACAGTTTAAAATTGAATCTATCTCATATGGGAAGATCCCACTATTTCAAAAACCACACAAACAAGCTAAAATTTCAAAACCCAAGCATCCACAGAATCCTCAACACATGCCTAGCACACCCACCAAAAATCTTTTCAAAATTCAAAAATAAAGTTCATGCGGCCATTTCATCAAACAGGTTGCAGATTCAAATCAACAAAATCAAAAACACTATGTTGAGCAGTGTTTTGGCCAACCTTGTTCCCTCTCTGGATACAACTATCCTTAGTAGATCATCTAGCATATTTAACTAACCTCTAGCACCACTGTGAGCTTGCCAATGACATCAATGGTGAGCAGGCCGAGCCTCACCATGTCACCCCTGTGTGGACAACAAGCTAGGAGAAGAACTAGCCATGCCCACCTTATCTAGCATGTAGCCAATGCCTCACCGCCCCCTCTTGACCAGCCCTACCTCGAAGACAGAGACCAGAACTGCCAGGAACGCCGCGCCCGCGCCGCTGTCGACCATGCTGACGCGCACCCTAGTGCACGCGCCGTTCCCACGCAACCCGACCACCTCGAGCCCTTGCCGCTCGCCCGCGTGCACCCCACTGTCCCAGGAGACCACCAGACATGCTCGTTTCATCGCCCGTACCCTGTAGCCACCGCTCGCCGCGGAGTTCGCCACCTCTGCCTCGCAGAGCACCGCATGTTCCCGACCATTTTCCACCGCCCCTACACGCGCATTCAAGCTCTAGAGCATCGCCAGGAGACCGCCCGTCGATCGCCAACCACAGCCATGCCTCTAGCCGCCCGTAGCCGTGTCGCCACCATCGCCTGCCCATCTCTCTCGGTCTCGCCGTCGAGCCTATAAAAGGAGATGACCCGCGCTCGATTTCTTCACACCGGTTCACTCCCCTCTCACCCAGAACCACCCCACCTCACTCCCAGAGCAAGGCGAGCAGCGCATCGCCGGAATTTCATCGGAGCCCGCCGCTGCTGGAGAAGAAGGAAGCCAGCAATTGGAGCCGCCCCAGGAGGAGCTGCCGGTGCCAGGAAAATCGCCGTCATCGACTTCGTTGTTTGCCCCCATTGCCGACCCTACCCTGATCCCCGGTGAGCCTCCCACGACCCCCACTGAGCCGCTAGGGTTCGACCTCGCCGGTGACATGTTCATCGTCGACGACGACCCTCAGCCGTTGATCTCACTTCTAATCCAACGCACCACATCGCCCTGTACCGCTTCGCGTCTTATGAGCCACTGACCGGTGGAACCCCCTGTCAGCTGCGCCCCGCGCTGCGGAGTGACACTAGGCTGGCCCATTAGCATTTCCCGAGCAGCCCAAGTGTTTGAGATTTTTCAATTTTAATTCAAACTCAGTTCTGTACCTAGTTTCAAAAATCAACCCAGCTCGATTCAGTGAACCAAATTGCATGAAACCAATTTTGTTAGAAACGTACTGAAATGCTTAATCCAAACCCGTTGGATTCAAGTCATTTGGATCTGTAGATCAACCTTGGTAAAAATAACAAGGCAGGAGCTTTTCTGCATTCAAACATTTTTCAAATTTCAACCATAATAGATTTTTGTTGATTCCAACTCTCAAAAATCACATTTGATCATACCTTTCAGAATATATAAAAACATTTGGGTTTACTTACAAAAATAATGTTCAAGTAATAAAAGAATGCCACATAGGCATTTCTAGTCACTTTAATTATTTAAAATAAAAATGTTAAACCTTATTAAATTGTGACACCACTTTAAATCACATTCCCATGTACTGAAATATGTGGTGATGACATGTGTCAACATGATCCCATGTTTGGTTGGAGAATATTAAATCTTAAATAGTTTTTCAATGAGTAGAAATTATTTTTCTAAAAATAAAATAAATAAGACAAAGGCTTTAATATTGTAATGTTAGTGATGATGCTAGATCATATATAGAACCCCTTTGTGTGATGATTGAAAATAGTTAAGTATTGTTTGGTGATTGTGTACCTCGTACTTATTTATAGACGCTAGTACCGACCAAGGATATGAGGAGGAAGGAGGATACTACGAAGAAGAAGCCGAGGAGAACTTCAACCACTGCTCTGCACAAGGCAAGCCTAATACTAATAGTTGATTGAGCAAGCTCACACTTGCAAGATACCTTACTTAATGCAAGCTAATACTTGCTTGTTACCATGCCAACTATATGCCTTAAGCATATGTGATCATACCCACTTGATAACCCAATCCTAGTTTTACTTGCAAGCTTTATACTTTATTTCTTTATCAAAGCTTTCTCTTAGAGTTTACATAGTGAATTGTAGATACTAGAAAGATAATGGAAGGTTGCATAAAGAGCATTAAATTTGGCCTAAGCTAGAAAATCTTGATGTCATCCTAAGGCATGAGATTGAACTTAATTAACCACCACTTGTTTACCACCCCCCATTAGTACTTACCCCCACTTGTAGATGCTAGTGCTAAGCATAAAACTTGATCAACATTAGATGGGAATACTTGGTGAAAAATGGTTATGAAAACCTTTGAATGATGAATCATTCTACTGAAATGTTTTGACATGTGTTTCCGAACACTAGATGATTTTGATGATGAAAATGTTGAGGCATGAGCCTTAGCCCTTTATAAAATTGATGGTTGTCTGGATGCGATACCATTCCAATTTTACCGTACAACCACAATACCCGAAGATTGGGTAGGGCTTGACTGGAAACTTATATACCTTAGTATGAGTTCCCTCACAGCCAAGGTCTGAGATGAGGCTACCTTGTGAAGATTGTCCACCTATGCAGTACCCAATATGAGAGTTGGCCATGGTTGGGAGGCCAAACTCACAGGAGAGGTGCCTATACTAGGGCGTGTAATGGAAAGGTTAGGATTGATTATCCGCATACTAAGTATGGTGAATTCAGGATTCGTTACTGACAGATGTATCGAATGTTGTGGTGAAAGTGTACAATCTCTGCACAGTGTCAAACTATTCGAATAGCCACGTCTGCAGTTATGGACAGTTGGAGTGGCCATATCGTTCCCCCATCAGATGTTTTCAAAATGACTTGTGAAATGAATTGAGATTTTGACTTGACCACAACAGAGTTGTGATATGAAATTCAAGTTCCCACTTAGGTGTTATAAAATTTCATCTAGCTTTTCTTGCTTATGAACTTAGTAGAGGTAAATCTGGCTTTTTGCAAAACAACCCTAGAGCTTAGTGTCCTAATACAAAAACCCCCTTAACTTGTTAGTATTAGTTTGCGAGTACTTAAAGAGTACTCATGGCTTTGTCCTTGGCTATTCCCGTGGCCATACTATGAAGAGGAGTACCAGGATGATGGACAATAGGAAGGTTACGACAACTAGGATCATATCCCATCATCAGCATTGCCTGTGACCCCAAAGATGGAGCTTCTCCTAAGCTATCTTTACTATTACGTTATTCCGCTGCTTGAGTTGTATTAAGAACTGGATCATGAGATCCTTATTTGTGTAAGACCTTATGTATGGTTTGTACTGGATGATGTACTGTGGTATCAAAATCTGTTATGTCTCGCAAAAATGGTAATCCTGGGATTACGATGTATGGCATAACATGCATCTAGGATTAAAAATCCGGGTGTTGACAGTTGGGAAGAAGACGATGCGGGAGCAAATGAGGTGAAATTAACCACCTGAGTTAAAATATATAGCCCCAGTGTCAGGATTCATGCAAGACGATCTTAGGTCGAAGCGTGGATAGCGCGTGCGAGAACGTGCATAGAGATTTCGCCACGTTCCCACCGCTGCTGCTCGACATTTTGGATTTCTCCCGTGGAAAATCGCTATGATTACGTTTACTGCATGTGTGAGTTATGAGGCATCGTTATCCTATGGTCTACGTCATCTCACTAACATATGCAGACGAACAGTCCCATCTGAAGATTTCGGCATGGACGGATCTAGTCCAGCTACGAGAAGAATACGATGGAAGACTCGGCGATTCTTCGACTTACATGTTGAAGATGGAGAATATTGCAGGGTTCTTTCAAGGACTACAAGCTATTTCTTGACGATTTGCCGACATCACCTAGATGGAGCATTTGATCTAAATAGGCAAGGCGACGCAAGATGTCGGAGTTCTCTAGGGGCTACTGTTGGGGATATGCTAAATGGGTATCACCATAGCATGTCTCTCTGGATAACCCGGGTGGCCCATAGTTGGTAGCAAGGCCCATGGCCTGTTGTGCGGCCCAATTAGATGGATCCGGAAGGGAGGCCCATGCCGGATAAAGGAAGGCTATGATAGAGTCACCGACATACTCGGAGTCTTGGAGTGCATGACACATAGACTAGTTGGTGCTAGTGTAGGACTCTGTAACCTTTTCGGCTAGGACTTTTCTATGTAACCCTAGGATCTGGCGTCTTTATAAGCCAAACCTACGGGAGCCTTTAGGGCAGAACAACTCACACCATCTTGCACAACGAACCAATCCATGTAACTCAGGGTATTGCCTCTATAGTGATTTATAGCAGGATTAGGGTTCCGCCACCGTCGTGGACCTTAACTTGGTTAAGCTATGTTACCTCGTACCCACCAACTTACAACCTTCCCCCACATCTCTAAACACGCATTGTGAGGACCCCTCCATGGTGTACTCTTTGTCAATACCACGACAGAGCGCCTCCGTAATTGGTCACACGTTTAGTATGCCGATGACTCCTAATCTGTTTCTCTAGCTAGGCAGTGGAAGTAGCAGATCCCCGAGAGATCTAAAATCTCTACGCCATGGTAGTGGTGGTGGAGGGGAAGGTTTAGAACAGAGCTTTGCTGTAGAGGTCCCAACCTTTAATAAGGTAGAGATCCCTGTGTTTACAATGCTAGTCCCTGGATCAATAGCTAGCATCCACAGTTAAGATGTAATATCAAGAAACAAAGGTCATATTACAACTTTATAGCCAGGAATAAAATAATTCATTACATCTTAAATAGCTCATTTGGCTATCTCATTACAATGCAGCAGATAAACCTATAGCATGGGGTCCTTCATCTTCAAAGTGCCATAGGCAATAATGTTGGTTGTAGACTTGTAATCCTAATCAACACATCTCTAACAACAAACAAACCTGCAACATAATAAGTTACAGCCACAAGGGTCAATACATTTGAATTGTATTGGCAAGTGATACTATGGTAGTATAGTGGAGTCTATCATCTATATGCATTTGGCTAAGTGGAGCTTAGTCTTGCTTTGCTCAAAATATATTTTCCTTATCTTTTGAAAAACACTAAGTTTTTGTTTGTCAACAATCACCCAAGGAATATCCCAATTGAAATTGGTGATCCTTCAACCATAATATTTTTAACTTAGAAATTGGGATGAGGAGATTCTTGATAGCTTCCATGTCTTGATGCTCAAATTGTCCTTTACTAGGGACATGGCTAAGTACTTAGATTTTACACTCTGCAGAGATGGTGCACTTTCCCCACAAGACTTGGTTTCACCAAGACAAGATCTTTCAGAAGCCTTCCCTTAGATCAGAATGGACGCGTTCCAACCTATCATCCCCTACCACCAATTGTCCATTTGGCTAAGTTATTGCAACCTATATGATCCAGGCAGATCCCATAATGCCAAGTGGCTGCACTTGAAGCTTCTCAACATTTGACATCTCAAATCTCTTTGTTCCTGGGTGGCCATACACAAGTGAGATACACAAGGTAAACCATAGAAATGGGCCTTGTATAACCACTCAACACAAACCATTCCTTCCATTCCACCCAGGTGTTTCATTCACTTAGTTGTTTTATTAAACAAAACACAAGTCCTAGACTTAGAAATATTCCATAGCATGAATAATCCACCCTTGTTTTCTACTAGCTAAGCTAAGCATGATAGTAGTAGGAATCTTAACTTAGGAAATTTCTATTAAGGTTTCATCTACTAGGATTTCCCATGGCATAGTTTATACTTAGCAAAAATTCCATGCAAGTCCTACTTAGAAATATCACTAATGCATAGTGAAAATAATAGGAAAAAAGTATGAAGCATCACTTGCCTTTTTGGTAGAAAATATAAGTTCACTCCTTGATCTTGCAATATTCACACCCTTCAAATTCCACTACAATTCAATCAAGCAAGCAAGAATTCAGTCTCCCATTCAAGCAAACAACACATAAAATAATAGAAACAAAGCAATGCATGCAAGCATGCTAAAGATTGTTTTATTTGGAAAAGTGGTTTCAAGTAGGTTATAAACATTCTAAAACACCCATTGGTCATTTTATAAGAGTGGCAAAACTATTTGCAAAAGATTTTACCTATAAACCATTTTTAAACCAAATCAATATTTTATGTGGTTGAAAATGCCTTTAGAAAAGCAATAATCTTTATAAGGTTCACCAAATACATTTTTAAATCATAAAACTTTATGGTTGGGGTCAGAGAGTTTAAATCAAAACATTTCCCAAAGATTTTCTCCAAAAAGTATTTTTAACATATAAACAATATTTATATTTGACTAGAAATGTTCTAAAACAAAGATTTATTCTTTTGCTTCACAAAATATGTTTTTGAAACCACAAGTTGGTTTATATGGTCAGTAGGTTCAAAAAAATCCATTTGCCAAAGGTTTTATCACAAAAAAAATTTAGAAAGAATTTTATATTCAAACTATGCATACACAAGTTACTACAAAAACAACCATTTTACCAGAAGAAATTCAATAAACAAAGTGCATGGTTTCAAAGTACTTGTTCTGATGATTCTATTGATATAAAATTTGTAAAATTCAGACGTGTGGTTTGAAAGTTATGCAATTTGCAAATTTGATCATCTAATAGATCAAATCCTGTTTTTAAAACAAACTCAGGGCCACGTGGAATGTTTTGATTGGCCGAAAATGGTTCGCGTGGATCGGCTAACGTGGGCTGCTGGATCTAATGCAAATCGCATGGCACAGATCACAGGATACCCTTTCGCTTAGTTTCTATCGTAGTCACTGGATCTACATCCTACGGCTCACAGCGATTGACCATCAGGTTGCGGCGCTGGCAGCGGCGACTGGCGGGGCGCGCTCGGCAAGCGAGGTTGCCGGCGATGTAGGAAGCGAGGGAGAGGATGTTGAGGATTACTGGGTTCGCCGCGATGTGCTAAAGCTCGAGGTGGCAGTGGGAGATCAAGGGGCGCTCGGGGTCGCTGTCAATCCCTCGCCGGAGTTCGTTCTTGCGACGGGCATGCTCTGGTGATGTCGAAGACGATCCTGTAGGGTGCGCTAAGGCAAACGGATAGCAGCGTCAGATGCGCGCGAGAGAGGAGCGTGCGAGAGCATCAAAGAGAGGGTCTGGGGTGGTCTGGGCTCACCAGGAGATATTGCCGGAGTTGGAGCAGACGGTGGAGATGCTCGGTGTGAACGTCGTTGCCGAGATTCTTGGGTGCACGCGAGTGAGCTGAGAGTGCTGGAAGGTGCGCACGGGAGAGGGGAGCAGGCTCGAGTGGTAGAGGGCAAGGCTCGGTGAGGAGTGGCCGGAATTTGTCGGGGAGGCTCGTCGGACCAGTGGGGATGTGAGGATGAATTGGGACAGCCTGGGGGATCCGGTGGGGCGATGACTGGGGGAAAAGGAAGAGGGGAGCCTGGCGATTAAGTACGCATGGTCGCGACGAGGTTTAAGTGAGCCATTTACGCGAATTGAAGCAAGTGAACGCAAGGCAGAAACGGTGGGCGAGGCGTGGTCAGCGGGCGGGTGAGGAAGAAAACTGACGGGTGGAGTTGTGCTGTCAGCGTGAGAGAGAGAGGAGGTGGGGCCTGCTAGTCAGCGACGATGCAGGACGTTTCTCTGGTGCAAAGCGTTTTCTGCGGGGAGAGAGGGAGTGGGCCGATGCTGGGCTGGACTGGGTCTGCTGGGCTGGTTTGGCCTTGTTCATTTTTTTTCTTCTGCTTTCTTTTTCTTTTTCCATTTCTAATATTATGTTTTGATTTTGTTTAATCATTTCAAACAACTAATTGAATTTAAACTTCAACCAAACTTTGTGTATATTCAAATACTATTTATTAATACATTTGAAAGTCAAATTTAGAATAATTCTCTTATTCTTTTTAGGGTCTTCTATTTATTTTATAAATGGACATTTGTCTTTATTTCAAATAGGTTTTAATGTGCTTTAAAACTTTATTTGAAATCCATATTTTTACCGAACCTATTCAGTGGGTTTTATTTATTTATTCGGGTGTCAAATAATTCACCTTGAATTATTTGGAAAAATTTTAGTATGATTATAAATCATTTAAATTGGGTATTTGTTTTTATTCCAATGAAATCAATTATAGTTTTAATTCCATAAATTTTATTTAGGTGATTTACTTGATTACATTTAAGTTAATTAAATGACTTTTAATCCACTTGGGTAAATTCCAAATACTATTTTCCCATGATTTAATTAATCATTCTTATTAGAGATTTTGTCTTTATTCAAATAGGGATAGAATTTGGTTAAGGCCATATTATTTTATTTCAAAATTCTCTATTCTTTTATTTGGATTTGGGTTATAACTATTCCATTTGCTTATGGATTTGGCCAAGATTTAATTTGGTCTTTAAATACTCCTCATTTAATATTTCTTTCTTTATCTTATAAAATTCATATCTTTTTATTTAAAGATCCGAACTTGGTGATTCCAATTTGTATAATTTTATTTAGTATTTGTTTTATCCTTTTAATTCTCTTTAGGATTATTTACTCACCATTTGGTATGGATTTTTAGATAGGTGCTTTATTAGCTTTGGGAAATTCAATTTCCTTATCTTATTAAATTCTTAAGATTTTGTCTATGGCTCCAAATTAAGTGAAACCAAATCATATAGTTTTATAATATTTCTATTTGTCATTCTTGATCATTTGTCAATGTTTGTTGACAACTTTTTATATACAACAAATTCATAGTCTTAGAGAGATCTTGGAAATGTTTTCCTTCCATTAGGGTTTTAGGGTTTTGGTTTATTTTCCAAGTGTTCAAATTTCAAGATGCATTTATGAAGAATGCATTTCACTTGATTTGAATTTAGTAGGATGCAAATTCTATTAAAAGTTTGTTCAAGATGAGTTTTAATGTTTCCATTTGGAAACAAAAAGTTTCTTTTCACCCTAAATTTCAATAATTACTTATTTTTTTTATTTATTTTTCACATTACAAAATTTGGAAAATTTTGGGATGTGATAGGCTACCACCCTTAAAATAAATGTCGTCCCAAGATTTGGGAAAGATAGGGGTTACAAGTTGGCTAAAAGCAACTAGGGTACTACCACCCTTAAAAAATTTCCAACTAGATTACTTCTTGGCTTGCTTGGGATCTTGTTGAAACCTCTCTAGGCATACATCTGCATAGTGTCCTTTGTTTCCACACTTGAAACATGTGACAAGGCTGAGATCCTTCATGGGCTTGTTTATCTTGTGCTTCATCTTTTCTGGGCAATTGCTTGCATAATGTCCTTGATCACCACAATTGTAACATGTGACAAGATTGAGTTCTTCACGTATCTTCTGTGGACAAGTTGACACATAATGGCCTAGCTCTTTGCAGTTGTTGCACCACACTTGGCTAATCTCCTTATATTTTTGTTTCTTCTCAGGACATTCATTGGCATAGTGTCCCATCTCTTTGCGACGGAAACATTGCACTTGGATTTTGTCCTTCTTCTTCTTGGGTTTCTCCAAAGCTAGGAGTGCTTCTAGTTCATGTTCTTCATATCTCACCTCAAAGGTGGGAAATTTTCCTGGTCTCCTTAATCTTTTCCTTGGGTAATACATATGTCTCCTCTTTGGTCCATCAAATTGAGTCATATTGCATGGAGGTGCAAGCTGAGATTTTCCTTTTTCTTCATCCTTCTTGGTAGAAGTTGTTCCCTCATGGGGGTTTACAATCTGTTGATGTACTCCACCTTGTTTCCTTTGTTGAACTATGGAATAGATGGGGCATTGGATAGGGACATGATTATTTCCTTCACATAGGAAACAAGTAGCTTCAGATGTGGGGCATTGATTAGTTGGATGTTTCTCTTCACAATTGGGGCATTGATCTTCATGCTCTTTGGAAGTGTGATCCTTGTCTCCACAAATATTGTAAGCTTGAGTTTCTTCTATAATATCATCCTTGACATCATTGTTATCACAAACTCCTTGGGAAGGGTTGTCTCCCATGTTGATCATTTGACTTGTCATCCTATGCAACAATTGGGTTTGGGTTTCCAAAAACCTTTGCATGGTTGGGTGTAAATCATTGTAGTTGGCTAAAATCTGAATTGTCACTTGGTTCAACTGGGTTTGGGTTGTTATGAGTTCTTTCATGTTGATCTCTTGGTTGTTGTTGTTGTCACCATCCTTGATGTTGGAGTTTCTTGGAGTAGTCATCTGTTTGGGTTGGATTGGGATTATAAAAGGCAAAAGATCTCTAAGGAAATAGTTCTAATCACACACAACACAATTCACACAAGCAATGTGCAAACAATCACAAACAAACATTCCACTCAAACAACAAGTTTTAAGCACATTTTTAGGCAACTAAATATTTTTGCTACACCACAATAGTTGGTGTGTTTGATCTAAACTTAAAATGGTGGTCCAACTATATGGTTCACTTGAGATCATTCCATCCTTCTTGATTGCTTCTTCATGAACAAGATCCTTGTATCCTTGGAGAATTCCTTGCATCTTGGTCACAAAACTTCAAAGGTGATGATGGTTCTTTCTAAGTTGTGTTTCCTTAGTCTTCAATTCTTGAGTAACATTTGTTGTCTCACTTGTAGTCCTTAGTGATATCCAAGTTGAAGTCCTTGGTGAAAATAAAGTTGAAGTCATGAGTTGGTGAAGTCCTTTGCTCATGGTGGAGGCGTAATTCATCAAGTTGAAATAGAAGAGATGTAGAATCAAAACCAAAAATGGTTGAGGAAAGAGTTTACAAGATTGTTTGTAAATAAGTTTTGGAACAAATTCAACTCCTATTTTCTAAGGGGTTTTGTCCAATCCTAGGTTTACAAATCCTATAGGAAACACAGTACTCTGATACCATCTGTAGAGGTCCCAACCTTTAATAAGGTAGAGATCCCTGTGTTTACAATGCTAGTCCCTGGATCAATAGCTAGCATCCACAGTTAAGATGTAATATCAAGAAACAAAGGTCATATTACAACTTTATAGCCAGGAATAAAATAATTCATTACGTCTTACATAAATCATTTGGCTATCTCATTACAATGCAGCAGAAATAACTATAGCATGGGGTCCTTCATCTTCAAAGTGCCACAGGCAAACATGTTGGTTGTAGACTTGTAATCCTAATCAACACATCTCACTAACATCAAACAAACCTGCAACATAATAAGTTACAGCCACAAGGGTCAATACATTTGAATTGTATTGGCAAGTGATACTATGGTAGTATAGTGGAGTCTATCATCTATATGCATTTGGCTAAGTGGAGCTTAGGCTTGCTTTGCTCAAAATAGATTTTCCTTATCTTTTGAAAAACACTAAGTTTTTGTTTGTTAACAATCACCCAAGGCATCTCCCAATAGAAATTGGTGATCCTTCAACCCTTGTTCAACCACAGTATTTTTAACTTAGAAATTGGGATGATGAGATTATTGATAGCTTCCATGTCTTGATGCTCAAATTGTCCTTTACCAGGGACATGGCTAAGTACTTAGATTTTACACTCTGCAGAGGTGGTGGACTTTCCCCACAAGTCTTGGTTTCACCAAGACAAGATCTTTTAGAAGCCTTCCCTTAGACCAGAATGGACGCGTTCCAACCTATCATCCCCTACCACCAACTGTCCATTTGGCTAAGTTATTGCAACCTATATGATACAGGCAGAGCCCATAATACCAAGTGGCTGCACTTGAAGCTTCTCAACATTTGACATCTCAAATCTCTTTGTTCCTGGGTGTCCATCCACAAGTGAGATACACAAGGTAAACCATAGAAATGGGCCTTGTATAACCACTCAACACAAACCATTCCTTCCATTCCACCCAGGTGTTTCATTCACTTAGTTGTTTTATTAAACGAAACACAAGTCCTTGACTTAGAAATATTCCATAGCATGAATATAATCCACCCTTATTTTCTACTAGCTAAGCATGATAGTAGTAGGAATCTTAACTTAGGAAATTTCTACTAAGGTTTCATCTACTAGGATTTCCCATGGCATAGTTTATACTTAGCAAAAAATCCATGCAAGTCCTACTTAGAAATATCACTAATGCATAGTGAAAATAATAGGACAAAAGTATGAAGCATCACTTTCCTTTTTGGTAGAGAATATAAGTTCACTCCTTGATCTTGCAATATTCACACCCTTCAAATTCCACTACAATATAATCAAGCAAGATAGAATTCAATCTACCATTCAAGCAAACAACACATAAAATAATAGAAGCAAAGCAATGCATGCAAGCATGCTAAAGATTGTTTTATTTGGAAAAGTGGTTTCAAATAGGTTATAAACATTCTAAAACACCTATTGGTCATTTTATAAAAGTGGCAAAACTATTTGCAAAAGATTTTACCTATAAACCATTTTTAAACCAAATCAATATTTTATGTGGTTGAAAATGCCTTTAGCAAAGCAATAATCTTTATAAGGTTCACCAAATACATATTTAAATCATAAAACTTTGTGTTTGGGGTCAGAGAGTTTAAATCAAAACATTTCCAAAAGATTTTCTCCAAAAAGTATTTTTAACATATAAACAATATTTTTATTTGACTAGGAATGTTCTAAAACAAAGATTTATTCTTTTGCATCACAAAATATGTTTTTGAAACCACAAGTTGGTTTCTATGGTCAGTAGGTTCAAAACAATCCATTTGCCAAAGGTTTTATCACAAAAATAATTTTAGAAAGAATTTTATATTCAAAATATGCATACAAAAGTTTCTGCAAAAACAACCATTTTACCAGAAGCAATTCATTAAACAAAGTGCATGGTTGAAAATTACTTGTTCTGCTGATTCCATTGATATAAAATTTGTAAAATTTGGACGTGTGGTTTGAAAGTTATGCAATTTGCAAATTTGATCATCTAATAGATCAAATCCTGTTTTTAAAACAAACTCTGGGCCATGTGGAATGTTTTGATTGGCCGAAAACGGTTCATGTGGATCGGCTAACGTGGGCCGCTGGATCTAATGCAAATCGCACGGCACAGATCACAGGAAACCCTTTCGCTTAGTTTCTATCGTAGTCACTGGATCTACATCCTATGGCTCACAGCGATTGACCATCAGTTGGCGGTGCTGGCGGCGGCGCGCTCGGCAAGCGAGGTTGCCGGCGATGTAGGAAGAGATGGAGAGGATGGTGAGGCTTACTGGGTTTGCCGCGATGTGCTGAAGCTCGAGGTGGCAGTGGGAGATCAGGGGGCGCTCGGGGTCGCTGTCAATCCCTTGTCGGAGTTCGTTCTGGCGACGGGCGTGCTCTGGTGCTGTCGAAGACGATCCGGCAGGGTGCCCTAAGGCAAACGGAGAGCAGCGTCAGATGCGCGCGAGAGAGGAGCGTGCGAGAGCATCAACGAGAGGGTCTAGGGTGGTCTGGGCTCACCAGGAGATATTGTCGGAGTTGGAGAAGACGGTGGCGATGCTCGGTGGTCGTCGTTGCCGAGATTCTGGGGCACGCACGAGTGAGCTGAGAGTGCTGGCAGGTGTGCACGGGAGAGGGGAGCAGGCTCGAGTGGTAGAGGGGGCAAGGCTCGGTGAGTAATGGCCAGAATTTTTCGGGGAGGCTCGTTGGAGCAGTGGTGATGTGAGGATGAATTGGGACAGCCTGGGAGCTCTGGTGGGGCGATGACTGGGGGAAAAGGAAGAGGGGAGCATGGCGATTAAGTACGCATGGTCGCGGCGAGGTTTAAGTGAGCCATTTACGCGAATTGAAGCGAGTTAACGCGAGGAAGAAACGGCCGGCGAGGCATGGTCAGCGGGCGGGTGAGGAAGAAAACTGACGGGTGGGGTTGTGCTGTCAGCGTGAGAGAGAGAGAGAGAGGAGGTGGGGCCTTCTAGTCAGCGACGATGCGGGTCATTTCTTTGGTGCGAAGCGTTTTCTGCGGGGAGAGAGGGAGTGGGCCGATGCTGGGCTGGACTGGGTCTGCTTGGCTGGTTTGGCCTTGTTCATTTTTTTGTTCTGCTTTCTTTTTCTTTTTCCATTTCTAATATTCTGTTTTGATTTTGTTTAATCATTTCAAACAACTAATTGAATTTAAAATTCAACCAAACTTTGTGTATATTCAAATATTGTTTATTAATACATTTGAAAGTCAAATTTAGAATAATTCTCTTATTCTTTTTAGGGTCTTTTATTTATTTTATAAATGGACATTTGTCTTTATTTCAAATAGGTTTTAATGTGTTTTAAAACTTTATTTGAAATCCATATTTTTACCAAACCTATTCAGTAGGTTTTATTCATTTATTCAGGTGTCAAATAATTCACCTTGAATTATTTGGAATATTTTTAATATGATTATAAATCATTTAAATTGGGTATTTGTTTTTATTCCAATGAAATCAATTATAGTTTTAATTCCAAAAAATTTATTTAGGTGATTTCCTTGATTCCATTTAAGTTAATTAAATGACTTTTAATCCACTTGGGTAAATTCCAAATACTATTTTCCCATGATTTAATTAATCATTCTTATTAGAGATTTTGTCTTTATTCAAATAGGGATAGAATTTGGTTAAGGCCATATTATTTTATTTCAAAATTCTCTATTCTTTTATTTGGATTTGGATTATAACTATTCCATTTGCTTATGTATTAGGCCAAGATTTAATTTGGTCTTTAAATATTCCTCATTTAATATTTCTTTCTTTATCTTATAAAATCCATATCTTTTTACTTAAAGATCCAAACTTGGTAATTCCAATTTGTATAATTTTATTTAGTATTTGTTTTATCCTTTTAATTCTCTTTTGGATTATTTACTCACCATTTGGTATGGATTTTTAGATAGGTGCTTTATTAGCTTTGGGAAATTCAATTTCCTTATCTTATTAAATTCTTAAGATTTTGTCTATGGCTCCAAATTAAGTGAAACCAAATCATATGGTTTTATAATATTTCTATTTTTCATTCTTGATCATTTGTCAATGTTTGTTGACAAAATTTTATATAGAACAAATTCATAGTCTTAGATAGATCTTGGAAATGTTTTCCTTCCATTAGGGTTTTAGGGTTTTGGTTTATTTTCCAAGTGTTCAAATTTCAAGATGCATTTATGAAGAATGCATTTCACTTGATTTGAATTTAGTAGGATTCAAATTCTATTCAAAGTTTGTTCAAGATGGGTTTTAATGTTTCCATTTGGAAACAAAAAGTTTCTTTTCACCCTAAATTTCAACAATTACTTATTTTGTTTATTTATTTTTCACATTACAAAATTTGGAAAATTTTGGGATGTGACATTTGCCAAGCACCTTTTCTAGTGGCAATGGATAAGGCAAGCAAGTGGGAGAAGCTGCCAACCTTAGGGCATATGAGAAAGCTTGTAAGAGAGTGTGTGGAGAGGAGGAGGATGCCACCTCCTTTTATAGGAGCCATGGGGATGCTCCTCCCCTCCTATCATTCTACTAAAACACTTTAATTCCGTTAAATGACTACTAAAACACTTTAATTCCCTTAAAGGTGTTTCCATTAAAGCACTTTAATTCCCTTAATGGTCTATCCATTAAAGCACTTTAATTCAATTTTAGTGCAACTCAATTTAATGAACACTTCATTTAATGAGTACTTCATTTAATAAACACATTAACATCTTGATTCCTTGCATTGTTTTGACCCCGAAACTATTTCGGCGGATTCGGCAGAACAATTTTCTGCGATGTCCATTGACTTACCCTATGTTCCCTATCTGCTCAAACGCGTCAGTTAAGCTTAAGTGTGTCTCCCTACGGGTTCGAGTACTATGTAGATATGATCGATATTTTCACCGACAATGACCATTAGCGGTACCTAGAGATCCATAATGATTCCCACTAATTTCTCGAAGATCTCATGACCGTATGAACCTCTTTCATTGTAATCAAATTCCTTTTGTCTCATTGATATATTCCTTGTCCGAGATTCGATCACTCGGTATCATCTATACCTTGCTTAATCTCGTCCCCGAGAAGTACTCTTTTTCTCGTTCCTGTGATATGACGTTCTAGTGATCAAATCAACTTCTTTCAAGGCTATGTCAATGTGATATCATTGAGAGGTCCTTAGGTATATCTCTCCGTCATTCGGATGGACAAATACCAATCTTGATCTATGATCCACAACTGACACTTTCCAAATACCTGTTGACACCTTTATATTTACCATGTTATGGTGTGATGTTTGATGTAATCAAAGTAGTCTGCTGGTGAAAGTATTTGATGAAATCTCATGGTGTAAGAACATTGAGTTAATACGAATGTGATAGAAATTTAAACTTTATAGGATGATTGTTCATCATATCATTCTCCAATGATATGACCCTATTAATAACAACATCCAATGTTATGATTAGGAAACCTTTGATCATCCGTTAATCAATAGGCTAGTATAAAGAGAGGCTTTACTAGGAACCATTTTTGTTTTATAAATCACATATGTATTAATGTTTCCTTATTAATACAATTCTAGAAAGAAAAATAAACATCTATTATAAACCTAGAATAGCATAATAACTACTTTATTATTGCCTCTCAGGCATATTCCTTTCAGTATGATCCGTGACGATGATAGTTGCGATTGTATAAAAATGAAAAAGGAGAAGATGATCATTACTGGATTTCTAAGAAGAAGTCTAGGGACATATTGCAGGTCCCAGGAAAGCCACCTACCCGTTCATAAGCCTTGTCCTACTATTTACTGAATGCTTTACTCGTCTATTTACGCAAATCACATTGTTTTACCATATGGCTATTTATATCTTGTAATGGATATTGTTGTCCCTGGAGTACTTGGTAGATTCCATGTCGTCAGAATCCTCCTGTTGATTTTAAGAACATAACTCAGAACTCATACATATGTTGTGTAAGACAATATTATATTGATATCAAAGAGAATGCATCTTAGAAATGGTTTGATCAGTTCATCTATCATTTCATGGATGCAAACAAAATGACAATAAATTGGATTAGAACAAAGTCTGCGGCCTCATAAGTTTATTCAGAGATAGCGTAAGCGAACCAAGCATCAATTGCACATCATATTGTTCTTGTACATTGCCCCGGGTTTGTTAACTCATCCCTGAAAAAATATGACACCACTATGTCTGCCTATCTTTTGGGGAAAATTTGAATCACTGGCCAGAATAAGAAACTTAAATGTAATCCTATGAAACAATATTCAGGGATATACATATTCAGGTACAAAAACAATCCTAAAATGTTGTAATTAGAAGTAACAAAAAACTCAAACAATATTCAGGTACATGCAAGTAGAAACAACTTATGATCAAAACCATGCATATACTTATGGATCATACGAATCATTCAAAGATCACATAGCAAAAACAATTCAAAGATCATATAGTTCCACATGAAAATAAATAAGGGGCCTCATAATTTTTATACAATATGCAATAACAATTCAATGATCATAGTTCATATGAATGTAGAATAAATCTGGGGGCCTCATAAGTTTTTTCAAAGACGGCGTAAGCGAACCAAAATACCAACAACACAACCTATATTATTATGTACAATGCCTCAGGTTCACTTACCCGTCCCTAAAAAACTGACAACAACAAAATGTGTGTCACCCCTGCAATCTTTTGGGGCAAATTTCAATCATCGGCCTCAGTGAGAAACTGAAATGTAATTCTTATACACTATGAATGCATGCAATAACAATTCAAAGATCATAGTTCATATGAATGTATAATAAATCTAGGGGCCTCATAAGTTTTTTCAGAGACAGGGTAAGTGAACCAAAGTACCAACAACACAACCTGTATTGTTTATATATATTGCCTCAGGTTCACTTATCCATCCCTAAAAAACCAAAACCAACAAATATGTGTCACCCTTGCAATCTTTTGGGGAAAATTCAATCATCGGCCTTAGTGAGAAACTGAAATGTAATTCTTATACACTATGAATGCATGCAATAACAATTCAAAGATCCTAGTTCATATGAATGTAGAATAAATCTAGGGGCCTCATAAATTTTTTCATAGACAGCGTCAGCCAACCAAAGTACCAACAACATAACCTATATTGTATTTGTGTATATTGCCTCAGGTTCACTCACCCGTCCCTAAAAAACCCGACACCAACAAAATGTGTGTCACCCCTGCAATCTTATGGGGAAAATTGCAATCATCGGCCCAAGTGAGAAATTGAAATGTAATTTGTATACACTATATATAATGAATGCAATAACAAAGGATGATCACAATTTGTTGTGTGTGTACATAGTAGCAGAAATAGTTCAAAGATGATAGTTCATATGTTTGTAGAATAAATATGGGGCGTCATATGTTTTTTAGACGTGGTGTTAGTGAACCAAAGTACCAATTTTCCAACTTATATTGTTGTGCATTGCCTCAGGTTCACTAACACCATCCCTAAAAAATCTAACACCATATGTGCCACCACCTTGCACTCTTTTGGGGCAACATTGAATCATTGGCCTCAGTAAGTAATAGAAATTTAATCTTATATGCATGTTGTGTATCGAAATCAACACTTAGCTAGCAATCCCTAAAAACCCTAAATTAAATGTAACAGATCGATTAAAACAACAAGAAGCCAAGAAAATGTATATTTACTAGATGGCAGATGAGCATATCTAATCAAATCTCCAAAACAATTGATGGTTCAAACCACATATATTCCCTACATCAAGAGAAAATGAATCTATAGATGATTGAGCAAATCCTACATATGAACAGTGAAATCCGCGGCTGCGACTATAGAGAAGCTAGCTAGCAAAGTAGTATCTCAGACGCCTCATCCGATACCCTCCTCCTCGAACTCGTCATTCTCTATGTTTGCATTGAGGATGCGGTCGTTGATGTAGAGCACCAGATTACCTTCGCCTGCCTCCACATGCCCCTCCTCCAGATCTGCCGCTAGCACCATGACATTGTCGGCCAACTGCTGCTCGACGGCGATAGCGAGTGCTGGCTGCACGGATCCCGAAGCCACGACGGTGCTGCGACGAGCAGCGTGCGTGTCCGGAGCCACCTCCGCCTGCTCAGCGATGATCGAGCCATCTGCTATTGTGCCTCCAACTGGCTTCACCTCTGGCTCGTCCTCACGCGTATGCTTCATGGCACGGCTAGGGAGGGCGATGGTGCAAGCGAAGGAGCTTCGGCGCTTGCAGAAGATGCATATTGGGGTTTTATGACTAGACGGTTTGGGGAAAATGACAGGTTCTTGTGGAAGAAGAAGGCCAGGGTTTATATATGCGGGACCGTTTGTAGTCCTCGAGTGACAGGTGTGGGTGTGGACGTGTGTGGGTGGGGACGCGGGGCTGTCCGTAGCTATTGCTCGTTCTCCACTTTCTAAAAGCATTAACAACACGTGCAATGACAGCTGGGGCTAGATAAAAACATCAGGAAGCACCATAAAACCCAGTGATACCATGACACGTGGGCTTTACGCATAGAAGACTTGGTCGATGAAAAAAAATTAGCCATGGGATGCGACAAAATCCATGACGAATGAAGCAGGAGATGAAATGGAGAATAGGTCTTCAGGGACTGGGTCAAAATCTTCCGCGATGAACTAAGGAACATCATGGAAAACCTGGCTGGAGGGCCATTGAGGCAGTTGTGACAAAACGGGAAAGAACGTCAAGCATCCATGATGTTTTTACTGCGTGTCATAAAATAAATTTCATGGACCGCCTAGATTCTTGTAATGTTGGCTCCTCCAAGATATTACACAATGTTACTCCTAAGTACATCCCTTGGTGACACCTACTTGTCCCCTAGTATTTTAAGTTCGTGGTTAACACCATACCCCCTTGGAAACCCCTTTTAGCCAAAGCAAAACTGTAGGTTGGGAATGTAGGGTTTCGTAGCATGGAAAACAAAATTTTCTATCGCATACAAAAAAACAAGCCAAGATCTATCTACTAGATTGTAGCAATGAGTCGATGGAATAACTTACCCTCGAAGATTCCAAAGTGTTTAACGAGAGCGGATTCTCGTGGGTGATGTAGTCGTACTCTTCCCGATCTCAAGATCGCGTAGACGATCCTTCCGGCGCTGCGTTCCGGCAGCGCTCCCGCAGTCGGTCACACGTTCGGTACTCGACGAAGACCTTCCTCTCCCTTGTTCCAGCAGGCAGCGGAGGTTGTAGCACTCTCCTCGCGATTCCGGCAGCACAACGGCGTGGTACCGGAAGTAGAGGGGAGATCTCGCAGGGCTTCGCCTTAAGCCGGAGCGAGTATGGTGGAGTATGAGAGAGCTCCTCAGCGATCTAGGGTTTAGACACACCAAGGAGGTGATGCTAGAGCCGGCGGCTAGGGTTACGGGGACCCCAAGTCGGCGGCTAGGGCAAAACCCTAGGTGGTGGCGGCGGCTATGGAGGGCTGCAGCTTCTAGGGTTTGAGGTGAGGGACTTGTGTGTGCTAGGAGGGAGCCCTGCCCCTCCTTATATAGGTGGAGGGGCCGGCGGCCAAGGGGAGGGAGGGGAGTCCCTCCCCAACTCGGCTTGGGTGGTGCGCCGGCTTGGGGAGGAGGACTCCCTCCCCAACTCGGTTTCACACTCCTCCTCTTTTCCTCTTTCCAATTTTAGCCGTTTGACTTTTCAAACTAGCTATTTGACTTTTCAAACTAGGATTTGAATTAATCCTTTATTTGGAACAGCAATGACACTTAGTACATGATGCAATCATTCCAACTTACAATGACACACTCATGTACCCCTTCCCCTCCGGAGTGCCGGACATTCCGAAACTTTCTAGAACATTCCCGATGAAAAACACCGGAATCATTCCCGAACTCCGAAACGAGACTTTCCTTATATGAATCTTATTCTTCGGACCATTCCGGATCACCTCGTGATATACCGGATCTCATCCGAGACTCCGAACAACATTCGGTCTCTTTCTCATAATACCATAACTACTCAAACAACGTCGAATCCTTAAGTGTGTCTCCCTACGGTTCGTGAATTATGCGGACATGATCGAGACACTTATCCGAACAATAACCAATAGAGGAATCTGGAAATTCATATGGCTCCCACATATTTCTACGATTACTTTGCGATCGAATGAACCACTTACATACGATACCAATTTCCCTTTGTCTCACGATAGTTTACTTATCCGAGGTTATGATCGTCGGTATCTCTGCATACCTAGTTCAACCTCGTTACCGATAAGTACTCTTTTCTCGTTCCCGTGATATGTGATCCCTTGTGAGCCAGTCACATGCTTGCAAGCTAATTGGATGACATTCCACCGAGAGGGCCCAGAGTATATCTATCCGTCATATGGATGGACAAATCCCACTCTTGATCCATGTGTCTCAACCAATACTTTCCGAACACTCAATTCCACCTTTATAGCCACCCAGTTACGGTGTGGTGTTTGATGTCATCAAAGCATCCATCCGGTAAAGGTGATATGCATGATCTCATGGTCGAAGGAATTAGGTTACTATGTATCAGAAAGCATATAGCAATTGAACTATTGAAATGACTTGATCTTTATGCTACGCTTATCTATAGGAGTATGTCCACCATATCATTCTCCTAACGATATGATCTTGTTGTTGATAACATCTCAATGTTCATGATAGGGAAACCACAATCATTAATCAACCAACAAGCTAGTGATGTATAGAGGCTATACTAGGGACTTCAAATTAAGTTTACAAATCACACAAGTATCAATGTTTCCTTGTTAATACTATTATAGCATGAATGTAAACATTTATCATAAACACAAAGATATAATAATAACCACATTTATTATTGCCTCTAGGGCATATCTCCAACAGTCTCCCACTTGCACTAGAGTCATCTAATCTAGATTACATGGTAATATACCGAACACCCATGGCAGTTTGGTGCTGGTCATGTTTTGCCCTCGGGAGAGGTTTAGTCAACGGATCCGGCACATTCAGATCTGTCTGTACTTTGCAAATCTTTATATCCCCATCTTGAATATGTTCTCGAATAGCGTGAAAACGTAGCTTTATATGCTTCAGCTTCTTGTGTGACCTTGGTTCTTGCGCATTGGCTATGGCGCCCATGTTATCACAGTAGATAGACATTGGGTCCAGCGCACTAGGAACCACACCCAGCTCTGTAATGAACTCTTTCATCCATATCGCTTCTTGTGAAGCCTCCGAAGCAGCCATGTATTCCGATTCAGTTGAAGATCTCGCCACAACGCTTTGCTTTGCACTCCTCCAGCTAACTGCTGCACCATTCAAAATAAATACGTATCCAGATTGTGATTTAGAATCATCCGGATCGGTGTTCCAACTAGCATCGGTGTAACCATTAACAACGAGCTGTTCATCACCTCCATAAGAAAGAACCATATCCTTAGTTCTTCTCAAGTACTTAAGGATGTTTTTGACCGCTGTCCAATGATCCACTCCTGGATCACTTTGATATCTGCTAGTTAAACTAACAGCATATGCAATGTCGGGTCTAGTACATAGCATGGCATACATTAGAGATCCTATGGCTGAGGCATAGGGAGTCTTACTCATCCTTTCTCTATCTTATGCCGATGTCGGACTTTGAGTTTTACTCAAGGTCGTATTGGGCAACATGGGCAAGAACCCTTTCTTGCTTTCTTCCATTCCAAATCTCTTTAGAACTTTGTCCAATATGTACTCTGTGACAATGATATTTGGCGTTTCGATCTATCTCTATAAATCTTTATGCCTAATATGTAAGCTGCTTCGCCAAGATCCTTCATTGAAAAACTATTATTCAAATATTCCTTGACACTATTAAGAAGGTCTACATCATTCCCAATCAACAATATGTCATCCACATATAGTATTAAGAATGCTACAGAGCTCCCACTCACTTTCTTGTAAATACAAGCTTCTCCATAAGTTTGTATAAAACCAAAACTTTTGATCACCTTATCAAAACGTTGATTTCAACTTCGGGATGCTTGCTTCAATCCATAGATGGACCGTTGAAGTTTGCATACCTTGTTAGCATCTTTACGATCGAAAAAACCTTTGGGTTGCATCATATACAACTCTTCATCAATGTCTCCATTGAGGAATGCTGTTTTGACATCCATCTGCCATATCTCATAATCATAATATGCAGCGATTGCTAACATAATCCTCACAGACTTTAGCTTCGCTACTGGTGAGAAAGTCTCATCGTAGTCAACTCCTTGAATTTGTCGAAACCCTTTTGCGACAAGTCGAGCTTTATAGACAGTAACATTACCATCAGCATCTGTTTTCTTCTTGAAAATCCATTTGTTCTCGACAGCCTTCCGGCCATCCGGTAAGTCGACCAAAGTCCATACTTGGTTTTCGTACACGGATCCAATCTCGGATTTCATGGCTTCTTGCCATTTATTGGAATCTGGGCTCATCATCGCTTCCTCATATGTCTCGGGGTCATCGGTGTTATCCACCAACATGACACTCATAACGGGATCATACCAATCTGGAGTGGTACGAGTTCTCGTTGACCTCCGAGGCTCTGTAGCAACTTCAACCGAAGTTTCATGATCACCATCATTAGCTTCCTCTCTTATTGGTGCAGACACCACAGGAACTTCTTCCGGTGCTGCGCTACTCGCAATTTCGAGAGAAGGTTCGACAACCTCGTCGAGTTCTACTTTCCTTCCAGTCACTTCTTTCGAGAGAAATTCCTTCTCTAGAAAGGATCCATTCTTGGCAACGAAGATTTTGCCTTCGGATCTATGATAGAAGGTATACCCAATAGTTTCCTTTGGGTATCCTATGAAGACGCATTTTTCCGCTTTGGGTTCAAGCTTGTCCGGCTGTAACTTCTTTACATAGGCTTCGCAACCCCAAACTTTAAGGAACGACAATCTAGGTTTCATCCCAAACCATAATTCATACGGTGTCGTTTCAACGGATTTAGACGGTGCCCTATTTAAAGTGAATGCGGCTGTTTCTAATGCATAACCCCAAAATGATAGCGGTAAATCTGTAAGTGACATCATAGAACGAACCATATCTAAGAGAGTTCGATTATGACGTTCGGACACACCATTACGCTGTGGTGTTCCCGGCGGTGTCAATTGTGAAAGTATTCCGCATTTCTTCAAATGCTCGCAAAACTCGTAACTTAGATATTCACTTCCACGATCAGATCGTAGAAATTTATTCTTCTTGTTACGTTGATTCTCTACCTCACTTTGAAATTTCTTAAACTTCTCGAAATTTTCGGACTTATGTTTCATGAAATAGATATACCCATATCTACTCCAGTCATCCGTGAAGGTAAGAACATAACGATAACCACCGCGCGATGCTACACTCATTGGACCACACACATCGGTATGTATGATTTCCAATAAGTCCGTATCTCGCTCCATCATACCAGAAAATGTAGTCTTAGTCATTTTTCCCATCAGACATGCTTCGCATCTTTCAAGTGATTCGAAATCAAGTGATTCAAGAAGTCCATCGGAATGGAGTTTCTTCATACGCTTCACTCCAATGTGACCAAGACGACAGTGCCACATATAGGTCGAGTTATCGTTCGATTTCAAACGTTTAGCCTCAATGTTGTTGATATGTGTATTTCCACTATCGAGATTCAATAAGAATAGACCATCTATCAAAGGTGCATGTGCATAAAACATTTTACTCATATAAATCGAACAACCATTATTCTCGGATTTAAACAAGTAACCGTCTCGCAATAAACAAGATCCCGATATAATGTTCATGCTCAACGCAGGCACCAAATAACAATTATTTAAGTATAAAACTAATCCCGATGGTAGATGAAGGGGTAGCGTGCCGACCGCGATCACATCAACCTTTGATCCGTTTCCCACGCGCATCGTCACCTCGTTCTTCGCTAGCTTCCATTTATTCTGCAGCACCTGTTTCGAGTTACAAATATGAGCAACCGAACCAGTATCAAATACCCAGGCACTACTACGAGTACTAGTGAGATACACATCAATAACATGTATATCAGATATACCTTTCTTCTTGATGTTGCCGTTCTTCAAATCCGCCAAGTACTTTGGGCAATTCCGCTTCCAGTGACCTTCTCCCTTGCAGTAAAAGCACTCAGTTTCAGGCTTAGGTCCAGCCTTGGTCTTCTTCGCCGGCGTGGTAACTTTCTTACCACCCTTCTTGAAGTGTCCCTTCTGCTTAGACTTGCCTTTCTTGAATTTGGTGGTCTTATTGACCAACAACACTTGGTGCTCTTTCTTGATCTCCACTTCTGCAGACTTTAACATAGCAAACAGTTCTGGCAACTGCTTGTTCATGTTCTGCATGTTGTAGTTCATCACAAAGTTCTTGTAACTTGGTGGTAGTGATTGGAGGACACGGTAAATCCCCAAAGCATTAGGAATCACTATACCCAAGCTTTGAAGTTTGTTTGTGTTCCCAGACATCTTAAGCACATGCTCACTGACTGAGCTGCCCTCTTCCATCTTGCAGTTAAAGAACTTTTCATAAGCCTCATAGCTTTCAATTGCCGCATGAGTCTCAAAAATCAATTTGAGATCCTCGACAATATCATATCGGTCTGAATTCTCAAACCTTTTCTGAAGCTCCGATTCCAAACCATACAAGATAGCACACTGAACTATGGAGTACTGATTCTTCCGAGCGAGGTAAACATTCTTTACTTCATCGGAAGCATCAGCTGCAGGTGGGTCACCCAGCGGTGCATCCAGCACATAGGTCAAATTACCAGCTGTGAGGACAATCCTCAAATTGCGGAACCAATCCGCAAAGTTGCTTTCATTGTTTTTGAACTTTTCTTTCTCTAGGAACGCATTAAAATTGATGGTAGGGGCTGCCATTGATCTACAACATATTTGCAATAGTTTAGACTAAGTTTATGACAAATTGAGTTCAAATTAATAATAAAGTTATTCTAGGTGAACTCCCACTCAAAACAACATCCCTCACATTGTTTTAGTGATCACACGAACCAACTCCACTACATCAACACCGATCATCACGAGAGTTGATATAGTTTCAATGGCGAACAATCGTCATATTCATCATATCTACTATATGATTCATGCTTTACCTTTCGGTGATCCGTGTTCCGAGACCATGTCTGTACATGCTAGTCTCGTCAAGATCAAACCTTAGTTTCCGCATGAGCAAATCTGGCTTGCTCACGTTGTATACACTTGCAGAATCTAACACACCCGATCATCACGTGGTGCTTCGAAACAACAAGCTTTAGCAACGGTGCTAACTAAGGGTGAACACTTTATGACTTGAAATTCATGTGCATGAGGGATCATCTTATAATGCTACCGTCGTCTACTAAGCAATACAAGATGCATAAAGGATTAACATCACATGCAATTCATAATATGTGATATGATATGGCCTTTCTTCTTTGTGCTTCCGATCTCCATCTTCAAGCACGAACATGATCTCCATCATCACCGGCATTGCATCAAGTTCAATGACGCTTCTCCATGGTTGTCGTCCACCGGCTTCAACTATTACAACTACTTTGAATAGACACGCGGGTCATAACATAAATTAAAGACAACCATATGGCTCCTGCCGGTTGCCAACTTACAATAAGGAACATTGCATACATAAAATATAATCACAATCATGGCCATATCACATCACTGCACACCCCTGCAAAACAAAGTTAGACGCCTCTACTTTCTTTGCATATTTTACGTGGTTTTGGGGCTTTCGATAAGTGTCGTTCTAACTTACGAACATGAACCACAACATTGATACTAGTATTGTTAATCACCCGTTGTAAATTGGATCTTAACTATGCTAGGAGAAACAGGCACCCGCAAAGCCACTTATGCAATACAAGTTGCATGTCAAGCGTGGAGCAAGTCTCATGAACGATGTCATGTAAGGTTAGCCCGGGCCGCTTCATCCCAACATACCGCAAGATGCAAAGTACACAAGAAGCAATCGACAATAAAAGCATCAACGCCCACAATGACCATTGTGTTTTACTCGTGCAACAGATCTACATATAGACACGGCTCTGATACCACTGTAGGGTTTCGTAGCATGTAAAACAAAATTTTCTATCTCATACAAACAAACAAGCCAAGATCTATCTACTAGATTGTAGCAACGAGTCGATGGAAGAACTTACCCTCGAAGATTCCAAAGTGTTTAACGAGAGCGGATTCTCGTGGGTGATGTAGTCGTACTCTTCCCGATCTCAAGATCGCGTAGACGATCCTTCCGGCGCTGCGTTCCGGCAGCGCTCCCGAAGTCGGTCACACGTTCGGTACTCGACGAAGACCTTCCTCTCCCTTGTTCCAGCAGGCAGCGGAGGTTGTAGCACTCTCCTCGCGATTCCGGCAGCACAACGGCGTGGTACCGGAAGTAGAGGGGAGATCTCGCAGGGCTTCGCCTTAAGCCGGAGCGAGTATGGTGGAGTATGAGAGAGCTCCTCGGCGATCTAGGGTTTAGACACACCAAGGAGGTGATGCTAGAGCCGGCGGCTAGGGTTACGGGGACCCCAAGTCGGCGGCTAGGGCAAAACCCTAGGTGGTGGCGGCGGCTATGGAGGGCTGCAGCTTCTAGGGTTTGAGGTGAGGGACTTGTGTGTGCTAGGAGGGAGCCCTGCCCCTCCTTATATAGGTGGAGGGGCCGGCGGCCAAGGGGAGGGAGGGGAGTCCCTCCCCAACTCGGCTTGGGTGGTGCGCCGGCTTGGGGAGGAGGACTCCCTCCCCAATTCGGTTTCACACTCCTCCTCTTTTCCTCTTTCCAATTTTAGCCGTTTGACTTTTCAAACTAGGATTTGAATTAATCCTTTATTTGGAACAGCAATGACACTTAGTACATGATGCAATCATTCCAACTTACAATGACACACTCATGTACCCCTTCCCCTCCGGAGTGTCGGACATTCCGGAACTTTCTAGAACATTCCCGATGAAAAACACCGGAATCATTCCCGAACTCCGAAACGGGACTTTCCTTATATGAATCTTATTCTCCGGACCATTCCGGATCACCTCGTGATATCCCGGATCTCATCCGAGACTCCGAACAACAATCGGTCTCTTTCTCATAATACCATAACTACTCAAACAACGTCGAATCCTTAAGTGTGTCTCCCTACGGTTCGTGAATTATGCGTACATGATCGAGACACTTCTCCGAACAATAACCAATAGAGGAATCTGGAAATTCATATGGCTCCCACATATTTCTACGATTACTTTGCGATCGAATGAACCACTTACATACGATACCAATTTCCCTTTGTCTCACGATAGTTTACTTATCCGAGGTTATGATCGTCGGTATCTCTGCATACCTAGTTCAACCTCGTTACCGATAAGTACTCTTTTCTCGTTCCCGTGATATGTGATCCCTTGTGAGCCAGTCACATGCTTGCAAGCTAATTGGATGACATTCCACCGAGAGGGCCCAGAGTATATCTATCCGTCATATGGATGGACAAATCCCACTCTTGATCCATGTGTCTCAACCAATACTTTCCGAACACTCAGTGCCACCTTTATAGCCACCCAGTTACGGTGTGGTGTTTGATGTCATCAAAGCATCCATCCGGTAAAGGTGATATGCATGATCTCATGGTCGAAGGAATTAGGTTACTATGTATCAGAAAGCATATAGCAATTGAACTATTGAAATGACTTGATCTTTATGCTACGCTTATCTATAGGAGTATGTCCACCATATCATTCTCCTAACGATATGATCTTGTTGTTGATAACATCTCAATGTTCATGATAGGGAAACCACAATCATTAATCAACCAACAAGCTAGTGATTTATAGAGGCTATACTAGGGACTTCAAATTAAGTTCACAAATCACACAAGTATCAATGTTTCCTTGTTAATACAATTATAGCATGAATGTAAACATTTATCATAAACACAAAGATATAATAATAACCACATTTATTATTGCCTCTAGGGCATATCTCCAACAGGGAAACCCTTGGAAAGTTTACAAAAAGGTTTGATGGTAAAACCTTGGTAAGGTTGCCTTATAAAATAGGAGTTTTGGAAATAAAATGTTTTCGTTTTACAAAGGGTATTGACAGAAAGAGGAGGAAAACTGTTTATGAAGACACACCCATTTTTATGTAGTTTGCTAGGACAACTAAACCATGCAACCACATTACCATGGAATGGGACGGGGCTTTACTCAAAGTTTTTTATTCTAGTATAAGTTGTATCGCAACTACTATAGGGGATTTGATCCATGGAGGTTGTGTCTTCTCTGTCAAATGGTCCTTGGTGAAGCATAGATGAGGATAAGAAATGAACTGTCTGCGGGCAGCCAGGCATTACTACGAGCCTATCATAGAAAGAGCATAGCATCCCAATTTTCTAACAAATGTAATGCTACTTGGTTTATTCTATATATTCCTACTTCCTGCATCTCATTCTTGCATTGCATAATATCATGCTCATATCACCATGCGACCTTGTATTTGAGCATCATATTAAAACCCCTTTTATTTGGTTCTTTCTTCATATGTATTTCTTTATTAATTGTTGTTGCCTCTTGATATGTTCTAGTTGGTTCTTAATATATTGCTTGATTCCCAAGTTGAGTTGGGGGCATATATTTCCAAACTCCACAACCTTTCTTTGTTTTTATCTATAAATTCCACCATCCTAATTATATATGAGCCATTGATTTCTACTTGCTATTTAAATCTAGGTCATATAAGTTGGGGTGGGTCCAATCCTTGTCCACATGCTCCCATATGTCGTATCATGTTGTTTTCATAATAATTACCATGGAATCCTACATGGACACCTTAGCATGCCTTGTAGTAGTACAATATAATTGAATCCTTTCATGGGTTACCCTAGTTGTGGTTGTATTTGGACTATAGAGCCATATTCAAATATAGTATCACATACACACTAAACTTGGCTCTTATTTCAAATATACCTATCTCTGAATATGCTCATGAGAGGAAGCTTGCTTGATTTCATACTTGGTAGGTTGAATTGCTAAGGAATGTAGTAGTTTTCACCACTACATCATGCATACATGCATGGGCCATATAATACCAATCCATTCTCTCTCCTTGCTACCATTTTGGTTTTGTGAGTTCTTGAGACCATGGTTTGTTGTTGATTATTTTCAAACAAATATGCATATCACATAATAAAGGAAACCCTCTATTTAAGCCTCTATCTTTTCATCATCTTCTAGCTAGATCTTCCAGTTGCCATCTTCCTCCCTCAAACCTCTGTTCTTTTCTTGTGGTCTTTTCAAATTTTTGTAACAGCAGCTTTTTTAAATTTTTGAAACAAACAAAATAAAAAAACATAAAAAGAATTAGAGAAAATGAGAGTGAACCGGACCTGGCGCAGCAGCCCACCAGGGACCCCAGGCAGCAGCCCAAGCCGCAGCAGCACCAGCCCACCCGGGTTCCTTTTTTCCACTCTCCCTGGACCGGCCCACTCCTTCCGTTCCCGTCCCGATACCGCTTCGCGACAGGAGTCCAATGCCGCCTGTTGTTCTTCCTCCTCCCGTCGCTATTCCCTCTCTCGGCAGAGAAATGGAGTAGGTGGCCTTCCTCCAGCCATCATCCTTGTCACCAGCTTGTGCCAACCACGTGAGAACGCCCCCTTTTATCCCCAGCGCCACAGCCGTAGAACCCTAGCTCCTCTCCTTCCTCTTCTCTGCAGCGCCACTGCCTTCCCCTTGCCGCACCGCCATGGCACCGCCGCTACGCGCCGTCCCTGGAAGCGGTGAATATATTGGAAGAAGCGCCGCGTCTTGGTGAGACTCAGGGCATCTATAGTGAGGTCGAGTTCCTCCTCTCCGACTTCCGCCGTCCTCGGCAATTCCAGCACATCTACTTCTCCTTGGGTCGCCCCGAGCGCGCCCACGCCCTCTCGGTGAACCCTCAGTTCTGTTTCCTTCTATCCCCGCTTCCGTTCCACCGCCATATCATAGTCACCACGACGTGCTTCGTCGCCGCACGTGCTCTGTCGGAATTCGATCGTTCAGCGGTGGAGATAGTCTTCCGGCTGCAGTCCGAAAAACTGAGCCAAAACCCTATCCGGCTGCACCATAGAGTCTGTTTTAGGAGAAGCCACGGTAAATAAAGTTGTAGATCTGGCTTTCCTCGACAGGAATCTCCATTAAGGCGTTCCCTAACTCGCCATGGATCTTCCCTGATCTTCACTTGAACCCAAGGCCATCTCGTAGTCTTTGTTATTCAGGTTTAACAGTTAAGAAGCTGACACATCCGCTCATGTTCATCAATTCCTGTCCATCGATCTAGACTCTGTCTGGGGATAACCCCTGAACCGATCTTGTAGATCTTGATACCCTCTCCATGTGTGCTTTCTCGGCTCGAGAGATCCTTCTTGGTTTTATCGCCATTGTCAATAGAAGATCGGCAAAACCTCGGTGGTATCTGTCATCGAGGTTCAGTTTCGTCAGACAATGCAGCAGACAAAGCTTTGCAAAAAGCCCACTAACCTTTGAGTTCCTCAACCCGCAGTCTCTCGCTGTGCCCACAATGTCACCACCCCGTTAGCCACACACACAGTGGGCTTGTGAATCCACCGACCCCACACTGAATGTTTTCTAATTCAAACAAAAATTTCAGAAAAATGAATTTAATCAAACTAATTCATATCTTTTAATTTGTTTTGAAATTGTAAAAACTTATAAAATTAAATATGAACTATTCTCAAATATGAATTCAAACGTATTTCAAATTTGACCACAATTGACTCCAACTAGTCGGACCTTTGACTTTGACCCCTCTTTCAATTATTTTTCATTTAATAATGTTTTAAATTCATAAATTCAAATAATACAAATATATGTTTTATAATCAGAAAAATGCCACGAATATGATCATGATTATTAATTCGAAACTTTTGATTATTCTACTTAAAATAATTTCTAGGAATTTAAAAGTTTCGAATTAATAATTACCACTAAATGCCATTTTCTTAGTAAAATCATAACATTAACTCCGTAACTCCAAATTTGACAAATGATATGTCTAAATCGACCATTGCGCCAAGCCTGTTCTAACTATGCATTCCATGATATCAACTGAAGCATGATTCATATAAATATTGACTAGGCGGTTTATGGTATTAAAACATGACTAAATAATTAATAAAAATGCTTTATTCTTGTTCCTACACCACACCCATGCCATATACCATGCAATTGTGCATCATTACATAATGGGGTACCTTGTTTTGTTTGTTGCATATGTTTCATATAATTGCCCACTTTATTTAGTATAACCCTTGTGTGCTTGGTTTTTATTCCGGATAGTGACGAGATTTAATCTCGACAATGCTCATTGTTATCAGCTTGGGTTTTGGAGAAGATGGGGGTGCTGGAGATCATAAAACGGTTAACAGACAAGCAACTAGGGGACACGAGATTTACCCAGGTTCAGGCCCCGGAGGGAAAACCCTACTCCTGCTTGTCTGTTCTTGATTACGGCGGAACCGAAAGTTACAGGGGTGCGCAGATGCAATCTGGCATGCAGGTATGTATGCGGTGTTGTGAGAGAGATCTGTAGATCTGCTGTGGTCTAGTCTATTGTGTATGTGCCCTCCTCGTTGGACCCTCCTAGCCTTTATATATGGAGAGGCTATGTCTCAGGTACCGATACGAGTAGGTTACAAGTTGTATTCAAACTCTAGTATTGAGCTTTCCTTTTCTTGTGCGCCTAGGAGTTCGTGTCCATATGGTCTTCATAGCATCCGAAACGTCATAGGCGTCATGGACCCTGGCAGGTCGTCGAGTGGGCCTTCTGTCGGGCTGGACCAGGTAGGCTAGCATCGGGTACCCGTAGGCATATCCATGTCAGTAGCCCCCGAGTGTCCATCTGAAACGTAGATTCGGGTGGAGACTTAGTTGTCTTAAACCTTGCATTTCGATGTCGGAGTCAAAAGTTGTGTCGAGTGTGAAGCACATCCCGGAAGTTCATCGGGTCAGCTGATTTTGTTTCGCTGTTGTAAACGAGTCGACATTATGGACGTAGTCAACATAATGGACTATAGGGTGCACGGCCAGCGCTCCCTATGGGAGTAGCCCCCGAGTGTCTGTTCAAGTCGTAGACTCGAGCAGATACTTATAGTCGTCAGTTGCGGGTTATGGCGACCGGAATGTTCTTCGGATAACCTTGCAGATTCCCTGAATGCCTTCATTTTTTCGAATACGCGACCAGCGCTCCCTATGAGAGTAGCCCCTGTGACCTCAGTCAAATTGTTGATTCGAGTAAGGAATCGAAGCATACCACTCGAGGATCTTCTGTGTGCGCGACCAGCGCTCCAGTTTGGAGTAGCCCCCGAGTGTCTGGCGGAGTCGTAGACTCGGGCAGAGACTCGAGTCTTCTATCGCATGGGTGTACCACTGACCCGGAAGTACATTAGGTGCGCGACCAACGCTCCAGATAGGAGTATCCCCCGAGTGTCTAGTCGAATCACAGACTCGAGTGGAGACTCATGCGAGGATAAACCACTGACCCGAAAGTGCATCGAGTCAGCGTCTCACACATAAGGAGTCAGGAGTCAACGTAGCGGAGTCGTGCGACGTTTATCCAGAAGGACTCGACGTTCCGGATGAAGTCGGCGTCGTTTCTTCTGTCAGGTGCGCGACCAACATCGCGTTGTGTAGCATCAAACAATGCAACCATCTGAGGAGGGATTCGACTCGGGTCTTGAGTTTTTGGCGTAGCTAGTTGTTTCGTCGACTCATGTTGGAGGGCCCGATAGAATTGCTCGAGGAAGTCGACGACCTTGTAGGCTGCATAAAATATAAAGAATTATGAAGTACTTGTATCTTGTAAGAAATATTTTCCTGACGGCTTGTATATTAAGATTCTGGTGCCGATCGAGTCGACACTTTTGCACTGTTTGCTAGGCCTTTTCGTTAGCCTAATTATCCTTAGTCTCAGTACCTTGCCGAGGCACTCGTAGTTCAAGGATTCGACGATCAGACATAATCAGCTACTCAGGCTGTCACGTTCGAGGTGATCGAGTACGTGGAGCCGATGGCACATTAGGTTACTCGAATAGGGCGCAACCCCCGAATGTTTCGAGTGCGAGTTAAAAAAGAAAACGACTCTAAGTAGAGGGAAACTTAGCTTTGTTGGTTGTCGTGGCAAAGTTGGCACGGTAGCGGGTCACGCGGCGGACGTAGTCGACACGGCGGACCGCATTCATAGCAGCGACCGGTTCTTGGGGTCGATGGCAGAGGCGAGCTCCGCACCAGAAGATTGTAGCAATCGAAGACCGCACTGGGTCGTCGCATCCGAACAATGCAGTGGGTCACCGCATTCGAAGAATGCAGCGGGTCACCGTAGACGAAGGTCACACAGTACGCCAGAGCCGAAGGCCACAGTGAGTTGTTGGAGCCGAAGGCCACGGCTAGTCGTCGAAGCGGCAGGAGCCCCCGAGCCCCCAAGTCGTTGGAGCCAAAGATCGTAGAGGATCGCCGGAGTTTAAAACGGAGTCGCGTGGTGATGACGAGTTGCTGCATCGAAAGACTGTAACGGGCCACGACAATCGAAGACCGCATCGGGTTGGCGCATCCAAAGACCGCGGCGCATCCAAAGACCACAGCGGGTTGCCGCAGCAGAAGACCAGAGCGGATCATTGGAGCGATGGAGGTCGGGTCGTGCGGTGGAGTGGGCACAGCCCCCGAGTGTAGGGTTAAGGGCGGTTGATGAAGTCGTGCGGCGGCCCGAAGTTGACTCGGCGGAGGACCGGAGTCGATATGGCGGATACTGAAGTCGATGTAGCATATGTGTACCCATTGCGGTGGATGTGGTCACGCCGAGTGATGTTTATCTCATGAAGTTCGTATCCATTTATATTGATCTCTTGAGCCTTATACGGAAAATATGATCTTCGTATTTTGCCAGCTCGATCTGTAGCAGAAGCCGATCGGACCTCAGGTCAATTTGCTATTAACGGAATTGTCGAGTTGGCCATACGCCCGAAATTCAGTTATTTTCCATGCGCATGATCATGTACCGCACCTGGTTGCCCTTGTATTTCCACATACAAAACTATTAGCAGATATGAAAGAATATAATATTTAGAACAGTTTGAGTGGAGAGAGGATCGTTTTGTGCTATTCTGATGCACGTCGCTCCAGGTTTGTTTGTCTGTTTCAAAAAAATAGCCCCGTCTTGGGACTTCAAGCGAAATGATTGTCACCTTGGATTCTTTCCTTTGGTTTCGACACTAAGAGCCACAACCGAACGAGCGATTCTGCTGTATGGATCCGATCCCAGGAGAATTGTTTTTGAGGTCGACGTATGCATCTGCTTTCGCCGTGTCAGCTAGCAGCCGGTTCAGAATCAATCGGCTCTCAACTCCCGCGCAGCACGCAAGCTCTCGCGCGATGGGTGAGCCCTGAGTTCATGTTTGGCAAAGGCGAAGCCGACTGCGTCCGCGTAGATGAACAACCAGATGCGACTGGCTGGTCGCGGGTGGCGAAAGAACCGAATTGGATCTGATCTCTAAAGATAATTGAGTCGCAGACTTCTGGTGATGGGACCGTCACGATCGTATAATCAGCGTCCCAAGTTCCCACAGACGGCGCCAATTGACGTGGTTTAATCTCGATAATTCCCATTGTTATGAGCTTGGGTTATGGAGAAAATGGGGATGCTGGAGATCGCGAAACGGTTAACAGACAAGCAACCAGGGGACACGGAATTTACCCAGGTTCAGGTCTTCGAAGGGAAAACCCTACTTCTGCTTGTCTGCTCTTAATTACGGCGGAACCAAAAGTTACAGGAGTGCGCAGATGCAATCTGGCATGGAGGTGTTGTGAAAGAGATCTGTAGATCTGTTGTGGTCTAGTCTATTGCGTACGTTCCCTCCTCGTTGGACCCTCGTAGCCTTTATATATGGGGAGGCTAGGTTTCAGGTACCGATACGAGTAGGTTACAAGTTGTATTCAAACTCTAGTCTTGAGATTTTCTTGTCTTTTGCGCCTAGGAGTCCGTGTCCATGTGGTCTTCTTAGCATCCGAAACGTCATAGGCGTCATGGACTGTCACATCCCAAAATTTTCCAAATTTTGTAATGTGAAAAATAAATAAACAAAATAAAATTTTGTTGATTTTTAGGGTGAGAAGAAACTTTTTGATTCCAATTGAAAACATCAAAACCTATTTTGATCAAATAAAATCCTAAAGGGATTTAAAAAGATAAACAATTAATAAAGAAAGTTTTAATAATTGGAATCACTTTTTTGGATCTTTTAATAAAAATATTTGGTTTTCAAAAGAAAAGGTACAATTATAAATAAAGATTATTTTATAGAGCCAAATTAAATCTTGGCCAAGCTTTTGAAATAAAATATTTCTATTTGATAAAAGGGGTAAATATTTATTTAAATAAAATAATGAGGATTTATTAATATCCAATTTTATTTAAGTAAAGGCTTTTCCATTTTAAATAAACACTAAAACTTGTTAATTTATTTTAAATAAGTTTTCCAAGTGTTTTATTTATTCAAATAAAACCTACTGAAATGATTTTGGTATTATTTAGATTTCAAATAGAGTTTTTAAATAAATAAAATCCTATTTGAATTAATGACTCAGGTCTATTTATTTAATTATTTATGGATCCTAAAAAGAATAAAAATTATTTTGTTTTGGACTTTGGATTATGTTGTTAAACAGAATTAAAATCAATACAAAGTTTGGTGGTGATTTGATTTGGAGTTTGAATTATTTGTTTGAAAATCAAAACAGAAATTCAAATTAGAAAAAGAAAAGGCTTCAGTATAAAAAAAAGAAACAAAAAGACCCAACCCATATGGTCCACTAAGCCCAGCAAGAGCCCACCCGGCATACCCTCACCGAAACGTTTTCTCACGCGAAAACACACCCACCTAGACACTGAGCAGTGGACCCCGTGCCCACTCCCTCTCCCTCACAGACAGACGGACCCCACAGCCAGCAAAGCATCATCAACCTCGCGACCACGTCGCCTCGCCGTTTCTTCCAGTAACTCCGGCGATCAATACAAGTTATTGGCTGCGTTATTCTTGCCCCCGACCACGAGTACATAAGCGCCCACGTCTCCTCTCTCATTCCCCTCGCTCACCCCACCACCTCTGCCCCCAGGCTGCCCGGATTTCCGCCGGCAACGCCACTGTCTCCGACGACGTCTCAGAGCAATTCCGGCGAACCACGGCCGCCCCTCTCCTCCCAGAGCATGCAACCTTGCTCGCCAGCACCAGGCGCACCTGCCCGTGTGCTCCACTCGCTCGCGTGCGCCCCAAACCGTGGGCAACAACCACACCAGCAGCGCCACCGCCTTCGGTCGTTTCTCCGGCGAACTCCCCAGGTATCCTCCGTTCGCCCCAGCACCTCCTGTTGATGCTCCCATCATCCCTAGATCAGCCCGCGTCTAACAGTGCCCCTACTTTGCCTAAGGGCGATCCGCAACCTCGCCCCCGTCGTCAAACAGAACCGCCTGACGCCGCCACCGACTCCGGCGAGCAATCCACGCCGCTCCAGCGCGCCCCTCGCCAAACCAACAGCACCTCGAGCTTCACCAGGACCCTGCGAACACTGTGAGCCCCTCCTCTGTCTTCCTTGCTTCCTTGTTCGTCGGCAAGCACACCGCCAGAGCGTGCGCCGCCGTCCCCCGCCGCCAGCACGGCCAATTACTGGTCGAGCTGCTATGAACCGTTAGATGCAAAGCGTCTGGCTGTGATTAGATCTTAAACCGAAGGGGTATGTATGCTTCTGAAACGTGCGATTTAAATGAAATCCTGTGGTTCACAGAGCACAATTCGCACGAAGCGGTACCGGCCAATAAGATAGAGCCACGTGGCCAGTCTGTTTGAATAAAACCAGAAAATGATCTATTTGATTTGCAAACTTGTAAAATTCATAACTTTAATTCTACACGTCCAAATTTTGAAAATTTTATAGCAATGGAATCAGCAGATCAAGTACTTTGCAACCATGCATTTTTTAAATGTTTTTCTTCTGTAAAATTGGTTGAATTTGCAGGAACATGTGTAGGCTTATTTTGAATACAGAAATTATTCTAGATATATTTTTAGTATGAAATCTTTGCAAAATGGTTTGTTGTGAACCTACTGACCCTAGGAACCAACTTATGGATTTAAAAATGTATTTTGTGAAGTTAAGGAGTAAATATTTGAGTTAGCACATTTCTAGTCAAATAAAAATATTGATTATGATTTAGAAATGATTTCTGAGTAAAACCTTTGGGAAATGATTTGATTCAAACATTCTGACCCTAAACACCAAGTTTTGAGAATTAAAATATATTTGGTGAACTCTTTAAAGAATATTGCTTTGATAAAAGCATTTGCAACCACATAAAATATTGATTTGATTTAAAAATGGTTTATAGATAAAACCTTTTACAAATGGTTTTACCACTTTTTTAAATGACCAATGTGAGCTTGAAAATGTTTAGAGCCTAATAGAAACCACTTCTCTAAATAAAACTATCTTTTTCATGCTTGCATGCATGACCTTGTTTTTGTTATTTTATGTGTGATAAATTGGTTGGAATGCTAGTTGAATTTGTGTTTGCTTGATTGAATTGTAGTGGAATTAGAAGAGTGTCATAATTGCAAGATCAAGAAGTGAACCAACATTCTCTACTAAAAAGGCAAGTGACACTATCATCCAAGTCCTACTATTTTCATTGCACTTAGTGGATTTTTGTAACATGCATGAAAAGGACTACTATATTTTATGCTATGCTAAATCCTAATAGGATACCCTTATATCTCCCTTAGTGGAAACATTGTAGTTGTAGTATGCTTAGCCCTGCTATATATTGGGATGGGATACATGTTATGATTATATGAAGAGTTGAAAAGACATATGTTTTATATAATAAAACAAGTACTCAATGAACCACCTGGGTGGACAAGGATACTCAAGCTTTGGACAAGGTCACAACAAAAGGAACCATGTTTATATGGCCATCTCTTTTTGTATGTGCACTAGAAGAAAACCACCCAGGGACTTAGAGATTGAACATGTTTCTCGTACAGTGGCTTCCGTGTACAGCCACATGCTAAATGGGCTCTGGCTTAGTCAACTACATAGTGGAAGATCCCATGCATTGGCATCTTCAGGTTAACTAGAATTATGTAAGGGAAATTTTATCCCTACATTGGTGCCTGGTTGACAAGCTAGCATTGTGTATTGGGAGGACTCCTATGGAAAGACTTTGTCACATTCTCAATCTGCCAGTACTCCATCTTGGTGAGTACTTATCCAGCGGCCACTGGTGGCATCAATATGAGATTGTGTCATGTGGGTAAAGTGTACAACTTCTGCAGAAGATCAAAATTCTAAGTACTTAGCCATGTCCCCGGTTATGGACAATACTGAGCAACTAAGGCCTGAAGCTATGGAAGATCTCGACATTCCAATTTCTCAAAGTAAAACCTGATGGTGACAACAAGGTATTAGAAGCACTTGGAATTTTCCAACAAGTTCAGTAAGATTTGACAAAAGATCAAAACTATTTTGAAAAGATAGGACAAAACTATATTGCTTTCTGCAAATGAGCCTAAACCCTACTTAGCCAAATATGCATGTAATGATACGATCCACTTATTTCTACATAGTAGTGAAACTTGCCAATACAATTCAAATGTATTGACCCTTGTGGCTGCAACTTATTATGTTGCAGGTTTGTTTGATATTAGTGAAGTTTAATGATTAGGATTACAAGTCTACAACCAACATGTCTGCCTGTGGCACTTTGAAGATGAAGGACCCCATGCTATTTTTATATTCTGCTGCATTGTAATGAGATAGCCAAATGAGCTATGTAAGATGTAATAAATTATTTTATTCCTGGTTATAAAGTTGTATTATGACCTTTGTTTCTTGATATTACATCTTAACTGTGGATGCTAGCTATTGATCCAGTGACTAGCATTGTAAACACAGGGATCTCTACCTTATTAAAGGTTGGGAACCTTACAGATGGTATCAGAGCACTGTGTTGCCTGTAGGATTGTAACCCTAGGATTGGACAAAACCCCTTAGAAAAATAAGTTCCAAAACATATTTACAAACAATCTTGTAAACTCTTTCCTCAACCATTTTGGTTTTGATTCTACATCTCTTCCTTTTCAACTTGATGGACAAAGCCTTCACCATTGACCAATGACTTTAACTTTAGCTTCACCAAGGACTTCAACTTAGACATCACTAAGAATACAAGTGAAAACCAAGAGACATTAGATTGCCTACCAAAGATATTGATATCATGTTAGTGTATGGATCATATTGACCCATGAGGTATGACCATACCAAGTTAATTATTTCAAGAAAACTTGTTGTTTCCTTCAACTCATGAGTTAAGCTTATAAGTTGATAAGTGAATAGTTGCTTGATGATTGTTTGATTGAACTTGGATGTTTTGAGTTATGTGTTAGGACTTCTTAAAACCTATCCATCATTACTCATACCTATCAAACCAACATATGCCTCCCCGTCGTGCCAACCCCAACCAAAACAACAACATCACTCCTGAGATGCAGCAGATGATGACAGCTCAGACACAACTTGTACGGTTCCCAACCTATAATAAGGTAGAGTCCCCTGTGTTTACAATGCTAGTCCCTGGATCAATAGCTAGCATCCACAGTTAAGATGTAATATCAAGAAACAAAGGTCATAATACAACTTTATAACCAGGAATAAAATAATTTATTACATCTTTCATAGCTCATTTGGCTATTACATTACATTGCAGCAGAATATCTATAAGCATGGGGTCCTTCATCTTCAAAGTGCCACAGGCAGACATGTTGGTTGTAGACTTTGTAATCCTAATCAACACACTTCACTAAATCAAACAAACCTGCAACATAACAAGTTACAACCACAAGGGTCAATACATTTGAATTGTATTGGCAAGTGATACTATGGTAGTATAGTGGAGTCTATCATCTATATGCATTTGGCAAAGTGGAGTTGAGGCTTGCATTGCTCAAAAATAGATTTTTTCCTTATCATTTGAAAACACTAAGTTTTTGCTTGACAAAAATCACCCAAGGCATCTACCAATCAAAGATTGAAGATCCTTTAACCCTTGTTCAACCACAAGTTTTTAACTTAGAAATTTGGATGATGAGATTCTTGACAGCTTCCATGTCTTGATGCTCAAATTGTCCTTTACCAGGGACATGGCTAAGTACTTAGAATTTTCACTCTGTAGAGGTGGTGCACTTTCCCCACAAGACTTGGTTTCACCAAGACAAGATATTTCAGAAGCCTTTCCTTAGACCAAATGGACGTGTTCCAACCTATCATCCCACTACCACCAACTGTCCAAATGGCTAAGTTCTAGCAACCTATGTGATCCAGGCAGAGCCCATAATGCCAAGTGGCTGCACTTGAAGCTTCTCAACATTTGACATCTCAAATCTCTTTGTTCCTGGGTGGCCATCCACAAGTGAGATGCACAAGGTAAACCATAAAAATGGGCCTTGTTAACCACTCAACACAAACCATTCCATCCATTCCACCCAGGTGATTCATTCACTTAGTTGTTTTATTAAACAAATCACAAGTTCTCAGACTTAGAAATTTTCCATAGTGTGATTATATATTCCACCCTTGTTTTCTATTAGCTAAGCTAAGCATGATAGTAGTAGGAATCTTAACTTAGGAAATTTTACTAAGGTTTCATCTACTAGGTTTTCCCATAGCATGGTTTATACTTAGCAAAAATTCCATGGAAGTTTTACTTAGAAAAAAAATCACTAATGCATAGTGAAAGTAATGGGACAAAAGTATGAAGCATCACTTGCCTTTTTGGTAGAGGGTATAAGTTCACTCCTTGATCTTTGCAATGTTCACACACTTCAAGTCACTACAATTCAATCAAGCAGGGCACAATTTCAATCTACCAATCAAGCAAAACATCACATAAAATAATAAAATATAACAATGCATGCAAGCATGCAAGAGGTTGTTTTATTTGTAAAAGTGGGTTATAATAGGTTATCAACATTTGGAAACACCTATTGGTCATTTTATAAAGTGGCAAAGTCATTTGCAAAAAGGTTTCAATTTATAAACCCTTTTTAAAACAAGGTATCATTTTATGCGGTGTAAAAATGTTTTAGTAAGGCATTAATCTATAGGATTCACAAAATATGTTTTCAAACCATAAAACTTTGTGTTTAGGGTCATCGAGTTTAAAACAAAACATTCCCAAAGGTTTTCCTTCAAAACCATTTTTAATAAATAAACCATATTTTTATTTGACTAGAATTGGTTTAAATCAAGGATTCATTCTTTTGTTTCTCCAAATACAATTTTGAAACCACAAAGTGATTCCTATGGTCAGTAGGTTCAAAACACACCATTTGCCAAAGATTTTATCCTCAAAATCATTTTAGAATAATTTTTATAACCTAAACAAGAATACAAATGATTCTGCAAAAACAAACATTTTACCAGAAGCTTTTTACTAAACAAATTGCATGGTTGGCTAGGGCTTGTTCCACTAATTCCATTGATATATAATTTGCAAAATTTGGACGTGTGGATTTAAAGTTATGGATTTTACAAAGTGGAACAACTAATAGAAAGTTTCTGTTTTTAAAACTAAGTCTGAGCCACGTGTCGCGTTGCTATTAGCTGGTACCGGTTCGCACGGATCATGTTGTGTGGTGCGTTGGATCTAAGTTTAATCGCGCGGCTCAGGTTCATCCTTACCTCTTCGCCTAGATCTAATCCTAGCCGGTCAAAATGGATCCTACGGCTATGGGGAGCTTGCCAGGAACTGGCGGCGCTCGACGGTGGCTGGCGGCGACGCGGCTCTGGAGGTGGCGTTGGCGACGTTTCAGGAAGAGAGGGAGGGGTGAAGGCGCTTACAGTGATCGCAGTGATGCCCTGATGCTCAGGGTTCTCGTCGTTGGGCAGGGGGTGCACGGGAACGACGGTGATTGCTCGTCGGAGACGTTGTCGGCGTCGGGCTCGCTCAGGTGGCGATGCTGTCGACGGTACAGGGCACAAAAAGGTGAGGCAGAGGGTTCGTTAGATGCGGGAGAGTGTGACGAATACACACATGTGAGCTAGAGGGGTTAGGGCAGTCAGACTTTACCAGGGTGCTTCGCCGGAGAAGTGGCCGACTACGGCGGCGTTCAGTCGATGTTCCTGTCGAGGCTACGGTGCTCGCGCGGGTGTGGGGTTGGTGCTAGGAGATGCAGGAGACGATGGGGACCACACCCGTGTGCTCTGGGGCCAGTGGGGAGGTTCGTGCTCGCCGTAATTTGCACGGTGGCTCGTCGGAGCAGAGGGGTTCGAGGTTGTGATTTGTGCATCCTGGTGGCTCCGGTCGTATGAGGGTTGAGGGGAAAGAAGGAGGGAGCGTGGGCGATTAAATGTGCGAGGTTACTGGGAGAATTTAATCGGCCATTTACTCGAATTGATGCGAGCAATTAGAGGCAGCAAACAACGACGAGGGGGAAGGAACTGGTCGCGGGGTGAGGAAGACGATGACGCGACAGTGGGGTAACGTCGTCAGTGAGAGAGAGAGAGGGAATAGGGTCCACTAGTCATTGGCTCTGCGGGTGGGTCTTTCGGTGGGAAAACGATTCACTGAGGGATATGCCGGGTGGGCTCCTGCTGGGCTTAGTGGGCTGCTGGGTTGGGTCGACCAGATTCATTTTTTTTGTTCTGAATGTCTTTTTCTTTTTCTAATTGATTTTCTGTTTTGATTTTCAAACAACAATTCAAACACTCAAATGGATTCAAAACCTTGCTAAACTTTGCATCCCTTTTAGTTCTGTTTGACAACACAAATCAAGGTCCAAAATAAAATAATATTTTTTATTCTAGGGTCCATTAATAATTAAATGAATGGACCTTAATCATTTAATTCAAATAGGATTTGTTTTATTTAAAATCTTTATTTTGAAATTTAAAATAAAACCAAAAACACTTCAGTAGGTTTTATTTGTGAATATAAAATACTTGGAAAACTTGTTTAAAATAATTTAACAAGTTTTGATGTTTAATTAAAATGGGAAAAACCTTTACTTTAATAAAATTGGTTTATTAATAAACTCTCATTAATCTATTTAAATAAACCTTTACTCTTTTAATCAAAGCAAAACATTTTATTTCAAAAGCTTGGCCAAGGTTTAATTTGGCTATATAAAATAATCCTTATTTATATTTCTACCTTCTCATTTGAAAACCAAATCTTTTTATTAGAGGATCCAAAAATAGTAATTCCAAATATTTTTAACTTTATTGTTTATTTAACTTTTTAAATCCCTTTAGGATTTTATTTGATCCAAATAGGTTTTGAAAGTTTCCAATTGTATTCAAAAAGTTTCTTCTCACCATGAAAATCAATAAAGTTTTATTTTATTCATTTATTTTTCACATTACAAGATTTGGAAAATCTTGGGATGTGACAGGCTACCATCCTTAAAATAAATCTCGTCCCGAGATTTCGGAAGGATAGGGTTTACATGTAGGCTCAAAACAACTAGGGTACTACCACCCTTAAAATATTTTCCAACTAAATTACATCTTGTCTTACTTGGGATCTTGGTGTAACTTTCCTGGACAGAAGTTTGCATAGTGGCCTAGTTCCTTGCATTTGAAACATGTGATAAGGCTGAGGTCTTGAGGTGGCTTATCTGGACAATATGATGCATAATGTCCTAACTCTTTGAAGTGGTTGCACATCACTTGGCTAATATCCTTCCTCATCTTGGGTTTCACTAGATTTTGTTTGTCTTCTTGGCTCTTCTTCTTTTCTGGGCATTCACTGGCATAGTGTCCCGTCTCTTTGCAATTGTAATATTGCAACTGGCTTTTGTCCTTCTTTTTCTTTTTGGGTCTCTCCAAAGCTAGGAGTTCTTCTAGTTCATGTTCTTCATACCTCACCTCAAAGGTGGGAAATCTTTCTCTCTTCTTGGGGCATTAATCTTCATGCTCCTTGGATGTATGATCCTTGTCTCCACAAATATTGCAAGCTTTGGTTCCTTCTAAAATAACATCTTTGTCATCCTTGTTTTCATTAGCTCTTTGGGAAAAGTTTTCTCCCATGTTGATCATTTGAGTAACCAATCCTTGCAACAATTGGGATTGAAGTTTCAAAATCCTTTGTATGGCTGGGTCTAGTCCATTGTTGTTGGCTAAAAGCTAAGTTGTCACTTGGCTCAACTGGTTTTGGGTTGCTATAAGTTCTCTCATGTTGTCCTCTTGGTTGTTGTTGTCATCATCCTTGATGTTGGGGTTTCTTGGAGAAGTCATCTGTTTGGGTTGGATTGGGATTAGAATAGGAAAAATATTTCTAAGGGAATATTTCTAATCACACACATCACAATTCACACAAGCAATGTGCAAGCAATCACAAACAAACATTCCACTCAAACAACAAGTTTCAAGCATATTTTTAGGCATCCAAAAATATTTTTGTTACACCACATAAGTTGGTGGGTTTGTCTTAAACAAAATATGGTGGTCCATCTATATGGTTCACTTGTGATCTTTCCATCCTTCTTAGCTGATTCTTCTTGCATGAGATCATGGCTTCCTTGGGAAAACTCTTGGTCACAAATCCTCAAAGGTGGTCATGGTTCTTTCTAAGTGGTGTTTCCTTAGTCTCCAAATCTTGAGCAAGATTTCTTGTCTCACTTGTCCTTAGTGATATCCAAGGTTGAAGTCCTTGGTGAAAATGCTGAAGATGTTGAAGTCATTAGAGTTGAAGATGTTGAAGTCATTAGAGTTGAAGAAGTCCTTTGCACATGGTGAAGGCTTTGGCCATGGGGTAGGTTTTTCCATCATGTTGAAATAGAAGAGATGTAGAATAAAAAAAAATGGTTGAGAAAAGAGTTTACAAGATTGTTTGCAAATAAGTTTTGGAACAAATACAACTCCTATTTTTCTAAGGGGTTTTGTCCAATCCTAGGGTTACAAATCCTACAGGCAACACAGTGCTCTGATACCATCTGTAAGGTTCCCAACCTATAATAAGGTAGAGTCCCCTGTGTTTACAATGCTAGTCCCTGGATCAATAGCTAGCATCCACAGTTAAGATGTAATATCAAGAAACAAAGGTCATAATACAACTTTATAACCAGGAATAAAATAATTTATTACATCTTTCATAGCTCATTTGGATATTACATTACATTGCAGCAGAATATCTATAAGCATGGGGTCCTTCATCTTCAAAGTGCCACAGGCAGACATGTTGGTTGTAGACTTTGTAATCCTAATCAACACACTTCACTAAATCAAACAAACCTGCAACATAACAAGTTACAGCCACAAGGGTCAATACATTTGAATTGTATTGGCAAGTGATACTATGGTAGTATAGTGGAGTCTATCATCTATATGCATTTGGCAAAGTGGAGTTGAGGCTTGCATTGCTCAGAAATAGATTTTTTCCTTATCATTTGAAAACACTAAGTTTTTGCATGACAAAAATCACCCAAGGCATCTACCAATCAAAGATTGAAGATCCTTTAACCCTTGTTCAACCACAAGTTTTTAACTTAGAAATTTGGATGATGAGATTCTTGATAGCTTCCATGTCTTGATGCTCAAACTGTCCTTTACCAGGGACATGGCTAAGTACTTAGATTTTTCACTCTGCAGAGGTGGTGCACTTTCCCCACAAGACTTGGTTTCACCAAGACAAGATCTTTCAGAAGCCTTTCCTTAGACCAAATGGACGCGTTCCAACCTATCATCCCACTACCACCAACTGTCCAAATGGCTAAGTTCTAGCAACCTATGTGATCTAGGCAGAGCCCATAATGCCAAGTGGCTGCACTTGAAGCTTCTCAACATTTGACATCTCAAATCTCTTTGTTCCTGGGTGGCCATCCACAAGTGAGATGCACAAGGTAAACCATAAAAATGGGCCTTGTGAACCACTCAACAGAAACCATTCCTTCCATTCCACCTAGGTGATTCATTCACTTAGTTGTTTTATTAAACAAACCGCAAGTCCTCAGACTTAGAAATTTTCCATAGTGTGATTATATATTCCACCCTTGTTTTCTATTAGCTAAGCTAAGCATGGTAGTAGTAGGAATCTTAACTTAGGAAATTTTACTAAGGTTTCATCTACTAGGTTTTCCCATAGCATGGTTTATACTTAGCAAAAATTCCATGCAAGTTTTACTTAGAAAAAAAATCACTAATGCATAGTGAAAGTAATGGGACAAAAGTATGAAGCATCACTTGCCTTTTTGGTAGAGGGTATAAGTTCAGTCCTTGATATTTGCAATGTTCACACACTTCAAGTCACTACAATTCAATCAAGCAGGGCACAATTGCAATCTACCAATCAAGCAAAACATCACATAAAATAATAAAATATAACAATGCATGCAAGCATGCAAGAGATTGTTTTATTTGTAAAAGTGGGTTCTAATAGGTTATCAACATTTGTAAACACCTATTGGTCATTTTATAAAGTGGCAAAGTCATTTGCAAAAAGGTTTCAATTTATAAACCATTTTTAAAACAAGGTATCATTTTATGTGGTGTAAAAATGTTTTAGTAAGGCATTAATATATAGGATTCACAAAATATGTTTTCAAATCATAAAACTTTGTGTTTAGGGTCAGAGAGTTTAAAACAAAACATTTCCCAAAGGTTTTCCTTCAAAACCATTTTTAATAAATAAACCATATTTTTATTTGACTAGAATTGGTTTAAATCAAGGATTCATTCTTTTGTTTCTCCAAATACATTTTTTAAACCACAAAGTGATTCCTATGGTCAGTAGGTTCAAAACACACCATTTTCCAAAGATTTTATCCTCAAAATCATTTTAGAATAATTTTTATAACCTAAACAAGCATACAAATGATTCTGCAAAAACAAACATTTTACCTGAAGCTTTTTACTAAACAAATTGCATGGTTGGCTAGGGCTTGTTCCACTGATTCCATTGATATAAAATTTGCAAAATTTGGACGTGTGGATTTAAAGTTATGGATTTTACAAAGTGGAACAACTAATAGAAAGTTTCTGTTTTTAAAACTAAGTCTGAGCCACGTGTCGCGTTGCTATTAGCTGGTACCGGTTCGCACGGATCGTGATGTGTGGTGCGTTGGATCTAAGTTTAATCGCGTGGCTCAGGTTCATCCTTACCTCTTCGCCTAGATCTAATCCTAGCCGGTCAAAATGGATCCTACGGCTACAGGGAGCTTGCCAGGAACTGGCGGCGCTCAACGGTGGCTGGCGGCGGCGCGGCTCTGGAGGTGGCGTTGGCGACGTTTCAGGAAGAGAGGGAGGGAGTGAAGGCGCTTACATTGATCGCAGTGATGCCCTGATGCTCAAGGTTCTCGTCGTTGGGCAGGGGGCGCATGGGAACAGCGGTGATTGCTCGTCGGAGACGTTGTCGGCGTCGGGCTCGCTCAGGTGGCGATGCTATCGACGTTACAGGGCACAAAAAGGTGAGGCAGAGGGTTCGTTAGATGTGGGAGAGTGTGGCGAATACACGCGTGTGAGCTAGAGGGGTTAGGGCGGTCAGACTTTACCAGGGTGCTTCGCCGGAGAAGTGGCAGACTACGTCGGCGTTCAGTCGATGTTGCTGTCGAGGCTACGGTGCTCGCGCAGGTGTGGGGTTGATTCTAGGAGATGCAGGAGACGATGGGGATCACACCCGTGTGCTCTGGGGGCAGTGGGGAGGTTCGTGCTCGCCGGAATTTGCACGGTGGCTCGTCGGAGCAGAGGGGTTCGAGGTTGTGATTTGTGCAGCCTGGTGGCTCCGGTCGTGTGAGGGTTGAGGGGAAAGAAGGAGGGAGCATGGGCGATTAAATGTGCGAGGTTACTGGGAGAATTTAATCGGCCATTTACTCGAATTGATGCGAGCAATTAGAGGCAGCAAACGACGACGAGGGGGAAGGAACTGGTCGCGGGGTGAGGAAGACGATGACGCGACAGTGGGGTAACGTCGTCAGTGAGTGAGAGAGAGAGAGAGAGAGAGAGAGAGGGAATAGGGTCCACCAGTCATTGGCTCTGCGGGTGGGTCTTTCGGTGGGAAAACGATTCACTGAGGGATATGCCGGGTGGGCTCCTGCTGGGCTTAGTGGGCTGCTGGGTTGGGTCGACCAGATTCATTTTTTTTGTTATGAATGTCTTTTTCTTTTTCTAATTGATTTTCTGTTTTGATTTTCAAACAACAATTCAAACACTCAAATGGATTCAAAACCTTGCTAAACTTTGCATCCCTTTTAGTTCTGTTTGACAACACAAATCAAGGTCCAAAATAAAATAATATTTTTTTATTCTAGGGTCCATTAATAATTAAATGAATGGACCTTAATCATTTAATTCAAATAGGATTTGTTTTATTTAAAATCTTTATTTTGAAATTTAAAATAAAACCAAAAACACTTCAGTAGGTTTTATTTGTGAATATAAAATACTTGGAAAACTTGTTTAAAATAATTTAACAAGTTTTAATGTTTAATTAAAATGGGAAAAACCTTTACTTTAATAAAATTGGTTTATTAATAAATTCTCATTATTTTATTTAAATAAACATTTACTCTTTTAATCAAAGCAAAACATTTTATTTCAAAAGCTTGGCCAAGGTTTAATTTGGCTATATAAAATAATCCTTATTTATATTTCTACCTTCTCATTTGAAAACCAAATCTTTTTATTAGAGGATCCAAAAATAGTAATTCCAAATATTTTTAACTTTATTGTTTATTTAACTTTTTAAATCCCTTTAGGATTTTATTTGATCCAAATAGGTTTTGAAAGTTTCCAATTGGATTCAAAAAGTTTCTTCTCACCATGAAAATCAATAAAGTTTTATTTTATTCATTTATTTTTCACATTACAAGATTTAGAAAATCTTGGGATGTGACACAACTGATGCAGGAGATGACCACATTCATACAGAATCAGAACAACAACAACAACAAAATCATAATAATCCTCCAGCACTTGACATGCTCACCAAGTTTCTGAAACTAAGGCCTGCAAGGTTCTCTGGAACAACTGATCCAGTGGAAGCCAATGATTGGTTACGTTCAGTAAACAAAGACTTAGTGACTGTTGGCTGCACCGATGAAGAAAAAGTTAGGTTTGCAGCATTTCTACTTGAAGGACCAGCAACAACATGGTGGGACAACTTTCAGATCACCACTCCCCTTGAAGATGTAACTTGGGATATTTTTGAGGATGGATTCAGAACAACTGACATCTCACCTGGAGTGATGTACTTGAAGAAAAAGGAGTTTCACAATCTGAAACAGCGTCACCTCAGTGTGGCTGAGTATATTGAAGAATTCAACAATCTGGCACGATATGCACCGGATGAAGTTAATACAGATGCTAAGAGAAAGGAGAAATTTCTTGAAGGACTTAATGATGAGTTGAACCTGCAGCTAGCTGTTGCCTATGTTCCAACTTATCAATCACTCTATGACAAAGCCACCATTTTGGAAAACAAGATGAATCAAGTTGAGAATAGAAAGAGGAACCATAAACTCAAGTATCACTCAGGATCATCAAAAAAGAAGCATTCATTCAAAAAGAGCAAGGAAGATTCGGAACCACATCAGTATCACCACAACAACAATGGAAGTGATAATAATGGAAATGATACTGACAATGGAGATGACCTTGGTCAGAACCAACATGACACTTTCAGGAAGAAAGACATTAGCCAGTTGCAATGCTATAATTGCAAGGAGCTTGGACACTATCCATCAGACTGTCCTGAGAAGAAAAAGAAAAAGGATGCTAGAAAAGCCAATGGAAATGACTCCAATGTGACCCAGAAAGGACATGTGAACCACATTGACATGGATGGAAACTTTGAAGAGGTATAAGAAGTGGATGTCAGGAACTAGTAAACTCAGTTGAGTCAAATAAGGATTCCTTGTCTGGATATTAAGTGTTGAACCATAGTCAAGTGAACCATCAATGTAACCCTATGAGACTTTATTTTAAGGGAGGTAGTACCCTAGTTGATTTGAAGCCAACTTGTAACCCTAGCCTTCCCAAATCTCGGGACAAGATTTCTTTTAAGGTTGGTAGCCTGTCACATCCCAAAATTTTCCAAATTTTGTAATGTGAAAAATAAATAAACAAAATAAAATTTTGTTGATTTTTAGGGTGAGAAGAAACTTTTTTATTCCAATTGGAAACATCAAAACCTATTTTGATCAAATAAATCCTAAAGGGATTTAAAAAGATAAACAATTAATAAAGAAAGTTTTAATAATTGGAATCACTTTTTTTGGATCTTTTAATAAAAAGATTTGGTTTTCAAAAGAAAAGGTACAATTATAAATAAAGATTATTTTATAGAGCCAAATTAAATCTTGGCCAAGCTTTTGAAATAAAATATTTCTATTTTATAAAAGGGGTAAGGGTTTATTTAAATAAAATAATGAGGATTTATTAATATCCAATTTTATTTAAGTAAAGGCTTTTCCATTTTAAATAAACACTAAAACTTGAAAATTTATTTTAAATAAGTTTTCCAAGTGTTTTATTTATTCAAATAAAACCTACTGAAATGATTTTGGTATTATTTAGATTTCAAATAGAGTTTTTAAATAAATAAAATCCTATTTGAATTAATGACTAAGGTCTATTTATTTAATTATTTATGGATCCTAAAAAGAATAAAAATTATTTTGTTTTGGACTTTGGATTATGTTGTTAAACATATATAAAATCAATACAAAGTTTGGTGGTGATTTGATTTGATTTGGAGTTTGAATTATTTGTTTGAAAATCAAAACAGAAATTCAAATTAGAAATAGAAAAGGCTTCAGTATAAAAAAAAGAAACAAACAGACCCAACCATCTGGCCCACTAAGCCCAGCAAGAGCCCACCCGGCATACCCTCACCGAAACGTTTTCTCACGCGAAAACACACCCACCCAGACACTGAGCAGTGGACCCCGTGCCCACTCTCTCTCCCTCACAGACAGACGGACCCCAACGCCAGCAAAGCATCATCAACCTCGCGACCACGTCGCCTCGCCGTTTCTGCCAGTAACTCCGGAGATCAATACGAGTTATTGGCTGCGTTATTCTTGCCCTGACCACGCGTACATAAGCGCCCATGTCTCCTCTCTCATTCCCCTCGCTCACCCCACCACCTCTGCCTCCAGGCTGCCCGGATTTCCGCCGGCAACGCCACTATCTCCGACGACGTCTCAGCGCAATTCCGGCGAACCACGGCCACCCCTCACCTCCCAGAGCACGCAACCTTGCTCGCCAGCACCAGGCGCACCTGCCGGTGTGCTCCACTCGCTCGCGTGCGTCCCAAACCGTCGGCAACAACCACACCAGCAGCGCCACCGTCTTCGGTCGTTTCTCCGACGAACTCCCCAGGTATCCTCCGTTCGCCCCAGCACCTCCTGTTGATGCTCCCATCATCCCCATATCATCCCGCATCTAACCGTGCCCCTACTTTGCCTTAGGGCGATCTGCAACCTTGCCCCCGTCATCAAACAGAACTGCCTGACGCCGCCACCGACTCCGGCGAGCAATGCACGCCGCTCCAGCGCGCCCCTCACCAAACCAACAGCACCTCGAGCTTCACCAGGACCCTGCGAACACTGCGAGCCCCTCCTCTGTCTTCCTTGCTTCCTGGTTCATCGGCAAGCACACCGCTAGAGTGTGCGCCGCCATTCGCCGCCGCCAGCGCCGCCAATTACTGGTCGAGCTGCTGTGAACCGTTAGATGCAAAGCGTCTGGCTGTGATTAGATCTTAAACCGAAGGGGTATGTGTGCTTCTGAACCACGTGATTTAAATGAAATCCTGTGGTTCACAGAGCACAATCCGCACGAAGCGGTAACGACCAATAAGATAGAACCACGTGGCCAGTCTGTTTGAATAAAACCAGAAAATGATCTATTTGATTTGCAAACTTGTAAAATTCATAACATTAATTCTACACGTCCAAATTTTGCAAATTTTATATCAGTGGAATCAGCAGATCAAGTACTTTTCAAACATGCATTTTGTTTTATATTTTTCTTCTGTAAAATTGGTTGAAATTGCAGGAACATGTGTAGGCTTATTTTGAATATAGAAATTATTCTAGATATCTTTTTAGTATGAAATCTTTGCAAAATGGTTTGTTGTGAACCTACTGACCCTAGGAACCAACTTATGGATTTAAAAATGTATTTTGTGAAGTTAAGGAGTAAATATTTGAGTTAGCACATTTCTAGTCAAATAAAAATATTGATTATGATTTATAAATCATTTCTGAGTAAAACCTTTGGGAAATGATTTGATTCAAACATTCTGACCCTAAACACCAAGTTTTGAGAATTAAAATATGTTTGGTGAACTCTTTAAAGAATATTGCTTTGATAAAAGCATTTGCAACCACATAAAATATTGATTTGATTTAAAAATGGTTTATAGATAAAACCTTTTACAAATGGTTTTACCACTTTTTTAAATGACCAATGTGAGCTTGAAAATGTTTAGAGCCTAATAGAAACCACTTCTCTAAATAAAACTATCTTTTGCATGCTTGCATGCATGACCTTGTTTTTGTTATTTTAGGTGTGATAAATTGGTTGGAATGCTAGTTGAATTTGTGTTTGCTTGATTGAATTGTAGTGGAATTAGAAGAGTGTCATAATTGCAAGATCAAGAAGTGAACCAACATTCTCTACTAAAAAGGCAAGTGACACTATCATCCAAGTCCTACTATTTTCATTGCATTTAGTGGATTTTTGTAACATGCATGGAAAGGACTACTATATTTTATGCTATGCTAAATCCTAATAGGATACCCTTATATCTCCCTTAGTGGAAACATTGTAGTTGTAGTATGCTTAGCCCTGCTATATATTGGGATGGGATACATGTTATGATTATATGAAGAGTTGAAAAGACATATGTTTTATATAATAAAACAAGTACTCAATGAACCACCTGGGTGGACAAGGATACTCAAGCTTTGGACAAGGTCACAACAAAAGGAACCATGTTTATATGGCCATCTCTTTTTGTATGTGCACTAGAAGAAAACCACCCAGGGACTTAGAGACTGAACATGTTTCTCGTACAGTGGCTTCCGTGTACAGCCACATGCTAAATGGGCTCTGGCTTAATCAACTACATAGTGGAAGACCCATGCATTGGCATCTTCAGGTTAACTAGAATTGTGTAAGGGAAATTTTATCCCTACATTGGTGCCTGGTTGACAAGCTAGCATTGTGTATTGGGAGGACTCCTATGGAAAGACTTTGTCACATTCTCAATCTGCCAGTACTCCATCTTGGTGAGTACTTATCCAGCGGCCACTGGTGGCATCAAGATGAGATTGTGTCATGTGGGTAAAGCGTACATCTTCTGCAGAAGATCAAAATTCTAAGTACTTAGCCGTGTCCCTGGTTATGGACAATACTGAGCAACTAAGGCCTGAAGCTATGGAAGATCTCGACATTCCAATTTCTCAAAGTAAAACCTGATGGTGACAACAAGGGATTAGAAGCACTTGGAGTTTTCCAACAAGTTCAGTAAGATTTGACAAAAGATCAAAACTATTTTGAAAAGATAGGACAAAACTATATTGCTTTCTGCAAATGAGCCTAAACCCTAATTAGCCAAATATGCATGTAATGATAGGATCCACTTATTTCTACATAGTAGTGAAACTTGCCAATACAATTCAAATGTATTGACCCTTGTGGCTGCAACTTATTATGTTGCAGGTTTGTTTGATATTAGTGAAGTTTAATGATTAGGATTACAAGTCTACAACCAACATGTCTGCCTGTGGCACTTTGAAGATGAAGGACCCCATGCTATTGTTATATTCTGCTGCATTGTAATGAGATAGCCAAATGAGCTATGTAAGATGTAATAAATTATTTTATTCCTGGTTATAAAATTGTATTATGACCTTTGTTTCTTGATATTACATCTTAACTGTGGATGCTAGCTATTGATCCAGGGACTAGCATTGCAAACACAGGGATCTCTACCTTATTAAAGGTTGGGAACCTTACATGGACGCTAGCAGGTCGTTGAGTGGGCCTTCTGTCGGGCTAAACCATGTAGGCTAGCATCGGGTACCCGTAGGGGATATCCATGTCAGATAGACGCTAAGCAAAGGAGTTATCAGGAGACTCAAGAGTACTTCCCAGATCCCGGTTATTCCACTGTTGAGCATCCATGCAAGAATTTCCCCATGCTTACATTACATATAGCACCTATGTTTCTATCTTATTCTTGCATCATAAATTGCAATCTCAAGTACTACATTGACTTTACTTTTAAACCCCACCGAAGCTTATATCCTCAATCCTATCAGCCATTACTGTAGTAGTTGTTTGAGCCATGCGAATCGTAGAACTACATGAGTAGGGTTTTTGAGGTATCTAAACAACTAAATTGTGTAGTAATCGGATAACTAAAGAAAGAGGCACCCGTGGGCAATAGCTATGTTCTTATATGATCACTTGTGTCCTGTATGACCCGAGTATTTGATTCTTGTTCATTGACTATTGCAGTATCCGCATGTGGGATCATGAATCCCCTTAGTCTGAGCTTGATTCACATTTTATTTTTTGGGGTCAAAAACTAGTTTGGGGTGTTATTACTATGAGTACTTATGCCATGCTATTGCTTTCTTTATTACTATTTCTTGTGGAGAGTTTACTATTGTACTATTTAGAACTTGTGATATGTTTATGCGGTATCGACAAGCCTAGTCAAACTTTTAGGTTCCTAGTTGTTTATAGCCATCGACACAAACCCTAGGTCCGTCTTGGAGTCTGGCCGACTTCGTTGCGGGTAGCTTAATGGAGTTGCCCCCTGAAATCATTTTTGAATCTTGTGAATACTTTGTCGTGATGCCTCGTTGCTATTTATTTAGTTCTTCCCAAGGTTGATCGTGCTTGCGTTACTATTTATGCACCCCTGCAGGGTAAATATTTGTAAAAACTATGTCTGTGGTTATAGACTACTTGGAGCACAGTTTCTCGATCATATATAATTATAACTAAAGTACAATGTTTAATTTGAGTAAACATGACTAGTAATTAGTGCAATACTCATAGAATGATTAATAAAACTGCCAACTGATGGGATGTTCTTCTACCTTCTTGTTCGATAAGCCAGAAGGAGGTCGAGCAATGTTTAATATATAATTGTTGGCTACATGACTGTTGTTTCTTGTTAAGGATTGTTCGTCCATATCTGGTTGGTTGGATGTTGTAGAGGGTCACTATAGAATTGTTTAGTTATTTATATTTCGTTGCAATTGCATCATCCTAGGTTAATCCCTTTAGATGCATAATGAATTATTGAGTACCCCTAGGGTCTCACGCCAATTATTGATCAGATTGTCAGGTATATCTGGATGGTGGTTACTACGTCGATGAGGCCGATGATGGAATTAACAACACTCTTGCATAGAGATTCGGAGGATGGAGATCTCTGAGACTTGTGGGCAGCTTATTTCTGAGGAATCTTATGCGAATTTGATTCTTAATCCGTACTTGGATTTGTGTTTTCCACTTCCGCTTGATGATCCTAATGAGTGATGTATGAGGAGATATCATGAAATATTATTCTATCTAGGTGTTTGGATCTTACCATATGGCATTGCAATATATTTCATTTTTTCTAGATGGTTCGGCTCTGGTGTACTTTTGTATGTCGCTAGCATACATACTAATTTGTGTATGTTAGACTCGTAGACCAGCCGGCTATGTTTCTCGCACATGAAGCTATAACCATGGAAGTGGGCGGGATGGTTGGTCGGTACTGTGCCCTAGCGATCCCCTGGCCTACTCGTCGATGGTTGCGCAGCCCCCACAGTAGTACGTCATGTCCACTTTTGGGTTATATCGGCTTGTGTTTAGAGCGTACAGTCGGGGGGATTATAGCACACACTTTGTGTAGTGTAAGACGCGCTCCAGTTGGTCTCTGGTACCCTGACGCCCCAGTGTTGAGATGAATAACTCATAAGGTAGGCGCCTATACTAGAGTGGCACCTAAGAATCTTGATCGGTTACTCGATGCACGATCCACGTGAGATCAGGACAGGTTACCCGGATGGTGTGGGTAAAGTGTTCAACATCCATGGAATGGTTGGAAAGGAAGGAAAGTATGGGTAAAGTGTTCAACATCCTTGGGTAAAGTGTTCAACATCCATGGAATAGTCGTGTCCACGGTCCTGGACAGTTGGAAAGGTTGTTGCATATGGTGTTGGTTTTGTTTTAAAAAATGATTCAAGAAAAGTAATTGGAAGTCCATGGAATGGTTGAAAAGGAAGGAAAGTGGTTTACTCATGGAATGACCGGAAGGAAGGAAAAATTGGTGACCCCATACTAATGGTTTCTAACTTTTCTATTGTATTCAAAATGTTTTACAATGTTTTTAACAAAGATATGGAGATGCTATATATACAAGAGAAACTAATTTAGAAAAGAACCCTCTTTGGAGCCATCCTAATACCAAATTCGTATTGCATATCTTGTTATTATTACTTTCTTAGGATGGTTAGCGCGTACTCACTAGAACTATGCTATTATATAGGTACCATGTGAATATAATTTTCATAATGTATCAAAGTTATGTATTTCATATTGTTAATATTAATATATTTTTCTACAACCTCGGTCAAACTTTGCATAGTTTCACTTCTCAAAAATTATAGAAGACTTGAGCCTGGGACGTAGATAGTAGATCAGATGGGATTCCGTCTGGTGACATTATATGACATGTCAGTGTTTTAAATTCCATGATGAAGACAGTATGAGAGAATGCCATGGAGGCTAAGGTTTCAGGTCATGTAATGGCGTCCCGAGTCTTCATTCAGATGAGGTCTTTGCTTGGTGATTCAGGTAACAAGTAGTGACACCTCCAAGTGGGGGTAGCGTCACTCGATGCAGAGGTCGAGACTATGTTCCCATTTGGAGAAAAAGTGGGGCAGTAGGACATGAACCCTGTTACAATTGCGACAAGAAGATAACGAAGAACGAAAATGAAAACTGTAGGGGTTCGTAGAATGGAAAACAAAAAATTCTACCACATGCACAAAAACAAGCCAAGATCTATCTACTAGATTGTAGCAACGAGTCGATAGAAGCACTCACCCTCGAAGATTCCAAAGCGGTTAACGAGAGCAGATTCTCGTGGGTGATGTAGTCGTACACTTGCCGATCTCAAGATCGTGTAGACGATCCTTTCGGCGCTGCGTTGCGGCAGCGCTTCCGCAGTCGATCACATGTTCGGTACTCGATGAAGACCTTCCTCTCCCTTGTTCCAGTAGGCAGCAGAGGTTGTAGTTCTCCCCTCGTGATTCCGGCAGCACGACGGCGTGGTGTCGGAAGTAGAGGGAAGATCCCGCAGGGTTTCGCCTAAGTCGGATGCGAGTTATGGTGGATTAGGGTTTCCCGGAGATCTAGGTTTTAGATGACCGGGAGGAGAAGGAGTTGTCGGCAGTGGCTAGGGCATCGGCGAAGAACCGGCGGCATCGCGCGGGTGGCGGCGGCGGCTTGGGCGCGGCGGCGGCGGCGCGGGTGTGTGGGGAGGGTTTGGATCTTGCGGTGTTGGGGCAGCCCTCCCCTTCTATTTATGAGAGGGAGGTGCAGCCTTGGGAGGGGTGGGTTTGAATCCAAACCCAAACCCAAGTTGGATTGAGAGCAGTACTTGTTTCTTCTCCCACTAGGAAACCATTGTTCCAGTTTGACTTTTCAAACTTCACGTTTGACTTTTAATTTAGAGCTTTATTTCTCTCTTGAAAATGTCAACACCAAGTGATCAAGGATATGATCCAATCATTCCACATATCCATGACACATTTATGGACCATTCCCCTTCCGGATCGGTGAACCTTCTAGAACCTTCTAGAACCTCTCCGATGAAACCATCGAAAACTTTCCCGAACTCCGAAATCAGACTTTCCTTATATAAATCTTATTCTTCGGACCATTACGGATCTCCTCGTGATATCCCGGATCCCATCCGAAACTCCGAAAAACATTCGGTATCCCTATTAACATTCCATATCTACTAAACAACATCGAATCCTTAAGTGTGTCTCCCTACGGTTCGTGAATTATGCGGAAATGATCGAGACACTTCTCCAATCAATAACCAATAGAGGAATGTGGAAATTCATATGGCTCCCACATATTTCAACGATTACTTTGCGATCGAATGAACCACTTACATACGATACCAATTTCCCTTTGTCTCACGATAGTTTACTTATCCGAGGTTTTGATCGTCGGTATCTCTGCATACCTAGTTCAACCTCGTTACCGATAAGTACTCTTTTCTCGTTCCCGTGATATGTGATCCCTTGTGAGCCAGTCACATGCTTGCAAGCCAATTGGATGACATTCCACCGAGAGGGCCCAGAGTATATCTATCCGTCATATGGATGGACAAATCCCACTCTTGATCCATGTGCCTCAACCCATACTTTCCGAACACTCAATGACACCTTTATAGCCACCCAGTTACGGTGTGGTGTTTGATGTCATCAAAGCATCCTTCCAGTGATGGTGATTAGCATGATCGCATGGTCGAAGGAATTAGGTTACTATGTATCAGAAAGCTTATAGCAAACAAACAATTAAAATGATTTGATCTTTATGCACTAGTAGAAAACGGACCTTTGGTCCAGAGCATTAGTCCCGGTTCTGATACAAACCTGGACTAATGCCCTGGTCCCAACGGCTAGAAACGGCCACAGGGACCAGAAGACATTAGCCCCGGTTCGTATGTGAACTTTAGCCCCGGTTCGTTTAACAAACCAGAGCTAAAGGGTCTGGCGCTGGAAAAGAGCAGATGCGTGGACTTTTAGCCCCGGTTTGTTTCTCAAACCAGGACTAAAGTCCCCGACAATATCTTCTTCCCCTTCCCAGCCCGAGCCATTTCAAGCTCACACAATCATCCCTCTCAAATTTGTCCCCTCAATCTCGAGTTCTTCCCCATTTTTCTCATGATTTGTGAAGATTTTTTGGCTCCACATCTATCAAGGGTCCTAAGAGGTTAGCAACTTCATCATTTCATTTCTCATTTCTTGTTTTAGCTCATTTCATGCTATAGAAATGGATCGATTTTGTGTGGGTTCTATCTCTGTATATCTGGTTAATTTGGCACATATAGTTCTCGAAATTCATTTGATTCATCGAAGCACATAGATACATGAGTTCATCGTATATACATATCTTGGTTTGACACGTTGTATTGAAATCCGGTCGGTTCACAGTGCATCATGTCACCGTCGAGCAACAAAATATTCTTCTTTCTTCTACCTGTCGTCACAAAATCCATTGAAACAAAAATAAGTACCAAAACTATGAAGACACACATATATAGTGGCGCCCTAGCATTTTAGTTAATCATTGGCCAGTTAAGCAAGAAATTAAGAACAAAAACATGAACACGCCAAGGAGGTACCAAATTAAATTATGGAGTGCCTCTATGGCGAGCTCCTCGAAGATGTCTGAGGACGAGGCATCCTAAGACATCTTCGAGAAGCTCTGCCATAGTGGTGTCCCTGCTCTCGCACACCATCTTTCAGTTCATATCTTTTCTAGCTAAATTAGTATGCTGGTGGAGCTAACTAATTTCACATATTAGGGAGTGCCTCTACGGCGAGCTCCTCGAAGATGTGTGAGGACGAGGTCCTAAGACATCTTCGAGAAGATCCGCCGTAGTGGTGTCCCTTGTCTCGCACACGATCTTCCTTGCAGTTGATAGTTCACAAGGAAGCCTATTTATAGATTAAGCAGCACAACATAGTGTCGACACTCATGACATAATGTCGAAACTCACCACTGTCATATTGTCGCCGCCCACTGAAACAGTGTCGCCACTCACTAGCATAGTGTCCACTCACGACATATAGTGTCGTCACCCACTTTTAGTCCCGATTGGAGACACCATTCGGGACTAAATGGGCTCATGTCGGCCCCAGCCTGCCGCAACCCCTTTAGTCCCGGTTGGTGTGTCCAACCGGGACTAAATATATAGTAGAAAGTTTTTTAAATCAGTGCTTGTTTGATGTATACGATGTGTTCTTTTATTTTTAGACTAGTACTACTCTTAGCATCGTGGTTTTGTTTGATGAACTTATAAAATGCAGATGATACGACAATGGATGTACGCTGACCGAATCTCTGATGAGTTCATTAAAGGCGTGCGTTCTTTTCTCGTTGTGGCAGAGGCAAACAAGCGGAATGGTTTTATCTGTTGTCCATGTGTTGAGTGTCGGAATCAGAAGGAATACTCTTCCTCAAGAGTCCTTCATGGCCACTTGTTTCGGTTTGGTTTCATGTCTGGCTATAATTGTTGAACCAAGCACGAAGAAAGAGGGGTTATGATGGAAGACAACAAAGATGAAGAGAATGATGACAACTATCCTACGTCCCCTGAATACGGTGGTACTACAATGGAAGACAATGATGAAGAAGAATCAGAAGAACGTGCATCATATGAGCCAGATGATGATCTTGGTCGGGCCATTGCTGATGCAAAGGGAGAATGTGATAGCGAAAGGGAGAGGTTGAAATTTGAGCAGATGTTAGATGATCACAACAAATTGTTGTACCCCAATTGCGAAGATGGCCACAAAAAGCTAGGCAACACACTGGAATTGCTAAAATGGAAGGCAGAGGTCGGTGTGCCTGACAAGGGATTTGAAAAGTTGTTGAAGATAATGAAGAAGTTGCTTCCAAAGGATAACGAACTGCCCGCCAGTACTTACGAAGCAAAGAAGGTTGTCTGCCCTCTAGGATTAGAGGTACAGAAGATACATGCATGCATTAATGACTGCATCCTCTATCGCGGTGAGCAGTACGAGAATTTGGATGCATGCCCGGTATGCGCTGCATTGCGGTATAAGATCCGACAAGATGACCCTGGTGATGTTGAGGGGGAGCGCACGAGGAAGAGGGTTCCCGCCAAGGTGATGTGGTATGCTCCTATAATACCACGGCTGAAACGTTTGTTCAGAAATGAAGAGCATGCCAAATTGTTGCGATGGCACAAAGAAGACCGTAAGAAGGACGAGATGTTGAGACAGCCCGCTGATGGGTCGCAGTGGAGAAAAATTGAGAGAAAGTACCCGGACTTTGCAGGTGACGCGAGAAACTTATGGTTTGGTCTAAGTACGGATGGCATGAATCCCTTTGGGGAGCAGAGCTGTAGTCATAGCACATGGCCTGTGACTTTGTGTATGTATAACCTTCCTCCTTGGTTGTGCATGAAGCGGAAGTTAATTATGATGCCAGTGCTCATCCAAGGCCCGAAGCAACCCGGCAACGACATTGATGTATACCTAAGGCCATTAGTTGAAGAACTTTTATAGCTATGGCACAGACAAGGTGTACGTGTGTGGGATGAGCACAAACGTGAGGAATTTAACCTACGGGCATTGTTGTTCGTAACCATCAATGATTGGCCTGCTCTTAGTAACATTTCAGGACAGACAAACAAGGGATACAATCCATGCACACACTGTTTAGATGACACTGAAAGTATTTATTTGGATAAGTGCAAGAAGAATGTGTACCTAGGGAATCGTCATTTTCTTCCACCCACGCATTCCCTAAGAAGGAAAGGCAAGCTTTCAATGGTGAAGCAGATCACCGGAGTAAGCCTGTCCGTCGTACTGGTGATGATGTATTTGATATGGTGAAGGATTTAAAAGTAATATTTGGAAAGGGTCCTGGCGGACAGTCTGTTCCGAAGGAAGCTGGCGGACACACACCCATGTGGAAGAAGAAATCTATATTTTGGGAGCTACCCTATTGGAAAGTATTAGAGGTCCGCTCTGCAATCGACGTGATGCACCTGACGAAGAATGTTTGTGTGATACTGCTAGGCTTCTTGGGCGTGTATGGAAAGAATAAAGATACACCAGAAGCATGACAGGACCAACAGCGTATGAAAGACCGAGAAGGCAGGCATCCAGAGTTGTTTCAAGGTACTGCCAGCTACGCTCTTACCAAGGAAGAGAAGGAAATCTTTTTTGAATGCCTGAGTAGTATCAAGGTTCCTTCTGGCTTATCATCCAATATAAAGGGAATAATAAATATGGCAGAGAAAAAATTTCCAGAACCTGAAGTCTCATGACTGCCACGTGCTTATGATGCAGTTGCTTCCGGTTGCTTTGAGGGGGCTTCTGCCGGAAAATGTTAGAGTACCCATTGTGAAGCTATGTTCATTCCTCAATGCAATTTCTCAGAAGGTAATCGATCCAGAATTCTACCAGGGTTACAGAAAGATGTGGTCCAGTGTCTTGTCAGTTTTGAGTTGGTGTTCCCACCATCCTTCTTCAACATAATGACGCACCTTCTAGTTCACCTAGTCGAAGAGATTACCATTCTCGGTCCTGTATTTCTACATAATATGTTCCCGTTTGAGAGATTCATGGAAGTCTTAAAGAAATATGTCCATAACCGTGCGAGGCCAGAAGGAAGCATCTCCAAGGGATATGGAACAGAGGAAGTCATTGAGTTTTGTGTTGACTTTATTCCTGACCTTAAGCCGATCGGTGTACCTGAATCACGGCATGAAGGGAGACTTAGTGGAAAAGGCACACTAGGAAAGAAAGCAAAGATATGTATGGCTGGACATTCTTTCACTAAAGCACACTGTACAATTCTGCAAAGTTCCACCTTGGTGGCTCCATATATCGAGGTACACAAGAATATTGTACGCTCAAACTACCCGGGGCAGTCTGATAGGTTGATTAGAGATGAACACGTGAAGAATTTCGGCGGTTGGTTGCAGACACATCTCATGAATGACACCACTGTTGGAGATCAGTTGTACTTGTTGGCCAGGTCTCCATCTTCAACTATATTGACTTTCCAAGGTTACGAGAATGGGAATATATTTTACACGCACGCCCAAGATAAAAAGAGCACCAACCAAAACAGTTGTGTCCGATTTGTTGCAATGGACGAGAATGGGAAAAAGGACACATATTATGGTTACATAGAGGACATATGGGAACTTGACTATGGTCCTAATTTCAAGGTCCCGTTGTTTCGATGCAAATGGGTCAAGATGACAGGAGGTGAGGTAACGGTAGACCAGCTGTATGGAATGACAACATTGGATCTCAATAATCTTGCGTACGTAGACGAACCATTCGTCCTTGCCAATGATGTGGCTCAAGTTTTCTATGTGAAGGACATGTCTACTAGACCGAGAAAAAGGAAAGATAATCAAAAGAATATAATATCATACGATGAGCCAAAGCGCCACATAGTTCTTTCAGGAAAAAGAAACATGGTGGGAGTTAAGGACATGACAGACATGTCAGAAGATTATGACAAATTTCATGAAATTCCGCCATTCAAAGTGAAAACTGACCCAAGCATATCGCTAAATAAGGAAGATGCTCCATGGTTACGAACAAGAAGAGAACCAAAACACTAGATGTGGATGTTGGTGATGTAATGTATTAAATATTTTGTGAATTAGTCCTATTTTTCATTTATTAAAGGAAGATGCTCCATGGTTAATAAAGGAATTTCTGAGATTGTTGTAGGGAGGTACCAAAACTGTAGACTAGGTAACACTTAGACATTTATTAATATTAAAAACCAGGACAAACCGGGACTAGCTAACACTGAGGACTAAAGCCACCCCCTTTAGTCATAATCATGCCTAGTCCTATAGTACACAACTTCAGGGTCTTCTTCGTCATCGTCATCATCATCGTCATCGTCACCTGCCACTCCAGAGATCCTCAGCCCAGCCATGGCATATACCGGGGGCACCTGCCACTCCGGCCTCGGATTCATGGCGAGCGGGGGAGGAGTCTCCTAGAAGACGATGCCGCTACCGCCGGGCGGGGGAGGGGCCTTCTTGTGGCTCTATGGCGGGTAGACTTGTGGGCACCGCGATGTAGCGCATCACGCCGATGATAGTACGGTTCGCCCACCACAGACACCGACCGGCTTCATTGTGGTTCATCGGGGGCAGGCCATGACCCTCGTACCTGGCGAGCTCCCTTTCCTGTCGGTTAGCAAAGAAGGCATTCCAGGAGTGATAGTTGTCGGGATCCCACGGGGGATCCATCCGCTGCTCCGGCGTGAGCTCGTGGTAGAAGTGGTTCGTGATGGCCGCCTGTCTGGCGGAGCCTTGAGGCACAGGAGGGACAGGAACCCCTCCAGCGCTCAGCATCCAGCCGGCGGCCGGCCGGTAGCCCGTCGGGCAAGGGTAGTTGGAGGCCCACAACGCCTGGGTCTCCTCGAGGGTCAGAATGGCCCAGTAGGCACTGTCCATAGTTGCGAGAGAGGAAGTTGCGGATGTATGGATAGCCATGGCGTGGTCGACCTATATATAGATGTAAAGTGCCGGAAAACATGGCGGGAAACGGTGGGATATGGCGGGAAATATCTTTAGTCCCAGTTAGTGGCTACAACCAGGACTAAAAGCACCGTTCAGAGGGAAAGGGAGGGAAAACATGACGGGAAGCGGTGGGATATGGCGGGAAATATCTTTAGTCCCGGTTAGTGGCTACAACCGGGACTAAAAGCACCATTCAGAGGGAAACGGCGGGAAAAATAGCGGGAAGCGGTGGGATATGGCAGGAAATATCTTTAGTCCCGGTTTCATGGCTTTCAGTCCAAGAGACGGATGTTATGTGTTGAATCGCGACATAGTTTGTGATACGGTGCCCATATTGTGCATGCATGTGTATATTGGGATGCAGAACAATGTTGCAGGAGGAAGTTTTCCTTTTCGTCGCTCGAAAAAGCCATTTTCCATTTTCCGAGCGCAAAAAGACGGGTCGTTTTGTGAAGCAGCCACCAAAATGCAGTTACAGAATGCTACCATCCCATTTTTCTAAACTAGTACACCACGTTACGTGAACTATATCCCAACCGGGGGATCTCAAACCTTTCTGTCCTTCCCGGGTAAAAAAGATAAATGTTTGCCGAATCGGTAGGAAGTGGGTCCGGTTTGAACTACAAGTACAAGATCTAATGTCCGTGATTTTTTGAAAAAATCATTTTTAGACTCACAATATGTCATTTTTTCAGAGACCCAATGCAAGTTCTAACATTCTCATCCCCTATCTTCACGCACGCCGTTTTGACCTAAGTTCGAAATGGCAAAAAATTCAAAACGGGCATAAAAAATTCAAAAAAGGTACGAACAATGTAAATCCTTCGCGTGGTGTGATATTTTGTGACATAGTTGCAAGGAAAAATATCAAACTTGGTATACTGATTATGTCTCCAAAAAACCTTCACAAAATGACCTATGATGTTCGAGGTTTCATGGCTTTCGGTCCAAGAGACGGATGTTATGTGTTGAATCGCGGCATAGTTTGTGATACGGTGCCCATATTGTGCATGCATGTGTATATTGGGATGTAGAACAATGTTGCAGGAGGAAGTTTTCCTTTTCGTCCCTCGGAAAAGCCATTTTCCATTTTCCGAGCGCAAAAAGACGGGTCATTTTGTGAAGCAGCCACCAAAATGCAGTTACAGAATGCTACCATCCCATTTTTCTAAAATAGTAGACCACGTTACGTGAAATATATTCCAACCGGGGGATCTCAAACCTTTCTGGACTTCCCGGGTGAAAAAGACAAATGTCTGCCGAATCGGTAGGAAGTGGGTCCGGTTTGAACTACATGTACATGATTTAACGTCCGTGATTTTTTGAAAAAAATCATTTTTAGACTCACAATATGTCGTTTTTTCAGAGATCCAATGCAAGTTCTAACATTCTCATCCCCTATCTTCACGCATGTCGTTGTTTCTAAAAAGGTTTTAAACAGGCATATAATAATTAATTTTAAAAAAGGTTTTAAAAAAGGTTTTGAAAATGCTTTTAAAAAAGGAACTTTAGCCCCGGTTTGAACTACAAAATGGGGCTAAAGGGGTGCGGGGCTGCTCACGAAACCCGGCGCCCCGAAAACCCTTTAGCCCCGATTTGTGCTACCCACCGGGGCTAAAGGTCCCCCTTTAGCCCCGGTCGGTAGCACAAACCGGGGCTAAAGGGGGGGTGGGTATAAATACCGACCCCGTGCTCCCCGGTTCGTGCACCGAACTGGAGCGCACAAATCGACCCCGCCACCGCCGTCTTCCTTAGGGTCTGGGCTTCCCCGGTGAAAAAGACAAATGTCTGCCGAATCGGTAGGAAGTGGGTCCGGTTTGAACTACAGGTACATGATCTAACGTCCGTGATTTTTTGAAAAAAATCATTTTCAGACTCACAATATGTCGTTTTTTCAGAGACCCAATGCAAGTTCTAACATTCTCATTGGGTTCGAGCTTGTCCGGCATTTCTCCGCTTTGGGTTCGAGCTTGTCCGGCATCAACATCTTGACGTAAGCTTCGCATCCCCAAACTTTAAGAAACGACAACTTAGGTTTAGCGCCAAGCCACAGTTCATACGGTGTCGTCTTAACGGATTTAGATGGTGCCCTATTTAAAGTGAATGCAGCGGTTTCTAATGCATAACCCCAAAATGATAACGACAAATCAGTAGAGACATCATTGATCGGACCATATCTAATAGATTTCGATTCCGGCGTTCAGACACACAATTGCACTATGGTGTTCCGGGTGGCGTGAGTTGCGAAACGATTCCGCTTGCTTTAAGATGCGTGATAAAATCATAACTCAAATATTCACCTCCACGATCGGATCGTAGAAACTTAATTTTTCTGTTACGATGGTTCTCCACTTCATTCTGAAATTCTTTGAACTTTTCAAATGTTTCAGATTTATGTTTCATTAAATAGATATACCCATATCTACTTAAGTCATCGGTAAAAGTGAGAAAATAGCGATATCCACTGCGCGTCGAAACACTCATCGGTCTGCATACATCGGTATGTATGATTTCCAACAAGTCCGTTTCTCGCTCCATCATACCAGAGAATGGGGTTTTGATCATCTTGCCCACGAAGCATGGTTCGCATGTGTCAAATGATTCAAAATCAAGAGACTCCAAAAGTCCATCAGAATGGAGTTTCTTCATGCGTTTTACACCAATATGACCTAGACGACAGTGCCACAAATAAGTAGTATTATCACTATCTACTTTGCATCTCTTAGCCTCAATGTTATGGATGTGTGTTTCATCCCTTTCGAGATTCAGAAGAAATAAACCATTCACAGCAGGTGCATGACCATAAAAGATATTACTCATATAAATGGAACAACCATTATTCTCAGATTTAAATGAATAACCGTCTTGCAATAAACACGATACAGATATGATGTTCATTCTCAACGCAGGCACATAATAACACTTATTGAGGTTTAAAACTAATCCCGAAGGTAAAACTAAGGAGAGCGTGCCGACGGCCATCACATCAACTCTTGATCTGTTGCCAACGCGCATCGTCACCTCATCCGTCGCAAGCCGCCGACTATTCTGTAGCTCCTGTTTCGAGTTACAAATATTAGCAACTGAACCAGTATCAAATACCCAGGCACTAGAACGAGGGCTAGTAAGGAAAACATCAATAACATGTATATCAAATATACCTTTGATGGTGCCAGCCTTCTTGTCCGCTAAGTACTTCAGACAGTTGCGCTTTCAGTGACCCTTGTCCTTGCAATAGAAGCACTCAGTGTCCGGCTTAGGTCCAGACTTGAGCTTCTTCTCAGCAGTGGCAACGCGCTTGCCGCTGCCTTTCTTGAAGGGCTTCTTTGCACCCTTACCTTTCTTAAAGCTGGGGGGCTTGTTGACCATCAACACATGATTATCCTTTTTGATGTCGACCTCCGCAGCTTTCATCTTAGCGAAGAGCTCGGTGATCGTATCAGTGGAACCAATCTGATTATGAGTCACTACAAAACTTTTGTAGCTGGGAGGGAGTGATTGCAGAACCCTGTCAATCTTGAGCTCCTCTGGAATCTTGCAGTCCAGTTGCTCAAGGCGTTGAGTGTAGCCCGACATCTTTATGGCGTGCTCACTAACGGAACTCCCTTCCTCCATCTTGCAGTTAAAGAATTTCTCTGAGATCTCATATCTCTCAGAACGGGCCTGAGTCTGAAACATAGTTTTCAGCTCCTCAAGAATCTCAAAGGGCCCGGGATAATATTCAAAACGATTTTGAAGGACCGATTCCATAGCAAACAACATGGTGATCTTAATCACACCATAATCATATTTGCGCGACTGATAAATAGCTTTCTCATCAGCCGGCGCATCTACAGCAGGGGCGTCACCTAGCGCATTCTCAAGGACATAGTCCTTTTGTCCGCCAGAGAGAATGATTCTCAGATTGCGGAACCAGTTGGTGAAGTTAGACCCATTGTTCTTAAGCTTTTCTTTCTCAGCAAAAACGTTGAAGTTGAAGTTGGACTTAGCCATTTGATCTACAATATTTGCAAGTACAAATTAGACTATGTTCATGATAACTAGTTCAACTTAATCAAATTACTAGATGAACTCCCACTAAATTCAACATCCCTCAAGTTGTTTAGTGAACATGATCCAAATTCACCACAGCTAATCCGATCTTCACGAGAAGAGATGTGGTTTCAATGGTGGACAACGAAGTGTCTATCATATCGTTCATATGACTCATGCTTAACCTTTCGGTTCATGTGTTCCGAGGCCATGTCTGTACATGCTAGGCTCGTCAAGTCAAACCCAAGTATTTCCGCGTGTGCAAAACTGGCTTGCACCCGTTGTATGTGAACGTAGAGTTTATAGAACCTGATCATCACGTGATGCTTGAACACGACGAACTTTCGCAACGGTGCATACATGGGGAGAACACAGTTTTATCTTGATCTTTAAGTGAGGAATCATCTTATAATGCTACCGTCGCGATCTAAGCATAATAAGATACATAAAAGGATAAACATCACATGCATATAACTTTATGTGACATGGTATATCCAATCTTCGCGCAATGATCTCCATCTTGTGCGTGCCGGCATGATCTCCATCACTCCACCATGATTGACTCCACCACGAATAGCAACTACAAATATTGCTAACTACTTAGCGATAAAGTAAAACTATTACATGGCGTATAAGAAGTTAACACACAGGTCATACACAATTATAAAGACAACCATATGGCTCCTGCCGGTTGTGTACTCATCGACATGCAAGTCGTGAAACATTACAAAACATGATCATTGCATACAACATACACATCACATCTTGGGCCATACCATATCACAGAAAACACTCCCTGCAAAAACAAGTTAGACACCTCTACTTTGTTGTTGCATGTTTTACGTGGCTTATGGGAGTAGCAAGCTAAGAACGATTCTTACCTACGGAAAGCCACAACAGTGATATTATGGTTTCCAAACTCCGGTGTAAATCCCATGACAACTATAGTGAGAGAAACTGGCATCCACCAGCCGCTTGTGTGGAACAAGCCACACGTCAAGTGCGGAGCCGGTCTCGCGAACGAGGTCGCGTAAGGTTGGCCTGGACCGCTTCGATCTCACTATCCCGCGTCATAAGAAGTACACAAACAAGAGGCTTGTAACAAAAAACATCAACGCCCGCAACAACCATGTTGCGTTCTACTCGTGAAACACATATACGCATAGATCTAGCTCTGATACCACTGATGGGTTTCGCAGCATAGTAAATCAAAAAATTTCTACAGATGCAAACGGGAAAGCCAAGATCTAATCTAGGAGATGCAAATAACGAGGGGGATAGATGAGATCTGCATACCCTTGAAGTTTCGCACAGCGGAACGTTCGACGGAACGTGGGTGATGTAGTCGTATTCGCTTCTCCTCCTCGCGATTCGATCCGATCTAACACCGCAAGTGGCGATGCCTCCAAGAGATGCACACGTGCGGCACCTCGACGTCTCCTCCTTCCTCGGTCCAACAAGTATGGTGGAGAGATGGATTCGATCTACAACGCAACGGCGCGGTGCAAGTGGTGGAGAGTTTCTGCAGCAGGGCTTCGCCTACACGCAGTCGGGAGGGAGAGAGAGGAGGGCAGCAGGGCGGCTAGGGCTTGAGGAGGAGGTGTGGGAGGGGTGCGCCCCCAGCCCTATTTATATAGAGGGGTGGGCGGCCATCCCTTGCCCCTCCCCCAAGCCCTAGGGCCGGCGGCCAAGGAGGGAGGAGTGGGGGGCAAGTTTCCCCCCCTTCTAGAAGCTCCCCTAGGGTTTCCCTAGGGTTTGGCCGGCTGCGCCCTATGGGCCCTTGTGCCCCTAGCCCAATGCGGCCAGGGAACTCCCTCATAGACCCATGCCCCCTCCCGGCAGGTGGGGCCACGTTGGTCCCCCTCTGGAAGGTTCTAGAAGCTTCCGGTACAATACCGATTAACCCAAAACAATTCCGAACTCCAAAAACTGCATTGCCTTATATGAATCTTATTCTCTGGACCATTCTGGAACCTCTCGTGATGTCCCGGATCCCATCTGAGACTACAAACAAAAGCTCATAAACCAATTATCCAATCTATCCTAGTGTCTAGACACGTTAAGTGTGTGACCCTTCGGGTTCGAGAATATGCAGACATGATCTTATATCAATTATCAACAGCGGGGTCTGGAAACCCATATTGACTCCCACACATTCATCGATGATCATATCCTATGAACCACGATGCCAGGATTCAATCAATCCCATATATATATTCCCTTCGTCTCGCGATATTTTACTTGCCCGAGATTTGATCGTCGGTACCGTCATACCTAGTTCAATCTCGTTCACAACAAGTACTTTACTCGTTCCGTAATCCGATATCACTTTGTGATTAACTCCTTAACCACATGCTTGCAAGCGGTGTTGATATCGATTACCGAGTGGGCCCGAAGTATATCTCTCTGACTTGGGAGGGACAAATCCCATCTCGATACATACAACCCAAAAGGTACTTTCCGATCACCTGAGAGACACCTTTATTATCACCCTCTCATAGGATGACATTTGATGACCTCAAAGCTTTCTCCCGATACCAGGGAGTTGTATTATCTCATGGTCTAAGTAATACAATATTTGATATAAGAAAAGCTTCGCAAAGATGAACACGATGACACGATCTAATTGCTCCGCTTAGTTTGGGTCTGTCCATCATGTCATTCTCCCAATGATATGATCTCATTATTAATCGACAGCTCATGTCTATGGTTAGGAAACTTTAACCATCATTAATCAATGAGCTAGTCCATAGAGTCATACTAGGGACACGGTGTTGTTCACAAACCACACAAGTATTAAAGTTTCCGCTTAATACAATTCTAGCATGGAATATAAACTTTATCATGAACAAGAATTATAATAATAATATCTTTATTATTGCCTCTAGGGCATAATTCCAACAGGTTCCTACACTTTGGGTGCACACCTCCCGCGGCTCAGAAGCCGGGGCTCGACGTCTTCGCTGAGCTAGCTAGATGTGTAATAGGGTTGTATTGTTGTTTAATTGGTACTTTATTGTTGTACTAGCTGGATTATTCGAGATGTATTGTTGTTTAACTGGTACTTTATCTTTCTTTATCGCATTGTTTAAGCTGGATTACTTTATCTTCCTTTATTTTATCGCATTAAGCAAAATGGTTTTATCTTTCTTCTATATTAGTTAAGTTATGGACGGTAGAGACAACGAAGAGCACATCATGTACAACATGATATATGAGGGTACAAGAGGTTACAATTATGATGGAGCAGACGATGAGGGAAATGATGATGGCTCCCAATACCTCAACTTGGATGAAGCCGACAGAAGAGACGACTATGACGAATTCTTTGATGGAGACGACGGTGGAACTGACGGTGGAGACACCACCATAGCAAACACCGGCGAGGTATATAAAGCCTCTGCTGATCACGAGCTAGTAGATGCATTAGTTGATTCATATATATATATATATGTACTAACGACTATTTCTTCTCTTAGACCTCCGTATCGGGTGAATCTTCTGCAAGGAAACGAGGCCCGACCAAAAAGTTGGCTGACGGTATGCGTTTCACCATTGATCTAGTGTCTGAGTTCGGCGAACCTTTGGAGCCGAAAGAGGCCGCAAGTGTATTTGTATACCAATGCGGAGCGATAGTCAGGGACGTCATCCCGATCACTACTCAGAAGTGGAATAAGCCAGGAAAGGAAAGTGATCGAGTTGGAGAAACTTTTGTCGATGACAGAGCCAAAGACGGTATTTGGAATTCAATCATGGCACACTTTTCTCTGCCTGAATTGGACACTCCTGAAATCACTGAGGCATTGAGGTTACAAGTCAGAAAGTGGGCCCTTAAGAATATGGGTGGACAGTTCAAGGACTGGAAGAAAAGATTGTACAACAACTTTGCCAAGAAAGGGCTGACTCCACCATTCACTGGCCCGCTGGAGAAGCAGCGGGATAACTGGGCCCCATTTGTGACATATAAGGAATCAGAAGCAGCTACGACCAAGTCGGAAAAGAATAAGTTAAATGCGGCCAAAAAGAAATATCACCATACTATGGGGACAAGTGGCTACAAGACGGCCGTGCCTAAGTGGACAAAAACCGAGAAAGAAATGCGTCTAAAAGGGGTCACGCCAGCTACACATCAATGGCCCGTGAGGTCAAAAAATTGGCTCCCTGGGCATGGGGGGTCATATGACACTGAAACCGGGGAGATTATTGTTACAAAGGAGGCCATTACTAAACCCAAAGATGAACTTGTTAAAGTGATACAACTAAGAAAAGATGGAAAGTTCATTCCCGACAGAGAGAACGATGAGATGACATATGCCCTGGGGAATCATGAAAAAGTCGGACGAACACGAGGCTTTGGCCCATCTATTCCATGGAAGACAGGGTTTCCCGTTGACATCGACACTTATAGAAGCCGATCTAGAAAAACGAACCGGCAGAAGGCGGAGGAGGCAGCGCGGTTGGAGGCGGTTGAAAAAAGGAACGAGGAATTTCAAGTCATGTTCAAGCTGCAGCAGGAGCAGATTAATGAACTTAGAGTATTGGCCTGACAGCAAGATCCTGCGTTAGACAGTCCGGTGGGCCCATCTCAGCGGAGAAGCAACGTGGCTTCCACGGAGGTACAAGCTAATAATCTAATGCTGATGCACAATAATGCAACGATGGTTCGCTAACCCGTGGATGAAGTCGAGGCAAGGACAGCTTGTGAGCTACATGTCACACTGAAGAACATTTCTATGAAGGTGGCGCTCGGCTTTTCTTTACCTTGTCCACTGGAAGCGACCTACCATGGAAGTCAGATTCCAGCTGGCTATGCTCGTGTCAGTGTGGATGAAGTTGAACTGACATGTCGATCACTTGAGCTTGACATCCCTGCAGGCGAAGGGGAGAAAACACTTGGAGAAGTGGAGGGTGGGATCATTCTTTGGAAAAAACAACACATCGTGTTTCCAGGCTCGGCGCCAAGGAAATCTTCCCCTCCGAGAAGCAATCCATCACCTCCAAGGCCACCATCACCTCCGAGTCCACCGTCTCCACCAAGAAACAATAGTCCACCCCTTCCTGAGAGGGATCGCAGCGCGACTGCATCTCCATCTCCGGCGCCTCCGCCTCCGCCCACTGAATCAAAGGGAAGAAAGCGGAAGAATAACACCGCTACATCGAGGGAGACCCGACGCCGAAAACGACAAGATCCCCTACCAAGAGTACCTCCGTCTCCTCCCAAGTTAGATTATCACCGGACTGATGAGGAAAGCGCGGTGATCTCCCGGGCCGAAGTGAAGGCCCATTTTGCACCAAAACAACCCGAGCCACAGGTGCTAGTTGATCCAAAAGTCAAGAAGCACTTCAAGGCATTCCTTGACCAACCACCCCAACATGTGTTAAATAGGAAAGATGACTATACACGCTGTCTTACGAAGACACTAAAAGAGAAGTCATCAAGCAGTACTGCAAGTGGGAGAAAATCAAAAGAAGTTGCCCAGCTCGGCAAACAGGCAAAACAATCCATTGCCCCGCTCAAGGTGTTACCCCAGCCCACACAAGGTGGAATAGATATGGAAATAGCTATTAAATTAGCCAAGGAGTGTAACGTGCCGATCGAAGCACTTCTAGCCGGCGGAGATAATGTCGCCAAGGGACCAATAGCACGAAAATTTGTCTACGGGGAGCCTGTGGTCAGCGATGAGGTATTCGATGATCTACCAACACATATGCGACTGTTGCATATCTGGTACTTGAAAGTCACAAAGGAAGGTCGACAATTTCTCCTATGTAAAGTTGGAGAGGAGTACTTCCGTCCAGACGAGATCTCCATTGAACTTTGTGAACTATTTCAGTTATTCAACCTAGACGCCCTCGACAAGTCCCTCCTCAGCATATATTGTCTGTAAGTAATTAAGTCACTAACTCAGCTCGTTCAATTCATTTCCTGTCGTTATCCTCACTATATCTCTTTTTGTATGCTATTATATATGTAGAATGAAGATTCAAGAATGTATAAGAAAGTCAATCTACAGCATTGGGTTCGTTGACCCAAACAGAGTAAATGGACATACGCTTATAAATAACCTCGAGGAAACAGAGGATAACTTGTTAATATTTTTAATGGAGCAACATTACAAGACACAAATACTATTTCCTTACAACTATGGATAAGAGTCTTACTGTCCTGTACACATTCAATTTTTGTTTACTCGATGTTAAGTGTATATAAACGATCGCAGCTTCCACTGGATTCTTCTAAACATTGACGTTGACCATGCAAAAGTTGAAATCTCGGACTCGTTAAAGAAGCCGATGGAAGACTACCGTAGCATAATTGATTGCCTCCAAAAGTAATTTCAATCATTATATCTTTCTCTTTCGTTCATTCTCTGAGATGTAAACTAGTTAATAAATCATTCATTTCTTTTTTGCCGGACAGAGTTTGGAAAAGGTTCACGAAGGAGGTTCAGGGTGAATGGCGTGAGGAGCTCACTTTTCGTACGGTCCTGGTAAGTAGTATGAGAGCTAGGGGACTAATTTATGTGGATATTACAATTATCATTCTTACAATTATCATGCTTGATTATTATTTGATTGAATTATATTCTCGATCGAAAAGTGTGCGACGTAGCCACAAGGGACTAATTTATGTGGATATTACATATGTGAGTTCATTCGTGGGTGTATGGAGCAGGGCACAGACTTTCTTCAAGTATGTAAACAATATATTCACAATTTATTCTATACCATAGTTTTTGTTGAGTTCCATTCATAATGATCTACTTCTTTATATATAGTTGGATGCGATGTGGGATAAGCTCCTACCACATGAACGCCTACTAGCAATTCAAGAGGAGTTCTCGGGATTTTTTCTCAGGGACGTCATAAACTCAAAAGGAGAGTACAGCGTAGATAGACCTTCGTGTAATCATGGATAGACACAAATGGACATTATATGTTGTAATGATGATCTTGGTGTAAATCAATTAGATGAGCTCTAGTCTCGGTTGTGTATATATTTATATATATTTATGTTATCGTGAGTGAAATTATATTATATATGCATCAATGTATACAGCATGTAGTAGCGTAGAATAATATGTATATGAAAACACAAAATAAAAAATAATCAAACACAAAAAAAGAAAACCCTAAAACCCCACCTCCTGCCGTGGCAGCAGTTTTGTGCAAAATGCTGCCGCCGGCAGAAGAACTTCTAAATATCCTCCAGCCCAGCGCGCACAGAGCGGCCGCGTGGAGATAAGCTAGTCCCGGTTTGTAACAGAACCAGGACTAAAGGCCTAACCTTTAGTCCCGATACGTTAGTCCCGGATTGCAATCCGGGACTAAAGCCTCTTACAAACCGGGACTAGTGTCATGTTTTCTACTAGTGATGCTACGCTTATCTATAGGAGTATGTCCATCACACCATTCTCCTAATGATATGATCTTGTTGTTAATAACATCTCAATGTTCATGATCTAGAAACCACAATCATCTATTAACCAACAAGCTAGTATTATAAAGAGGCTTTACTGTCACATCCCAAATTTTAGATTTGGTCTTGCATATCATTCATAGCATTGCATCATATCTTTCCATGCAAAACCGTCGAGTAGAAAGGTTCGGCGAAACGCCTATTGCAAAACCCTATTTTGTTTCGATCCAAGTTTCCTGCGGGGAGCTCTAGTAAGACTTCCAAAAACCACCCCTGTAGGTTCGAGTTTTCGCGCAAACTTTGACTGAAGGTTGTTCCCCTCGACGATACGAACCCGTAGGCGCGAGAATCGCTCCAATCGGAGTTCGTATGCAAAAGACTCGGACGTTTTAGTAAACCGCCGGAAAACTGTCCGAAAGTCCGGACCGATTTCCGAGTTGTAGTCCAACTGCGGACCGATTTGGTTCAGGATTTTTTTTCTTCTTCTCTTCACACGTGAAGGACCAAATAAAAGGAGGGCCCCACCCCTGGCCTCGGTTCCCGTGCACGCAACCCAAACCGCCGCCGCCATCTCCTCCCTGGCACGCACGCACGCAGACCGCCGCCGCCGCCGCTTCTCCTCGCCGCCGCCGGCCACTCCTTCGCCGCCGGCCATCGCCGCGTCTGTTGCCGGGTTCGCCTCGATCTCCTCTTTCCGTTCCCGTGCTCCGCGTCTCCATCCGCCGCCGCCATCTGCGCCATGCAGATCGCCGCGTACGCGCGCGTGTTTATTATTCTGGGAGTCGTAGTTGACCGTGTGTTACGTGCAGGTAGAACCACGACGCCGGAACCGATCGTCGCCGCCGTCCGGAGTTCGCCGGAGTTCGATTCGCCATCCGATTCCGGTAAGACAGCAGCCACCGTCAGATCTCAGATCAGCGGCGTAGATCGTTCGTTGACTGGTCGGCACTCCAGACGTTGACTAGTCAGACGCCCCAGACATTGACTGGTCAGACGCCCAGTCAGCGCCCAGTCATCAGACACAGTTGACTGGGTCAATTTCGTTAATCCTATTAGTTGGCAGATTTCGGTAGAATCTTGTAAATTGCGTAGAAATTAAACCGCTTGGCCAAAAATTGCAAATAAAATATGCACGAGTTCAGTGAGTCGTATAGAATCTCGCTGTACCTTTGTTTCAGACTTTTACCATCAGGTTTAGTACAGTTTAATCAAATGAGTTAATGGCCTTTTCGGAGTAATAAATTCGTAGAAAAAGATCCGTAGCTCCAAAAATCGCATGTGATATGTCCCTGAACTCGTATGAATGAGAGGAATCTCATCGTGAAATAAAAGATAGGCTCACAGTAAAAACTTCTGCAGTATTTGTCTAATGGCTTTCTGCAGTGTTTTAATTACTCGGGATGTTTTATAACTCCTTTTTGAGTAATTCCAATTGGTACTGTTTCTTATCAGCGATGCCTATGCGGTAGAATTTTTCCAAGATTTTAATAACTGTTTACTACCGGTAGTGAATTAGTTAAGTTCTAGCTCTAGTAGTGATCATTACTTCTGGTTAATAGTTTCCCTTGCGCCAAATCTATTTTCCATGCATGTATTCGGTAGTAATATGTATTAGTATTATGTGGTGCAGCTGTAGCACCAATTCACTTGCCGTTCTTGCATTCATGCATCATCTTTGTTGCATATGTTTGTGAATTGTTTGTTTATGAATGCAATTGTGTCGTGTAGATTGTGTGGAGTGCAACCCTTGCTCATGTGTGGATTGTTCCTCCGACCGCTACAACCAAGGCAAGTAGATGCTACTTTGTTCATGATATCGTCCTACTATTTTCAATGCATTGTCGTGTATTTTGTAGATGCATGTGTAGGATGATACTATCGCTATGCTATGTCCTATTATGTGGTAGGACCCTCTTTGTAGATGAACCACCGTTGTAGATGTGCTTAGCCATGCTATGTTGAACGAGGGCTGGGTTACATCATTGATACTTGTTTTCTCAAAGTATTGGTTTGTGAAAACTAAAACAACTTAATCAATGAATCCCCTGGGTGTGATGGTATTGATAAATTTTGGTGGTTTCATTGCGGAAAGGCACCTAGGTATCAAGAGAGAATGATTGGCTTCTTTATTGTGTAGCTTACGTGTACAACCATGTGCCAATAATGAAATGGGCGGTTGGTTGGACTTAGTAGGTTGTGGTAACTCGAACCCGCGTATCCAGAGATGTAGAATTTTGGTAGGTTGGACCGGTGCGCGTCGGGATTGAGGAGCTACTTCCCGAACAGTCTCTTCTTGGTCTTCTCCCTATCATCACCCAAAATGAGAGTGATGGTACGAGCTGGGCTGGCCAAGTCACATGGGTAAAGTGTACTAACCTCTGCAGAGTGTATAATCTAATCGATTAGCCGTGTCCCCGGTTATGGACATCTGAGTTACTAGATATTGATTCCATGACATGTTTCTCGCTCATTCTAATTTCATAATTGCTTTAACATTGTTGGGTTAACTTAATTGGGATCTTTTCAAAGAAAATTCAAAACTGTTTATGAAAGTAGGACAAAGTTATTTACAAATGCAAGCCAGACACAGCTCCACTTGCCAAATATGCATGTAGATGTTAGTACTATTGTCTCCATTACTAGCTCTACTTGCCATACATTCCATGTATTTACCCTTCGGGGCTGTTGCGTTTTATGCTGCAGGTTATTCCGATTCTGATTGATCGTTATAGGCCACGGTATTCCACTCGGCACTTGTTCACTTGTGGGCAATTTGAAGATTGGAGGATTTACTCGCTTTTGTTGCTACCTGAACAATTTGAGCTAGCTTTATGCTAAGCTTTTATATTGTAATAATGGTACTCTGGATCTTGTAGATCATGATACACGGTTATTTGCTATGATTATCTATCTTACTCTATTATGGGCCAATGAACCGATCCAGGGATTGGCATGTCACATAGTGGCCACGGTCTTATCAGAACCGGGGTGTCACAGGATGGTATCAGAGCCCGTGTGTCGACTGTAGGATCGTGACCTAGGATTGGATTAGGAAGCCATAGAATTACTAAAGCCTATATTAACTCTGTCTTTCCTCTTATGCCTTTCACCCTCGTAAATTCTTACCATATGCTATTCTCACACTTTCCTCTTTTACTTGATAGATGGGAGACATCAGGACTGAGTATGTCACCATGGAGTCACCAAGGCCCTTTGCAAGGCAGTTAGCTCAGCTCTCTCAGTCATTGGGATTGCCACTGCCTATGTTCAAGGGAAGAAGGCTGTGCACCTATGGATATGGAGAGGATGCATGGGAGATCACTACCTTCATATTCAGAGATGCCGCCTTGCCAAACCCCGCGCACTTGGTCTACACCAAGATATACTGCAACTGGGGACTTGGAATCAACTTGGCCATACATGAAGCCCTGTCTCGCCAGTGCCACTATGTCCGACACCTACTGCTAGCAGATTCACCCTACCGTGATTATGGAAGGCGTGATGAAGAAGGGAACATTGTGATTACCCCGGGCGACAGGAACAACATGTCGCCCCGTCGGAGGCACATAGAGGACATGGAGAGGGAGAATGGAGCTCTAGCAGAGAAGGTGAGGATGTTGAAGGAGATAGCAGACTTTACTAGCAATGGAATGGTGGTCCAAGGACAGGAGATAGACACTTTGCATGAAGCTGTGGGAGTTCTGGAGACTGCCCTGATAGCCAGAGATGAGACCATAGCCCATCTTCATGGTACTGTGCAGGAGAATACCCAGAGCATACAGCAGTTGCAAGGGACCGTCCAGGAAAGGGACCAAACCATTGAAGCTATGACAGCCCAGATTGCCGCTCTCCAAGCACAGCTGAATCCACCCTCTGATGATGACAATGGAGATGATGGCAACAATGGGGATGATGATGACAGTGGAGACGATGATGATGATGAGGACGAGGATGATGATGATGGAGACGATGATGGTGGAGGAGATGAAGCTGTTGCTGAAGCAGCTGAGGATGAAGAAGAAGAAGAGGAGGATCCAGAAGAGGTGGAGTTTGAAGTCTCAAGTGATGGTTCAGGAGAGGTGTACACTCCGCCGCCATGGTTGTACCGCGATCCGAAGCGCCAACGCATGACCGCAAGGACCTACCTCAATCTCTTCAAGAAGTAGATAGAAGTCCACCAATTAGTCCACGTTAGGAGAACTCGTTAAGATTAGTCTCGATCATTGTGAAGCTTAGTTCGTGTTAGTTCAAAAGTGTTTAGTTTCTTATTTGTGTACTCCAATATCCCAGGATTTATTTGTGCGAATTTTAATGAAAGAGTTATGGCAATTTGGTTACTATCTGTGTGTTTTTCGCTGCAGTTTTCTGCTGATACAGCAGTACTGCGCGATTTTTCATATTTTTCTGGTAACTCGGAAAAATCTGAAAAACATTGGGCTGATGCGAAACTCTCTGTTCCATATGCACAAAAAATTTCTTAATTTTTGGACGAGTTTAAGTCAGGCGGAAAAATTCGTGAACGCTGCTGGACTGTTCTGGCAGAATTGCCGTTTTGTTGATTAGTTGATCTATTGTTTAGATAACCAATGCCAACTCTTGCAAAACTATTTCAGTAGTTATATACTGCTAGGATAACACCTGGGATGTTGCTGGATCGCTTGTTTGTTGATGTGTTGCTTGCTTGTGATTGTCTGCTATTGTTTGTTGTTGTTTGATCATATGCATGGGTAGAATCCTATTGTCGTAGTTGATTCCTTCTAAACTTATCTATGCTGAACCGCAGATGCCTCCTCGCTGCCAACCCACTGAGATGGAGCAGCTCATGGCAGCTCAGGCACAGCTGACCCAAGTGATGACTCAGTTCATGGCAAACCAGAACAACAACAATGGAAACAATCAGCCTCAGGGAGATGCTCTCACCAGATTTCTGAGGCTAAGGCCAGCTAAGTTCTCTACTGCAACGGAACCAATGGTTGCTCTCGACTGATTGCGTTCAGTCAACAAGGATCTAGTGACTGTCGGATGCACTGATGCTGAGAAGGTGAGATTTGCCTCTCACCTACTGGAGGGACCAGCCGCTTCTTGGTGGGACACATTTCAGATCACCCACCCGCTGGATACCGTGACTTGGGCAATGTTTGAGGAAGGTTTCAGGACCAACCACGTGTCTTCAGGAGTTCTGAGCCTGAAGAGGAAGGAGTTCCGCAACTTGCGCCAAACCAATCGCATCGTGGCCGAGTACATTGAGGAGTTCAACAACTTGTCCCGTTATGCACCTGAGGATGTTGACACTGATGCCAAAAGGAGGGAGAGATTCCTGGATGGCCTCAGTGATGAGCTTTCAGTACAGCTACTTGTGGTTTATTGCCCCACTTTCCAGGAGCTTATGGACAAGGCCAGAATCTTGCAAGGGAAGCACAAGCAAGTGGAGAACCGCAAGAGAAAGAACAACAATCACCACTCTGGTTCACACCACAAGACTCGCACTTCATATGATGGATACTCCAAGCATGGAGGAAGTGACCATGGGAGCAATGACCGCCGCGATGGACATCGTCATGACAACCACAGGAGCAGCCACCACAACCACAAGGGAGGACACTCTCACCACTCTGGAGGACACGGTGGGCATGACCGCAACCGTGATCGCAACTTCGTGAAGAAGGATCTGAGTGAGGTGACGTGCTTCAAGTGCAAGCAGAAGGGACACTATGCTGACAACTGTCCGGAGAGGAAAGGACTGAAGCCAACCAACGGTGAGAAGGCCACAGTGAACCACATGAATGTGGAGGAGATTCCAGATGAGCCTGACCTTGTGATTGGTAAGTTCCCAATCAACACTTACCCTGCAATTATACTTTTCGATACTGGTGCATCGCATTCATTCATATCAAGGGAATTTGTGGATAAGTATAAGTTACCTACTGAGTCTATGAAAAGGTCTATTAGAGTGAGTTCACCTAGAGGAGATATGATAGCTAGCGCGGGATGCCGCAATTTAACTGTGAGGATTGGAACACACAACTTCATCGCACATCTAGTAGTGTTGGATTCACAGGGATTAGATGTCATTCTGGGTATGGATTGGATGTCTATGCATGGGGGACACAGATTGTGCACAGCGAGCTGTTTCACTCAAAACCCCGGATGGTAAGAGGATTAGATTCAAGTCGGCTGCACGACCAGGAAGATGTAAGTTGAATTCTCTTAAGGGGGTTAGCATGGATACTGTGCCAGTGATTAGGGATTACCCTGACGTGTTTCCGGAAGAGCTGCCAGGGATGCCACCTGACAGAGAAGTAGAGTTTCTTATCGACCTGATGCCGGGAACATGACCTATAGCAAAGAAACCATATAAGATGGATGTCGATGAGCTGAAGGAATTGAAGAAACAGTTGAAGGAACAACTGGAAAAGGGATTCATTCAGCCTAGTGCGTCGTCATGGGGAGCACCTGTTCTATTTGTGGAGAAGAAAGACAACACCAAGAGATTAGTGGTAGACTATCGCTCGCTGAATGAAGTAACCATTAAGAACAACTACCCTCTGCCGAACATAAATGACTTGTTTGATCAACTGGAAGGAGCAAAGGTGTTCAGCAAGATTGATCTGCGATCAGGCTATTTCCAATTGAAGATCCGAGAGGAGGATGTACCAAAAACTGCCTTCACCACTAGGTATGGTTTATATGAGTATACGGTTATGTCATTTGGACTAACGAATGCCCCGGCATACTTCATGACCATGATAAACAAGGTATTTATGGAGTATTTGGACAAGTTCGTAGTGGTGTATACTGCTGCAGCCTTTGCCCGTGCCGGATTGGAAATGGGATAGAGTGGGAATGGACTTTATCACAGGACTGCCCAGGACCAGGTCAGGATATGACTCTATTTGGGTAGTGGTCGACCATTTGACCAAGGTAGCCCACTTTATACCGGTGAAGACGACCTATACGAGTGCAAAGTTGGCCAAGATTTACATGTACAGGATTGTGTGCCTACATGGAGTTCCCAAGAGTATCGTATCTGATAGAGGCACCCAATTTACCTCACACTTCTAGCGCCAGCTGCACGAGTCACTTGGTACTAGATTGGAGTTTAGCACAGCGTTTCACCCACAGACTGATGGACAGACCGAGAGGGTGAATCAGATTTTGGAGGACATGCTAAGAGCTTGCGCCTTGGCTCATGGTTCTAGTTGGGATGAGAATTTGCCGTATGCCGAGTTTTCCTACAACAACAGCTATCAAACCAGCATCAAGACGTCACCGTTCGACGTACTGTATGGGAAACAATGTCGTACCCCATTGCTGTGGGATGGAGTAGGAGAACGTCAGCTGTTTGGACCTGATTTGATCAAGGACGCTGAGGAGAAGGTCGCTTTGATTAGAGATAGGCTGAAAGTAGCACAATCAAGGCAGAAGAGCTACGCTGACGCCAAACGCAAGGAAGTGGTGTATGAGATAGGTGATAGAGCATACCTTAGAGTATCGCCGCTTCGTGGAATCAAGAGATTTGGAATTAAGGGTAAGCTGGCACCTCGATTTATTGGACCGTATCGAGTCTTAGCACGCAAAGGAGAGGTTGCTTACCAGTTGGAGTTGCCAGAGGCTCTGTCTGCTGTTCACAACGTGTTCCACGTATCCCAGCTGAAGAAGTGCCATCCAGAGATGGTGGATACACCATTGAGAGACACTGTACCGCTAGAGGAGGTTCAGCTTGAGAATGATTTGACCTATGAGGAGAAACCGGTCAAGATTCTGGAGACAGTAGAAAGGACTACCCGTACCAAGACAATCAAGTTTTGCAAGGTGCAATGGAGTCACCACACCGAAGAGGAAGCCACTTGGGAGCGTGAAGATGACATCCGAGAGGACTACCCACACCTATTTGCTAGCCGCGCCGAATCTCGAGGACGAGATTCATCTTAAGGGGGTTAGTCTTGTCACATCCCAAATTTTAGATTTGGTCTTGCATATCATTCATAGCATTGCATCATATCTTTCCATGCAAAACCGTCGAGTAGAAAGGTTCGGCGAAACGCCTATTGCAAAACCCTATTTTGTTTCGATCCAAGTTTCCTGCGGGGAGCTCTAGTAAGACTTGCAACAACCACCCCTGTAGGTTCAAGTTTTCGCGCAAACTTCGACTGAAGGTTGTTCCCCTCGACGATACGAACCCGTAGGCGCGAGAATCGCTCCAATCGGAGTTCGTATGCAAAAGACTCGGACGTTTTAGTAAACCGCCGGAAAACGGTCCGAAAGTCCGGACCGATTTCCGAGTTGTAGTCCAACTGCGAAACGATTCGGTTCAGGATTTTTTTTTCTTCTTCTCTTCACACGCGAAGGACCAAATAAAAGGAGGGCCCCACCCCTGGCCTCGGTTCCCGTGCACGCAACCCAAACCGCCACCGCCATCTCCTCCCTGGCGCGCACGCACGCAGACCGCCGCCGCCGCCGCTTCTCCTCGCCGCCGCCGGCCACTCCTCCGCCGCCGGCCACTCCTCCGCCGCCGGCCATCGCCGCGTCTGTTGCCGGGTTCGCCTCGATCTCCTCTTTCCGTTCCCGTGCTCCGCGTCTCCATCCGCCGCTGCCATCTGCGCCCTGCAGATCGCCGCGTACGCGCGCGCGTTTATTATTCCGGGAGTCGTAGTTGAACGTGTGTGTACGTGCAGGTAGAACCACGACGCCGGAACCGATCGTCGCCGCCGTCCGGAGTTCGCCGGAGTTCGATTCGCCATCCGACTCCGGTAAGACAGCAGCCACCGTCAGATCTCAGATCAGCGGCGTAGATCGTTCGTTGACTGGTCAGCACTCCAGACGTTGACTAGTCAGACGCCCCAGACGTTGACTGGTCAGACGCCCAGTCAGCGCCCAGTCATCAGACACAGTTGACTGGGTCAATTTCGTTAATCCTATTAGTTGGCAGATTTCGGTAGAATCTTATAAATTGCATAGAAATTAAACCGCTTGGCCAAAAATTGCAAATAAAATATGCACGAGTTCAGTGAGTCATGTAGAATCTCGCTGTACCTTTGTTTCAGACTTTTACCGTCAGGTTTAGTACAGTTTAATCAAATGAGTTAATGGCCTTTTCGGAGTAATAAATTCGTAGAAAAAGATCCGTAGCTCCAAAAATCACGTGTGATATGTCCCTGAACTCGTATGAACGAGGGGAATCTCATCGTGAAATAAAAGATAGGCTTACAGTAAAAACTTCTGCAGTATTTGTCTAATGGCTTTCTGCAGTGTTTTAATTACTCGGGATGTTTTATAACTCCTTTTTGAGTAATTCCAATTGGTACTGTTTCTTATCAGCGATGCCTATGCGGTAGTATTTTTCCAAGATTTTACGAATTGTTTACTACCGGTAGTAAATTATTTAAGTTCTAGCTCTAGTAGTGATCACTACTTCTGGTTAATAGTTTCCCTTGCGCCAAATCTATTTTCCATGCATGTATTCGGTAGTAATATGTATTAGTATTATGTGGTGCAGCTGTAGCACCAATTCACTTGCCGTTCTTGCATTCATGCATCATCTTTGTTGCATATGTTTGTGAATTGTTTGTTTATGAATGCAATTGTGTCGTGTAGATTGTGTGGAGTGCAACCCTTGCTCGTGTGTGGATTGTTCCTCCGACCGCTACAACCAAGGCAAGTAGATGCTACTTTGTTCATGATATCGTCCTACTATTTTCAATGCATTGTCGTGTATTTTGTAGATGCATGTGTAGGATGATACTATCGCTATGCTATGTCCTATTATGTGGTAGGACCCTCTTTGTAGATGAACCACCGTTGTAGATGTGCTTAGCCATGCTATGTTGAACGAGGGCTGGGTTACATCATTGATACTTGTTTTCTCAAAGTATTGGTTTGTGAAAACTAAAACAACTTAATCAATGAATCCCCTGGGTGTGATGGTATTGATAAATTTTGGTGGTTTCATTGCGGAAAGGCACCCAGGTATCAAGAGAGAATGATTGGCTTCTTTATTGTGTAGCTTACGTGTACAACCATGTGCCAATAATGAAATGGGCGGTTGGTTGGACTTAGTAGGTTGTGGTAACTCGAACCCGTGTATCCAGAGATGTAGAATTTTGGTAGGTTGGACCGGTGCGCGTCAGGATTGAGGAGCTACTTTCCGAACAGTCTCTTCTTGGTCTTCTCCCTATCATCACCCAAAATGAGAGTGATGGTACGAGCTGGGCTGGCCAAGTCACATGGGTAAAGTGTACTAACCTCTGCAGAGTGTATAATCTAATCGATTAGCCGTGTCCCCGGTTATGGACATCTGAGTTACTAGATATTGATTCCATGACATGTTTCTCGCTCATTCTAATTTCATAATTGCTTTAACATTATTGGGTTAACTTAATTGGGATCTTTTCAAAGAAAATTCAAAACTGTTTATGAAAGTAGGACAAATTTATTTACAAATGCAAGCCAAACACAGCTCCACTTGCCAAATATGCATGTAGATGTTAGTACTATTGTCTCCATTACTAGCTCTACTTGCCATACATTCCATGTATTGACCCTTCGGGGCTGTTGCGTTTTATGCTGCAGGTTATTCCGATTCTGATTGATCGTTATAGGCCACGGTACTCCACTCGGCACTTGTTCACTTGTGGGCAATTTGAAGATTGGAGGATTTACTCGCTTTTGTTGCTACCTGAACAATTTGAGCTAGCTTTATGCTAAGCTTTTATATTGTAATAATAGTACTCTGGATCTTGTAGATCATGATACACGGTTATTTGCTATGATTATCTATCTTACTCTATTGTGGGCCAATGAACCGATCCAGGGATTGGCATGTCACATAGAGGCCACGGTCTTATCAGAACCGGGGTGTCACATTTACTAGGGACTCTAATTTTGTTTACAAATCACACAAGTATTAATGTTTCCTGTTAATACTATTATAACATGAATGTAAACATTTATCATAAACACAAAGATATATATTAATAACCACTTTTATTATTGCCTCTAGGGAATATCTCCAACAGTCTCCCACTTGCACTAGAGTCAACTAATCTAGATTACATGGTAATATACCGAACACCCATGGCGGTTTGGTGTTGGTCATGTTTTTCCCTCGGGAGAGTTTTAGTCAATGGTTCCACCACATTCAGATCTGTGTGTACTTTGCAAATCTTTATGTCACCATCTTGGACATGCTCTCGAATAGCGTGAAAATGTAGCTTGATTTGCTTCAGCTTCTTGTGTGACCTTGGTTCTTGCGCATTGGCTATGACACCCATGTTATCACAATAGATAGACATTGGGTCCAGCGCATTTGGAACCACACCGAGCTCTGTAATGAACTCCTTCATCCATATCACCTCTTGTCAAGCCTCCAAAGCAGCTATGTATTCCGAGTCAGTTGAAGATCTCGCCACAACGCTTTGCTTTGCACTCCTCCAGCTAACTGATGCACCATTCAAAGTAAATACGTATCCAGATTGAGATTTAGAATCATCTGGTATCGTGTTCCAACTAGCATCGGTGTAACCATTAACAACGAGTTGTTCATCACCTCCATAAGAAAGAACCATATCCTTAGTTCTTCTCAAGTACTTAAGGATGTTTTTGACCGCTGTCCAATGATCCACTCCTGGATCACTTTGATATCTGCTAGTCAAACTAACAACATATGCAATGTCGGGTCTAGTACATAGCATGGCATACATAAGAGATCCTATGGCGGAGGCATAGGGAGTCTTACTCATCCTTTCTCTGTCTTCTACCGCTGCAGGACTTTGAGTTTTACTCAAGGTCGTATTGGGCAACATGGGCAAGAACCCTTTCTTGCTATCTTCCATTCCAAACCTCTTTAGAACTTTGTCCAAATATGTACTCTGGGACAATGATATTAGGCATCTCGATCTATCTCTATAAATCTTTATGACTAATATGTAAGCTGCTTCGCCAAGATCTTTCATTGAAAAACTATTATTCAAATAATCCTTGACACTATTAAGAAGGTATACATCATTCCCAATCAACAATATGTCATCTACATATAGTATTAGGAATGCTATAGAGCTCCCACTCACTTTCTTGTAAATACAAGCTTCTCCATAAGTTTGTATAAAACCAAAGCTGTTGATTACCTTATCAAAACGTTGATTCCAACTTAGGGATTCTTGCTTCAATCCATAAATGGACCGTTGAAGCTTACATACCTTGTTAGCATCTTTAGGATCGACAAAACCTTTGGGTTGTATCATATACAACTCTTCATCAATGTCTCCATTGAGTAATGATGTTTTGACATCCATTTGCCATATCTCATAATCATAATATGTAGCGATTGCTAACATAATCCTCACAGGCTTTATCTTCGCTACTGGTGAGAAAGTCTCATCGTATTCAACTCCTTCAATTTGTCAAAACCCTTTTGCGACAAGTTGAGCTTTATAGACAGTAACATTACCATCAGCATCTGTTTTCTTCTTGAAAATCCATTTGTTCTCAATAGCCTTCTGGCCATCCAGTAAGTCCACCAAAGTCCATACTTGGTTTTCGTACATGGATCCAATCTCGGATTTCATGGATTCTTGCCATTTATTGGAATTTGGGCTCATCACCGCTTCCTCGTATGTCGCAGGGTCATCGGTGTTGTCCACCAACATGACACTCATAACGGGATCATACCAATCAGGAGTGGTACGAGTCCTCGTCGACCTGCGAGGTTCCGTAGCAACTTCAATCGAAGTTTCATGATCAACATCATTAGCTTCCTCTCTTATTGTTTTAGGCGCCACCGGAACTACTTCTGGTGTTGCGCTACTCGCAATTTCAAGAGAAGGTTCAACAACCTCGTCGAGTTCTACTTTCCTTCCAGTCACTTCTTTCGAGAGAAATTCCTTCTCTAGAAAGGATCCATTCTTGGCAACGAAGATTTTGCCTTCGGTTCTATGCTAGAAGGTATACCAAATAGTTTCCTTCGGGTATCCTATGAAGACGCATTTTTCCACTTTGGGTTCAAGCTTGTCGGGTTGTAACTTCTTTACATAAGCTTCGCAACCCCAAACTTTAAGGAATGACAATTTAGGTTTCTTCCCAAACCATAATTCATACGGTGTCGTTTCAACGGATTTAGATGGTGCCCTATTTAAAGTGAATGCGGCTGTTTCTAATGCATAACCCCAAAATGATAGCGGTAAATCTGTAAGTGACATCATAGAACGAACCATATCTTCGAGAGTTCGATTACGACGTTCGGACACACCATTACGCTGTGGTGTTCCCGGCGGTGCCAATTGTGAAAGTATTCCGCATTTCTTCAAATGGTCGCCAAACTCGTAACTTAGATATTCACCTCCACGATCAGATCATAGAAATTTAATCTTCTTGTTACGCTGATTCTCTAACTCACTTTGAAATTCCTTAAACTTCTCGAAATTTTCGGACTTATGTTTCATGAAATAGATATACCCATATCTACTCAAGTCATCCGTGAAGGTAAGAACATAACGATATCCACCGAACGATGCTACACTCATTGGGCCACACACATCGGTATGTATGATTTGCAACAAGTCCGTAGCTCGCTCCATCATACCAGAAAATGGAGTCTTAGTCATTTTACCCATCAGACATGCTTCGCATCTCTCAAGTGATTCGAAATCAAGTGATTCAATAAGTCCATCGGAATGGAGTTTCTTCATACACTTCACTCCAATATGACCAAGACAACAGTGCCACATATAGGTCGAGGTATCGCTCAATTTCAAACGTTAAGCTTCAATGTTATTAATGTGTGTATTTCCACTATCGAGATTCAATAAAAATAGACCATCTATCAAAGGTGCATGTGCATAAAACATATTACTCATATAAATCGAACAACCATTATTCTCGGAATTAAACAAGTAACCGTCTCGCAATAAACATGATCCAGATATAATGTTCATGCTCAACGCAGGCACCAAATAACAATTATTTAAGTATAAAACTAATCCCGATGGTAGATGAAGAGGTAGCATGCCGACCGCGATCACATCAACCTTTGATCCATTTCCTACACGCATCGTGACCTCGTTCTTCGCTAGCTTTCGTTTATTCTGCAGCACCTGTTTCGAGTTACAAATATGAGCAACCGAACCAATATCAAATACCCATGCACTACTACGAGTACTAGTGATATACACATCAATAACATGTATATCGGATATACCGTTCTTCTTGATGTTGCCGTTCTTCAAATCCGCCAAGTACTTTGGGCAATTCCGCTTCCAGTGACCTTCTCCCTTGCAGTAAAATCACTCAGTATCAGGCTTAGGCCCAGCCTTGGTCTTCTTCGCCGTCGTAGTAACTTTCTTACCGCCCTTTTTGAAGTTTCCCTTTTTCTTAGACTTGCCTTGCTTCTTGAATTTGGTGGTCTTATTGACCAACAACACTTGGTGCTCTTTCTTGATCTCCACTTCTGCAGATTTCAACATGGAGAAGAGTTCTGGCAACGACTTGTCCATGTTTTGCATATTGTAGTTCATCACAAAGTTCTTGTAACTTTGTGGTAGTGATTGGAGGACATGGTGAATCCCCAAAGCATTAGGAATCACTATTCCCAAGCTTTGAAGCTTGCTTGCGTGCCCAGACATCTTAAGCACATGCTCACTGACGGAGCTGCCCTCTTCCATCTTGGAGTTAAAGAACTTTTCGGAAGCCTCATAACTCGCAACTTCCGCGTGAGCCTCAAATATCATTTTGAGTTCATGGACAATATCATGTGGGTCATGGTTCTCAAACCTTTTCTGAAGCTCCGATTCTAAACCATACAAGATAGCACACTGAACTATGGAATACTGATTCTTCCGAGCGAGGAAAACATTCTTCACCTCATCGGTAGCAGTAGCTACAGGCGGGTCACCCAGCGGTGCATCCAGCACATAGGTCAAATTACCAGCATTGAGGACAATCCTCAAATTGCTTCCATTGTTTTCAACTTTTCTTTCTCTAGGAACGCATTAAAATTGATGGTAGGGGCCGCCATTGATCTACAACATATTTGCAATAGTTTAGACTAAGTTTATGACAAATTGAGTTCTAATTATTAATTAAATTAATCTAGGTGAACTCCCACTCAAAACAATATCCCTCAAATTGTTTAAGTGATCACACGAACCAAATCCACCACATCAAAACTGATCATCACGAGAGTTGATGTAGCTTCAATGGCGAACAATCAACATGTTCATCATATCTACTATATGATTCGTGCTTTACCTTTCGGTGATCCGTGTTCCGAGGCCATGTCTGTACATGCTAGGCTCGTCAAGATCAAACCTTAGCTTCCGCATGAGCAAATCTGGCTTGCTCACGTTGTACACACTCGCAGAATCTAACACACCCGATCATCACGTGGTGCTTCGAAACAACGAGCTTTAGCAACAGTGCTTACTAAGGATGAACACTTTAAAACTTGAAATTTTGTGCATGAGGGATCATCTTATAATGCTACCGTCGCGAACTAAGCAATACAAGATGCATAAAAGGATTAACATCACATGCAATTTCATAATATGTGATATGATATGGTCTTTCTTCTTGTGCTTATGATCTCCATCTTCAAGCACGAACATGATCTCCATCATCACCGATATGGCGTCAAGGTCAATGGCGCCGTTTCATGGTTGTCGTCCACCAGCTTCAACTATTACAACTACTTTGAATAGACACGCAGGTCTTAAACAAAATTTAAAAGACAAACATATGGCTCTTGTCGGTTGCCAACTTACAACAAGGAACATTGCATACATCAAATATAATCACAATCATGGTCATATCCCATCACAACACACCCCTGCGAAACAAAGTTAGACGCCTCTAATTTTCTTTGCATATTTTACGTGGTTTGGGGCTTTTAATAAGTGTCGTTCTAACTTACGAACAAGAACCATAATGTTGATGCTTGAACTATCAAGTGCCCGTTGTAAATTGAATCTATACTATGATGGGAGAGACAGACACCCGCAAATCCACTTATGCAATACAAGTTGCATGTTGAGCGTGGAGCAAGTCTCGTGAACGATGTCATGTAAGGTTAGCCCAGGCCGCTTCATCCCATCATACCGCAAGATGCAAAGTACACAAAAGGAAATTGATAATAAAAGCACCACCGCCCACAATGACCATTGTGTTCTACTCGTGCAACAGATCTACATATAGACACGGCTCTGATACCACTGTATGGGTTCGTAGCATGGAAAACAAAAAATTTCTACCGCATGCACACAAACAAGCCAAGATCTATCTACTAGATTGTAGCAACGAGTCGATAGAAGCACTCACCCTCGAAGATTCCAAAGCGGTTAATGAGAGCAGATTCTCGTGGGTGATGTAGTCGTACACTTGCCGATCTCAATATGCGTAGACGATCCTTACGGCGCTACAATCCGGTAGCGCTTCCGCAGTCGGTCACACGTTTGGTACTCGATGAAGACCTTCATCTCCCTTGTTCCAGCAGGCAGCGGAGGTTGTAGTTCTCCCCTCGTGATTCCAGTAGCATGACGGCGTGGTGTCGGAAGTAGAGGGAAGATCCCGCAGGGCTTCGCCTAAGCCGGATGCGAGTTATGGTGGATTAGGGTTTCCCGGAGATCTAGGGTTTAGATGACCGGGAGGAGGAGGAGGTGTCGGCGGTGGCTAGGGCGGCGGCGACGAACTGTCGGCGGCGCGGGTGTGTGGGGAGTGCTTGGATCTTGTGGTGTTGGGGCAGCCCTCCCCCTCTATTTATGAGAGGGAGGTGCAACCTTGAGAGGGGTGGGTTTGAATCCAAACCCAAACCCAAGTTGGATTGAGAGAAGGACTTGTTTCTTCTCCCACTAGGAAACCATTGTTCCAGTTTGACTTTTCAAACTTCCCGTTTGACTTTTAATTTAGAGATTTATTTCTCTCTTGCAAATCTCAACACCAAGTGACCTAGGATATGATCCAATCATTCCACATATCCATGACACATTCATGGACAATTCCCCTTCCGGATCGGTGAACCTTCTAGACCCTTATAGAACCTCTCCGATGAAAACATCGGAAACTTTCCCTAACTCCGGAATCAGACTTTCCTTATATGAATCTTATTCTCCGGACCATTCCAGATCTCCTCGCGATATCCCGGATCCCATCCGAGACTCCGAACAACATTCGGTATCCCTATTAACATTCCATATCTACTAAAAAACATCGAATCCTTAAGTGTGTCTCCCAACGGTTCGTGAATTATGTGGACATGATCGAGACACTTCTCCAATCAATAACCAATAGAGGAATCTGGAAATTCATATGGCTCCCACATATTTCAACGATTACTTTGTGATCGAATGAACCACTTACCTACGATACCAATTTCCCTTTGTCTCACGATATTTTACTTATCCGAGGTTTTGATCGTCGGTATCTCTGCATACCTAGTTCAACCTCGTTACCGATAAGTACTCTTTTCTCGTTCCCGTGATATGTGATCCCTTGTGAGCCAGTCACATGATTGCAAGCCAATTGGATGACATTCCACCGAGAGGGCCCAGAGTATATCTATCCGTCATATGGATGGACAAATCCCACTCTTGATCCATGTGCCTCAACCCATACTTTCCGAACACTCAATGCCACCTTTATAGCCACCCAGTTATGGTGTGGTGTTTGATGTCATCAAAGCATCCTTCCGGTGATGGTGATTAGCATGATCTCATGGTCAAAGGAATTAGGTTACTATGTATCAGAAAGCTTATAGCAAACGAACTATTAAAATGACTTGATCTTTATGCTACGCTTATCTATAGTAGTATGTCCATCACACCATTCTCCTAATGATATGATCTTGTTGTTAATAACATCTCAATGTTCATGATCGAGAAACCATGATCATCTATTAACCAACAAGCTAGTATTATAAAGAGGCTTTACTAGGGACTATAATTTAGTTTACAAATCACACAAGTATTAATGTTTTCGGTTAATACTATTATAACATGAATGTAAACATTTATCATAAACACAAAGATATAATAATAACAAAAACACAACAAGGGGACACAGATTTAACGTGGAAAAACCTCTCCAACAAAGAGAGGAAAAACCCACGGGCGCCAGCCAGCGAAACTTCACTATATCGAGGAGTGTTTACAAACGCCGGGGATTTCACAGATGCAACTCATCCTAAACGGCAGCTTACAAGGTGTTTATATATCAGTGGAAACCTAGGTCTTTGACGATCTGTACCGTACCGCGGGGGGTTGTCGCCCCCCACACCCCCCACAGGCGTCGCCGTTGGGCACGGTGTGGGCCAACTTCAGACGACAACGGGCCTCGCTCCACTTGTTAGAAGTTGGCCTATTCTTTGTAGAATATGGATCAACATATAACAAACTCCACATTGAGACAAATTCCTCCTTGTAGCATCAGCAGCAACCATCTCCCTGAACAAACAAAGCAAATACTTTCGGCTCCAATAGCCACTTGGGCTAGTCAGTTAAACCAACTAAGTTTGAGCAAAGCTCAAACTTAGCAACAGGAACAGGTTTAGTCATCATTTCAGCAGGATTATCATGAGTGCTGATCTTGCATACCTTTAATTTACCTTGAGCAACAATGTCTCTAAAAAATGGTACTTGACATCAATGTGCTTAGTTCTCTCATGGAACATCTGATCTTTTGTAAGGTATATGGCACTTTGACTGTCACAAAACAAAGTAATGCAAGAATCATCTCCACAAAGCTCAGCAAACAAACCTTTTAACCAAACGGATTCTTTGCAAGCTTCAGCAATAGCCATGTATTCAGCTTCAGTAGTAGATTGTTCAACAACTGCCTGCAACGTAGCCTTCCAGCTAACAGCACAACCACCAACATTAAACACATAACCTGTGAGGGATCTTCTCTTATCCAAATCGGCGGCAAAATCTAAATCCACATAGCCAACGAGTCCATCACCGGTCCTGCCAAACTTCAAACAAGCATTGGAAGTTCCAAGAATGTACCTGAAAACCCACTGAACAGCCTTCCAATGTTCTTTACCAGGATTAGCCATGTATCTACTTATCAAACTCATAGCATATGATAAATCAGGACGAGAACAAACCATGGAATACATCAAAGAACCAACAACACTAGAATATGGCACCTTTGACATGTACTGAAACTCTTCATCAGTAGTAGGACATTGAGAAACGGACAATTTAAAATGAGGAGCAATAGGAGTACTAACTGACTTGGCACCATCCATAATAAAACGATGAAGAACTTTCTTAATGTAACTTTGCTGACTAAGAAATAACAAACCGGATTTTCTATCTCGGGTAATCTCCATACCTAAGATCTTCTTAGCAGCACCAAGATCCTTCATCTCAAACTCACTACTTAGGTGTGCCTTCAAAGTAGTGATTTCTTCCATGCCCTTGGCAGCAATTAACATATCATCAACATATAGCAGCAAGTATATAGGTGACCCATCAACAAACTTGATATAAACACAACTATCATATTTAGACCTCTCAAAACCATGTGAGATCATAAATGAATCAAACCTTTTATACCACTGTCTTGGAGATTTCTTTAAGCCATAAAGAGACTTCTTTAATTTGCACACAAAATCCTCTTTACCAGGCACTATGAACCCTTCTGGTTGGTCCATGTATATTTCCTCATCAAGCTCTCCATGCAGAAAAGCAGTTTTGACATCTAACTGCTCAAGCTCAAGATCACGCATAGCCACAATACTAAAGAAAGGACAAATGGAACTATTCTTCACAACTGGAGAGAACACATCATTGTAATCAATACCTGGAATTTGGCTGAACCCTTTTGCTACTAACCTTGCCTTGTACCTTGAAGGCTCTTTGGGAGACAGACCTTCCTTTTTCTTGAAGATCCACTTGCAGCGGACCGCCTTACTTTTTTTAGGCAAGCGCACAACATCCCATGTGCTATTTTTATCGAGCGATCGCATATCTTCTTGCATAGCAGAAACCCACTTCTCGCGGTCAATGGATGCAATGGCTTCATTATATGTAGCAGGTTCAGAATCGTTCTCCACCTGTTCAGCACAACTCAAAGCATAATGAACAAGATTACACTCTTCAATTAAACGAGGACGAGGACCACAGTTACGCCTCGGTCTATCAGCAGCAATGGACTCATGTGGCTGCTGCAAAATAGTAGGTGAGTGCTGAACAAAAAAATCATCAATGTTTTCCTCATGTGTATCTTCAACGATAGCATCATTATCAACAGATTTCTGCAGATTCTCCACCTGCACACTAACTCCCTCCTATCAAACAGTAACAGGAGAGGTATCTGATGGCAAGCTATCATGATACATAACGGACTCATTGAAAACAACATTTCTAATTAGCAAAATCTTTTTAGTTTCAGGATTCCATAGTTTATTAGTCTTAACTCCTGAACCATCACCAAGGAATATGCATTTAACATCCCTAGGCTCTAACTTTCCATTATCAACGTGAGCATATGCAGTGCAGCCAAAAACTCTCAACTGTGAATAATCAGCAGGCGAACCTGACCATACCTCAATGGGAGTTTTCTTCTCAAGTGGAATAGAAGGTGACCTGTTGATGAGGTAACACACTGTGTTGGCTGCTTCACCCCAGAAACGCCTATGCATGCCTACATTAGACAACATACAACGAGCCCTCGAGATGATGGTTCTGTTCATGCGCTCCGCCATGCCATTCCGCTAAGGAGTATATGGGATGGTGTGATGCCTGATCATGCCATCGTTACTGCAAAACTCCTCAAACTCAATAGAACAGAATTCCATACCATTATCAGTACATAGTACCTTTACGTTCTTCTCAGTTTGCTTTTCAACCATAACTTTCCACTTCTTAAAAGCATCAAAAACATCAGATTTATGCTTCAGAAAATAAGGCCACACTTTTCTTGAGTAATCATCAATAATAGTAAGCATGTAATTAGCACCACCAATAGAAGTCTTACGGGATGGTCCCCATACATCAGCATGCACATAATCTAATATGCCTTTGGTGGTATGAACGGAAGCATTGAATTTAACTCTTTTATGCTTACCAAAAATGCAGTGCTCATAGAACTCGAACTTACTCAAGTTGCAACCATCAATCAGCTCTCTCTTGACCAATTCTGCCATACCTTGTTCTCTCATATGCCCAAGACGCATATGCCACAGATGTGTTTTACCACAATCATCAGAATCGTTAGAAGTAACAACAGCAGCAATACCAAGCAAAGTGCTACCTCTAAGAACATATAATTTAACAGAATTCATATCACCTATCATGTGAATAAGAGAACCTTTTGATACCTTTAGAACTCGATGCCCACCGGCATACTTGTATCCATCAACGTCCATGGTACTCAGGGAGATCAAATTTCTGGCCATGCTTGGTATGTGCTTCACCTCACTCAACGTGTGTTTCACGCCATCATGTGTCCTGATCTTAACAGATCCAACACCAACAATATGGCATGGGTTGTCATTCCCCACACGCATAAAATCTCCAGTCTGCACAGACTCATATGAACTGAACCAATCTTTGTTACATCAAATATGAAACAAACATGCAGTATCAAGTATCCATTCATCATCATGAGAAGCACAAGCAGCAAAAACAGCTAAGCATTCACATCAGAACTATCAGAAACAACAGCAGTCTTACCAGTACCTTCAGACCTATCTTTCGGTTGGTAAGTTCCGTTTCTTTTCTCCTTATTCTGCAACTTCCAACAATCATCAATAACGTGATTAGATTTCTTACAATACTTGCAGAATTTATCCTTTCCCTTGGACTTTGAACGACTTCTACCGTCCATGTTCTTATCTCTGTTGCCATAGTTGTTATACCTCTGCTCGGTCCTGCCACGAACCTGTAGAGCCTCAACCTTGGATGACGTCCCATCCTACCATAGTTTTCATCTTTTCCCTCTGTTTGAGGGCATCATGTACTTCGGCAAGGGTTAGTTCATCATGGCTCAACAATATTGTATCACGAAAATGTGTATAGGAACTAGGCAACGAGCACAAGAGTAGAAGAGCTAAATCCTCATCATCATATTTTACCTCCATAGACTGCAAGTCTGAAATAATCTCTTTAAAAAAAGATATGTGATTCATTACCGATCCACCTTCTTGCAGCCTGTGCGAGAACAACTTCATCTTCATGTTCATCTTACTAGTTAGATCCTTTGACACACAGATCATTTCCAGTTTTTCCCATAGGGCAGCAGCAGATTTCATCTCCAGTACTTCCTGCAAAATATTATTGGACAGATGAAGTTGAATCAAAGACAAAGCCTTACAGTCCTTCCGCTTCTCTTCGGCGGACCAGGTCTTAGCATCCTTTTCACCGAATCCATCCAGTGCTTCATCCAGATCAGAAGTTTGGACGAGAATCGCCCGCATCTTCACCTGCCACAAGGAGAATCTTGTGGTGTAGTCCAGCTGTGGTAGATCGAACTTCAATGACGACATGTAGCAAACCCTAGATTAGAACCTGGGGCTCTGATACCACTTGTTACAATTGCGACAAGAAGATAACGAAGAACGAAAACAAAAACACAGCAAGGGGACACAGATTTAACGTGGAAAACCTCTCCAACAAAGAGAGGAAAAAACCACGGGCGCCAGTCAGCGAAAATTCACTATATCGAGGAGTGTTTACAAAAGCCGGGGATTTCACAGATGCAACTCATCCCAAACGGCGGCTTACAAGGGGTTTATATATCGGTGGAAACCTAGGTCTTCGACCATCTGTACCGTACCGCGGGGGGTTGTCGCCCCCGCACCCCCCACATGCGTCCCCGTTGGGCACGGTGTGGGCCAACTTCAGACGAAGACGGGCCTCGCTCCACTCGTCAGAAGTTGGCCTATACTTTGTAGAATTTGGATCAACATATAACAAACCCAAGGTATAACCTTAACTGGATATGCTTGGGAATGTCCCTCTTGAAGGCAATTTTTTTAGAAATCGTACCTTCATTGGGGTTAACATAAGATCTGTGATCGGGCGAAGACGGCGCTTGTGCATGGTTTCCTTCTTCGAGACGTCGGTTTTGGAGAATTTGAAATTTGACAGTTGTCTTGGCTATGGTTTGTGAGACAGCTATAAGGAACCGATCACTGTAGCCGGATCTTTTTTTGTTCACCTCCTTTTTTTTGGGTTTGGTGCATCCGTAATGTCTTTAGCACATGTGGCATCCCGCAAAAACCACTACTAGAAAATCGCGTTGTTTTTTTGCATTGCATCATCATGACCGCATGCTCATGTCATCATGCCACATTGCATTTGAGCATCGTCATGTCATCTTGCATTTGTTTGCATAAAACTATCTTCGAAAAATCTATTTTTGTCTTCCGAATGCCCCGTCTTTATTCAAACACAAAACCCGGGTCTCCGGATTATTTTGTTTCGTCTACCAATGGATTTCAAACGCCCCGTTTTAAATAATAAAATATTTATTTTATTTTTAGGGGGAAGCCATACCGGGTCGATCCGACCTAGTCGGCCACCCCAGTACAAAACCGAACTATCTAATCCTTTTCCTACCCAATCCTATTCTACCCAGCCTCCCTCCACCTCACCCTGACCAATCCCCTCTCTCCACCTCACCGAACCCACTCCACCTCATATCTCCTCCCTCCATCCACCCAACCACCATCTGCCACCTCATCCAACCCACTCCCCTCCTGCCCACGCCACCTGCCGGCCCCACCTGCGGGCACAGCATGCGTGCCCCCGCTCCTCTACACCTAACTGTCCCCAACAAGCAACCCCACCTCCTCTGCCTCGTGACCCTTCCCCGCCGCCGCCCTCCTCCTTGCTCGCGCCCTCTGTCCCACGAGCACACCGCCCCGCCAGCGTCCGCCCGCGCCGCAACTAGTCGCCCTCGCGCCCGAGCACACTCCGCCACCAGCGGACGTCCTCCCCCGCCGTCTGCCTGAGCCGTCCCCTCCGCTTCGAGCTCCCCGTCGACCGCCTCACCGCCGCGCGACCCGACTGCCTATGCCCGCCTCCCCGGCGCAGCAGCGCGCCCCGCGGTCGCCTTCCACCTCACCAGCCCCGTGGCCTCACCTCGAGCCCGCGACCTTCCACCGCCGCGCTGCCCTCTGCCTCGCCTGGACTCCGCCTTCCCGAGCGCATGATGCCGCCTCGTCGTCGCCTTCCTCAAGATCGCCTCCGTCGGCCCCGTCCTCTCCACGCGCGGTCGTCCTCGCCGACACCTGCTGCCCACCCTTCCTCTACAGCGCCGCCCGCGGTCCCCTGTTCTGGCCCGCGCCAGCCCGTGGAGCTCTGCCACCACCGCCGCTTCCAGCGAAGATTGCGTCGGCCTCTCATCCCCGGTCCCGCCAGGCTCAGGCCAGATCTTCTGTCCGCCCCTAGGTCGGCCCCACCTCGACCCATGCCTTCCAGACGTGGGCGCCGTTAACTGCCAGTGCGCATGCTTCTGTAATGTGCTCCTATGATACCTGGTGGTGTTAATGTGGTCTGTGTATGCCGTTGTGTTTCAATGCCAGTGTTTGGACCGATGGTCTGGTGAGGTTGCCTCGTTTTGGCAGTCATGTGAAGATGGTGCGGCGCAATCTCGACTATCGTCTGACAGACCCTGGCGATTGAAGGATGAACCAGTACCTTGACTCCGATGCCGAACCAAGTTCTTCCGGAACCCGCACCCTTTGGATGCGACAAGACCTCCTTCCTCTAGGACGCCAAGGCCCGAACCCGAAGACCGCCAAGATCTACCGACGCCGAGACCCCTAAACCCGTTGGTCCTCTACAAAGATCGCCGAGAACCTCGGGTGCGCCAACATGGAAAACCGAATACCGATCCCGGCGAACCCGGACCCCATCTAACCCAAGATCTCCGACCCCCGATGTGTGACCCCTTTCTAAGACCCTATTTTTATAATATGATATTTATCACCTGTTGCATATTAAATTATTCATACTCGCATGCATCTTTAGTGGTTTGGGGGCATTATGCAAATTCATCTCATAATTAAATATGGAGTCTATATGCGGGATATCTTTGTCTTATTCCGGACTTCATTTAAATTGGCATAGCGAACCGAAGACATGTTTTGTCTTGCTAATCCAACATTTAATTTGCGGGGTAGATAAATAACTTGAACCGTTTAATTAAATGTCGGGACCCCGGTTCCGATAATATTGCCTAGTTGCATCGCATCTTGCCATGTCATACATCATACATGCATCATGCCCGATCTTTTGCCGTAGTATTAAATAGTGCATCCGGTGTGTATTCTAGTGTTTTGGTTCTTCGCGGATAAGGCCGTTGAGTTGATGCGAGTGTCGACCCGATCTTCGGTTGAACCTTCGGCAATGTTTTCAGGCGAGCATCCCTTCCCCTTCTACCTATTTTGCATTTATAGTCTTTATTTCCTCCTGTTGATCTATTGCTATCTGTGTTGCGATGCTCTAGTTTCCGTACCCGTGATATCCCTTGCGGCCTTATATTGCCTTGGACACATCCTATTACCTGTTGTTTGGTAGATAGTTGGACCTGCGCGTCGTAGTCGCTTGCTCAAGTGCTGTTGCGTGTCGTCAAGTACCACAGTTGTTGGAGTATTGCCGCATGTTTAATGTTGGAGATGATCATGGCTTTAATTATTGTTTAATAACTAAAATTGAAAGTAGGTAAATGCAGAGGCACAGGTGGGCAATAGATGTTATTTGGTTGTTCACCGTCCACTTGTGTCCCGTAGGACCCCGAGTTCTTGACACCTGTTCCGAGATCGAGCGCGCTAACCACAGGTGGGGTGTATGGGCACCCCCATCGATTTAGTACCTGATTCCAAGTACTGTACTGGGGGCCACAAGTAGTTTGGGGCTTTATTACTATTCTGTACTTATGCCATGCTTTACTGCTTAATTTAAAATTGTGCGAAGTACTACACCTGTACTGTTTTGGAAGCGGAGTGTTTTCGCGGTATCGACAAGCCCAGTCACATTTTCGGGTTCCCAGTCGTTTACAGCCACTGACGCAAACCCTGAGTCCGTCTCGGAGACCGGCCGACTTCGTTGCGGGTAGCTTAGTGGGGTGGCCCCCATGTACTTGCTTTGGGTCTGGGAAACGTCACGACTTAGGCCCCGCCGACATACCGATGGGTGTATGTTAACTGATCTGGCAAAAAGGGTCGAAGTGCGTGTGGATACTTTGGTGCACCCCTGCAGGGTTAAATCTTTTCGAAAAGCCGTGTCCGCGGTTATGGACGACTTGGAGCACAGTTCTCGATCATAGACAACTATAACTAAAGTTTTCTGCTATAATTTGACTTGTATCCGATATGACTAGTAATCAGCTTCACTACAACGGAATGGCTAAATAAAAGTACCAACAACTGCTGGGTTTGGGATATCTCATGCTAATTGTATCTGACTAGTAAGTGTTGCAACTACAACGGAATGGTTAACTAAAAGTGCCCACTGCTTATTCTATCAGGATGATTATCTATACCTGACTAGTAATTGCTGCAACGATAACTGAATAAATAAAATTGCCAACTGTGTGAGTTCCTCGGTTGACTTTCTCGGTTGGTATCGAGGGGGAATACCAGGATGGGTTTGTTTGGTGTTAGAATCAGGTTGGATCCGAATAGGTCTTTCTTATCCCTCTCTGGTAGCCGACAGTTATATCGAGTCTCTATAGGTTGTTTAGTGCATGCTGCGCTGCCGCTCAGTCCACCATACCTATGTAGGCGAGGACCGCCGAATTCTAGCCTCGCCATGTACTGGCCTCAGTACTGACCGCTCTCTCTTTTTCCTTTGCCCTTTGTCGGCACCCCTTTTGTTTAAGCAGGTTTGAGATCGACGTCATTAGCAGGGTTACCCTTCCGGCTTGGCCTGGGCAGGGTTATGGACGCCATTGGTTATTCTTCAGGGCTCTTAGCTCAATTTGCATCTTGTCCGTACTCGGACGCTATATCGTTTTAAAGGTTATTTGGATCTTTGTATTGTATATCTGTATTCTTGACTCTTTGAGTCGCTGTTGTATATCTATGTTTTGTGGGTTCCATCGAGGACTATTGTGTAATGATATTACTTCGTTTTCCACCCGCACGAAAGTGCCTGGTGGGCACCTTTGAATCGTTTCTATGCGGGTTTGGCGGGAAGCGCTAAAACTTGCATAGGGCCGATTCTGAGGGTGTTACAGAGTGGTATCAGAGCTCAGCAGTTGCGATACCCCACAAGTCTAGCCTGTAGGATAACCTAGCTAACGGCCGAAGTAGAGTGTCAAAACTATTTTGAAAAATCGGTTGGATAGTTCTGATTAGGTCTAATTTTACTCCTTACCCCTTTGCTGCTCTCCTCTCACCTCTGCGTGTTTTGAATCCGCTCTCTTCTCTCTCTTCGAGTCTAGGATTTCTCGTGGTTGGGTTCCATCGTACCTTCAGGGTTTCGCTTCCTCTTTTGGTAACGGTGTGTCTACATCCGGTCTTCGTGCTATCCGAGGAATCCTTCGTCTGGTGGACTTCTCTTTGTTCCTTCTCGTTCCTTCCGGTGTTTTCCGACGCGACGACATCATCTACGCCAGATCCGATGCAGAGTCTGCATCACTCCTTTGTTTCTGAACCTCGATTGTCGAGATCTTCAGTCTGATTCCGAGAATGGTTGCACGCTTTTCTACTGATTGTGCAGAGTAATAGTTTGGGTGCGTGATGGATTGGCCCCCATGCCGACTACTCACTCTATTCGCTTGTGTACATTGAAGTGGATGAGAATGCATCGGTTCTCTCTTTCTATCAGAGTTAGAGGTGGCTTTATTTGTTGATACCTCTACCTTCGACCTTTTGTTCCCGGAGTGTTCTCTCGACGATCACGGACAACGACCTCTTGTTAGTGGTGTCGCGAGGATCTACACGATGCGAGAAGATTCAGATCGCCGCCCTTCTTCCCGGTACCATGAGGCGGATCTCGAGGGCGAGATCCATTGTTAGTGGTGTCGAATTGTGGCGCCCCGCAAAAACCACTACTAGAAAATCGCGTTGTTTTTGTGCATTGCATCATCATGACCGCATGCTCATGTCATCATGCCACATTGCATTTGAGCATCGTCATGTCATCTTGCATTTGTTTGCATAAAACTATCTTCGAAAAATCTATTTTTGTCTTCCGAACGCCCCGTCTTTATTCAAACACAAAACCCGGGTCTCCGGATTATTTTGTTTCGTCTACCAATGGATTTCAAACGCCCCATTTTAAATAATAAAATATTTATTTTATTTTTAGGGGGCAGACATACCGGGTCGATCCGACCTAGTCGGCCACCCCAGTACAAAACCGAACTATCTAAACCTTTTCCTACCCAATCCTATTCTACCCAGCCTCCCTCCACCTCACCCTGACCAATCCCCTCTCTCCACCTCACCGAACCCCCTCCACCTCATCTCTCCTCCCTCCATCCACCCAACCACCATCTGCCACCTCATCCAACCCACTCCCCTCCTGCCCACGCCACCTGCCGGCCCCACCTGCGGGCACAGCATGCGTGCCCCCGCTCCTCTCCACCTAACTGTCCCCAACAAGCAACCCCACCTCCTCTGCCTCGTGACCCTTCCCCGCCGCCGCCCTCCTCCTTGCTCGCGCCCTCTGTCCCACGAGCACACCGCCCCGCCAGCGTCCGCCCGCGCCGCAACTAGTCACCCTCGCGCCCGAGCACACTCCGCCACCAGCGGACGTCCTCCCCCGCCGTCTGCCTGAGCCGTCCCCTCCGCTTCGAGCTCCCCGTCGACCGCTTCACCGCCACGTGACCCGACTGCCTATGCCCGCCTCCCCGGCGTAGCAGCGCGCCCCGCGGTCGCCTTCCACCTCACCAGCCCCGTGGCCTCACCTCGAGCCCGCGACCTTCCACCGCCGCGCTGCCCTCTGCCTCGCCTGAACTCCGCCTTCCCGAGCGCATGATGCCGCCTCGTCGTCGCCTTCCTCAAGATCGCCTCCGTCGGCCCCGTCCTCTCCACGCGCGGCCGTCCTCGGCGACCCCTGCTGCCCACCCTTCCTCTACAGCGCCGCCCGCGGTCCCCTGTTCCGGCCCGCGCCAGCCCGTGGAGCTCTGCCACCACCGCCGCTTCCAGCGAAGATCGCGTCGGCCTCTCATCCCCGGTCCCGCCAGGCTCATGCCAGATCTTCTCTCCGCCCCTAGGTCGGCCCCACCTCGACCCATGCCTTCCAGACGTGGGCGCCGTTAACTGCCAGTGCGCATGCTTCTGTAATGTGCTCCTATGATACCTGGTGGTGTTAATGTGGTCTGTGTATGCCGTTGTGTTTCAATGCCAGTGTTTGGACCAATGGTCTGGTGAGGTTGCCTCGTTTTGGCAGTCATGTGAAGATGGTGCGGCGCAATCTCGACTATCGTCTGACAGACCCTGGCGATTGAAGGATGAACCAGTACCTTGACTCCGATGCCAAACCAAGTTCTTCCGGAACCCGCACCCTTTGGATGCGACAAGACCTCCTTCCTCTAGGACGCCAAGGCCCGAACCCGAAGACCGCCAAGATCTACCGACGCCGAGACCCCTAAACCCGTTGGTCCTCTACAAAGATCGCCGAGAACCTCGGGTGCGCCAACATGGAAAACCGAATACCGATCCCGGCGAACCCGGACCCCATCTAACCCAAGATCTCCGACCCCCGATGTGTGACCCCTTTCTAAGACCCTATTTTTATAATATGATATTTATCACCTGTTGCATATTAAATTATTCATACTCGCATGCATCTTTAGTGGTTTGGGGGCATTATGCAAATTCATCTCATAATTAAATATGGAGTCTATATGCGGGATATCTTTGTCTTATTCCGGACTTCATTTAAATTGGCATAGCGAACCGAAGACATGTTTTGTCTTGCTAATCCAACATTTAATTTGCGGGGTAGATAAATAACTTGAACCGTTTAATTAAATGTCGGGACCCCGGTTCCGATAATATTGCCTAGTTGCATCGCATCTTGCCATGTCATACATCATACATGCATCATGCCCGATCTTTTGCCGTAGTATTAAATAGTGCATCCGGTGTGTATTCTAGTGTTTTGGTTCTTCGCGGATAAGGCCGTTGAGTTGATGCGAGTGTCGACCCGATCTTCGGTTGAACCTTCGGCAATGTTTTCAGGCGAGCATCCCTTCCCCTTCTACCTATTTTGCATTTATAGTCTTTATTTCCTCCTGTTGATCTATTGCTATCTGTGTTGCGATGCTCTAGTTTCCGTACCTGTGATATCCCTTGCGGCCTTATATTGCCTTGGACACATCCTATTACCTGTTGTTTGGTAGATAGTTGGACCTGCGCGTCGTAGTCGCTTGCTCAAGTGCTGTTGCGTGTCGTCAAGTACCACAGTTGTTGGAGTATTGCCGCATGTTTAATGTTGGAGATGATCATGGCTTTAATTATTGTTTAATAACTAAAATTGAAAGTAGGTAAATGCAGAGGCACAGGTGGGCAATAGATGTTATTTGGTTGTTCACCGTCCACTTGTGTCCCGTAGGACCCCGAGTTCTTGACACCTGTTCCGAGATCGAGCGCGCTAACCACAGGTGGGGTGTATGGGCACCCCCATCGATTTAGTACCTGATTCCAAGTACTGTACTGGGGGCCACAAGTAGTTTGGGGCTTTATTACTATTCTGTACTTATGCCATGCTTTACTGCTTAATTTAAAATTGTGCGAAGTACTGCACCTGTACTGTTTTGGAAGCGAAGTGTTTTCGCGGTATCGACAAGCCCAGTCACATTTTCGGGTTTCCAGTCGTTTACAGCCACTGACGCAAACCCTGAGTCCGTCTCGGAGACCGGCCGACTTCGTTGCGGGTAGCTTAGTGGGGTGGCCCCCATGTACTTGCTTTGGGTCTGGGAAACGTCATGACTTAGGCCCCGCCGACATACCGATGGGTGTATGTTAACTGATCTGGCAAAAAGGGTCGAAGTGCGTGTGGATACTTTGGTGCACCCCTGCAGGGTTAAATCTTTTCGAAAAGCCGTGTCCGCGGTTATGGACGACTTGGAGCACAGTTCTCGATCATAGACAACTATAACTAAAGTTTTCTGCTATAATTTGACTTGTATCCGATATGACTAGTAATCAGCTTCACTACAACGGAATGGCTAAATAAAAGTACCAACAACTGCTGGGTTTGGGATATCTCATGCTAATTGTATCTGACTAGTAAGTGTTGCAACTACAACAGAATGGTTAACTAAAAGTGCCCACTGCTTATTCTATCAGCATGACTATCTATACCTGACTAGTAATTGCTGCAACGATAACTGAATAAATAAAATTGCCAACTGTGTGAGTTCCTCGGTTGACTTTCTCGGTTGGTATCGAGGGGGAATACCAGGATGGGTTTGTTTGGTGTTAGAATCAGGTTGGATCCGAATAGGTCTTTCTTATCCCTCTCTGGTAGCCGACAGTTATATCGAGTCTCTATAGGTTGTTTAGTGCATGCTGCGCTGCCACTCAGGCCACCATACCTATGTAGGCGAGGACCGCCGAATTCTAGCCTCGCCGTGTACTGGCCTCAGTACTGACCGCTCTCTCTTTTTCCTTTGCCCTTTGTCGGCACCCCTTTTGTTTAAGCAGGTTTGAGATCGACGTCGTTAGCAGGGTTACCCTTCCGGCTTGGCCTGGGCAGGGTTATGGACGCCATTGGTTATTCTTCAGGGCTCTTAGCTCAATTTGCATCTTGTCCGTACTCGGACGCTATATCGTTTTAAAGGTGATTTGGATCTTTGTATTGTATATCTGTATTCTTGACTCTTTGAGTCGCTGTTGTATATCTATGTTTTGTGGGTTTTCATCGAGGACTATTATATAATGATATTACTTCGTTTTCCACCCGCACGAAAGTGCCTGGTGGGCACCTTTGAATCGTTTCTATGCGGGTTTGGCGGGAAGCGCTAAAACTTGCATAGGGCCGATTCTGAGGGTGTTACAGCACATTTCATTATTGCAGGAGCTGGGTTTAATTGCTATCTCTGTAATATTAATATATTTACTTTGATACGGGCTTTTAGCACCATGATATATGAAAATTCAGGTGGAAAGTTTCACCCCTCCCCCGGAGTCCCAGAAAAAACATTTTTATTTTATTTGTGCATTAATATTCATATTGAACAACAATTTTGAAAAACCTACACGGTGAAATCCCCATATTTTGGGTATTTGTATGGAAACAGACGTACCCATGGCCATGGTAGAAAAAATCGTATCTAGAAAAAAAATAACATTTGCCCTATCAGAAAACACATGTACCGGTGAGGCAAAAAGAAAGAAAGGAGTCTGACCTGTCCTAATTATGAAATCACTGGGCTGAAGCATGATTTGAACTAGATATCCAACTTACTTCATAGTCAATATATTTAAGTTTGATTGAACTCTGAATTAGTTAAATCGGGTACCATTATTTATTTCCATACACATCAATATATATGCTCCGTGGATATGAGTTGAAACAGTGAAAATTTTCTGCAACTGAGCCCTGTGGCTCTTAATAATGGTGGCAGCACTGTGGCCCCCGTTCATTGGTTTACTGGGTACCGACCGATGCAGTCTGCCCATGCTATGTCGGCATGTCGGGTTGCTTCGATGCATTTCCATACAGCACTAATACATTTGTACCCAGATCCAAACCCAATCATCCAAACCGTTTCGTTTTTCTTGATGCTACCTTTAGCGTCGATGTAGGCGAGCTGATACCATAGAGATGTACTTGATGTGTTCCCAAACCGGTGCAACGTCATCCGCGATGGCTCCACATGCTGGTTCGAAAGACGGAGAGCTTTCTGGACTCCATCGATCACAGCCGGCCCGCCAGCATGGATGCAAAAATGATGGAAGGCGGTGGTGAAGTCAGGCACATCATATAGGTTGATCCTTCCATTGTTGGCATTGAGCATCACCCTCCACAGAGCCAAAGAAAGAATAAATTTCACCTTCTCTGAGACAGGGAGCACAAGCGGTCCCAGGACCGTTATGTTATCCTTAAGAATCTGGGCGGCGACAGGCAAAAGATCCTTTGATAAACTAATCCCTACGTTCCCCTCCTCGTCTTCCTCCTGGAACGCACATCGGTAGGCCTTGTCGTTGGCGCTAGTGATTTGCCGCACCATGTGCGTGAGCTTAAAGCGAGCCTTTGCCTTGCAGGTGGAAAGTAGCAGGGCGGCTCCACCGGTGCGGAACAGTAAGTTTGGCAGCTGCATGGAGCGCTTCTTACCCTTATATTGTGTCAAGATCTCTGTGGACACAAGCAGCGCATGTGCACCTGGACGAGGTGCAGACTGCAAGAGGCTCCTTGCAAGACCTACTGCTATTAGCCCTGCGCTGCACCCCATCCCAGAGAGCTGGATGTTGCGGATATCATCCCGAAGCCTGTATCTTCTCATGATTATATCAGAAAGGGATGGAATTGGGTTGAAGACGCTGCAGTTGACAATGAGTATATCAATCGCATCAGGGTTTATGCAAGTCTTCTTGAGTAGGTCATCAATGACCTTGCAGATAATAAACTCTGTGTCCGCTCGATATTCGCTTAGCCCTTGGAGTGGAGGAATATAGTGCAAGGATGGTTGAACTAATGTCTCATCCCTGTTAGATGTATATATCTCTATATTGTTTTCCCCCATATGTTAGGGGGCTTCCTGCATATTTGCCCTGTACCTGTACTATATATTTGTGGCCTTTGGCCCCCAGAGGAATACATGTTGCATATTCCTAACATGGTATCAGAGCAAGGTTTAGGCACTAGAGGAAAAAGGGCCATCCGTTCGCCACCCCTGGGAGCATTAGTCCCGGTTGCGCCACCAACCGGGACTAATGCTGGCACGCGTCCCGGTTGGAGCGGGCACGGGGCCAGGGGGCATGGGTCCCGGTTGGTAAGGGGGCATGCGTCCCGGTTGGAGCCACCAACCGGGACTAAAGGTTTGGCCACAACCACGTGGCGTGGCACGCACCTTTAGTCCCGGTTGCTGGCTCCAACCGGGACTAAAGACCCCTTGCCCTCTATAAATGCAACGCCCCAGCCCCCTCTGCCTCCACTCTGTTTTTTCGAATGGTGTAAGGTGTGAGGGTGTGTGCTAGTTTTTTCTCATGCATGCATTGAAGGTGTTTGTTGAAATGTTTGAGTGAAAAATCCAGTTGAATTTCTCATAGAACAAAAATATAGAAGGTGTCCGAGACGCACTTGAGCTTTCTCCTCTTTATTTCCCTCGATCGAGGTTAGCAATCCTATCTTTTCTAGGTCATTGATACAATTCATGTGTCGGTGTGAATTGGTTATTTCACTATTTACGATGTCCTGTTTTTTGATAAACTTACTTATATGATGCAGATGAACGGTCGGGAATGGATGTACGGTGACCGGCGGGTAGCCGGGTATATCAAAGGCGTGGATAAATTTATCGATGTGGCTACGGCAAACAAAGAGAATGGATTTATACGTTGTCCATGTGTTCAATGTCGGAACAACAAGGAGTACTCTTCCTCGAAAATCATTCGCGGCCACCTGATTATGAAAGGTTTCATGCCCAACTATAATTGCTGGACCAAGCACGGGGAAAGAGGGGTTATGATGGAAGATGGTGAAGAAGAAGATGATGATAACAACTATCATCATATGTTTCCTGAATACGGTGATACTGCTATGGAAGACAATGGAGAGGAAAAAGGTGAAGAACGGGCATCAGATGAGCCGGCTGATGAACTTGGTAGGGTCATTTCTGATGCAAAGCGAGACTGTGAAACAGAAAATGAGAAGTTGAAGTTAGAGGGCATGTTAGAAGATCACAAGAAATTGTTGTACCCAAATTGTGAAGATGGCAGCACAAAGCTCGGTACCACACTGGAATTGTTGCGATGGAAGGCAGAGTGTGGTCTAACTGACTCCTCATTTGAAAAGATGCTGAAAATAATGAAGCCGAAGTTTCCAAAACATAACGAACTTCCCGAGAGTACCTACGAAGCAAAGAAGACTCTCTGTCCTCTGGGATTAGATGTGCAAAAGATACATGCATGCATTAATGACTGCATCCTCTACCGCGGTAAGGAGTATGAGAATTTAGATAAATGCCCGGTATGCAACGCGTTGCGGTATAAGATCAGACGAGATGACCCTGGTGATGTTGAGGGAGAGCCCCTCCGGAAGAGGGTTCCTGCTAAGGTTATGTGGTATGCTCCTATAATACCAAGGTTGAAACGCATGTTCAGAAACAAAGAGCATGCCAGGTTGTTGCGATGGCACAAAGAAGACCGTAAGAAAGACGGGGAGTTGAGACACCCTGCTGATGGGTCACAGTGGAGAAAAATCGAGAGAGACTTCCCAGACTTTGCAGGTGACGCAAGGAACTTATGGTTTGGTCTAAGTACGGATGGCATGAATCCTTTTGGGGAGCAGAGCTGCAGTCACAGCACCTGGCCCGTGACTCTATGTATCTACAACCTGCCTCCTTGGTTGTGCATGAAGCGTAAGTTCATTATGATGCCAGTGCTCATCCAAGGCCCGAAGCAACCGGGCAACGACATTGATGTGTACCTTAGGCCATTAGTTGAAGAACTCTTACAGTTGTGGGGCAAACCAGGTGTACGTGCGTGGGATGAGAACAAACAGGAGCCATTTAATCTACGAGGGTTGTTATTCGTAACCATCAATGATTGGCCTGCTCTTAGTAACCTTTCAGGACAGACAAACAAAGGATATAAGGCATGCACCCACTGTTTAGATAAGACCGAAGGTACATATTTGCATAAATGCAAGAAGGTTGTGTACCTAGCGAATCGACGATTTCTTCCGACCAATCATCCCGTAAGAAAGAAAGGCAAGCATTTCAAAGGTGAGGCAGATCACCGGAAGAAGCCTGAACTCCCAGCTGGTGATGATGTATTTGGTATGGTCAAGGACATAGAAGTAATCTTTGGAAAGGGTCCCGGCGGTCAATCAGTTCCGAACGACGTCGCTACAGGACACGCACCCATGTGGAAGAAGAAATCTATATTTTGGGAGCTGCCATATTGGAAAGTCCTGCGTGTCCGCTCTTCAATCGACGTGATGCACGTGACGAAGAATCTCTGTGTGAACCTGCTAGGATTCCTAGGCGTGTATGGGAAGACAAAAGATACACCTGAAGCACGGGAGGACCAACAAATTATGAAAGACCCAAAGAACATGCATACAGATAACAAGACGGATAAAGGGCGTCACTTAAGTCGTGCCAGCTATGCTCTTACCAAAGCAGAGAAGGAAATCTTTTTTGAAGTCCTTTACAGTATCAAGGTGCCGTCGGGCTTCTCATCTAATATAAAGGGGATAATAAATATGGCAGAGAAAAAGTTCCAAAACCTGAAGTCTCATGACTGTCACGTGATTATGACGCAGTTGCTTCCGATTGCATTGAGGGGGCTTCTACCAGAAAATGTTCGAGTACCCATTGTGAAGCTGTGTGCATTCCTCAATGCAATATCTCAGAAGGTAATCAATCCAGATATTCTGCCAAGGTTACAGAAGGATGTGGTACAATGTCTTGTTAGTTTTGAATTGGTGTTCCCACCATCCTTCTTCAATATTATGACGCATCTCCTGGTTCATCTAGTGGAAGAGATTGCCATTCTCGGTCCGGTATTTCTGCACAATATGTTCCCCTTTGAGAGGTTCATGGGAGTCTTAAAGAAATATGTTCATAACCGTGCTAGACCAGAAGGAAGCATCTCCAAGGGATATGGAACAGAGGAGGTCATTGAGTTTTGTGTTGACTTTATTCCTGACCTTAAGCCGATTGGTGTTTCTGACTCGCGGCATGAGGGAAGACTAAGTGGAAAAGGCACGCTGGGAAAGAAAGCACTGATATGTAGGGACGGGGATTCTTTCACTAAAGCACACTACACAGTTCTACATAATTCCACCTTGGCAGCTCCGTATATGGAGGAACACAAGAATATTGTACGCTCCAAAAACCCGGGGAAGCCTGAATCATGGATTACAGATGAACACATGAAGTCTATCGGTGGTTGGATGCGGACACATCTCTTGAATGACACCACTGTTGGAGATCAGCTATACTTGTTGGCCGCGTCACCATCTTCTACTGTATTGAATTTCCAAGGGTACGAAATAAATGGGAATACATTCTACACGATCGCCCAAGATAAAAAGAGCACCAACCAAAATAGTGGTGTCCGCTTTGATGCAATAGACGAGAATGGACAAAAGGACACATATTATGGTTACATAGAGGAGATATGGGAACTAGACTATGGAGTCTCTTTTAAGGTCCCTTTGTTTCGCTGCAAATGGGTCAACCTGAATGGGGAAGGGGTAAAGATAGACCAGTTGTACGGAATGACAACAGTGGATCTCAACAATCTTGGTTATAGAGATGAACCATTCGTCCTAGCCAATGATGTGTCTCAGGTTTTCTATGTGAAGGACATGTCCTCCAGACCGAAAAAAAGAAAAAATATGCAAACGAATACATCATATGATGATCCAAAGCGTCACATAGTTCTTTCAGGGAAAAGAAACATCGTGGGAATCGAGGGCAAGACAGACATGTCAGAAGATTATAATAAGTTTGATGAAATTCCGCCCTTCACAGTGAAAACTGACCCAAGCATTCCGTTAAGTAAAGAAGATGCTCCATGGTTACGTCTGAAGCGGTCATAAGGAATGACATATGCCAAGAAGTTCATGCTCATATTATGTAACTCTAGTTCATGTCTTTCGCGGTTTGTGGCTTGACCGAAGGATATCTTTCGCGGTTTGTGGCCTTTAGTCCCGGTTTTGTAGTCTCAGTTTTTAATATTAATAAATGTCTTGAGTGTTAGTCCCATTTTGTGGCTGGACCGGGAGTGCCTCTATGACCAGTTTCTCGGAGATGCCGGAGGACTGGGCTCCGTCGGCATCTCCCTGAAACTGGCCGCAGTGGTGTCCCTGCTCTCAAAAACCATCTTGCAGCTTGTAACTTCACTAACTAGATCAATACGCCTCAGAGCTAACTAATTTCACATATTAGGGAGTGCCTCTATGACCAGTTTCTCGGAGATGCCGGAGGACTGGGCTCCGTCGGCATCTCCCTGAAACTGGCCGCAGTGGTGTCCCTGCTCTCGAAAACCATCTTGCAGCTTGTAACTTCACTAACTAGATCAATACGCCTCGGAGCTAACTAATTTCACATATTAGGGAGTGCCTCTATGACCAGTTTCTTGGAGATGCCGGAGGACTGGGCTCCGTCGGCATCTCCCTGAAACTGGCCGCAGTGGTGTCCCTGCTCTCGAAAACCATCTTGCAGCTTGTAACTTCACTAACTAGATCAATACGCCTCGGAGCTAACTAATTTCACATATTAGGGAGTGCCTCTATGACCAGTTTCTCGGAGATGCCGAAGGACTGGGCTCCGTCGGCATCTCCCTGAAACTGGCCTTAGTGGTGTCCCTGCTCTCTAAAACCATCTTGGAGATGCCTCAAACTGGCTGGAGGACTGGACTCACAAGGATGCATATTTATAGTACAAGCAGCTCGGCATAATGTCGACACTCACGACATAATGTCGACACTCACCCCTATTATTAGTGCTGACTCATCTTTAGTCCCGGTTGGTGTCTCCAACCGGGACTAAAGGTTCATCTTTAGTCCCGGTTGGTGACACCATCCGGGACAAGGTACAAGCCGCACGACATAATGTCGACACTCACCCCTATTATTAGTGTTGTCTGGCCCACTCTGCCGCAATCCCTTTAGTCCCGGTTTGTGACTACATCCGGGACTAAATGTGTGCCGAACAATGATCATGTGTGTGTGGACATTGGTATGTAGAACAATGTTGCAGGAGGAAGTTTTCCTTTTTGTCGCACGGAAAATCCCTTTTCCATTTTCCGAGCGCAAAAAACGGGTCGTTTTGTGAAGTAACCACCAAAATGCCGTTTCAGAATGCTACCGTCCTATTTTCCTAAAATACTAGACCACCTTACATGGACTATATCCCAACCGGTACAAATCGGGACTAAATATGAACCCTCTCTTTATATAGGCATTTCCCTCTATTTATTAGGTAACACTTAAGACATTTATTAATATTAAAAACCGGGACAAATCGGGACTAGCTAACACTCAGGCCTAAAGCCGCCCCCTTTAGTCATAATCATGCCTAGTCCTATAGTACGCAGCTTCAGGGTCTTCATCGTCGTCGTCATCATCATCGTCATCGTCACCTGCCACTCCGGGGATCCTCAGCCCATCCATGGCATATACCAGGGGCCATTCCAGCCTTGGATTCACGGCGGGTGGGAGAGGGGTCTCCTGGAAGACGATGCCGCTACCGCCGGGACAGTGTGGGGCCTGTGGCGGGTGGACTCGTGGGCACCGTAGGCGAGGATGGTCTCCCCCGGCGATGTAGCGCATCACTTCGATGATAGTACGGTTCTCCCACCACAGACGACGGCCGACTTCGTTGTTGTTCACCGGTGGCGGGCCATCACCCTCGTACCTGGCGAGCTCCCTTTCCCGCCTATTAGCGAAGAAGGCATTCCAGGTGTCATAGTTGTCGGGATCCCACTGGGGATCCATCCGCTGCTCCGGCGTGAGCTCGTGGTAGAAGTGGTTTGTGATGGCCGCCTGGCGTGCGGAACCTTGAGGGATAGGAGGGACAGGAACCCCTCCAGCGCTCAGCATCCAGCCGGCGGGCGGCCGGTACCCCGGTGGACAAGGGTAGTTGGAGGCGCACAGCGCCTCGGTCTCCTCGAGGGTCAGAATGGCCCAGTAGGCGTTGTCCATTGTTCTAAGAGAGGAAGGTGTGGATGTGTGGATAACCATGACACGATCACCCTAAATATAGAGGGAAAGGGCGGGAAAACTTGGCGTGAAGCTTTGGGAAATGGCGGGAAATATCTTTAGTCCCGGTTAGTGACTACATCCGGGACTAAAAGCTCTAGTAGAAAGGAAAGGGCGGGAAAACTTGGCGGGAAGAGGTGGGAAATGGCGGAAAATATTTTTAGTCCCGGTTTGTGACTACATCCGGGACTAAATGTGTGCCGAACAATGATCATGTTTCGAAAAAACCTTCATAAAATTACCTATCATGTTCGAGGTTTCATGGCTTTCGGTCCAAATGACCGATGTTATGTGCTGAATCACGGCATAGTTTGTGATGTTGTGCCCATATTATGCATGTGTGTGGACATTGGTATGGAGAACAATGTTGCAGGAGGAAGTTTTCCTTTTTGTCGCACGGAAAAGCCCTTTTCCATTTTCCGAGCGCAAAAAAGGGGTCGTTTTGTGAAGTAACCACCAAAATGCCGTTTCAGAATGCTACCGTCCTATTTTCCTAAAATACTAGACCACCTTACATGGACTATATCCCAACCGGTACATCTCAAACCTTTTCGTCCATCCCTGGTAAAAAGGACAAATGTCTGCCGAATCGGCAGGAAGTGGGTCCGGTTTATACTACAGGTACATGATCTATCGCCCGTGATTTTTTGAAAAAATCGTTTTTAGACTCGCAATATGTGGTTTCTTCAGAGATCCAATGCAGGTTCTAACGATGCCCGTCCCCTATCTTCATGCACACCGGTTCGACCATAGTTAGAAATTCAAATAATTCAAAACGGGCATAATAAATTCAAAAAAAATCCGAACAATGAAAATCCTTCACGTGGTGTCATATTATGTTACATAGTTGAAAGGAAAAATACCAGACTTGGTATATTGATCATGTTTCGAAAAAACCTTCACAAAATGACCTATCATGTTCGAGGTTTCATGGCTTTCGGTCCAAATGACCGATGTTATGTGCTGAATCACGGCATAGTTTGTGATGTTGTGCCCATATTATGCATGTGTGTGGACATTGGTATGTAGAACAATGTTGCAGGAGGAAGTTTTCCTTTTTGTCGCACGGAAAAGCCCTTTTCCATTTTCCGAGCGCAAAAAACGGGTCGTTTTGTGAAGTAACCACCAAAATGCCGTTTCAGAATGCTACCGTCCTATTTTCCTAAAATACTAGACCACCTTACATGGACTATATCCCAACCGGTACATCTCAAACCTTTTCGTCCATCCCGGGTAAAAAGAACAAATGTCTGCCGAATCGGTAGGAAGTGGGTCCGGTTTGTACTACAGGTACATGATCTATCGCCCGTGATTTTTTGAAAAAATCATTTTTAGACTCGCAATATGTGGTTTCTTCAGAGATCCAATGCAAGTTCTAACGATGCCCGTCCCCTATCTTCATGCACACCGGTTCGACCATAGTTAGAAATTCAGATAATTCAAAACGGGCATAATAAATTCAAAAAAAACCGGCATATAAGTTCAAAATCCAAACACTTCTTATGTTTAAGGTTTTTCTAAATTCCAAATTGATATTAAAAAAATATAAGTTAATTCATTTTTAATTGTAAATGGTTACATAAATTATTTTTTAAAACAGAAAATGTTTTTGAATTATTTATTTAAATCCAAACACTTTTTATGTTTAAATTTTTTCTAAATTCCAAATTAATATTCAAAAATATAAGTTAATTCATTTTAAAAGGTTACATTAATTATTTTTTAAAAATAGAATATGTTTTTGAATTATTTATTCAAATCCATACACTTCTTATATTTAAAGTTTTTCTAAATTCCAAATTAATATTCAAAAATATAAGTTAATTCATTTTAAAAGGTTACATTAATTATTTTTTAAAAATAGAATATGTTTTTGAATTATTTATTCAAATCCATACACTTCTTATATTTAAAGTTTTTCTAAATTCCAAATTAATATTCAAAAATATAAGTTAATTCATTTTAAAAGGTTACATTAATTATTTTTTAAAAATAGAATATGTTTTTGAATTATTTATTCAAATCCATACACTTCTTATATTTAAAGTTTTTCTAAATTCCAAATTAATATTCAAAAATATAAGATAATTCATTTTAAAAGGTTACATTAATTATTTTTTAAAAATATAATATGTTTTTGAATTATTTATTCAAATCCATACACTTCTTATATTTAAAGTTTTTCTAAATTCCAAATTGATATTAAAAAAATATAAGTTAATTCATTTTTAATTGTAAATGGTTCATATTTTAAATGGTTACATTAATTATTTTTCAAAACAGAAAATGGTTTCGAAATATTTATTCAAATCCAAACACTTTTTATGTTTAAAGTTTTTCTAAATTCCAAATTAATTATCATTTAAAAAACATTACAAATTTAAACCCTAAAATAAAAAAAAGGCGGGAACAGAGAGAAAATAACTGAAAAAATTTGAAAACAGGGGAATACGTCCCGGTTGGAGCCACCAACCGGGACGGAAGAGTCCCCTGCGCGCGCGCCCCTTCACCTGCTGAAAATTGGACTATAGGTCCCGGTTGGTGGCTCCAACCGGGACGTATGACCCTTTAGTCCCGGTTGGAGCCACCAACCGGGACTAAAGGCCCTTTGGTTATAACTGGGTGCCCCTCCTCTTCTTCTTCCCCATCTCACAATCTTCTCGCGCACAGGGAGACAGAAGCGACGCCGTCAGGCTGCCCCGCCGTCCTGCACGCCCTAACGGCTGCCTCTAGAGCTCCGCCTCCTCGCCAAGAACCTCCTCACCGAAGCTCGCTTGCTGGGGTGACCTCTCCCGCCGGAATCGAGCACGTCCTCTCCGTCACCGACGCCGACCGCCGTCGCCATTCACGCCGTTCAGGACCTCCGCGCACTTCCCCGTCACTACCTTGAGCACCACGGTGAGCACGCGGATCTCTCCGACCTCTTTTCCCTCTCTCCCTCGCTCTGTGGTCACCGCTCGCCGACAAACTGCAAGCGCCGCCGCCGCTGCTCGCCATGCGCCATGCTCCGGTGACCAATCCGAAGCGGCGCCGCTGCCTTTTGGCTCAACGCAACCGCGTGAGTCCAGCGCGCTAGCCCATGCAGCCCCGCTCGCCTCCTAGCGCCAACCCGCGCCGCCGTCTGGCCCGTTGGCCGGCGAGCCGATGTGGCGTTCGTGTGGCGTCCACGTGTTGCCTGCGTGGCCCAGGCCCACTCGTAAGCCTCTCTGGCTAGATGCCGCGTCGGTGAGAAATAACCCCCGGTCCCTCTTGCTTGCGAGTCTGCTGAGGTGGCCATGGGGCCCCTCTGTCAGTCACTGTGGGTAGGTTTGCCTGCGGTGTAAAAAGTTTAACCATCTTTTAATAATTTCAGAAATAATTATAATCTTATAAATTCAATAACTTTTAATCTATAAGTCATAAAAATACAAATAATATATCAAAATGTTCAGAAAAATGAAACCTAGCTATCTAATCTATAATCATGCATTGTTCAACAACTTTCAAGACAAGTTTAATTAGAAAACAAAATCAACCCCTCTCATATACTCCGGAGTTTCACCGAGTTAGGGTTTTCACCCCTCGGAACCCCGTTTAAATTGCCGAGCATGTCTTTGGGTTACTTTTTAATACAAATTAACTTGTTATATCATCATCCTTGTTTGATCATTGCATCGATGCCATGTGTTGATTGTTCCCCTCTCTTTCTGGCGCCCCGGTGTAAAAACTATTTGCCTTTTTTTTAATTCCAGAAAATGATTTAAACTTGTAAATTCAATAACTTATTGTTTATAAGTCAGAAAAATATGAATAATATATCAAAATGTTCAGAAAAATGAAACCTAGCTATCTAAGCTATAATCATGCATTGTTCAACAACTTAAATTACAAGTTTAATTAGAAGAACAAATCTACCCCTCTCATGTGTTCCGGAGTTTCTCCGAGTTAGGGTTTTCACCCCTCGGAACCCCGATTAAATCGTCGAGCATTTCTTAGGGTTACATTCCAATGCAAATTAACTTGTCATATCATCATACTTGCTTGACCATTGCATCGATGCCATCGGTTCGACGATGTGCCTATCTACTACACGGTTTCCCTTTCTCTTCATTTTTATTATTGTGTATGTATATATTAGGGTTTCTCTGAATTAGGGTTTATATCTCTCAACACCGTACTTAACTTTCTCCTTTAGCCGCTTTGACTTATTCGTTTTTCCACCTATGCAGAAAATATGGACCCACACGTCAGAGACGAAGAAAAGGAAGAGTTGATCCAAGGTGTGATCCGTGGGGAAGATAATTTAGACGTATCAATGTTTCTGAACAACTCCGGTGAGGGTGATCCTCTTTTTACCGGAGTAGACAACTTGTTTGAGGTTGAAGGTGTTGCCTTCCGCGAGGGAGAAGGCAATGCCTTGTGTAACCGAGAAGACGACCGCTCCGGCGAGGTGCATGTAATATAAATCAATTCATTAATTAATCATCTGCTATCTATATAGAAATAGTAACGACGATCTTTCTTCTTTTAGCCCTCCAGATCGAAGGAATCTACTGAAAAGAGCAGACGAGGCCCAACCAAAAAGTTGGAAGACCATGAGAGGTTCAGGATCGAAGATGTCGCTGAAGACGGCAGACCGACAGCTCCCGAAGTTGTCGCAACCAAATTTGTGGCACAATGCGGAGTAATCGTTAGGGACTTAATCCCGATCACCATTAGAAATTGGAATAGGCCTGCTAATGCGGATGAAGAGGGAACATGTTTATTTGTCCCTAACCACGCCAAAGATTTACTTTGGAAGAGGCTCATGGTTAATTTCAAACTACCGAAGAAAGAGCTGGATCCAAATGCGGAGGATCCAGTTGAGGACGCCTTACAACATGGGAGAGCCATGGAGGCTAAGGTCAGGGAGTGGGCTTTGAAGAAGATGGCCCAGTGTTTCACCAACTGGAAGAAAAGATTGCACCTTGACTATGTCGTGAAAGAGAAGACTCCGGATTTCAAGAAGACTCAGTTTCAGAAGATAAAACCATTCTGGGCTGAGTTTGTGGAATACAAGACATCGGGAAAAGCTAAGGAAATGTCTGCAAAGAATAAGCTGAATGCTGCTAACAAGAAGTATCACCATACTATGGGGCAAGGTGGCTACAGGGCTGGCATTCCTAAGTGGGAGAAACTTGAGCAGGAACTGCGTGATAAAAATATCACCCCAGAGACAGACGATTGGGTAGAACGTGCAAGGAATTGGTTTTACGGGCATGGGGGCACGTTGGACTCGGAAGGGAGGTGTATATATACCATACGACATAAAGAAGACCCCTTGCCAATCGAGAGGATGAGAAAAGCAGTAAAGGCTGTTAAAGATGGGGACTTCATTCCCGATAGAGAGAATGATGAGCTCACACTCGCCCTTGGAAATAAGGAACATGATGGACGAACACGAGGCACAATAGGCTCCCAATCATGGAGGACTGGGTTTCCCGAAGAGAGGAAGAAATATCCTGATAGAAGCCGTCAGAGGAGTAAGGACAGGGCGGCAGTTGAAGCAGAAAGTCAGAAAGAGCGAATGCGTTTAATTGAAGAACGATTAAAGCAACAACAAGATGAAATTAACTCACTTAAAGAGCAAAGTACTACCGGCGCCCCATCTCAGCAGCACACTGCATTCGATGCTACCGGCCTATCGAATAATCGAAAAAGCAGTGTGGCTTCCACCGAGGTCCCGGGTGATGACAATGGCGATGCCGATGATGCACCGACGATGGCTCCTGTTGGCTACCCAGTGGATGATATCACAGAGATGACACACTGCGAGCTACATGTCAAAGTTGTGAACATATCAATGAAGGTGGCGGTCGGCTATGCCTTACCAATTGGACCCACACCAACTTACCACAGTCGTCCGGTTCCAGAGGGCTACGCTGTTGTCGGCGTGGATGAAATCATGCCCACCTTTGAGGTTTTGGATCTTCACTACCCTGCTGGTGAAGGGGATGTGACTGTGCTGGGTGACGCAAAAAACGTCACCATTCTATGGCCGAAGGATTGTATCGTGCTTCGAAATCACACGCCAAGGCCATCTTCGCCGCCGTCTCACCCGTCTCCAGCGAGGTCGTCGCCGCCGCGGCAGTCGTCTTCGTCGCCTCACCCGGCTCCGTCGCCTCACCCGTCTCCGGTGCAGCCATCGCCGCGGGAGCCATCGCCGGCGCCTCAGGATAAAAAGCGTAAGCGTACCGCTACTGTGCGTCGTAAGCGATCGCCGAAACGTAAACAAGAGCCTCTTCCAAAAGTACCAACGGTTCCTCCCAAGAGAGCTTATGACTGTACTGAAGAGGAGACTGCGGCGATCGTTGATGCGGAAACGACAGCGTTTTTCGCTAAGCTGAGGCGGCCGAAAGAGCCAGAGTTCCCCAGCACCAAATAAGAAAAAGCCAAAGTGTTGAAAATGCTAAAGACTCTTCATCAACCCGAGCCAAAGCTGTCATCAGACTATGAGCGTTCTATTCTCAAGTCACATGCGGCACAAAAAGCCTCGAAGAGCAGTACTGATGCAAGCGGGAAATCTGTTGCCCAGCTCGGAGAACAAGCAAAACAGACTTGCGCCCCTCTCAAGGTGATTTCTCAAACCAATGTGGGGTCGAGCAAATATGGGGCCGAAGAGCAGTATGATCCAGAGGAAGTTGCACAATACGGAGAAGCTGCCGCTGCTCAAGGTATGAGTATTGCCCAGTACTTATCCCAGTTAGAGTTCTTCCCCGTGAGTGAAGTAGCATACAAATACCAGTACGGCAAACCTCTCGTCAAACCTGAGGAGGTAAATAATCTTTCAACAAAAATGCGAAGATTGCATAACTGGTACATGCACACCACAAGTGCCGGGGCTAACTGGATAGTGCTGAGGGTTACAAAAAAGCATCATGGGAAAGAAAGTGATGACATGATATCCATTGAATTTGTTGAGCTATTTCAATTATTCAATCAAGACGCCTTGGACAAATCGCTCATCAGTGCCTATTGTCTGTAAGTACTAATTCTGTAATTAACTTAGTCTCCAGCTATATTATTTTGTTTATTGCATGTATATAATCATACTGTAATATGCAGAATGAAGATTCTCGAATGCAGCAGAGGACAAATCTATGATATTGGCTTCATTGACCCATATTGGGTTCATGAAGCTAATCTCAAAATAAGCCCCCAGGATACGGAGGATAATATAGTACACGCGTTAAGGTTTCAAGAAACCAAAAGGGAAATACTTTTTCCTTACAACTTCGAGTGAGTGTTATTGTCTTGTATACACTTTCTATTTCGCTTACTCGATGTTAAGTATATAATTGATTAGTTATGCATTCGCAGCTTCCACTATATTCTGTTAATCATTCAACTTGACAAAGGGCGTGTACTAGTCATGGACTCGAAACATAAACCCCTTGAGACGTGGAAGGACATGCAGATACTTCTCCAGCGGTAATTCTAATCATTACGACACTATATCGGCAACGTTCGTGAATTTTATGATATCAAGTACTTAATAACTTCTTTTATTCGTTTTCTTCGTCGGGCAGCGCTTGGAAACGGTTCACCAAGAAGGCTAGGGGTGTTTGGAAAGAGGAGCTTACATTTCAACCACTAGATGTAAGCACCACTAGCTATATCCGCGCATCTCTTTGATTCTAGTTTTGATACAGTTATTATCATGCTTGATTATTATTTTGATTGAACTATGTTCTCGTAAAGTGCCTGACGCAGGGACCAGGTAACAATCTATGTGGATACTATGTATGCGAGTTCATCCGGCAGACGTGCGATGAGAAGGGCAGAAATTTAGAGCAACTCCACGTATGTAAACAAATTTCTATAGTTTTATTTTCAAACAAATTGTGTTTAGTTTCATTCATATAGACTGACTCCTTTTTTAAATCAGATCGAACGTCTACGGGACGGTCTTCTGCCAAAGGATCGCATACGAGCAATTCAGGAGGAATTGGCGGGATTCTTGGATGCAGAAGTCCTAGACCCGAAAGGGGAATACTATTCTGCTGTGTATAGACAATAGGGATTGTAAAAATAGCAACTCGATCCGTGTATAGACAAGGGGAATACTTTTGTATGTAGTGCATGAACTCGATCCGTGTATTGAATGTAATATTGTCATGATGATCTTGTGTAATACAAGGTTCCTTCATTGATAAGTGCAAAACACTAAATAAACAATAAAACAACCTAAATGAATTCTCTGCCGCGGCACAAAAAGTGGCGAAAATGCTGCCGCGGCAACAAAATGTGCAAAAATGAATTCTCTGCCGCGGCAGAGAAATGAGCCAAATCTCTGCCGCGGCAGCAGGTTATTAGTCCCGGTTCGTGTTACGAACCGGGACTAATGCTCCACCCCCCCTCGCGCTTTGCTGCTGCCACGCGTGCACCCATTTGTCCCGGTTGGTGGGGCAACCGGGACTAATGGTTAGAGCTTTAGTCCCGATTGCCCCGTCCCGGTTGGGCAACCGGGACTAATGGCTCTTACCAACCGGGACGCATGGGCCGTTCTGCACTAGTGAGGGTTTCCGTGCCCACCGGTCCTCTACTTGTGACCGTCGTCGCCGTCAGCTCGCCCCGGCCACTGCCGGTTCCCGTTCTGGCCGCGTACGTGAAATTCGCGTTCTATTTCTCAGATTGGATCTCAGATCGGATCTGTCTCCTCGTCTGGATCGAGTTCGTCTCTTCATCCGCCTGGTACTGCTCCCATTGAAATCTTCGCCTGGTACTGCTCCCGTCTCTGGTACTGCTCCCGTACTGCTCCCATTGAAATCCCCGCCTGGTACTGCTCCCGTACTGCTCCCATTGAAATCCCCGCCTGGTACTGTTCCCGTCTCTGGTACTGCTCCCCGCCTGGTACTGCTCCCGTCGGACCCCGCCTGGTACTGCTCCCGTTCTCTGGTACTGCTCCTCACCTGGCGCGTGGAGTACCAGCCGCCCGACGCGACCCACGCGAGAAGCGCCCGACGCGAGCAGCTCCAGACGCCCGTACGCGGGCCCGCTCCTCCACGCGCGTAGCACCGCCCACGCCAGAGCACGTCCACACGCGGGACAGCACCCACGCGCAGCTCCCTCCGCCTCCTGACGCTTCGCCCGTGTGGCCCCCCTTCTGCCTGCTGGCCCGCCGCCGGCTGATCTGTCCTGCCGCCGGCTGTCTCTAGATCTGGTGGTATCCGATCTGTAAAAAAAAAAAAAAAAAAAATTGAGAGAGATGTCTTCCGCATCGGGCTACGTTGCGATTCCTCGCTGCCCGGTGATTTTCGATGGCGCGAATTATCCTGATTTTGCTGCCTTTATGCGCGTTCACATGCGCGGTCTCCGTCTTTGGGGTGTGCTCTCTGGCGAGGTCTCCTGTCCGCCGTGCCCCCCTGCTCCTGTGGCTCCTCTGCCTCCGACGCCGATTGTGCTTGCTGCTGATGCTTCTCAGGAGGCCAAGGATGCTGCTCAGAGCGCTGATGATATTGCTGTTGCTGCCTATGACCTGAAGTTCAAGCAATATTCTGCTGATCTCGAGTCCTATCGTCACGCTCTGACTGCCTACACTCAGTGGGTCGATGAGGATGCTCGTGCTGCTGCTGTTCTCACCTCTAGTGTTCTGCCCCAGTATGCTGCTGAGTTCATGAGTCTCTCTACTGTTGCTGCTCAGTGGGCCCATCTTCGTCAGCGCTATCAGCCGTCTGGGGATGCTCTTTACCTGTCTGTGGTTCGCCAGGAGCATGCTCTTCAGCAGGGTGATTCCACTATTGATGAGTTTTATACTCAGAGTGCTGCTATCTGGCGTCAGTTTGATTCTCTCCGTACTGCCATTTGTGGCACATGCTCGTGCTGCCAGATTGTGCGCTCGGACTTGGAGTTTCACCGCATCTATGAGTTTCTGTCTTGGCTTCGCCAGGAGTTTGAGCCCCGGCGTGCTCAGCTGAATGCTCGTGGTCGTGTTCCGCTCTCTGAGGTGTTGTCTGAGCTTCGGGCTGAGGAGACCCGTCTCCGTGGTGCTGGTCTTCTTGCAGTTCCATCTGCGCTTGCTACTCGTGGTGCTCCTTTGTCGTCTGCTCCCTCGACTCAGCCGCGGTCCCCTGTACCGTCGCCGCCGATACTACCCACTCCTTCAGGTCAGGGTCAGGGTCAGCTTCAGCACCAGCAGCCTCAGGGTCCGAGTCAGCACCAGCAGGCTCGTGGTCAGGGTCGCCGTGGTTCTCTTCGTCACTGCTCTTACTGCAACAGGGATGGTCACACTTGGGCCACCTGTTATACACGGGACCCCAGTTTACGTCAGCAGCACCAGGCTCGTGGACAGTCGGCTCCTTCCGGGTCTTCAGCGGTGGCTCTCTCTGATCAGGACATTATCAGGAGTCTTCGCGGTCTGCTTGCTGCTACAGGCTCTTCTTCGACGGGCACTGCTGGTTCTGTGACTGACTTTTCAGGCACTGTGCGACCACCACCTTCTACATAGTCAGGTACGTCTCCGTGGTATCTGGATTCTGGAGCTTCTTTTCATATGACATTTGAGTCTTCTTCTCTGTCCGCTCTTCGTTCTCTTCCTTCTCCTGTCCGTGTTTTTACGGCTGATGGTACCTCTCTCCCTGTTTCTAGTCGGGGCACCCTTTCTACTTCTTCTTTTTTTGTTCCTGATATTTCTCATGTCCCTCTTCTTCAGATGAATCTGTTCTCTGCTAGCCAGCTTACTGACTCTGGTTGTCGCGTCATTCTTGATGCTGATTCTTGTGTTGTTCAGGACCGTCGTACCCAGGCCCTGGTTGGAGCTGGCCCTCGCAGCCGTGATTCTTCAGGACTTTGGGAGTTAGACTGGCTTCGCGTTCCTTCCGCTGCCACTTCATCCGCCAGTTCTTCTCCGGTTGTCGCCTCTACTACCAGCTCCTTTCAGCAGTGGCATCATCGTCTTGGTCACCTCTGTGACTCTCGCCTGTCGTCATTAGTTCATCGGGGTCTTCTGGGGTCTGTCTCAGGAGATGGGTCTTTGCATTGTCAGGGTTGTAGGTTGGGTAAACAGATTCAGCTTCCCTATCCTACTAGCGCGTCTGTATCTCAGCGACCTTTTGATTTAGTTCATTCCGATGTTTGGGGTCCGGCCCCTTTCGCTTCGAAAGGGGGCCATCGCTACTATATTTTATTCATCGATGATTTTTCTCGGTACACTTGGTTGTATTTTATGCGTTCTCGCAGTGAAGTGCTCTCCATATATCAGCGTTTTGCGGCCATGGTCCGTACTCAGTATTCTACCCCCATTCGTGTTTTTCGTGCTGATTCTGCTGGTGAGTATATCTCCCAGATGTTGCGAGGTGTTCTTGCTGAGCAGGGCACCCTTGCTCAGTTCTCTTGTCCTGGCGCACATGCCCAGAATGGCGTTGCGGAGCGTAAGCATCGACATCTTCTTGAGACCACTCGTGCTATGATGATTGCTTCGTCTCTCCCGCCGCATTTCTAGGCGGAGGCTGTCGCTACGTCGGCCTATCTCATCAATATCCAGCCTTCTGCTGCCTTGTAGGGTGGTATCCCTCTTGAGCGCCTCTCTGGACAGTCTCCAGACTACTCCATGCTTCGCTTGTTTGGTTGTGTTTGCTATGTTCTCCTTGCTCCTCGCGAACGCACCAAACTGACTGCTCAGTCTGTTGAGTGTGTCTTCCTTGGATACAGTGATGAGCATAAGGGCTATCGCTGTTGGGACCCTGTTGGTCGTCGGATGCGTATCTCTCGTGATGTTACTTTTGATGAGACGCGTCCTTTCTATCCTCGTCCCACCGCTGGCACTTACCCGGTGGAAGATATCTCTTTTCTTCTCTTTCCCGACACACCTCCTTCTACACCTATTGTGTCTTCTTCAGGATCTCCTCCCCCTGATTTCTCTTCTTCGCCGCCGTCTTCCTCTGCTCCGTCTAGTTCTCCTAGTTCTCCTCGTTCTCCGGAGTCTTCCTCTACTATTCCCTCTTCTTCATCATCGTCTCCTGCGTCGTCTTCCTCTGATGATCTTCCATCTACTCGTCCTGTTCGTCAGCGTCGTGCCCCTGATCGTTACTCTCCTAGTCAGTATGGTCTTTCTGCTGTCTCTGAGCCGACTTCTTATCGGGATGCTGAGCATCATCCTGAATGGCAGCTGGCCATGGCTGAGGAGATCGCTGCGCTTGAGCGCACTGGCACCTGGGAACTTGTTTCTCCCCCTCCCGGTGTTCGTCCTATCACATGTAAGTGGGTCTATAAGATTAAGACTCGCTCTGATGGATCTCTTGAGCGCTATAAAGCGCGTCTTGTGGCTCGTGGTTTTCAGCAGGAGCATGGTCGTGACTATGATGAGACTTTTGCTCATGTGGCTCATATGACCACTGTGCGTACTCTTCTTGCTGTTGCTTCTGTTCGTCACTGGTCTGTGTCCCAGCTTGATGTTCAGAATGCCTTTCTCAATGGTGAGTTGAGTGAGGAGGTTTATATGCAGCCTCCTCCTGGGTATTCTGTTCCCGAGGGGATGGTTTGTCGTCTTCGACGTTCTCTTTATGGCCTCAAACAGGCCCCTCGTGCTTGGTTTGAGCGCTTTGCTTCTGTAGTGACTGCTGCTGGTTTCTCTCCTAGTGCTCATGATCCAGCGCTGTTTGTTCACACTTCTCCTCGTGGACGTACTCTCCTTCTTCTCTATGTTGATGATATGATCATTACTGGTGATGATCCTGAGTATATCGCCTTTGTTAAGGCTCGTCTTCGTGATCAGTTTCTTATGACTGATCTTGGTCCTCTTCGATACTTTCTTGGGATTGAGGTCTCCTCTACTTCTGATGGCTTTTACATCTCTCAGGAAAAGTATATTCAGGATCTTTTTGCCCGTGCTGCTCTTGGGGATGAGCGCACTGTTGAGACCCCTATGGAGCTTAATGTTAAGCTTCAACTCACTGATGGTGATCCACTTTCTGATCCGACGCGTTATCGTCATCTTGTTGGGAGTCTTGTTTATCTTGCTGTCACTCGTCCTGACATCTCTTATCCTGTTCATATTCTGAGTCAGTTTGTTTCTGTTCCCACCACTGTTCACTATAGTCATCTTCTCCGTGTTCTTTGTTATCTTCGTGGTACGATCACTCGTCGCCTTTTCTTTCCTCGTTCCAGCTCCCTCCAGCTCCAGTGCTATTCGGACGCTACGTGGGCGAGTGATCCTTCGGATCGTCGTTCACTTTCTGCTTACTGTGTGTTTCTTGGTGGTTCGCTCATTGCTTGGAAGACGAAGAAACAGACAGCGGTTTCCCGTTCGAGTGTTGAGGCTGAGTTGCGTGCTATGGCCTTGTTGACTGCTGAGGTGACCTGGTTACGGTGGTTACTTGCGGATTTTGGGGTCTCCATTACCACACCCAGTCTGGTTTTGTCTGACAGTACAGGTGCTATTAGTGTTGCACGTGATCCGGTCAAGCATGAGCTTACCAAGCATATTGGTGTTGATGCTTTCTATACACGTGCTCAGGTGCAGGCTCAGGTTGTTGCGCTTCAGTATGTGCCTTCAGATTTACAGTTGGCGGATTTCTTCACGAAGGCACAGACCAGAGCGCAGCATGATTTCTTTCTCTCCAAACTCAGTGTTGTGGATCCACCATGAGTTTGAGGGGGGGTGTTAGATGTATATATCTGTATATTGTTTTCCCCATATGTTAGGGGGCTTCCTGCATATTTGCCCTGTACCTGTACTATATATTGTGGCCTTTGGCTCCCAGAGGAATACATGTTGCATATTCCTAACAATCCCCAAGGCCAGATCGCTTGAGCATACGCTTGATGAATCGAAAGTTGCTGTCATCATAAAATGGTACAAGGCGTGCGTGCTCAATGTATTTGGCCATGGAGGCACGCCAGCTTGAATCCGGCCGAAAGCAAGCATAATTGACAAGGTATACATCGCGAGGACCGTGCGTAACGTAATAGGTGATAATAATGCTAGTAATTGCTAGGAAGGTCAGAAAGAAGATATGGACTGCACAGGGAGTGCGGGACCAGTTAAGAATATTATCGGTGCCGATACAACATATGGATTCAAGTAGGATGGTGGCTACAGGTGGCAGGGTGACTTGTAGGTAGAGGGATCGTATGTGCCTACAATGAGTTGAAAAAGCCATGTTGTGCCTTGGAAACTTAGTGATGTTTCCGGTGTTGATTTTTGTAGGATGGCTTGATCTGAACTGAATGGTGGGCTGGTTATATATGCTCAACCTTCGAATCATAGCATGGAGTATATGTTTTTTCATCGATTCATTTCGACAACGACAGTTCCTATTAGTGCATACCAACCAAATAAAGTTGTACTAGTAGAAAATGCGCCTTCCATCCGGAGATTTAGTCCGGGCTATATTTCGGCCCCAGGACTAATACGAGTATTAGTCCCAGCTGTGTTTGGTCCAAGACTAATGTGAGTATTAGTCCCGGTTCCAATGGTTAGGACACGGCACGGGCATATTGAATTCCGGGTCAAACGAGACTCATAGTCCCGCTTGGATATATCAACCGGGACTAAATGGTTTGTGGCAGGCTGGGGTCGGTGCGAGCCCATTTAGTATCGATTGGTGTCTCTAACCGAGACTAATTAAACATGGACATTTAGTCCTGGTTGGAGATTAAAGTCTTTCCTATATCATCTTCTGTCCCGAGCCATACTCCATTCAAGCAGCTTTCTACTCTGTTTTCTCCCTGAGCTCGATTTCATCCCCAGATTTTTCACACGATTTGTCAAAATTTGGTAGCGCCCCATCCTTTCATCTGTTTACAGGCTGTCAAATTTTTCAAGATTTTCTCGTCCTCCCCCTCTATTTTCTCCGTGAGCCAAACTCCATTTATCCAGAGGTTCTAATTAAAAGGTGAGCAACTTCATCATTTTATCTATCATTTCTAGTTTAGCTCATTTAATGCTCTGGAAGTAGAGAGATTGGGGGTTTTAGTTTGGGAGTAATTATGTGAGAGTTTATTTAATTTATATGTAATTTGAGATCAACAAGCATATAAACACCATAGTAAACTGTAGGGGGTCGTAGTATGAAAAACAAAAAAATTCTGTCGCATGAACACAAATAAGCCAAGATATATCTACTAGATTATAGAAACGAGTCGATAGAGTACTAACCCTCGAAGATTTCAAAGCGGTTAACGAGATTGAATTCTCGTGGGTGATGTAGCCGTTCACTTGTCAATCTTAAGATCGCGTAGACGATTCTTCCGGCGCCGCGTTCCGGTAGCGCTCCCGCAGTCGGTCACACATTCGGTACTCGATGAAAACCTTCATGTCCCTTGTTCCAGCAAGCAACGAAGGTTGTAGATCTCTCCTTGCGATTTCAGCAGCACGACGGTATGGTGGCGGAAGTAGAGGGGAAATCCCGCAGTGCTTCGCCTAAGCGGGAGCAGGTATAGTGGAGTAGAAGAGGGCCTCAGCGATCTAGGGTTTAGAATGCCGAGGAGAGGTGGTGGCAGCCGGCGGCTAGGGCAAGCCCTAGGCAGCGACTTGGAGGATCGATAGGCGGCGGCAAAATGAGAGGGGGGCGGTGACTGGCTAGGGTTTAGGTGTGAGAGGTAGGGGCTCCCTACCGCTCCTTATATAGGGGCTCCCTACCCCTCCTTAGGATTCCTTCCATCCCTCCACTAAGCAACCATGTTAGGATTTGACTTTTTTAAATTGGCGTTTGACTTTCAAACTAGAGTTTGATTTCTCTCTTCCCATTGCATAGACAATTGACCTAGGACATGATGCAACCGTTCCACTTTGTCATGACACATCCATGTACCCTTCCCACTCCGGATCGGTGGACCTTCTAGACCCTTCTAGAACATTCCGGTGAAAACACCGAAACCATTCCCGAACTCCGGAATTGGACTTTCCTTATATGTATCTTATTACCCGGACCATTCTGGATCTCCTCGTGATATCCCGGATCCAATCCAAAAATCCGAACAAAGTTCGGTCTCTTACTCACTTTCCATATCTACTAAACAACATCAAATCCTTAAGTGTGTCTCCTTACGGTTCGTGAATTATGCAGACATAATCGAGACTCTACTACGATCAATAACCAATAGAGGAATCTAGAAATTCATATGGCTCCCACATATTTCTACGAATTACTTTATGATCGAATGAACCATTTATATAGGATACCAATTTCCCTTTGTCTCGCAATAATTTACTTATTCGAGGTTTGATCATCGGTATCTCGGCATACCTAGTTCAAAATCGTTACTAATAAGTACTTTGTACTCGTTCCTGTGATATGTGATCCCTTGTGAGCCAGTCACATGCTTGCGAGCCAATTGGATGACATTCCACCGAGAGGGCTCATAGTATATCTATCCGTCATATGGATGGACAAGTCGCACTCTTTATCCATGTGCCTCAACACATACTTTCTGAATACTCAATGCCACCTTTATAACCACCCAGTTACGGAGTGGTGTTTGATGTCATCAAAGCATCCATCCGGTGATGGTGATTAACATGATCTCATGGTTGAAGGATTTATGTTACTATGTATCTAAATGCTTATAGGAAACGAAGTATTGAAATGACTTGATATTTATGATACGCTTAACTATAGGAGTATGTCCATCACATCATTCTCCTAATGATATGATCTTGTTATTAACAACATCTAATGTTCATGATTAGGAAACTATAATCATCTATTAATCAACAAGCTAGTATTATAAATAGGCTTTAATAGGGACTCTTACATGTTTACAAATCACTCAGGTATTAATGTTTCTGGTTAATACAATTATAGCATGAATGTAAACATTTATCATAAACACAAATATATAATAATAACTACTTTATTATTACCTCTTGGGCATATCTCCAACAGTCTCCCACTTGCACTAGAGTAAATAATCTAGATTACATGGTAATATACCTAACACCCATGGCGGTTTGGTGTTGATCATGTTTTTCCCTCGGGAGAGGTTTGGTCAACAGATCTGCCACATTCAGATCTGTGTGTACTTTGCAAATCTTTATGTCACCTTCTTGTACATGCTCTTGAATAGCGTGAAAATGTAGCTTGATAAGCTTCAGCTTCTTGTGTGACCTTGGCTCCTGTGCATTGGCCCTCGGGAGATTGTGTGAAGTTTTGTATAAAGGAAAAATTTCAGGTGTAGAGAGAGAATGATGTAATGAGATGAATAATGGACAAAATATCAAGCTTGGGGATGCCACCATGGTGTCACCCCAAGAAATATCCAAGAGGTACAAGCGTCAAAGCTTGCGGATGCCCAAGGCATCCCCTTCTTCATCAATAAAAAAGCTCAGGTCTGTCTAGACACTTCACTTTTATTGTTTCATGCACAGTTGTGTTATTCTTTGAGCATCTTAGTTTTCATTTGCTTTGCTTAGGTTGTTTAGATTGCTTGAATAAAGTAAGTTTGGACCCCCGTTCTCTCTGTGTTGTTTTGCAAATAAGTTTCCTTGGTGTTGGAAAGGGAGTAGTAAGTTCTTGCTTGATGTCCAAGAGGAGGTTGCATTGACTGTTACTTAGACTTTAGCATGACATGCTAGGTGTTGTTTTAGCATTATGCTTAGTGATTATTGATGTATCATGTCTTGTTCCAAACAATTGGGATTGATTAGTGTGCCTTGAAGAAATGATGCATTTTTTAGCATGCAAAAAGCATAGTATTGTGGTATTCTCCTTTGATGCTTTGCTTGGGTTGACTTGGCACATGATTACACCATGTTATGACTATGAAAAGTCACCATTAGCCTCTATGATCATTTAGTCCTTGACTTGTAGTACCACCCTTTGCTTTGATTAGTATTCTTTGTTGCATTGCATGATTATGGCCATTATACTCTCTTAGCTGGTTGCTCCCAGTCTTTTGCTAGACTCCACTTGTATGAGTAAGTTCTACTCATGCTTCCAACTCCCAAGAAACCAAGTTATTCCAAAGTGTCCACTATAAACTCCTATGCATGGTGTGTTACATCATTCCAAGTATATTCTTGTTTTCAACTATATTCCAATTAAAAACTATTTTGTTATGTGAAAACTTAGTGATTAAAGCCCTCACGAACTTGATGGCACATTTTATTCTTTGCCCCTAATAAACTTGAACCATTGAGACAACTTTGTTGTATATGATTGCACTTATAAGCTGGGATTAGCAGAACCGTGTTGTCACGGGGAACGTTTTCAACATTGCACTTGTACTTTTGTACTCCATTGATAACATGCTCTTTTGTCTATGGATGTTACCGGTGTGAAATGAAGTGGGAACTTGTAAGTCCATGTAGTCTGTATTCTGTGTTAGAGAAACGCCTGGGCCTCTAGCCTAATCCATGCCTAATCATGGTGGAAACTTGCAGCATCACCATAATGATCTATCTATGAAGCATCCTCAATAAAAAGCTATGCATATGGTAAATAAAAAGATTGCTGAGCTTCTCATTGTCTTCTTGCCTTGTCATTTTGATTATGGGAAAGCTCATATACCATGTGCAAGGGGTACCCCGTTGGCGGTTCTCAATGATATGCAAATACTCCATGAGTTGTAGCCCTCATATTCAAGGGACTTGAGATTGCCAACTTATACTTCGTCAAGCATATACTCCAGCTTTGCCACTTTAACTTTAACCACTTCAAGATGCTTATGATAGGGGCAATGAGGGCTGAAAGCTAACAAGTACCATAATTTTTGGAAGCTCTTTTTGAAACTTGTAATCCCTACTTCCTTTATAAAAATGCCTTCCCCCCACCATTATTTGAGTCTCCACCTTCTACCTTTAGGCACCATTAAGAGAGCATAGTTTTCATTCTATGTGTAGTGTTCCAAAGTTTATTAATTGATGCACATTGTGATATTACTTGTTCTTGTGCTACTTGTTCCTAGTCATCCTTGTGAACTTTGAAGGTGTCCTATGCATCTATTTGCTACTCTATGATGGACAAGCCGATTGCCACTATGCTATGTTTTATGTATGTGAAACAAACAAATGTTTTTCAATGCATGTTATTCATGATCTTTGTTTGTATCTTGCCATGTTGCATGCACAGTTACTATGTCCTACTTTTAGAACTCCATTCTTTCATGCACATGTTTAGATTTCTTTGATCCTAGCTTTCAATGCTTGAAAATGGTTGGATCTTTATTGCGAGGGTGCATGTTCACCTAAAAAATTATTCTGTTTATCACTTACCTACTCGAGGACGAGGAGGAGTTAAGCTTGGGGGTGTTGATACGTCGGAAACGTATCTATAATTTTTGATGCTCCATGCTTGTCTAGTATCTACTTTGCTTTACTTGTCTACACTTTGAGGTTCTTTTTACATGTTTTCTGGTACTAACCTATTAACAAGTTGCAACAGTGCCAAATGCCTGTTTCTGGTGTTTTTGGTTTTAGAGAAGTTAGTAAAGAAATATTCTCGGAATTGACGGGACAAACAACAAAGTCAATTACTTTCCGTGGGGAACAAGAAGTCTATAGGGGAGCCGGGGAGGCGAGCCAGAGGGGCCAAACCCCCCCAGGCGTGGCCACAGGTGGGCCCGCCTGGCTAGGGTTTGGTGGCCCTGGCTGACCCCTCTGCCTCCCCCTTCGCCTATAAGAAGCCCCCGATGCAGAAACTCTGGGGACCCGATCAAAAATCCACGAAACCGTCTGTAGCCGCCACCACCATCGTCCCTAGATCGGGGAGGATCTGAAGCTCTTCCCAGTACCTTGCCGGAGGGAAGATCATCCCGGAGGCCTTCTCTCCAGTATGATTCGTGAGTAGTTCCACCTTGGACTATGGGTCCATGTAGTAGCTAGATGGTTATATCTCCTCCTTTGTGCTTTCATGTATAGATCTTATGAGTTCCATTCATGATCAAGATCTAATCTATTTGTAAGCATGCATGTTGTGTTTGCGGGGATCCGATGGATATTGAGATTATTATGTTGGTTTGATTAATGGTTTTATCTTTATGATTCTATCATGTCTATGTTGTTTGTGATCTTGCATGCTCTCCGTTTCTAGTGGTTATCTTGGCCAAGTAGTTGCTAGTGACTCCAAGAGGGAGTATTTATGCTCGATATTGTGTTCATGCCTCTAGTTTCCAAGGGAAGTGACAGAAATCTCTTCGGTTGTAGATGTGTTGTTGCTACTAGGGAGAAAACAACGGTCTCTTGTTCATGGAACATGTGGACTGTTTACCTTACACACTTAGCTTAAAGAAGTTGTTTGTTGCTTGCAACTTAATACTAGAGGGGTTTCGGATGATAACCTGAAGGTGGACTTCCAGTCATAGATGCAGTTGGATGGCGGTCTATGTATCTTATTGTATTGCCCAATCAAATCTCATAGGATCTTCCTGACTAGTAATTGCATTGTTATGCCTTGCTCAGTTCATGTCAATTGCCCTGCTGTAATTTGTTTACCCTTCATGCCATGTTGTTTATCTAAGGAGAGCACCTCTAGTGAACTATGGACCCTGGTCCAATCTTTACCATCAATACATTCTCCACCATTACTTGTTTACTTGCTGCAAACCATTACCTTCCACACCATACATTTAATACATTGTTACAGCAAACCGGTGAGCTTGACAACCTCACTGATTCGTTGGGACAAAGTCTTGAGTTTGTGTTGTGCAGGTCTCCACGTTGCTTCCAACACCTGTGTGACATTTCCTTCCTCCTTCTGGTTCGATAACCTCGGTCTCTACTGAGGGAAAACTTGCTGCTGTGCTGCTTCATACCTTGCTCTTGGGGTTTCCAAGAAAGCACTCCTACATCAACTTCTTCCTCCCTGTCGAGTGCTGCATCACCAATCTCATGCATAATTTCCCTGTAAAGCTCACAAGGAATAGGACTAGAACTAGCACCAATATCACATAAACCATAGTAGCAATGATCACCAATTTTAATAGAAAGCATAGGAACACTAGCTTTTCTAGCTTTACTAGGATGAGAGATAATGTTAGAAGCATCTTCACAGAAGACAATGTGCTCATCCTATATATTTCTAGTGATAGGGTCTTTCATAATAGCTACCAAAGGTTCAACATTCAATTGCTTATCAGGTTCCATAGTTTTCTTAGTACCTTTATTATTTGCACTAATAATCATAGAATACTCTTTTACCTTTGGTAAAGGAACTTTATCAACATTAGGTTCATTCACAATATGATTAGTAGTACAAACTTCAACACTTCTAACAGGAACATGACAAACAACATCTTTATACGGAGCATGGTAGTTATTACACTATTTCTTGGGAATTTCAATATAAGAGGCAAAGGCCTTAAAACAGTAGGCAATACTTGGGGAATCAAGACCAAACTCATTGTAATATCACGGAAGTCATCAATTCCCATAAAAGACTTAATTCATTCATAATCATAGTTTATACCTCACTTCCTTCCTTTGTCATTCTCCCAAGCTTTAGTGTTCTCTTGAATACGGTCCAGGAGATGCCATTTAGCTTCTTCCTTCATACGTGTGAATGATCCCGCACAAGAAGCATCTAGTAAATCTTTATCATGAAGAGAAATCCTAGCATAAAAGATATTGATAATAATATTGTTAGGGAGTTCATGAATAGGACATTTAAGCATTAGTAACTTCAGTATCCCAAAGCTTGAGCTGTACTCTCTCGATCACGAGGCCAAAAGTTATATATCAGATTTCTATCCCTATGAATCTCACTGGGAGGATAAAATTTAGAATAAAAGAGAGATGCCATCTCCTCACATTCCATAGATTGTCCATTCTTTAGCAGCTTATAACATTCTTCAGCTCTCCCTTTCAAGGATATGGAGAGTAAATGATTCTTCACCTATTCAGTTGTGATACCTGCACACTTAAACAACCCGCATTATTCATGGATAAAAAGCAAGTGATCACCAGGATGGACAGTTCCATCCCCTAAATAATAATTATCCATAACACGATCAACAATACTTGTAGGTATCTTAAAAGGATCTATCTCAACAGGTGGTGGTTCATATACTACCCTAACAGTGGTAATAGTTTTCCCAAACATAAAACCAAGTGGGTTATCCATATTGGAGACAAAGCAACAAACAGAAACAAAAAGCAATACTCACAGTAGAAGTTTCCTTTACCAGTTCCACTCTTCAATAGCGCATCACTCCCAGGCAACAGCTCCATAAAATAGTCTTGATGACCCACAAGTATAGGGGGTGTATCGCAGTAATTTCGATAAATAGGAGTGTCGATCCCAACGAGGAGCATAAGGTGTTGACTAGTGGTATGGAGCAGGAACTCTCTGTAAATACTTAGCAAACGGATTTTTAGTCGTTTTCTGATAAAGCAACAAAACAAAGTGAAAGTAACAAACACAACAAGCAAATGTAGTAAGTGGCCCAATACTTTCTTAGCAAAGGACAAGCCGGCGGAAATACTTATAAGGACCAAACGTTCTCGAGGACACATGGGAATTCTGTCAAGTGCTTTCACTTCAAATAGCTGAGTACTCTACTTTGGTGTTGTAAGTGTTGTGTGGGTGAACCTTTGCTAATATACCAACGTTACTTGGACTAATACATACTTGTGATTAAACCCTCTGCAAGCATCCGCAACTACAGGAAAGTAACTAAGATATAAATCTAACCACAGCCTGAAACTCTGAGATCCTACACTCCCTTGTGCAAAGGTGTTCTAAAGGGGGTTCAGGTTTCTGTCACTCCAGCAACCCCACATTTAGTAGCCAAATACACAATGCATTCCCCTAGGCCCATAAATGGTGAAGTATCATTTAGTCGACGTTCACATGACACCACTAGAAGAATAGCACCACAACTTAAATACTAACCATTGAATAATAACTCAACACAAATCCACTACTAACAACATGACTTCTCCCATGTCCTCAAGAACTAAACGAAATCCTCATAAGATATCATATGGATCAAGATCAAAGATGAGATGGTAATGAATAACAATCTAAACATAAACAAAATAATCCAATGGTTCCACTCACAAGCATCAACTACAATAGTAATCAACAATGGGAAAGTTTCCCCTAATGAACTAAGAAAGTATCCAACACGTTTGTTACAGCGAGATGGAGCGGTGATGATGGTGCTGGTGGATATGATGGTGTGGATGATGACGATAATGATACCTATGAATCCTAGTGCGGTGACCCAACATACCACTGCATGATGTAGTATACTATAGTTGTTGACATAACACCAATGAAACACCGTTCACTAGTATTACATCCCTCAGAATGGCACAACAGAAACACAGTGGGTCCAATACATGGCTAAAGGTTACAACTCACTATATACACAAGATCCAGAGAAAACTCTAGGTTGAAGAGAGAGAAAGAACTTCTTGCAAAGAAGAATCAAAGATAAACAACACAGAAACTAATATACTGCTAATAATAGTATCTTAACTAAGGGGTTGGCATTGCTGCTATTACAATGCGCTACAGAAATAGGTTCTTTGGTTAGAGAGTATATTCCTATCTAATTAGTAACTTCTTCTTCACTTGAGTTGAGGTATTTGTTGACTTTCCTGTCTTCTTTGGAGAGCTTTAGCTTTGAATGATGATAGCTGGAGCATAACTTGGTGTAGACGTCATATTAATGGCCTCATAATATAGCAAGGGTTAAGAAGATACTTTGAGTACGAGCGTACCCAGCAAATTCACTAGAAAAGGGGTATTTGATGCACTATATATACAGCCAGAGACCGTAGGTCGTAGGCAATGGAATTTTTCATAAACATTTCTTCAAAGATTGATTTTATTCTGAAAAACTATGTCCGTCAGCCTTCAAGGGTTTACCAGAACTTTCATGGAGTTCCTTTCCCACCACGTTCGCAGCTCCTTCTTAGAACAGGGAGTAACAAGTTAAAGTTCATACACTCTGCAGAGGTGCGTTACTTTACCCATGAGAGATCAACTCTTTGTTGTACAACCGGGCAGCTTATTCCCGTCCACAATTCCATGATGTGGGGCCCGGAAGATGATCCAAGCAAATCACTGCCCCCTTCGCGACCTCGCATGTATCCTTGGTGTACACCATGCCCACATATTGAATTATGGCCATGGTTTGTGCAAACCGTTAGATGCCAGAACTATCTTGGGACGTTGAGGGTTCCCACCCATATGCTGCATATCCTCTATGAATTACAATTAATATGCACGCTACGAGTGATAACAGCCACGACCTGCACATCCGGCTACATGCGAGAGGAAGAAGATACAGCTGACTTCTCCGTCCCATTCAAAATCTCATGGTTAACGCGTGATATACGGCGCAAGAATAACTGGCCACGTTGGTTGTTAAGTCCTAGATAATATGTTCCTTTACCACCGGAACTTTCATAGTAGGTTATTACCTCATGGTAATAACCTATAATCACATTATTATGAAAATAGTGTTTTCGGACCTTTTTCAAATGCAGATGATGACAACACTGGATTTGTAAAATACTTTACAGAAAATAACCAAAGGACATGAGCAAGTGTGAACTTGCCATTGGTGATTGCAAGATTATGCACTCACGGTCTTCAAGACAATATAATATCCAATGTCTGAAATCATCATCATTGGTCTGGTAAGGACTAATGTTTAAAGAAGCAAAATGCTTTTACGCATAAGTAATGTGATGCTCTTTATAAACGCGAATCCCGGGGATAACGTTGTTCTAGGGTTTGGAAACTGGAAGTGGTTCCTTTAGAATGTGTTGCCCTTTTTGATAAGCTTCATACTTCTGCTTCTTATTAAGGCTTGTGAGTGTGTGTGAAACAACACATAATTACAATATTATAAAGCAATGAGATACACACAAATGTGAAATGCTACACAAGATTGTCTATATAAGAGTTGTTGTTTGAAGTGGAAAAAAGAATAACATTTGAAGAAAAGATTCCTTTTCCAAGGTTTAAATAGTCTTTATTGTTAATAAGATTTGTTCAATGTCTTTTGGTGCGTAATTGATTAGTTTGGACTTGAGATGCTTTATGTCTTAATTGGAATAGACCAAAGTTAACTATAAAAACATATGTAGTTTATTAGATATAATGTTTATAAACCTTGAGAGTAAGGTTAACTTTAGAAACATAGATGGTTTGGAGGTGTAATGCCTATGATATTTGTACCTTGTGTAACTGGTATTGTTTCCTTAAGGTTACTTAAGAATGGTTATCCTTTTACTTGGTGTAGTGGTTTCTTGATTTTATAATGGAATAGTATCCTTTACCTTTTTATAGATGAGTGGTTATAGTTTATAAATAAGGAATTGATATTGCTTAACTACTTATGAACTTACTATAGTGTTGTGATATTTTTGTAAACTGATGGTTGAAGTATATGGAAAAGATTGGATTTAGTTACAATTATTCTTGGGGTTTTTATATTGTATAAGGATCCTCTTTGGAAAATAATCTATACTTATGGTTGAAGGATAATTTAATAAAATTGTATTTTTAAAAATGTGTGGAACCCCTTTGGTTTCATATTATTAATATTTAAGACTAATATTATTTATTAGACTCAATTGGCAATTTTTTTGAAATATTAGAACTTTTTATTTACCCTTATATGAATTATCTATTAAGGAAATAAGTTTATATTTAAGTTATTAAAGTGTTTAATTTTTATTTAACTCAAAACTGAAATATAGTATTTTTAACATGTAGGGATTATTTTTGTGATCATTTTGGTATATTACATTTATTTTTGTGATTTAAAAGTAATAATGTATGATTTTTATAAGATTTATTACTTTATAAATACTTAATAAATAATAAATATTTAATTAATTTAAAAATAGTATATGATTATAGTTTTAAATTATAGTTTTTATTTTTTAAGATTTTTGGTATTTTATTTATATTTTTAACATTCAACATTATTAGAATATGAATTATCAAAGTCTTATTACTTTTAATAATCTTTTTTAAATAATAGTTATTTAAATTGTTAACATAATAATGTTTGATAATGGTTTTAAATTATAGATTTTATTTTTCTAAACATTTCCATATATAATACATATTTTTCTGAATTATAAAACAAAAGCTATGGATTTAATAAGATTTAATGATTTTATTTTATTTCTAGAATATTTATAATTAAGCTTATAACAGTTTATTTATTTCTTAAACAGAAATTAACGTTTTGTGCCGAGGCTATTCTACCCTAGGTCACTAACCAGTGGGCCAGCGGCCACATCAACTCTCAAGTTAAAATAAATGTATTTGTCACCGGCCTGATTGCTACCCTTAGACAATGATAGATGGGCCATGGGCCATGTCACTTGCCACGTGAAACAAAGACCGGGTCAAATAGGCTGACTAAGCATAGGGTGACATTGGCATGATGTTTCTATGGCGTCAGCACAACCACCGCCGTCAGTGGGTGGTCGCCGGCGAAGATTCACGATGCGCCAGCAAGCGAAACTAACCTAGTTCGAATCAGCGCAACATGCTAAACTCTAAAGTGGGGGCGCCGCTCGAAAATGGTCATCGGAGCCTCAGCTCCGACGGTAGCCGACGGTGGCATAATGTGTGACGGCATTTTACAACGAGAAACGGTGATTTAGGGATGCTGGAAGATTCAGGAACTCACCCTGATGATGATAGAGAGGTCGGCGAGGACATGCGTGGTCGGAGGCGAGCTCCCCGACGAGGATTCCGACGAACTGCCGCAAAGAGGAACATCAAAATTCGTCTACTCCAGTGCTCCCCTTGATGCAAGATTCCACTCAGAGGATCTACGGAGCACTGGGCTTCTCCATGGCTACTTGGAAGAGAGTGGGGATGTGCGGTTCGACGACGAGGTGTGGCTTCGGTGAGCTAGGGTTTCGACCCTTTCCGAATCAGAGAGGATAAGGAGAGAATGTGGATAGGGATTGAGGCAGGGCGTTATGGTGGCCTTCTTATCCTACTCTGGATCGGCGGCGAGCATCTTAACGCATGGCTGACGATGACAACGGCATCGGGCGGCGGAGGACTCCTCCAGCGTGCTGCCTGTGTGCGTGAGGATGAAGACGATGTCGTTTTTGCGAAAAAAGACCCTGGCGAATCTTTCAGCTTAACCCGCAGTACTTCTTCGGTCCCACCCGTCAGTCACAGAAGCGGATGAACTGGGCTGGCTGCTGGACTCTTGTGGGCTGCACATGGGCGACAGATAAGAAGATGGAAGTTGGGACACGGCCAGGAAATGTCTTTTTTATATGTTTTCCTTTTCTATTTTCTATTTTTCTTTTCAGATTTATATTTAGCCTATAATTTGAACTTTTCTAACAAAGTTTATTTGTTGAATACTTGCAGCAATAATTCATATTGATTTAGATTTACTTTGTAAACCTTAATGATAAATATTTTATATTTCTTTATTTTCTTTATATGAATCTCTTTTAATATTTTGTAGAAGCCTTTATTATTAATTTTATTTCTATACTAAACCATGGATTTATTATTTGATATTTTCTTCTTTGTTTATACAACCTAATTCTAGTTAACTCATAGTTTGAATAGAAATTTTTATATATAATGATCCTATATCATTATTTGATGCATGAAATACAAAAGAAATTAATATGGTTAATACTACTTCCATTAATTTAGAAAATGGTAAGGTATATATTCTATTAAGATTAACATAGAATTTAGGGTTTTAATTGTAAGTGCTTACACTAGAGTTTAGGGTTCTTAATTTACTTCTATTCTTTTGTTGATGTGAGTAAAGATTTAATAACTAAGCATATTGTCTTCTGTTTGTGATCTTTAATGATATCACCATTTAAAGTAAAATACTGGGATGGTTTTCTAGGCTATCTTATGAGAAAGAATTAATAAAGATAGTTCTTAAGTACCTAGGATAATAATGGTTGAGAATGGCAAAGATGTACTTAAGTGATTTGATATAGGGAATTATTCCTATAAAGTGGTATGGAGATAAGATAATGGGTCAATAACATGAAATGGATATGATGTTTGGTTTGAGATTTAGAGTTGGGTGTTTACCTAGAATTCCTATCTTCCATAATTCACAATCCTGGACTTCTAAATGAGGAATTCCTTTCCTAGATATTCTTCTCCTTCATATCTATCATCATGTGCTAACATGATGAGATTTACTTCACAAGAATATTCTTATCCACCTTTTATTCTTCTGCTGATAACCTTCAATCCAACAAGTATCTATTTCTAACTCCATTCCTATTCTTCCATAATCATCTACCACTAAGATTATATCAATATATGTATACATAAAACTACTTTTCTCTAAATCTTACTATCCTTTAAGATGAATAACACTACTTCCATAACTCCATGCTATACTAGCTTTAATTTAATCATACTATCTTACATTTACTTTACTCTAATAACTCACACTCCAACCTCTGATTATATTAATGTGACTTGTAATGACTTCTATAAGATAACTTATCTATACTAGGTTTCAATCATTTTCTACCCACCAATATCACTTATACTTGATATAAGTATTCAATCTTGGTGAGCAAGGCATGATCATTATAATCCTTTAATCATTTATATCTTAGGTTTCTAATTGGCTAATCAAGACTTCATCAATACAACCTTACAATTGTATTGGAATTATCTTCTTAGTATCTTTAATTGGATTAAGGCTGGTATTCATGGATTATGCCCAATTGCTCCAATAGAATTACTACTGGTAACTATCTTCAAGATTCATCCTTGTGAACTTCTTTACTACCATATAATTATATATTACGTTAAGTATTCTGTTATTCCAGAAGTGAGTTTAACTCCATCAATTATCAGATTGATTTAATTCTCTTCAATCACTCCCATCTTATAGATGATATCTTAAACTAGCATTACTATTTACCTCTTCTTAGTTGTTTCTTTATAGGCACTTAAATGTATGCTATGATATGGTCAAGAGTTGATAGATTAATAATTTGTGAATCAATAGTTGATTACTCAACATTGATGAACAACAGATATTAAGATAGGGTTCCATAAGGATTGATATGGAAAGAAAGATATATGGTGAATGATCTTGACTTGGTTTCTTTGCTACTCAAACTCACTAAACAGTTAGGATTGTATTACCATGATGTTCATGGTATATGTAGATGAGATTAAGATTTGGTTGTTACATGCCTATTACTTAAGTTATATTTATAACTTGGTATTCATGAGTTGTTGTAATGAATACTATGATATGATCACCTAAGGATCAAATACAAATCATTAAGTAATGTATTAGGGTTTAATGTTATTACATTTGATCTACCCTTAGATCAAATCATGTTTACCCAAAATAAGGTTTTAGCAAAGGTCATATTGAAACTTATCGCAGTCAACTTGATGATCTACTTCAATTCCATAAAGTTGAGAGAAGCTTCAATCACTTTGACAAGTACTTTATTTAAAAGCGCGAAAATTATTCGGATTTTCTATGCATGAATACAATGCACATATCTAGGTTCAGCTTATTTCTAGGCTCTAATGCTAGGATGTTACACCTAGCTTGATGACGGTGTTGATGGCGACGATCTCCCCTCTCTGGGAAGGAATTTCCCCGACAGAAATTTCTCTGCCGGAGAGATCTTTCTCTCTTGGTGTTTTCAGCCCCGTAGAGGCGGCAGAAATCTATATGTGGTCGCTCCCCTAGTATTAGGGTTCCGAGAGGATAATATAGGCGAAAGGGAGGAGTCGGAGGCCGGGCATGTGGGCCACACCTGCCCTAGGCGCGGCCTAGGGGGGACCCGCGCCTAGGGGGTGTGGGCCCCTTGTGGCCCTTCTACGCCTCCACTTATAGCTTCCTCTGTCTTCTGGTAAAATATAATTTTCCCATATTTTCTGGTATTTTTCTGATCTTCGCAAAATTGCATCAAAACACCTCTTTTTCCATCAGAATCCAGACTCCGGCTGTTAAATCTCCAAGAATCATCCAACATGGATAAAGAGATGAAAAGACATAAGTAATACCTCATAATAAGACATATATAAATGAATAGAGGCAAATTATGATATAGAATGGTGATGCAAATTGGACGTATCAAGGTGGTATCAAACCCCCTATGCCAGAAAAGGCCTCCCTTGTTCTCCGGTAGATCTCACCCCAACGGGATCGATTCACCCTTCCACTATCGGTGCACTTGTCGGTGGCAATCTGGAACCTCTCACAAGGTTGGGGAACTTCTTCACAACTTAATTGGAGGCACCCAACAAAAATGCTTGGGGAAGCTCCACAACTTAATTGGAGGCCCCAAGTAATCCACAAACCTGCAACACAAACAAACTGTCTAGGGTTCCAAGAACCCAAGAGTAAAAATCTTCTCAACTTTCACTCACCAAATCCTCGGAGGAGAACTCAACCGATGCACTTCATGCAAGAGGCAAGAACACCACATAGATGCTCCAATCCCTTAGTCTCAAGTTCCAACAAAGCCACTAAAGCTATTAGGGGAACAAGAGAGGAGGAATACGAAGGGGAACACCAAAGGATTCACTCACAAAGAGATGAAATGGATTGGTGAAAATGTAGATCTAGATCTCCTCTCTCTTCCACTCAAATATGGGCAAGAATCATTGGAAGGGAAGAGATTAATCAAGCCTCAAATATTAAGAGAAAATGGGGTAAAAGACTTGAAGAGAATTGAGGAAGAAGTTGTCCAAACAAATAAAGGGAAAGCTATTTAAAGAGATAGGCCAAAACTGCCCGTTGGGGCGCTGGATCCCGACCTAGGCCGGTAGTACCGGCCCACAACAGTACTACCGCCTAGGAATCGCCGACCCAGGAACCATGTTTCCAGCGAGCGATCGACAAGGGAAAAAACACGGTCGGTCAACGCTCCTGGGCGAGCGAGCGAGAGCAACAGAAGGAAATCGGTAGCAGGGACTACGCACTGCGGGCGTGCACCAGCGATGCAAGCAACATCGAGAGCAGCAGGTCAACTAGGCCACGCGGGAGTGAGACAAGGCCCAGGCGGAGCAAGAGCACACGCGCGAGCGGGGAGATCGACAGCGCGAGTGCACGCGGGAGCAGAGGCAGCTAGCGGCAGCTGTGCGCGAGGAAGCTAGCGATCAGCGGGGCGCAGGGAAGGCTAGGATGGGCCGGCCGGTAGTACCGGCCCACCCGGGCGATACTACTGGGCCAGGCCGGTACCACCGTACCTGACTACCGGGGGAGGCAGAGAACACTGGGTGCCGAACTGGGTCGGGCGGTAGTGCCCTGTAGTATGACCACTTGGCCCAAAAAGACTTTTCCCTTTTTCTTTTTCAAAGAAAATCGGTAAAATACAAACGGCTATAACTTTTGATTGGTAACTCCGATTAACCCGATTCCAATTGCGTTGGAAAGAGGACAATAAGAGCTACCTTATAAATATTGGATACCACGAAGTGAGAATACTTCATGTATTTTATAGTGTTATACCTCACTTGGTGAGAATCTGGAAAACCTCCAATAACAAACTCGCAACAAGATATAAAGGGGAGATCCGATATTGATGAACAAGAGCTTGTTATGGAGATTAAAACAAGCTCTATATCCTCACATGGATAAGACCAAATAACAAACAAATACGATGATGCAAGTATGCAAAGGCTTGAGCTCTCTCCAAACAATATGACCGAGTTACTCATTCGAGAGCCCCTCTTGATAGTACGACTATCTATCCTAAACCCAGCCTCCCACTAACAACATGATACCGGCAAAAGGGAAAACCTATCAATATTATACCTTTGCCTTAAGCATTCCACTTGATCTCGATGTAGATGATCTTGCCCTTCTCAAGATGGAACGCCTTTCTTCATTCCTCATCATCTATCCATGATCACCGAGGATGGCAAGCATCAAACATGAGATCTTCTATAAATGGCACATTTTGAGCTTGCGCAACACATATTGTTCTCGTTTCATAGACCTTGAAGACAACACATGCTCCAAGCGATGTCAATGGAAAAATCCTACAAGTCCAACTTAATATACACATTACTCCATAAAGATTGTCATTAATTACCAAAACAACACATGGGGGCCCACATGCACTTTCAAAGATGTTTGGAGAAGTCGACTTCTCCAATATTTGCCCTTGTCGGGACTTCATGTAGGGAACTAATTATTGTTAGATGGAGGGATGTTAGCACTTACAGTGAGTATAAACTTGTTGGCACCCCTTAGTATCAACCTGGAAATCGAGGAAACTCACAAAACACTATCCATGTCATGGGATACATCCTGTGGGATTACGTCCCTTAATAGCGCAGTAATTCAATTGATGTTGATTGATGTCTATTGTGGTTATGAGGATGATTTGAGTAGTGGTTGCTGCCTCTTTATCCAAATACGGAGTTCCTCACACACATACATAGTTAAGAATGTTCATTGTAATAATCTTTACCTTATCCCTTTATAATGTAAGTGGTGTATCCGCTAATCCCTGAGAACGTTTTATCCCATTGAAGTTTCAAATCTCTTTTACATACGCGATACTTATTTTCTGTATTTAGTATTGTTTACCTTACTTATTTTTACCTTATACCAAAAACCCAAAAACACATTTTTACACATTACTCACATTTTATCTTATTACTTAGAACTTTATTTAGCAATTCTATTTCAAGTATTTATTTCAAGAATTCCTAGACTTCAGACTCATGCTCCCTATGGGATCGATATCTTTATTTTGAAACTAGATACAACCGATATGTGTACTTGAAGTCATCAATCTATTTTCTGGCGCCATTGCCGGGAAGCTAAGCGATGTAGGTCTTTTAGTTTTTGATTATTTACTTTAGTTTTGTTAAGTTTTGTTTTGAGTTACAGGTTTCCACCAACATGATAGATTTTGAGCATATGACTAGTGCTAACCCACTCAACCACTTTGGTAAGCCCTATGATATTTATAACAGAAACAACTCCAACGAGAAGATAAGGGGGTTTGAAATAAATCCTCTACTACTTGGTATTTTACATAAGAAGCAATTTACTGGAGAAGAAGAAGATCTTGATCCATATGAGCATATTGCATGTTTAAATATATATGTAGCATGTTCCAATTAACGGGGTATACTGCCGATGAGGTAAGGGTTAAACTTTTTAGTCAAACTTTGACAAGTACAGCTCTCTCATGGTATAGATCTCTACCCTTAGTAGCCACTACTACTTGGGATAATTTAGCTTGCGAAATTCTATCCAAATATTATCCTTTATCAAAATCTTTTGGAATCAGGCGTCTTATATGACTTGAGGAACCGTCCTAATGAAGGACTAGTAAGAGCATATGTAAGATTTAAAGATTTTATTAGACAATGTCCTCATCATGATTTACATGAATGGTATTTATTGCATATCTTTTATGGCGGTTTAATTCAACCTAATAAAATTGAACTAGACTCTTGCGCGAGAGGAGCTTTTATGGATTTACTTATAACTAAAGCTTGGGCTTTACTTAATAGAATTTGCGATCATGAAGTTTCATGGAATTTTAGTCGAGGAAGTGAAGGAGGCATATAAATAGATCATGAATGTATTCATGACTATAATGAAAAGGGCCATATTAATGAATTATCTAAATAGCTTTATTTAGATTCATATCTTGTGTTGCAAGTTGTTAAAGCTTTTACAAAACACATCAAAGCTCCAAAAGAGGGCTCGGTCAAGTTTGATCCACTACCTGAAACTGAGAAGAAAAGAGAAGTTAAAGCAACATTGGCCTCCCTAGAACCAATGTATGAGATACCTTTCCCGAACACTGCACAAAAGCATATTTTCTAATATGAAAAGGTCAAAGAAGTACATGAGGTGAGAGAAGAGGAAGGTGTGCCAATAATTGAAGAAAATCTAAATGAAACCAAAGATGAAGAGGTAACCAGGGAAGCAATCGTGGCTATGTATGCACATTGTAACATAGTTGAACTTGATGAAGAGACTTATATATTGGTTGAAGGTAAAATTAAGGTGAAGGATGTGGGTAAGCCTATTCTTCCCAGCATATTTGAAGAAACCTCGCATTACGGTTTATGTGATCTTGGCACCAAAGTTAATGTTATATCTTATGATTTTTATCTAGAAATAAAAGAATAGATAACACCGGCTATAATAGAAAATACTGATATGACAATCATGTTAGCCAATAAAAATCTTAAAATTCCAATGGGAGTAGTTGAAGATGAAACTATCACAATTAACAATAAAAGTTTCCTTATATATTTTGTAGTTGTTGATATGCCAATTCACACTCTTTGCCCAATTATATTTGGAAGAAACTTTTTTAGTGACATAGGTGCCACGGCTTACTTCAAAAAGGAGGTTGTATGCCTTAAACTTGGGAAAGCAGAAAAAGAATTCCACTTCTCTAAATTTAAAGACAAACCTCTATTCATAAAAGAAGAATAGAAATAGAAAACTATTGAAGAAATGGCTGCTCTTTTCTTAAATAATCAAGATGAAGAAATAAATGAAGATCCAAATTGTGGATAAATAATTATGGAGGATAGAACTTTAGAAGAACTAGAGAGTGAATTTGATTCATCTCCCAATGAAGAACCTCCAACTGATGAAGCTTTCGAAGAGCCGGAAAAGAGAGCGGATGCACAATTACCACCCTAGAGCTAAAAACTCTACTAGAGAATCGTAAGTATAGATTCTTAGATGATACTAATAAATTCCCTATTATTATTAGGGCTAAACTTTCAGGGGAAGAAGAATAACTCATGAAGGTACTAAAGGAGCACCGCAATGCCTTTTGGTACTCAATGGATGACATGAAGGGTATTAATCCCATGATAGCCTCCCATCGAATATTCATGGAGGATGGAGCTAAGCCAGTTGTAGAATTCAATAGAAGACTAAAGCCTAAAATGAAGGAAGTGGTAAAAAAATAAATAGTACGCCTACTTGATGTAGGTGTAATTTATCCTGTAATAGAAAGTGAATGGGTAAGTCCTGTTCATTGTGTTCCTAGGAAAGGCGGATTTACTGTTGTTCCAAATGAAAACAATGAATTGATACCTACTAGAACTATTTTTGGACATAGGATGTGCATAGATTTCAGGAAATTGATTAAGGACACTAGGAAAGATCACTATCCTTTACAGTTCATAGATCAAACTTTAGAGAGGTTAGCAAACGACACTCATTTTTGCTACTTCGACGGATACTCTGGTTTTTCCCAAATAAATGTTCATCATGAAGACCAATTTAAAACAACTCTCATTAGTCCTTATGGTTTACATTCTTACCGATATATGCCTTTTGGTTTATGTAATGCTCCAGCTACTTTTCAAAGAAGCATGACTGCTATATTTCCAGATTTTATAGAACTAATAATGGAAGTATTTATGGATGATTGTTCTGTCTATGGAACTTCGTTTACTAGTTGCTTGGATAATCTCAATAGAATCTTGCAGCATTGCGAACAACTAATCTTGTCTTGAACTGGGTGAAGTGCCATTTTATGGTCAAAGAAGGCATAGTCCTTGGACATAAAGTGTCAGGTAAGAGTATTGAAGTAGATAGGGCTAAAGCTGAAGCAATAGAGAGAATGCCACAACCAAGGGACATAAAAGGTATATGAAGTTTTCTTGGTCACATAGGCTTTTATAAAAGGTTCATTAGGATTTTTTCTGCAATTTCTAAACCATTGACTAATCTGTTGCAAAAAGGAGTAAGATTCGATTTTAACGATAAGTGCCTTATTGCTTTTGATAAACTTAAATATAATTTATCTCGTGCTCCCATAATTAACCCACCTATATGGGATATGAATTTTGATTTAATATGTGAAGTTAGTGATGATGCTGTAGGAGTAACTCTGGGAGAACACATAGGTCGCAGATTTAATATTATACATCATGCTATTAGAACTTTCAATAGTGCTCAAAAAATTATCCTAAGGAAGAAAGAGAATTCTTTGATATATTTTTCTCTTGTGATAAGTTTCATACTTATATTGTTGACGCAATAGTAAGATTTCATACAGAGCGTGATGGTTTAAAAGAACTCCTCGAGAGGAAGTTTCATAAGCCAAGACTGATCCGTTGGATCCTTTTACTTCAAAAATTTGTGTTGCAGATTATGCAGAGACAAGAAGCAGAGGTAGTAGATGTATCATCTCTATTTACCTAGCAAGACATCGATCTTATTGAGAGGAACTTTAGTCCCGGTGATTTTTGTTTTCAAGAATTACTATATGAACTAAAGTCAAATCCTCCCAAGAAGAAGAAGTCTTTGTCGTTGGAGGAGCTTGTCACTCCCGGCTAAATACATGGTAAGTGGAAGGTAAGTTTTCTAATTCTAATAAGTGCTTTGTTTTCACAGTATTTACTATTAATTTTTTGTCCTTTGAATTCCTCTTCTTTTTTCTGAAGTTTTTTAGGGGTTTTTGTAACTATACGGCCAGAGAAAAATCTCCCGGTGTATAGTTGGTCGTTAAACGTTCTGTATTCCCTTTGCAAAATAATTTTCGGGTGTGGTAACTATACAGGCCAAACTATATGGCGGGAGAAAAATCGAATGTTCTGTACAACCTTTGTAAAAATAATTCAAGGTGTTGTATCTATACGGTCGCATATGGTTTGTCGTTAAAGCTTCAGTATCCTCGACCCGTTTTTCGTTTTTAATCAATAAAAAATGTTTTTCTCGATTCCTAGTCGGTCGTCCAACCGACTTGGTCTAGAAATAGTTGGAAGTATCTTCCCGGAACCAACTATACGGCCACAACTATATGGGCAGCAACCGTATAGTTGGTCGTTACGGCGCATGACTCCTCCAAATCTGTGATTTCTTTTTCTAGTCGGTTTGGATTGTTTTCTTGGACGATAAGTTGGTGTTTCTCGCGATTTTTACCGACCTCTGACACCTCTTAAATAATTCCCTATTATGCCTCTCTCTAATCACAAATCACAAGGAACAAATCTACCTCTTGTTCATACAAGGGACCACACAACATAGAGCCATAGAGATCCAAGAGGTCAAGGGAAGGAGTTCCTATGGAGATCAGAAGTAATAGCGAGCAAGGAAAGGAGATCAAGACAACCTATTTTGAGTTCTTTGATAAGGACAAAGAACGATGGAAGAGGGAGTTGAAGGTCCTCGAGATGAAGATTGAAGAAATAAACAAGGAGGCGCCGGGAACGCCTAGGCATCTTTGCTGGCTGCGTGTTTATCTTTATAAACTCGATGAAGATATCAAGCAAACCACTGAAGCAGGTTTCAATATGAGTCTCAAGGCAATACAAACCCTCCAAAGCAACAATGAGATCATTAAGAAACAAGTGAAAGTGATGGAGAAGAATAACCTTCTCCACAAGCCACGCATTAAAGAGCTGGAGGCCATCAATCAATCCCTCCGCCTCAGGATGGCCCATGAGGAGAAGATACAATGTGCCATGGTGCCAAAGTGACCTTCGAATAAAACACGGTACCAAATAAACACGAGGGATTATTTGACCCCGCATGGCTTGATTCCAAGCTTGGGGAGATATTTAAGACTTTGTAATCTATCTTACAAGTTTTTATTTCTATTATAGTTTTGCATTAGTTTGAGCTAATAAATAAAGTTTGCATCATTAGAATTTCCTTCAGAAATACTTGATCCCTCTTATGAAATTTTGAGTTTATTATAATATATGGAGCACTATTAAGTTTGAGTTTTTCTTATTGGATATATGAATTCCTTGAGTATGATTTATTTGCACTTGATGATAGCAATAGTAGTCTTCCACACCATTGGTATTAACTGAACATTTAAAAGATAATTTGATCAATATATTGTAGGTCAAAGGTTTGATTCACAAAAATGATAGATGTTCTAATTAATTAAGATGAAAAATAAAAACCTTGAACAAAGGAGAAATTATAAGTTCTATCAAATAGAGTGAGAACAAGTTGAGGTAAAATATTCAAGTTATAAAGATGCTTCATATATATTTGGAATTTGATAATTGAGATCGTTAAACTTTAAAATTACTACATGAAGTGGAATATATGGCTACCTTCTTTGCACAACACTTAAACAAAAGTGTGAGCACAAATATATATAGAAAAATAAGAGAAAGAAAAATAAAGAAAAAGAGCGAATGTGCAAAGAGAAAATAGGCATATACCACTATATTGTAGTAAGACAAAGAGACGTTTGAGATTTTGAATCCCAAGTGAATATTTTAATCCTAAAAACACTTGGGACTACCTCACTAACTCATTCGGTTGAACCGAATACTTTTACATCATGTTGAGAATAATCTTTTATGAACTGTTAATTGCTAAGGTGTGAAAGCATGTTAATATTATTCAGATGGTTTGAGTTAGGTACTATTCATGAACTTATTTATATATATCCTTATTGATCAACACATGCTGCAACTGCCTCATTTATTTTATCTACTCAACTTTATGAATATGAGGATCACATCCATTAATCTAAACATGCTCGGGACGAGCAAGAGTCTAAGCTTGGGGAAGTTGATGAGTGCATATTTGCATCATGTTTTAGATTATTATTTTGCATTGTAGATGTAGGATATTGGTATTTTACGGCGTTCGTACACACTTTTTATGTTCATTTTCACCAGTATCAGTTCAGATGAGGGATCCAATGGATACAATACTTGAAGCAGTTGTACTAGAGAGAAAAGGAGCAAAAAACTACGTAAATCGCCTATTGGGAAATATTAATAATACCAGAAGAAAAACCGAAGCTAGAATAGGACATAGAGGAGTTGACGACCAACTATACGGCCCGTCGCTGTATAGTTGGCCCCGCCTCCGCCTCCTCAAATAGTCTCACCCCATGCAACAGGGCGGGGACACGACATACAGAACACCCAGAAATCGCCAAAACCTAACCTCCGGAAGGCATCTGGAGGGGGAACTTGCCCTAGGGATCCATCTCCGCCCTACGCAGATCTGGGAGGCCAAGTCATCGATCTCCATCTTCATCAACAGCTACATCTTCATCACCTCCATCCATCCCATCTTGATCTTGTTGTAATTCTTGCACTAGTTGTGGTTTTATACAAGTACTATTCATCGATAATAGTTTCCATTACCATTGTGGTGAAGCTTTCTGAGTAGATCATTATTTCTTGGGGAGATGGAGAAACCCTAGCATGAGATCAAAATAAGATGAAGTTTATTATGATATTCATCGATGTGACCATGTGTTAGATTGTCTACATCTTGAGGTTGGGAGAAGTCGACCTGTCCAATATTTGCCTCTTGTGGGGACTTGATATAGGAACTAGTTGTTGGTAGATGGAGGTATGCTAGAACTTAAAGTGACTATAAAGATGTTGGCACCCCTTACGTATCAACTTGGGAATCGAGGAAACTCACAAAACACTATCCATGTCATGGGATACGTCCTGCGGGATTACGTCCCTTAATAGCGCAGTAATTCAATTGATGTTGATTCCTGTATGCTGTGGTTATGAGGATGATTTGAGTAGTGGTTGCTGCCTCCTTTTATAAATACGGAGTTCTTCACACACATACATAGTTAAGAATGTTCATGATAATAATCTTTACCTTAGCCCTTTATAATGCTAGTGGTGTATCCGCTAATCCCTGAGAACTTTCTCCCACTGAAGTTTCAAATCTCTTTTACATATGCGATACTTATTTTCTGTATTCAGTTTTGTTTACTTTACTTATTCTTCCCTTATACCAAAAAACCCCAAAATACCTTTTTACACAATACTCGCATTTTATCTTGTTACTTATAACTTTATTTAGCAATTCTCTTTTCCGTATTTATTTCAAGAATTTCTAGACTTCAGACTCCTGCTCCCTATGGGGTCGATATCTTTATTTCGAAACTAGATACAACCGATCTGTGCACTTGCAGTCATCAGAAATCCCGCTTGGCTTCACCTAAGTGGAGCGGTTATGGTGGAGTAGAAGAGAGCCTCGGCGATCTAGGGTTTAGAGGGCCGAGGATAGGTGGTGGTAGACGGAGGCTAGGGCAATCCCTAGGCGGCAACTTAGAGGAGTCCTAGGCGGCGGCCGGCCAGGGTTTAGGTGTGAGGGGTAGGGGCGCCCTACCCCTCCTTATATAGGTGGGAGAGGTAGTCTGGGGGGAGGGGAGTACTCCCCCAACTCCTCTACTAGGCCGGCGGCAAGGGGAGGAAGTAATCCTCCCTTAGGTAGGATTCCTTCCCTCCCTCCACTAAGCAACCATGTTGGGATTTGACTTTTTCAAATTGGCGTTTGACTTTCAAACTAGAGTATGATTTCTCTCTCCCCATTGCCCAGCAAAGTGACCTAGGATATGATGCAACCATTCCACTTTGTCATGGCGCCTCCATGTACCCTTCCCACTCCGGATTGGTGGACCTTCTAGACCCTTCTAGAACATTCCGGTGAAAACACCGAAACCATTCCCGAACTCTGGAATTGGACTTTCCTTATATGAATCTTATTCTCCGGACCATTCCGGACCTCCTCGTGATATCCCAGATCGAATCCAAGACTCCAAACAACATTCGGTCTTTTACTAACTTTCCATATCTACTAAACAACATCGAATCCTTAAGTGTGTCTCCCTACGGTTCGTGAATTATGCAGACATGATCGAGACTCTTATCCGATTAATAACCAATAGAGGAATCTGGAAATTCATGGCACCCACATATTTCTACGATTTCTTCATGATCGAATGAACCATTTACATATGATACCAATTCCCATTGCTCGCGATACTTTATTATTTGAGGTTTGATGGTCGGTATCTCTGCATACCTAGTTCAACCTCGTTACCGATAAGTACTCTTTACTCGTTCTTGTGATATGTGATCCCTTGTGAGCCAATCACATGCTTGCAAGCCAATTGGATGAAATTCCACCGAGAGGGCCCAGAGTATATCTATCTGTCATATGGATGGACAAATCCCACTCTTGATCCATGTGCCTCAACACATACTTTCCGAATACTCAATGCCACCTTTATAACCACCCAATTACGAAGTGGTGTTTGATGTCATCAAAGCATCCATCCGGTGATGGTAATTAACATGATCTCATGGTCGAAGTATTTAGGTTACTATGTATCTGAAAGCTTATAGAAAACGAACTATTGAAATGACTTGTTCTTTATGCTACGCCTAACTATAGGAGTATGTCCATCACATCATTCTCATAATGATATGATCTTGTTATTAACAACATCCAATGTTCATGATTAGGAATCCATAATCATCTTTTAATCAACAAGATAGTATTATAAAAGGCTTTACTAGGGACTCTTACATGTTTACAAATCAGACATGTATTAATGTTTCCGGTTAATACAATTATAGCATGAATGTAAACATTTATCATAAACATAAAGATATAATAATAAATACTTTTATTATTGCCTCTTCGGCATATCTCCAACATAAACAAGAATAGTAACCACTTCATCTTCAAATTGCTCGGATGGATATATAAATACCGAATACTAATCCCGATAACAAGAAATAGTGGCAATAACTTTTGCATTTGTGGCATGGCACCATATCTCCTAAAACAAATAACATCATCATTATGCATAGAAATATAGATATATATCATACTAAACAATAATAATCAAAAAATTGTAACAAAATAGGGTTACTTAAAGAAAGTTTCATAAGAAGTCACACTAGCAAAAAAAGATAATCTTTCTCCTTAGATCAATACGCTCAGGAGCTATTTTTTTACATATATGGGAGTGCATCTATGGCGAGCCTCTCGAAGATGTCTGAGGACGGGATCCTAAAGACATCTTCGAGAAGCTCGCCATAGTGGTGTCCCTCTCGCACCAGCTTGTAGTTTATAATTTCATATGGATGCATCTTGCCTATTTATAGATTAATCGCCATAATATTTATGATTCCACCCCAAGAGCATAGTTATATGACTAACGGTAAAATAATGTATGCACCCACGACGTAGTGTCGCCACTCACGATATAGTGTCGCCACCTATCAAATAGTGTCGCTACTCATGGCATAGTGCCGCCACTCACAGTATAGTGTCGCCAATCATCCATTAAATAGTGCCACCACCCACCGAATAGTGTCGGCACCCACGATTAAATAAATCTGAACCCAGTCTATAATTATCTACACATCTCTAAAATCTAAACCAGCAATGACAGATATTTCCCTGGATTCACTGTCTTCCCATGCTGACACATATCCCAAAAAACCGTCAAATCCCACTTTTGATACAAAATCTCCATTTTTTATACAAAATGTCCCACTTTTGTTATATATAGAAAAACAGTTCATTCCAAAAAAAGAACAAAGGAGACTGCCTCACAAGAGACTTCGCAGTAGATCTCACCGAAGACTGTATAGCAAAACGTTGTGCTAATGTAGCAAATCTGAACTCACTGAAGACCGTGTAGTAAAAAGGTTTGTACTTTTGTAGCAAAACAAAAAAAAGTATGTAGCAAAAAAAGTCCTATAATAGCAAATCTGATCTTGCTGGAGACCTCGCCAGAGATCTCTCTCCGGATACCTCCTAGTAAAATCATAGAGTGATGGTAGCAAAAAAAGTCAGTGAAAGTAGCAAAAAAAAAGAATTTGTAGCGTAAATATTATGCTAAGATAGAAAATTCTCGTACCGATAGGCAACGTATGTAGCAAGACCTACCAACATAAGTAGCAAACGCTAGAGACAGTTGTAGCATGTACGCCTTAGGCAGCATAGATGTCGTTGGAGGCCATGCCTGCCGAATCCGACGTCATGGTTGTAGAAGCCATGGTCGCTCCTCCTAGAGGAGCACATCACCGTGGACTCCATGACTCCATGAGGTTGAGGGAGGTGACACAGATCGTCATGGAGGGAGAAAAGGGAGGCAATCCACATGGCTGCATGGTGGGAGGATCCCGATCCGGGGCATCAGGCTCCTAGTCCGGCAGGATCCACGTGGCAGCACGTCCACGGTGTGCGTGGAATCCTTTGGCAGCGTGGCAGCGCCGGATTCCGGCGCAGGGGTCCAAGGAAGAGAAGGCAGACCAAGTACATGGGCCGCTGCCCTATGGAGGAGGGCCTCCCGCCGGTGAACTATGGGCGCAGCGACGCCGACGGTAGCCATGGGGAGGCATCCACTAGTAGGAAAAGCCTACTGCGACTGTCGGAAAAGAATGTTCGTTGCGTTGAATGCGTACGCCACTAATTTCATGACACTGGTAACGGGTAGTAGTGGCACGTGCCTTTGAACGCCACCATTAACTTGGTTATTGGCGGTGTTCATTTTTTTGAACGCCACCACTAAATTGGTTACTAGTGACGCTCGTTTTTTCGGAATGCCACCACTAACTTCCTTACTAGTGGTGTTGGCACAAACATGAATGCCACTGGTATCTATATATGGATTTAAAAAAATTAAATCTTGTCGTTGTTTTCGTGGATGTCATCGTCATCGTCGTTGATGTAGCCCCGTGCTGAGGTCACTCCATCGCTGCCACCCTGTAGTGTGAGGTCGTCGTAATCGTCACCGTAGCACTACCACAGCAAATCGAGCTTTCTTTCTTGTTCTTCACATGTATAGAGAGATGGAAGGAGTGAGATCTGAGTAAAGATTTTTTTTGGAGAAAGTAGCGGAAATGAGGCTCACCGGCGACTGGTTGTTGTTGGGACAACTGCTGCTGGCCTTTGCCCCCTTCTTGGTCTTGCGCTTCCTTGCCAGGGGGCGGCCGAAGTAGGGCTCGATCGGAGGTGGGCGGAGGAGCGTGCAGACGAAGGTGGATGGAGGAGGGAACGATCGTATGTTTGCATCGCCGGAGGAGGGTGCGGTGAGAGGGGCGCAGTTGGAGGTGGACAGGGTCAGAGGTGGTAGAAGACGGGAGAGGAGAACGAGAAGGGAAGGAGAAGAAGAAGGGGGAGAAGGAGAGGAGAATGAGAAAGGCAGGAGAAGGAGAGGGGAATGAGAATAGGAGGTGCAAGGTTGTGTCCTTATGCCTGGCCACTAACTTGGTTACTAGTGGCATTCATTTTTTTGAACGCCACCACTAACTTGGTTACTAGTGGCGTTCACTTTTTTTTCGAACGCCACCACTAACTTGGTTACTAGTGGTGTTCATTGTTTTGAATGCCACTACTATGTTTTGTCCGAACAGACTATTGGGTCACTGGTAGAAAAGGGTCCATGCGTCCCGGTTGGTAAGGGCCATTAGTCCCGGTTGCCCAACCGGGACGGGGCAATCGGGACTAAAGCTCTAACCTTTAGTCCCGGTTTCCCCACCAACCGGGACAAATGGGGCACACGTGGAGGCATCAGAGCGCGAGGGGGTGTGGAGCATTAGTCCCGGTTCGTAACACGAACCGGGACTAATAACCTGCTGCCGCGGCAGAGATTTGGCCCATTTCTCTGCCGCGGCAGAGAATTCATTTTGGCACATTTTGTTGCCGCGGCAACATTTTCGCCACTTTTTGTGCCGCGGCAGAGAATTCATTTAGGTTGTTTTATTGTTTATTTAGTGTTTTGCACTTATCAATGAAGGAACCTTATATTACACAAGATCATCATGACAACATTACATTCAATACACGGATCGAGTTCATGCACTACATACAAAAGTTGTTATTCAATGCTACCGGCCAATTTCTTGAAAGTTGCTATTTTTACAATTCCTATTGTCTATACACAGCCGAGTAGTATTTCCCTTGTGTGTTTAGGACTTCTGCATCCAAGAATCCCGCCAATTCCTCCTGTATTACTCGTATGCGATCCTTTGGCAGAAGACCGTCCCGTAGACGTACGATCTGATTTAAAAAAGGAGTCAGCCTATATGAATATGAAACTAAACACAATTTGATTGTAATTAAAAACTATATAAATTGTTTACGTACGTGGAGTTGCTCTAAATTTCTGCCCTTCTCATCGCACGTCTGCCGGATGAACTCGCATACATAGTATCCACATAGATTGTTACATGGTCCCTGCGTCAGGCACTTTACGACAACAGAGTTCAATCAAAATAATAATCAAGCATGATAATAACTGTATCAAAACTAGAATCAAAGAGATGCGCGGATATAGCTAGTGGTGCTTACATCTAGTGGTTGAAATGTAAGCTCCTCTTTCCAAACACCCGTAGCCTTCTTGGTGAACCGTTTCCAAGCGCTGCCCGGCGTAGAAAACGAATAAAATAAGTTATTAAGTACTTGATATCATAAAATTCACGAACGCTGCCGATATAGTGTCATAATGATTAGAATTACTGCTGGAGAAGTATCTGCATGTCCTTCCACGTCTCAAGGGGTTTATGTTTCGAGTCCATGACTAGTACACGCCCTTTGTCAAGTTGAATGATTAACAGAATATAGTGGTACATGCGAATGCAGAACTAATCAATTATATACTTAACATCGAGTAAGCGAAATAGAAAGTGTATACAAGACAATAACACTCACTCAAAGTTGTAAGGAAATAGTATTTCCCTTTTGGTTTCTTGAAACCTTAACGCGTGTACTATATTATCCTCCGTATCCTAGGGGCTTATTTTGAGATTAGCTTCATGAACCCAATATGGGTCAATGAAGCCAATGTCATAGATTTGTCCTCTGCTGCATTCGAGAATCTTCATTCTGCATATTAAAGTATGATTATATACATGCAATAAACAAAATAATATAGATGGAGACTAAATTAATTACAGAATTAGTACTTACAGACAATAGGCACTCATGATCGATTTGTCCAAGGCATCTTGATTGAATAATTGAAATAGTTCATCAAATTCAATGGATATCATGTCATCCTTATCTTTCCCATGATGCTTTTTTGTAACCCTCAGCACTATCCAGTTAGCCCCGGCCCTTGTGGCATGCATGTACCAGTTATGCAATCTTCGCATTTTTGTTGGAAGATTGTTTACCTCCTCAGGTTTGACGAGAGGTTTTCCGTACTGGTATTGGTATGCTACTTCACTCACGAGGAAGAACTCTAACTGGGATAAGTACTGGGCAATACTCATACCTTGAGCAGCGGCAGCTTCTCCGTATTGTGCAACTACCTCTGGATCATACTGCTCTTCGGCCCCATATTTGCTCGACCCCACATTGGTTTGAGAAATCACCTTGAGAGGGGCGCAAGTCTGTTTTGCTTGTTCTCCAAGCTGGGCAACAGATTTCCCGCTTGCATCAGTACTGCTCTTCGAGGCTTTTTGTGCTGCATGTGACTTGAGAATAGAACGCTCATAGTCTGATGACAGCTTTGGCTCGGGTTGATGAAGAGTCTTTAGCATTTTCAACACTTTGGCTTTTTCTTCTTTGGTGCTGGGGAACTCTGGCTCTTTCGGCCGCCTCAGCTTAGCGAAAAACGCTGTCGTTTCCGCATCAACGATCGCCGCAGTCTCCTCTTCAGTACAGTCATAAGCTCTCTTGGGAGGAACCGTTGGTACTTTTGGAAGAGGCTCTTGTTTACATTTCGGCGATCGCTTACGACGCACAGTAGCGGTACGCTTACGCTTTTTATCCTGAGGCGCCGGCGATGGCTCCCGCGGCGATGGCTGCACCGGAGATTGGTGAGGCGACGGAGCCGGGTGAGGCGACGAAGACGGCTGCCGCGGCAGCGACGACCTCGCTGGAGACGGGTGAGGCGGCGGCGAAGATGGCCTTGGCGTGTGATTTCGAAGCACGATACAATCCTTCGGCCATAGAATGGTGACGTTTTTTGCGTCACCCAGCACAGTCACATCCCCTTCACCAGCAGGGTAGTGAAGATCCAAAACCTCAAAGGTGGGCATGATTTCATCCACGCCGACAACAGCGTAGCCCTCTGGAACCGGACGACTGTGGTAAGTTGGTGTGGGTCCAATTGGTAAGGCATAGCCGACCGCCACCTTCATTGATATGTTCACAACTTTGACATGTAGCTCGCAGTGTGTCATCTCTGTGATATCATCCACTGGGTAGCCAACAGGATCCGTCGTCGGTGCATCATCGGCATCGCCATTGTCATCACCCGGGACCTCGGTGGAAGCCACACTGCTTTTTCGATTATTCGATACGCCGGTAGCATCGAATGCAGTGTGCTGCTGAGATGGGGCGCCGGTAGTACTTTGCTCTTTAAGTGTGTTAATTTCATCTTGTTGTTGCTTTAATCGTTCTTCAATTAAACGCATTCGCTCTTTCTGACTTTCTGCTTCAACTGCCGCCATGTCCTTTCTCCTCTGACGGCTTCTATCAGGATATTTCTTCCTCTCTTCGGGAAACCCAGTCCTCCATGATTGGGAGCCTCTTGTGCCTCGTGTTCGTCCATCATGTTCCTTATTTCCAAGGGCGAGTGTGAGCTCATCATTCTCTCTATCGGGAATGAAGTACCCATCTTTAACAGCCTTTACTGCTTTTCTGATCCTCTCGATTGGCAAGGGGTCTTCTTTATGTCGTATGTTATATATACACCTCCCTTCCGAGTCCAACGTGCCCCCATGCCCGTAAAACCAATTCCTTGCACGTTCTACCCAATCGTCTGTCTCTGGGTGATATTTTTATCACGCAGTTCCTGCTCAAGTTTCTCCCACTTAGGAATGCCAACCCTGTAGCCACCTTGCCCCATAGTATGGTGATACTTCTTCTTAGCAGCATTCAGCTTATTCGTTTCAGACATTTTCTTAGCTTTTTATGATTTCTTGTATTCCACAAACTCATCCCAGAATGGTTTTATCTTCTCAAACTGAATATTCTTGAAATCGGGAGTCTTCTCTTTCACGACATAGTCAAGGTGCAATCTTTTCTTCCAGTTGGTGAAACACTGGGCCATCTTCTTCAAAGCCCACTCCCTGACCTTAGCCTCCATGGCTATCCCATGTTGTAAGACGTCCTCAACTGGATCTTCCGCATTTGGATCCAGCTCTATCTTCGGTAGTTTGAAATTAACCATGAGCCTCTTCCACAGTAAATCTTTGGCGTGGTTAGGGACAAATAAACATGTTCCCTCTTCATCCGCATTAGCAGGCCTATTCCAATTTCTAATGGTGATCGGGATTAAGTCCCTAACGATTACTCCGCATTGTGCCACAAATTTGGTTGCGACAACTTCGGGAGCTGTCGGTCTGCCGTCTTCAGCGACATCTTCGATCCTGAACCTCTCATGGTCTTGCAACTTTTTGGTTGGGCCTCGTCTGCTCTTTTCAGTAGATTCCTTCGATCCGGAGGGCTAAAATAAGAAAGATCGTCGTTACTATTTCTATATAGATAGCAGATGATTAATTAATAAATTGATTTATATTACATGCACCTCGCCGGAGCGGTCGTCTTCTCGATTACACAAGGCATCGCCTTCTCCCTCGCGGAAGGCAACACCTTCAACCTCAAACAAGTTGTCTACTCCAGTAAAAAGAGGATCACCCTCACCGGAGTTGTTCAGAAACGTTGATACGTCTAAATTATCTTCCCCACGGATCACACCTTGGATCAACTCTTCCTTTTCTTCGTCTCTGACGTGTGGGTCCATATTTTCTGCATACGTGGAAAAACGAATAAGTCAAAGCGGCTAAAGGAGAAAGTTAAGGAGAAACCCTAATATATACATACACAATAATAAAAATGAAGAGAAACCCTAAACCTAGCTACAAAAAGGAAACCGTGTAGTAGATAGGTAACTCTAGCTAAAATCAACTAAAATCAATATTCCGGAGTTCCGAGGGGTGTAACCTAGTTCGGAGAAACCTCGGATGCATATGAGAGGGGAACATGAGTATAAGGCTACAAAAGGGAAACTATCCAGCAGATAGGTAACACTAGATACTAACAAAATACCATATTGGAATCGATTTAAGAGGGTTCAGAATGCCCTGGCGAAGGCACATCGTCGAACCCACATGCACCTAAGGGGTATTAATGATTCCTTATCTAACCACAGTGACTAACAATGTGAATCGGGTCTGGGGCTACCCACATTGACTGACCAGTGGGGCCGAAGACCAATAATACCAAACTAATTAATAAACCTAATAATACCTAACTAATAATAAACCTAATAATCGAAACACCGAAAAGAAAGGGAAACAATCAACACATGGCATCGATGCAATGCTCAAGCAAGTATGATGATATGACAAGTTAATTTGCATTGGAATGTAACCCTAAGACATGCTCGACGATTTAATCGGGGTTCCGACGGGTGAAAACCCTAACTCGGGGAAACTCCGGAACATATGAGAGGGGTGCATTTGTTCTTCTAATTATACTTGTCATTTAAATTGTTGAACAATGCATGATTATAGGTTAAATAGATAGGTTTCATTTTTCTGAACAATTTGATATATTATTTGTATTTTTCTGACTTATAAATAAAAAGATATTGAATTTACAAGTTTATATCAATTTCTGGAATTATTAAATCATTTAAAATTGAATTACTGTGTCAATATGACATCAGCAAAGGGTTGGGTTTTTTTTTACCAAGACAGAACCTAGCCACTGTCACTGAGTGCTGGGCCCTAGGCCACATCAGCAAGCCACCGTGGGCCACGTCAGCGGGCCCGTGGGCCACGTCAGCGTGACGCCGCGGCTCACCAGCGCCGCCCGCACCTACTGATCGCCAGCGCCGCCCGCGCCTACTCAAAATTGGCGGCGCCGCCCTCTGTTGGTTGTCGGAGAAGGTGGTATAACGACGGCCGACGGCGGCGAACGCGGAATCTAACGGCGCGGGCATGAACTACAGTGAGAGGGGAAGGAAGGAGGCATCCAGAAGGTTCGCTTGCTCACCCTGAGCGCATGAGGTTGGTCGGAGAGAGCGCGGGAGGTCGAGGTTGAGCGAATTGACGCCGGCGAGCACGGTCGGGGTCGAGGAAGACGGAGTCGTGGGCGACGACTGGTGCGCGCACGGACGGAGGCGGCGGTGCTGGCGGATGGAGCCTGACGGCGACGCGTGGGCTCGGGCAGCCTGACGGCGTCGGGGGCGGCGAGCTCGGGCAGCCTGCCGGCGTCTGGGGCGGTTGTGCGCGCGTCGGTGAAGCAGAGAAGTGATGGGGAAGGGAAGAAGAAGAGGAAGGGCTAAAGGGTTATAACCAAAGGACCTTTAGTCCCGGTTGGTGGCTCCAACCGGGACTAAAGGGTTATACGTCCCGGTTGGAGCCACCAACCGGGACCAATACTCCAATATTTTCAGCAGACCAAGGGTTGGCGCGCAGGGGCTCTTTAGTCCCGGTTGGTGGCTCCAACCGGGACATATTCCCCTGTTTTCAAAAAATTTCAGGTATTTTCTCTCTGTTCCCGCCTTATTTTTTATTTTGGGGTTTAAATTTGTATTGTTTTTTAAATGATAATTAATTTGGAATTTAGAAAAACTTTAAACATAAAAAGTGTTTGGATTTGAATAAATAATTCAAAACCATTTTCTGTTTTAAAAAATAATTAATGTAACCATTTAAAATATGAACCATTTACAATTAAAAATGAATTAACTTATATTTTTTTAATATCAATTTGGAATTTAGAAAAACTTTAAAAATAAGAAGTGTATGGATTTGAATAAATAATTCAAAAACATATTCTATTTTTAAAAAATAATTAATGTAACCTTTTAAAATGAATTAACTTATATTTTTGAATATTAATTTGGAATTTAGAAAAACTTTAAACATAAAAAGTGTTTGGATTTGAATAAATAATTCAAAACCATTTTTTGTTTAAAAAAATAATTAATGTAACCATTTAAAATATGAACCATTTACAATTAAAAATGAATTAACTTATATTTTTTTAATATCAATTTGGAATTTAGAAAAACTTTAAACATAAGATGTGTATGGATTTGAATAAATAATTCAAAAACATATTCTATTTTTAAAAAATAATTAATGTAACCTTTTAAAATGAATTAACTTATATTTTTGAATATTAATTTGGAATTTAGAAAAATTTTAAACATAAAAAGTGTTTGGATTTAAATAAATAATTCAAAAACATTTTCTGTTTTAAAAAATAATTAATGTAACCATTTAAAATATGAACCATTTACAATTAAAAATGAATTAACTTATATTTTTTTAATATCAATTTGGAATTTAGAAAAACTTTAAACATAAGAAGTGTATGGATTTGAATAAATAATTCAAAAACATATTCTATTTTTAAAAAATAATTAATGTAACCTTTTAAAATGAATTAACTTATATTTTTGAATATTCATTTGGAATTTAGAAAAATTTTAAACATAAAAAGTGTTTGGATTTAAATAAATAATTCAAAAACATTTTCTGTTTTAAAAAATAATTAATGTAACCATTTAAAATATGAACCATTTACAATTAAAAATGAATTAACTTATATTTTTTTAATATCAATTTGGAATTTAGAAAAACTATGGATAATATGGGCACAACATCACAAACTATACCGTGATTCAGCACATAACATCGGTCATTATGACCGAAAGCCATGAAACCTCGAACATGATAGGTCATTTTGTGAAGGTTTTTTCGAAACATGATCAATATACCAAGTCTGGTATTTTTCCTTTCAACTATGTAACATAATATGACACCACGCGAAGGATTTTCATTGTTCGGATTTTTTTTGAATTTATTATGCCCATTTTGAATTATCTGAATTTCTAACTATGGTCGAACCGGTGTGCATGAAGATAGGGGACGGGCATCGTTAGAACTTGCATTGGATCTCTGAAGAAACCACATATTGCGAGTCTAAAGATGATTTTTTCAAAAAATCACGGGCGATAGATCATGTACCTGTAGTACAAACCGGACCCACTTCCTGCCGATTCGGCAGACATTTGTCCTTTTTACCCGGGATGGACGAAAAGGTTTGAGATGTACCAGTTGGGATATAGTCCATGTAAGGTGGTCTAGTATTTTAGGAAAATAGGACGGTAGCATTCTGAAATGGCATTTTGGTGGTTACTTCACAAAACGACCCGTTTTTTGCCCTCGGAAAATGGAAAAGGGATTTTCCATGCGACAAAAAGGAAAACTTCCTCCTGCAACATTGTTCTCCATACCAATGTCCACACACATGCATAATATGGGCACAACATCACAAACTATGCCGTGATTCAGCACATAACATCGGTCATTTGGACCGAAAGCCATGAAACCTCGAACATGATAGGTCATTTTGTGAAGGTTTTTTCGAAACATGATCAATATACCAAGTCTGGTATTTTTCCTTTCAACTATGTAACATAATATGACACCACGCGAAGGATTTTCATTGTTCGGATTTTTTTTGTATTTATTATGCCCGTTTTGAATTATCTGAATTTCTAACTATGGTCGAACCGGTGTGCATGAAGATAGGGGACGGGCATCGTTAGAACTTGCATTGGATCTCTGAAGAAACCACATATTGCGAGTCTAAAAATGATTTTTACAAAAAATCACGGGCGATAGATCATGTACCTGTAGTACAAACCGGACCCACTTCCTGCCGATTCGGCAGACATTTGTCCTTTTTACCCGGGATGGACGAAAAGGTTTGAGATGCACCGGTTGGGATATAGTCCATGTAAGGTGGTCTAGTATTTTAGGAAAATAGGACGGTAGCATTCTGAAACGGCATTTTGGTGGTTACTTCACAAAACGACCCGTTTTTTGCGCTCGGAAAATGGAAAAGGGATTTTCCGTGCGACAAAAAGGAAAACTTCCTCCTGCAACATTGTTCTCCATACCAATGTCCACACACATGCATAATATGGGCACAACATCACAAACTATGCCGTGATTCAGCACATAACATCGGTCATTTGGACCGAAAGCCATGAAACCTCGAATATGATAGGTCATTTTGTGAAGGTTTTTTCGAAACATGATCATTGTTCGGCACACATTTAGTCCCGGATGTAGTCACAAACCGGGACTAAAAATATTTTCCGCCATTTCCCACCTCTTCCCGCCAAGTTTTCCCGCCCTTTCCTTTCTACTAGAGCTTTTAGTCCCGGATGTAGTCACTAACCGGGACTAAAGATATTTCCCGCCGTTTCCCAAAGCTTCACGCCAAGTTTTCCCGCCCTTTCCCTCTATATTTAGGGTGATCGTGTCATGGCTATCCACACATCCACACCTTCCTCTCTTAGAACAATGCACAACGCCTACTGGGCCATTCTGACCCTCGAGGAGACCGAGGCGCTGTGCGCCTCCAACTACCCTTGTCCACCGGGGTACCGGCCGCCCGCCGGCTGGATGCTGAGCGCTGGAGGGGTTCCTGTCCCTCCTGTCCCTCAAGGTTCCGCACGCCAGGCGGCCATCACAAACCACTTCTACCACGAGCTCACGCCGGAGCAGCGGATGGATCCCCAGTGGGATCCCGACAACTATGACACTTGGAATGCCTTCTTCGCTAATAGGCGGGAAAGGGAGCTCGCCAGGTACGAGGGTGATGGCCCGCCACCGGTGAACCACAACGAAGTCAGCCGTCGTCTGTGGTGGGAGAACCGTACTATCATCGAAGTGATGCGCTACATCGCCGGGGGAGACCATCCTCGCCTACGGTGCCCACGAGTCCACCCGCCACAGGCCCCACACTGTCCCGGCGGTAGCGGCATCGTCTTCCAGGAGACCCCTCTCCCACCCGCCGTGAATCCGAGGCTGGAATGGCCCCTGGTATATGCCATGGATGGGCTAAGTATCCCCGGAGTGGCAGGTGACGATGACGATGATGATGACGACGACGATGAAGACCCTGAAGCTGCGTACTATAGGACTAGGCATGATTATGACTAAAGGGGGCGGCTTTAGGCCTGAGTGTTAGCTAGTCCCGATTTGTCCCGGTTTTTAATATTAATAAATGTCTTAAGTGTTACCTAATAAATAGAGGGAAATGCCTATATAAAGAGAGGGTTCATATTTAGTCTCGGTTGGAGAAACCAACCGCGACTGAAGGGATTGCGGCAGAGTGGGCCAGACAACACTAATAATAGGGGTGAGTGTCGACATTATGTCGTGCGGCTTGTACCTTGTCCCGGATGGTGTCACCAACCGGGACTAAAGATGAACCTTTAGTCCCGGTTGGAGACACCAACCGGGACTAAAGATGAGTCAGCACTAATAATAGGGGTGAGTGTCGACATTATGTCGTGAGTGTCGACATTATGCCGAGCTGCTTGTACTATAAATATGCATCCTTGTGAGTCCAGTCCTCCAGCCAGTTTGAGGCATCTCCAAGATGGTTTTAGAGAGTAGGGACACCACTACGGCCAGTTTCAGGGAGATGCCGACGGAGCCCAGTCCTCCGGCATCTCCGAGAAACTGGTCATAGAGGCACTCCCTAATATGTGAAATTAGTTAGCTCCGAGGCATATTGATCTAGTTAGTGAAGTTACAAGCTGCAAGATGGTTTTCGAGAGCAGGGACACCACTACGGCCAGTTTCAGGGAGATGCCGACGGAGCCCAGTCCTCCGGCATCTCCGAGAAACTGGTCATAGAGGCACTCCCTAATATGTGAAATTAGTTAGCTCCGAGGCGTATTGATCTAGTTAGTGAAGTTACAAGCTGCAAGATGGTTTTCGAGAGTAGGGACACCACTGCGTCCAGTTTCAGGGAGATGCCGACGGAGCCCAGTCCTCCGGCATCTCCGAGAAACTGGTCATAGAGGCACTCCCTAATATGTGAAATTAGTTAGCTCCGAGGCGTATTGATCTAGTTAGTGAAGTTACAAGCTGCAAGATGGTTTTCGAGAGCAGGGCCACCACTACGACCAGTTTTAGGGAGATGCCGACGGAGCCCAGTCCTCCGGCATCTCCAAGAAACTGGTCATAGAGGCACTCCCGGTCCAGCCACAAAATGGGACTAACACTCAAGACATTTATTAATATTAAAAACTGAGACTACAAAACCGGGACTAAAGGCCACAAACCGCGAAAGATATCCTTCGGTCAAGCCACAAACCGCGAAAGACATGAACTATAGTTACATAATATGAGCATGAACTTCTTGGCATATGTCATTCCTTATGACCGCTTCAGACGTAACCATGGAGCATCTTCTTTACTTAACGGAATGCTTGGGTCAGTTTTCACTGTGAAGGGCGGAATTTCATCAAACTTATTATAATCTTTTGACATGTCTGTCTTGTCCTCGATTCCCACGATGTTTCTTTTCCCTGAAAGAACTATGTGACGCTTTGGCTCATCATATGATGTATTCGTTTGCATATTTTTTTCTTTTTTTCGGTCTGGAGGACATGTCCTTCACATAGAAAACCTGAGACACATCATTTGCTAGGACGAATGGTTCATCTCTATAACCAAGATTGTTGAGATCCACTGTTGTCATTCCGTACAACTGGTCTATCTTTACCCCTTCCCCATTCAGGTTGACCCATTTGCAGCGAAACAAAGGGACCTTAAAAGAGACTCCATAGTCTAGTTCCCATATCTCCTCTATGTAACCATAATATGTGTCCTTTTGTCCATTCTCGTCTATTGCATCAAAGCGGACACCACTATTTTGGTTGGTGCTCTTTTTATCTTGGGCGATCGTGTAGAATGTATTCCCATTTATTTCGTACCCTTGGAAATTCAATACAGTAGAAGATGGTGACGCGGCCAACAAGTATAGCTGATCTCCAACAGTGGTGTCATTCAAGAGATGTGTCCGCATCCAACCACCGAAAGACTTCATGTGTTCATCTGTAATCCATGATTCAGGCTTCCCCGGGTTTTTGGAGCGTACAATATTCTTGTGTTCCTCGATATACGGAGCTGCCAAGGTGGAATTATGTAGAACTGTGTAGTGTGCTTTAGTGAAAGAATCCCCGTCCCTACATATCATTGCTTTCTTTCCCAGCGTGCCTTTTCCACTTAGTCTTCCCTCATGCAGCGAGTCAGAAACACCAATCGGCTTAAGGTCAGGAATAAAGTCAACACAAAACTCAATGACCTCCTCTGTTCCATATCCCTTGGAGATGCTTCCTTCTGGTCTAGCACGGTTATGAACATATTTCTTTAAGACTCCCATGAACCTCTCAAAGGGGAACATATTGTGCAGAAATACCGGACCGAGAATGGCAATCTCTTCCACTAGATGAACCAGGAGATGCGTCATAATATTGAAGAAGGATGGTGGGAACACCAATTCAAAACTAACAAGACATTGTACCACATCCTTCTGTAACCTTGGCAGAATATCTGGATTGATTACCTTCTGAGATATTGCATTGAGGAATGCACACAGCTTCACAATGGGTACTCGAACATTTTCCGGTAGAAGCCCCCTCAATGCAATCGGAAGCAACTGCGTCATAATCACGTGACAGTCATGAGACTTCAGGTTTTGGAACTTTTTCTCTGCCATATTTATTATCCCCTTTATATTAGATGAGAAGCCCGACGGCACCTTGATACTGTAAAGGACTTCAAAAAAGATTTCCTTCTCTGCTTTGGTAAGAGCATAGCTGGCACGACTTAAGTGACGCCCTTTATCCGTCTTGTTATCTGTATGCATGTTCTTTGGGTCTTTCATAATTTGTTGGTCCTCCCGTGCTTCAGGTGTATCTTTTGTCTTACCATACACGCCTAGGAATCCTAGCAGGTTCACGCAGAGATTCTTCATCACGTGCATCACGTCGATTGAAGAGCGGACACGCAGGACTTTCCAATATGGCAGATCCCAAAATATAGATTTCTTCTTCCACATGGGTGCGTGTCCTGTAGCGACGTCGTTCGGAACTGATTGACCGCCGGGACCCTTTCCAAAGATTACTTCTATGTCCTTGACCATACCAAATACATCATCACCAGCAGGGAGTTCAGGCTTCTTCCGGTGATCTGCCTCACCTTTGAAATGCTTGCCTTTATTTCTTACGGGATGATTGGTCAGAAGAAATCGTCGATTCGCTAGGTACACAACCTTCTTGCACTAAACAGTGGGTGCATGCCTTATATCCTTTGTTTGTCTGTCCTAAAAGGTTACTAAGAGCAGGCCAATCATTGATGGTTACGAATAACAACCCTCGTAGATTAAATGGCTCCTGTTTGTTCTCATCCCACGCACGTACACCTGGTTTGCCCCACAACTGTAAGAGTTCTTCAACTAATGGCCTAAGGTACACATCAATGTCGTTGCCCGGTTGCTTCGGGCCTTGGATGAGCACTGGCATCATAATGAACTTACGCTTCATGCACAACCAAGGAGGCAGGTTGTAGATACATAGAGTCACGGGCCAGGTGCTGTGACTGTAGCTCTGCTCCCCAAAAGGATTCATGCCATCCGTACTTAGACCAAACCATAAGTTCCTTGCGTCACCTGCAAAGTCTGGGAAGTCTCTCTCGATTTTTCTCCACTGTGACCCATCAACAGGGTGTCTCAACTCCCCGTCTTTCTTACGGTCTTCTTTGTGCCATCGCAACAACCTGGCATGCTCTTTGTTTCTGAACATGCGTTTCAACCTTGGTATTATAGGAGCATACCACATAACCTTAGCAGGAACCCTCTTCCGGAGGGGCTCTCCCTCAACATCACCAGGGTCATCTCGTCTGATCTTATACCGCAACGCGTTGCATACCGGGCATTTATCTAAATTCTCATACTCCTTACCGCGGTAGAGGATGCAGTCATTAATGCATGCATGTATCTTTTGCACATCTAATCCCAGAGGACAGAGAGTCTTCTTTGCTTCGTAGGTACTCTCGGGAAGTTCGTTATGTTTTGGAAACTTCGACTTCATTATTTTCAGCATCTTTTCAAATGAGGAGTCAGTTAGACCACACTCTGCCTTCCATCGGAACAATTCCAGTGTGGTACCGAGCTTTGTGCTGCCATCTTCACAATTTGGGTACAACAATTTCTTGTGATCTTCTAACATGCCCTCTAACTTCAACTTCTCATTTTCTGTTTCACAGTCTCGCTTTGCATCAGAAATGACCCTACCAAGTTCATCAGCCGGCTCATCTGATGCCCGTTCTTCACCTTTTTCCTCTCCATTGTCTTCCATTGCAGTATCACTGTATTCAGGAAACATATGATGATAGTTGTTATCATCATCTTCTTCTTCACCATCTTCCATCATAACCCCTCTTTCCCCGTGCTTGGTCCAGCAATTATAGTTGGGCATGAAACCTTTCATAATCAGGTGGCCGCGAATGATTTTCGAGGAAGAGTACTCCTTGTTGTTCCGACATTGAACACATGGACAACGTATAAATCCATTCTCTTTGTTTGCCATAGCCACATCGATAAATTTATCCACGCCTTTGATATACCCGGCTACCCGCCGGTCACCGTACATCCATTCCCGACCGTTCATCTGCATCATATAAGTAAGTTTATCAAAAAACAGGACATCATAAATAGTGAAATAACCAATTCACACCGACACATGAATTGTATCAATGACCTAGAAAAGATAAGATTGCTAACCTCGATCGAGGGAAATAAAGAGGAGAAAGCTCAAGTGCGTCTCGGACACCTTCTATATTTTTGTTCTATGAGAAATTCAACGGGATTTTTCACTCAAACATTTCAACAAACACCTTCAATGCATGCATGAGAAAAAACTAGCACACACCCTCACACCTTACACCATTCGAAAAAACAGAGTGGAGGCAGAGGAGGCTGGGGCGTTGCATTTATAGAGGGCAAGGGGTCTTTAGTCCCGGTTGGAGCCAGCAACCGGGACTAAAGGTGCGTGCCACGCCACGTGGCTGTGGCCAAACCTTTAGTCCCGGTTGGTGGATCCAACCGGGACGCATGCCCCCTTACCAACCGGGACCCATGCCCCCTGGCCCCGTGCCCGCTCCAACCGGGACGCGTGCCAGCATTAGTCCCGGTTGGTGGCGCAACCGGGACTAATGCTCCGAGGGGCCGCGAACGGATGGCCCTTTTTCCTCTAGTGGTCCAACTTAGTAGTTGCCTTCTTTTCAGTTTAAACGCCACCGGTAATTATGTAGTGGTAACTATTTTTAAACGCCACTAGTACTTTATTAGTGAGTTTCGATTATTTTATAATTTAACATGCCACTAGTGATATGTCTGTTATAAGTTTTTTTTTTCTATTGGGCGGTAGAGAGCGCACGGCAGCAGGCGCATGGCGGCGGCGAAAAGGATGTTGAGGACGAAAACATGCGAAAAGAGAAGGTGGGCCAGCACACGCATGTGCGCATGGGTTGTTAGGGGAGTCAACAACCCGGAGGATGCAAACACAATATCCCCGAGGGGTTGCAGCATTTCCCTACTTTTTTTCTATAAAATTGTTCGAACTTCACGTTTTCTTATGGAAGACAAAGCAATGTACACTTACTCCCAATCGGCGGGAGTACATGTCATTTTTTTTCTTTAAAAGAATCGACTTTCAAGTTTTTTATTTACAAAAAACAAAGTGATAGTATATATACTTATTCCCAGTGGCGGGAGTACATGTCAGAAGTACTCCCTTCGATTCATATTGTTTATTATTGAAATGAATATATCTAGCACTAAAATATGTTTATATATATCTATTTCAATGATAAGTAATATGGACCACAGGAAATAGTAAGTATTAACTACTTGTCAATGAGAAACAAGAAGGCAGCTAGCTATACGTACCCTCCTCCTCCCGTGTCGCTCCCGCGAGCGACCGGGGAGAACCCTACCGCCGCTGCCGCCCCCCTTCCGCTCCTCCCGCCTCGCCGCCGCCGGGACGCGTCGGCGGCAAAGCCGCTCGGCGTCGGTGGCGGCGGGGCTCCTCTTCTCCCCCTAGTTTGCCAGATCTAGGCGTGGGCCGAGATCGACGACCGGCGGCGACGCGCCTGTGCGGGGCGCGGTGGCGACCGGCTTGGTGGCGCGGCTCGGCGCGGTGGCGTCACCCTGCTGTGGTGAGGAGGGCTGCGTGGAGCGGAGGTTTCGTGCTCGGAGCAGGCAGCTGCTGGACCGGGGCGGCGAGGGCCGTGAGCGGCGTTAGCCGAGATCTGGAGGAAGCGGCGGACATGGTGCTGCAGGAAGGAAGCGATGGCGCGCCCTTAGTGGCGGTGCTAAGCCTACGTGCTCATCGGCACCGATGGTCGGCCTGCTCGATCCGTTCTCTGAAAACCGGCTAGCGGTGTGGGGATCGCTGTGTTGGATCCAATAAAGGAGGTGGTCCTTTGGTTTCTTTCGCAAGAAGACGAAGATCTGCTTGATGTCTGCCCTCGTTTTTCTGGTCTGGAGAGGCGGGTTCCGGAAGGCTCCGTCGGCGAACTTCCATGGGCGTATCATGCCTGGAGATTGCTGGATTTGAAGGTATTCGGTCGTGCGCACCTTGTTCTTCTGGCCGTTTGGTTTCAGCGGAAGAGTTGCGAAGCTCTGTTGTTTGTTCCCACCAAGTGCCATTTTTAGAGCCATGGTGAAGTCAGTGCGGAGAATGTCAAGAAAGCGGAAATATGAGGGCAGCGATGATGATTTTTGTTCTTGTGGCGATGGAGAACTGGCTGCGTGATCTAGGACACGTTGCAGCGACTGTTGGTGCGAGAAGACAACACAGGGGGAGTTTCCAGTCTTACCTTACAGGATGAAAATCCAAGGTCTAGCCTTAACTGGTTGTGCCTGGCAATGACCTTGTTGAAGGCTTTGTTTTGTGAGCGAGGACGTTCTCCAGGGTGAAAACCTATGATCTTTGATTGGACAGCGACGGCGTTTGGGCACTCTTTCCTTCTTGAAGACGTTGTTATTGGAGTGGAGGACTACTGGTGTTGTTCTGATGGTGTCATTGTCGTTGTTTTGAGGATTAGTTCTCTGTAGCGGGACTTTTCTTTTTTTAATTCTTTTTTATTTTTTCTAGGCAGTTTGCATCCGTAGACCGCTAGAGCATGCGTTGTTGCAGAGGCTGGGTGTAATTGATGTCCCTATGATATTAATATATACTCTTTTCCAAAAAAAAAAGGCAGCTAGTCTTATTAGTTCGTTATTCACTCTAACTCGTCTTGATGCAATATACAAGTATATTTTATTTTTTTTGCAAAAATTCTACCGACCTATTAAATATCATCAATAATAGTATAAAAAGGTCCAAACATAATAATATTAGTTGCAAATAAAACCACAAACCACCTAGCGACGACTAGAAACATTAGCATAAGTCCATGACGGAGCCAGATATAGTTTGAAGTAGTAAAATTTCTTCTGATAGATAGCTAGACGAGAAGTCAACATGCTAGGACCCAAACGGACCAGCACATCGTAGTAGGAACCATCGCCAGTGATGAAAACAATAGTTTGAATGAGACTGACCACACAAATGGTCATCAAACTGATCGAATCATCCGCAAGACAAAAGACCCCACATGGCGTCCACTGGTGCAACGATGGGACGGGAGGACATTGTAGTAACATACTTATTTTATCTAACCGTAGGATTCAATTTCACAATCCGAGACAGTCCAATCTAGAGATTTCCGATATTTCTCAAAAAACAGACATACCGATATCACTAGTTAAAAAAGAAATCGATATAGAGTTAATATATGTTGCTTCAGTTAACAATTCACTGGTGGAAAAAAAGCCTCTAGTCTCGGGCCGCAACTGGCTTTAGTCCCGGTTTTGGGCCTGGCACTGCAAAAACGGGACTAGAGCCCCCCCCCTCTAGTCCCGGCTCGCTACGGCCCGCGACTGATAACAGCCACGTAGCTGTTTTAGCGCCGTGGAGGGCGGAAACCCTCCAGTATCGGGCTGTAACACTACCCGGAACTAAAAGGTTTCCTGCCGCGGAAGAGAAACACACATTTCTCTGCCGCGGCAGAGATTGTGTATTTCCTTTTTTTTGCCATTTTGTTCCTTTTTCGTTTTATGTTTCACTATAATTCAAACATATATTTCAGTATACATATTATACGCTACTACATACACACTATACGTCGATTCATTTATATAATTAATTGATCCCTTGCAAGCATACATATAATCAATCATATCAAAAGGAAGAAATGTTTTGAAATTACATGGTCATTGATGAATATATATATCATATCAGCTACATGAAGATGAGTAAGGAAAATCGAGTTCCACATCATCCCCATAATGCTCTCCATGTACATCAAGGACTTCCTTCATCATAAATCCCGCAAGCTCCTCTTGAATTGCTCTTATGCGCTGGTCTGGCTCTAGTTTCTTCCGCAAATCATAAATATAATGTGAGTCAACTTTCCACTCACTGGTCAACTCGCGGATGTACTCGGAGACGTAGTATCCACATAAATGAGTTCCCGGTGGATGTTGTAAACTCTTAACCATTTTATAAGTTAACTCCTCTTTGAATGGATCTGGTATTTTCTGTCTGAAACGTGTCCAACATTTGCTCGGCAAAGAAAATGAACAAAGGAGTTATTAGTTACTTGATATCAGGAAATGAATGAAACAGGACGATATAATGCGATAATGATTGAAATTATTTATGGAGCATTGCTTTCATGTCGCTCCACTGCTCTTGGTCCCAACTTAATGAGTCGTGGACTTCAACTAGGGAGTGTCAACTTGAATGTTTAGCAAGATCGAATGGAATCTGCGGACATTTACATAAGCATACATGCATAGCTCATCCAGTAAGCAAAAATAAAATATGTACAAGATATAAACACTCACTTGAAGTTGTAAGGAAATAGTATTTCCTTAACAAAATTATGCTCGGTTATGAACCTGCACAGGTCTTCCTCCACGTCCTTGGGGTGATTCTTTAACGTATATTCATTAATGATATATGGGTCAATGAACCCAACGTCATATCTTCTAGCTCTTTTGCATTTAAGCATCTTCATTCTGCAGAATATAATATCATCATACAAAAGGATATATAGTTAGGATAATATATTAAATGCAATGAACGAGCTGAGCTACAAACTTAATTATAGAAATAAATAACTTACAGACAGTAGCAACCAGTGATAGATTTGTCGAGGACGCGCTGGTTGTATAACTAAAACAGTTCGGTCATTTGAACCTGTATCGAGTATGGTTTGAAGTGATGATCCTTTCGAACGTACACCGGAAACCAATCTTTCTGATGCTTTTTTCTGCTTGCGACATGTACCATTCGTGCAGATTTCGCATATGTGTGGATAGACGCGCGAGCTCCTCATTAGTGACTAGAGGCTTCCCTTGGACATACTGTCGTACTATCTGACCCACTGGCGTATCTTCATAGCCTAAATATTGACCAAGAGACCTATTTGCTTCGTTAGCAAGTGCTTTGGCCTGCGATACAGTGATTCTCATAAGTGCAGCATTATTACGGGCTCTAGGGTCCATTATTTTCATGTCTATATCCATTTCAGCTCTGAAGGCCTTGTTGAGGTCTGAAATGACTTTGAGCGGGGCGTTCGATTGATTCTTCTGTGCTCCGAGCTAGGCAACTTGCTTCCTGCTTTTTGCACTTGTGATTTTTTTCTTCTGTGCTTGCTTCATAATCTCCCGGTCATAGTCTGATTCCAGATTCATCGATATCTAGGATGGTTGCTCAAGAAAGGACTTAGCCCACTTTTTGGTTTTTTCATTATATACCGGCTTTGGCTCAGGCTTTTTGGGTGTGAAATGCACCAAAACTTGGGCAGCCACATCCGCGTTAGTTTTCTCATCGGTCTTGTCATAAGGTCTCTTTGGAAGAGCCGACGGGATGTCGACTATCTTCGGCGTTTGACCTTTCTTCGATGTGGGGCGCGGGGGACCGTCGAACTTCCAGTTCTTCGACGAGGTAGTAGTATTGCACGGAGGCAGAGGCGGAGATCGAGTTGATGTACTCCTTCTGCGGCGATCGTCAGCGGGGCGGGGTGGACTTGGAGGTTCGCGATAATCGGGTTGGGGTGGACTTGGAGGTTGACGATATTCGATGCGGGGTGGACTTGGATTCCTCAGAGTCGGTGGCCTTGGCACCGATCCTGGAAACTTGATGTACTTCTTATTCCATAGAATGATGTTGCGCTTGACATCTCCTAGTTTCGTAAGGCCTTCAGGCGTAGAGATTTCAATCTCTAGGTCCGCAAAATCCTCCACTATGTCATCCACCCTGACACGAGCATAGCCTGGTGGAATCGGAAGTGAATGGTGGAGTGCTCCAGGTAGACAAGGTAAAGCAGTGCCGATCGCCACCTTGAAGGACAGGTTGTTCATTGGCTGATGTAGCTCACATTGTGCCATCTCTCTGACATCATCCACGGGGTAGTGAGGAGCCGGTGCATCATCCAGCAGTGCTTGATCATCAGCCCGGACCTCCGTGGAAGCCATGCTTCTTCTCCGCTGGCTAAGATCCAATGCAGGATCATCAGACCGCGGGTGAGTTGACGACGGCAGCCTTTGGCTAATCTCATGCATGAGGTTCTTCAGATCAGCTAGGTCCTGCTCTACCTTGGAGATCCGGTCTGCCTCCCGGTCCTTCTTCCTCTGACGGCTTCTGTAACTGGCATCGTACTGAGGAAACCCTTTCTTCCACGAGACACCGGCGCCTTTGCCTCGTGTTCGTCCTCCCTTTTCAGGATTCCCTAGGGAGCGTGTCAGCTCGTCGTTCTCTCTCTCGGGACGGAACAATCCCAATTGAGCATCGTTCATTGCTTTAATAAGGTCTTGGGAGGGTTTTAGAATTTTATCATGAAATAATGTCTTCCCTGTTTCTGGGTCCAAGGATCCCCCGTGCCCGTACCACCAGTGCTTTGACCTCTCGGGCCATCCATATGTACCAGGAGTGATGCCTCTAGCCCTCATGTTCTTCTCCATAGTTTCCCACTTAGGGACGACACTCTTGTAGCCACATGTCCCCATTTTATGATGGTATTTCTTGTTGGCAGCATTTAACGCGTTCTTTGCCGACTTTGCCTTTGCTTTATCAGATTGCTTATACTGTACAAAATCGGGCCACTATTCTCTCAACTTCTCGTTTACTCCTTTGAAGTCTGGAGTTTTCTTTTTCGCGACATATTTCGCGTATAAACTTTTGTTGTGGTTCTGGAACAGTTCAGCCATCTTGCTCAGTGCCCACTCCTTGACTTTCGCTCTATTTTCAAGCCCACCCGGCCTTGGGGTAATACCATCTACCTCAAATTCCTCATACTCTGGAGGTAGTATGAAATGCGCTATGAGCTTCTGCCAAAGGTCATCTTTGGCATCATCGGTGACATATCTGTTGGATTCTTCACCGGATTTCTTTGACTTATTCCATTCTTGGATGGTGATCGGCAGCTTGTCCCTAACAAGCACCCCACATTGATTTATAAACATCCTCCAGTGCTTCTCTGGAGCAATCAGTTCACCATCATCATCTATTTCTTCGATGGTAAACCTCTGATTACCATCCAACTTTTTGTTCGGCCCTCGTTTCGTTCGAGCTGTCGATTGTTTCGATCCGGTGGGCTAAAAGAAGAAGAGAGAGTGATTAATATATCTCTAGATCAGTTAATGAATAGAGGTAACACGAGACTTTATATATATATATATATATATATATATGTACCTCGCCGGATCCTGTCGAGGGGCCATCATTATTGTTGTTATTTGTTTGCCCTTCGTCCATCCGGTCTTCCCCTTGGTACATTAGGTTTTCCTCTAGTCCATCACCGGATGGATTCAGATATGAGGATATCTCTTCCTCGAGCAAAATATCTTCACCGGTATTAATATTAAGAGGAATTTCACTTCTTATCATGCCCTGAAGAAAACCTTCACCAATGCGACCAGGATCTTCGGATGGATCCAAGACTTAATTAACTATAACAAAAAGAGAGTTAAACAGGTTAGAAAAAACAATAACCCTAATAATTAAAACAAAAAAATAACCCTAATAACACAAATTAATAACCCTAATAATTATATAATTAATAACCCTAATAACACTAATTAATAATCCTAAAAAAACAACTAAAAATGATTATATATTCCTAAAAACAACTAAAAACAATTAATATTCCTAATAAACCTAATAAACAATTATATATTCCTAAAAAACAATTATATAAACAATTATATATTCCTAAAAACAATTATATATTCCTAAAAAATTATATAAACAATTATATATTCCTAAAAACAACTCAAAACAATTATATAAAAAATTATATATTCTTAAAAAAAGAAACTAAAAACAATTATGTAAACAATTATATATTCCTAAAAAAAGAAACTAAAAACAATTATATAAACAATTATATATTCCTAAAAACAACTAAAAACAATTATATATTCCTAAAAACAACTAAAAACAATTATATATTCCTAAAAAAAAGAAACTAAAAACAATTATATATTCCTAACAAAAGAAAATAAAAACAATTATATCATTTGTAAATTTTCTTTTTTTAATTCAAAACAAATATAAAAACTTTGGAAAATCATATCTTTTATTGTAATAATACAAATAAAACAAATAATATGTCTATTATTATCATAAAAATATAAAGAATCTTAATATAATATCCATTTATCTATTTGCATCGTTTATAAATTATTTCATTTGTAAATTTTCTTTTTTTAATTCAAATCAAATATAAAAACTTTGGAAAATCATATCTTTTATTGTAATAATCCAAATAAAACAAATAATATGTCTATTATTATCAGAAAAATATAAAGAATCTTAATATAATATCCATTTATCTGTTTGCATCATTTATAAATTATTTCATTGGTAATTTTTCTTTTCTTAATTCAAATCAAATATAAAACTTTGAAAAATCATATCTTTTATTGTAATAATCCAAATAAAACAAATAATACGTCTATTATTATCAGAAAAATAAATAATCTTAATATAATATCCATTTAGTCTCGATTGTAGTCACAAACCGGGACTAAAGAAATTTCCCGCCATTTCCCACCGCTTCCCGCCAAGTTTTCCCGCCCTTTCCTTTCTACGAGAGCTTTTAGTCCCGGATGTAGTCACTAACCGGGACTAAAGATATTTCCCGCCAGTTCCCAAAGCTTCACGCCAAGTTTTCCCACCCTTTCCCTCTATATTTAGGGAGATCGCGCCATGTTATGAGGGTGATGGTCCGCCCCCGGTGAACCACAACGAAGCCGGCCGTCGTCTGTGGTGGGCGAACCATACTATCATCAAAGTGATGCGCTACATCGCCGGGGGAGACCATCCTCGCCTGCGGTGCCTATGAGTCCACCCGCCACAGAGCCACAAAAAGGCCCCACACCGGCCCGGCGGTAGCGGCATCGTCTTCCAAGAGACCCCTCTCCCGCCCGCCGTGAATCCGAGGCTGGAATGGCCCCTGGTATATGCCATGGATGGGCTGAGGATCCCCAGAGTGGTAGGTGACGATGATGATGACAATGACGAAGAAGACCCTGAAGCTGCGTACTATAGGACTAGGCATGATTATGACTAAAGGGGGCGGCTTTAGTCCTAAGTGTTAGCTAGTCCCGATTTGTCCCGGTTTTTAATATTAATAAATGTCTTGAGTGTTACCTAATAAATAGAGGGAAATGCCAATAAAGAGAGGGTTCATCTTTAGTCCCGGTTGGAGAAACCAACCGTGACTGAAGGGATTGCGGCAGACTGGGTGAGGCAACACTAATAATAGGGGTGAGTATGGACATTATGTCGTGTGACTTGTACCTTGTCACGGATGGTGTCACCAACCGGGAATAAAGATGAACTTTAGTCCCGGTTGGAGACACCAACCAGGACAAAACATGAGTCAATGCTAATAATAGGGGTGAGTGTCGACATTATGCCGAGATGCTTGTACTATAAATAGGCATCCTTGTGAGTCCAGTCCTCCAGCCAGTTTAAGGCATCTCCAAGATGGTTTTCGAGAGCAGGGACACCACTACGGCCAGTTTCAGGGAGATGCCGCCGGAGCCCAGTCCTCCGGCATCTCCGAGAAACTGGTCATAGAGGCACTTCCTAATATGTGAAATTAGTTAGCTCCCATGCGTATTGATCTAGTTAGAGAAGTTACAAGCTCCAAGATGGTTTTCGAGAGCAGGGACACCACTACGGCCAGTTTCAGGGAGATGCCGCCGAAGCCCAGTCCTCCGGCATCTCCGACAAACTGGTCATAGAGGCACTCCCTAATATGTGAAATTAGTTAGCTCCCGGGCGTATTGATCTAGTTAGAGAAGTTACAAGCTGCAAGATGGTTTTCGAGAGCAGGGACACCACTACGGCCAGTTTTAGGGAGATGCCGCCGGAGCCCAGTCCTCCGGCATCTCCAAGAAACCGGTCATAGAGGCACTCCCTAATATGTGAACTCACGCATTAGGAGATCAGATCTTAGAACGGTGTAATGTGCTTCGGTGTAAGAATAACCGTCCCTACATATTATTTATTTCCTTCCTAGAGTACCCTTTCCACTCAGTCTCTCCTCATACCGCGATTGAGGAAGAGCAATCGGCTTAAGGTCAGGAACAAAGTCAACACAAAATTCAATGACCTCCTCTGTTCCATAGCACTTGGAGATGCTTACTTCTGGCCTAGCACGGTTACGATCATATTTCTTTAAGATTCCCATGAACCTCTCAAAGGGAAACATATTGTGTAGAAATAAAGGACCGAGAATGGAAATCTCTTCGACTAGGTGAACCAGCAGGTGCGTCATAATATTGAAGAAGGATGGTGGGAACACCAACTCAAAACTGACAAGACATTGGACCACATCATTCTGTAACCGTGGTAGATCTTCAGGATTGATTATCTTCTAAGAGATTGCATTGAGAAATGCACATAGCTTCACAATGGGTACTCGACATTATCTGGTAGAAGCCCCCTCAATGCAATCAGAAGCATTTGCGTCATAATCACATGGCAGTCATGAGACTTTAGGTTTTGGAACTGTTTTTCTGCCATATTTATTATTCCCTTTATATTCGACGAGAAGCCAGACGGGACCTAATACTGCTTAGGCATTCAAAAAATATTTCCTTCTCTTGATTGGTAAGAGCGTAGCTGGCATGACGTTGAAACCATTCTGGATGCAGGCCATCTAGGTCTTTCATACGTCGATGGTCCTTTCGTGCTTCTGGTGTATCTTTTGTCTTCCCATACACGCCCAAGAATCCTAGCAGGTTCACGCAAAGATTCTTCGTCACATGCATCACATCGATTGTAGAGCGGACCTCTAAGAATTTCCAATATGGTAGATCCCGAAATATAGATTTCTTCTTCCACATGGGTGTGTGTCCTTCAACGTCCTTCGGAACAGATTTTCCTCCAGGACCCTTTCCAAAGGTTACCATTTGATCCAAATATTTGACCATATCAAATATATCAGCACCAGTACGCTCCTTAGGCTTCGTCTGGTGACATGCCATACCGTTGAAATGCTTGCCTTTCTTTCTTAAGGGATGCTTGGCCAAAATAAATCGACGATGCTCATTGTATACATTCTTCTTACAATGTTCCAAATATATACTTTCAGTCTAATCTAAACAGTGTGTGCATGCATTGTATCCCTTATTTGACTGTCCTGAAAGGTTACTAAGAGCAGGCCAATCATTGATTGTTACGAAAAGCAATTCTCGGAGGTTAAATTCTTCCTGCTTGTGCTCATCCCACATGCGTATCCCGGGTTCGTGCCACAACTATAAAAGTTCTTCCACTAATGGCCTTAGGTACACATCAATGTCGTTGCCGGGTTGCTTCGGACCTTGGATCAACACTGGCATCATAATGAACTTCCGCTTCATGCACAACCAAGGAGGAAGGTTATACATACACAAAGTCATAGGCCATGTGCTATGACTGCAGCTCTGCTCCCCAAAGGGATTCATGCCATCTGTACATAGACCAAACCTTAAACTCCTTGTGTCATCTGCAAAGTCCGGGTACTTTCTATAGATTTTTCTCCATTGCGACCCATCAGCGGGGTGTCTCAACATCCCGTCTGACTTACATTCCTCTTTATGCCATCGCAACAACTTGGCGTGCTCTTTCTTTCTGAATAAGATTTTCAACCGTGGTATTATAGGAGCATACCACATCACCTTGGCAGGAACCCTCTTCCGGGGGGGCTCGCCCTCAATGTCACCAGGGTCATCTCATATAATCTTATACCGAAGTGAAGTGCATACCGGGCATGCATCTAAATTCTCATACTCCTCACCGCGGTAGAGGATGCAGTCATTTGGGCATGCATGTATCTTCTGAACCTCTAAACCTAGAGGGCAGACAACCTTCTTTGCTTCGTACGTACTGGAGGGCAATACGTTATCTTTTGGAAGCATATTCTTCAACATTTTCAGCAACATTTCAAATGAGGAGTCAGGTATTGCACACTCAGCCTTCCATCGCAGCAATTCCAGTGTGCTGCCCAGCTTTTTCAGACCATTTTCGCAATTTTGGTACAATAACTTTTTGTGATCCTCTAACATGTGATTGAACTTCTCCCTATACTTTTCAGTTTCACAATATCTTCGTGCATCGGCAATGGTCCGACCAAGATCATCAGCGGGTTCATCATGTGTCTCTTCTTCATCCTCCCCTTCAGCATCCCCCATGGAAGTATCTCCGTACTTAGGGAAACCACGATAGTTGTCATCCTCCTCCTCTTCTTCATTGTCTTCCATTATAACCACTCTCTCTTCGTGCTTGGTCCAATATTTATAACTGGGCATGAAGCCGGACTTCAATAGGTGACTGTGAAGGGTTTTGGAGTCAGAGTAATCCTTCTGATTCGTACATCCATTACATGGACAGAATACAAAACCATTGCGCTTGTTTGCATTAGCAACACGGATGAATTCATGCACCCCATTAATGAACTCGCCAGAGCGTCGGTTAGTACCGTACATCCATTCCCAGACCATCTGCATTATAGTAAAAGTATATCCATGATAAAATTATTACAAGTTATATTGAGAGCTTCTAGAGCATTAATTTTGAATTTTAAAAACTTTACATGCACCAATTTGTGAATTGGAGAAAACAATCAACATGATAAATGTGGAGTTTTTTATTATTGTTCTATCAGTGAAAACCTCATTCCATTCTAAGCTTTGAAACTCTAAAATTACATATTTCAATTTTCAGTAACTATGTGTCTAATCAAAATTTGTTACACATATATATCAAAATCCTTCTAGCTACTTCTAGAGCATGCATGCATTTGATCCATATCTCTATACTTCTAGAGCATTATAGAGCTAAAGTAGCAATAAGAGATGAAAGAATGAAGTTCTAACCTTTTAAAGCTTTAGATTTAGGTGTTGCAAACTAAATATTGACAAATCTTGAGAAAAAAAATGGCATGAACTCTCTTGCTTCTTTGAGAAAAATGGCCACCATATGCTTTAGGGCAGTAGGACAGGATCCAGAAAATATAGTGGTGGACAACTAGTCCCGGGCCGTGATACGACCCGGGACTAATAGTCCACAAAAGGACCAGCTGGCCTGCTCCAGGTTATTAGTCCCGGTCCGTATTACGGACCAGGATTAATGACCTGGTCTGGCCCGGGAGTAGTGACTACGGCCGTTTCTAGCCGTTAGAGGCCTGACGGCCCGGGACTAGTGCTACCACTAGTCGCGGGCTGTGCCAGGGCGGGACTGCTGGCCTTGTTCACATCGAACCGAAGATGGTTTTTCCAGTAGTGATGCAAACAATATCGTCCTTTTTGATGCTACCTTTAGCATCCATGTAGGCGAGCTGATACCATAGAGTTGTACTTGATGTGTTTCCAAACCGGTGTAAGGTCATCCGTGATGGCTCGACATGCTCGCCCAACAGACCGAGGCCTTTCTGGACTCTATCAATCACCGCTGGCCCGCCGGCATGGATGCAGAAATGATGGAACACGGTCGTGAAGTCAGGGACATATATGTTGATCCTTCCATTCAGCACCATCCGCAGAGGGAATGAAAGAAGAAATTTCACCTTCTCTGAGACAGGGAGCACAAGCGGTCCCAAGATGGTTATGTTATCCTTGAGCATTTGGGCGGCGACAGGCAAAATATCCTTTGATAAATTTATCCCAGAATTCCCACTAGTGGAAACGTGGCCTTTGGTTGAGCCTAGAAATGGGCTTTAACACCGGTTCTTCTACGAGTGGCAGGAACCGGTGTTAAAGGCCCCTGCACCAGTGGCCCGCGCAGCCCCCCCTTTAACACCGGTTCGTGGCTTGAACCGGTGTTAAAGGGGGGGGGGCTATATAAGACATCGCAGCCCACACCCCACTCTTCCATTTTTTCACTATCTCATTTTGGAGCCTAGCAAGAGGGTGTGAAGTGTGCTAGTTTGTGTTTTTTTCGTATGCACAAGAGGTGTTCGGGGAAATGCCCGAGAGCTCAAAATAAGTTTTCTCGTTGCTCTTTCCTTCTCGGTCGAGGTCGGCAACTATCCTTTGATGTGTCATTGATGTACTATATATATAAATGGTCATCTCCCTATTATTTTTTGATATATACTATATATTAATGCAGATGAACCGGCAATGGATGTACGGTGACCGCCGCACTTCCGAGTACATTACGGGCCTCCAAAATTTCATCGTTGTGGCTAATGCAAACCGTGGTCACAATGGTTTTATGTGTTGTCCGTGTGTTCACTGTCAGAACAAGAAAGACTACTCAAATACCAGAACCATTCACGCCCACCTACTTCGATTCGGTTTCATGCCCAGCTATAATTGTTGGACCAAGCACGGAGAAAAAGGGGTTGTGATGGAAGACAACAAAGAAGAATAGGATCATGACAACTATCATAATATGTATCCTGAATATGATGATACTGCAACAGGGGTAGATAATGAAGATCAAGAGGCAGCAGATGGGCCCGCTGATGACGGTCTTGGTCGGGCCATTACTGATGCAAAGGAAGAATGTGAAACTGAAAAGGAGAAGGAGAAGCTGGAGGAGATGTTAAAGGATCACAACACATTGTTGTACCCAACTTGCGAAGATGGCCACAAAAATCTAGGTACCACACTGGATTTGCTGCAATGGAAGGCAGAGAACGGTGTGACTGACAGCGCATTTTAAAAGTTGTTGGTAAAAATGAAGAATCTTCTTCCAAGAAATAATGAGTTGCCCGACAGTACATACCAAGCAAAGAAGGTTGTCTGCCCTCTAGGATTAGACGTGCAGAAGATACATGCCTGCATTAATGATTGCATCCTCTACCGCGGTGAGAAGTACGAGAATTTGGATGCATGCCCGGTATGCACTTCACTACGGTATAAGATCAGACGAGACGATCCTGACGATGTTGAGGGAGGCCCCTAGGAAGAAGGTTCCTGCCAAGGTTATGTGGTATCACTGGTGGAAAAAGGGGCTCTAGTCCCGGGCCGCAACGGGCTCTAGTCCCAGTTTTGGGCCCGGGACTACAAAAACGGGACTAGAGGCCCCCCCTCTAGTCCCGGCTCGCAACGGCCCGCGACTGATAACAGCGACGTGGCTGTTTCAGCGCCGCGGGGGGCGGAACCCTCTAGTCCCGGGCTGTAACACCACCCGGGACTAAAAGGTTTCCTGCCGCGGCAGAGAAACACCACATTTCTCTGCCGCGGCAGAGATTGTGTATTTTCTTTTTTTCCATTTTGTTCCTTTTTCGTTTTGTGTTTCACTATAACAAACATATATTTCAGTAGACATATTATACGCTACTACATACACACTACACGTCGATGCATTTATATAGGATCGATCCCTTGCAAGCATACATATAATCAATCATATCAAAAGGAAGAAATGTTTTGAAAATTACATGGTCATTGATGAATATATATATCATATGAGCTACATGGAGATGACTAAGGCAAATCGAGTTCCACGTCATCCGCATAATGCTCTCCATGTACACAAGGACTTCCTTCATCATAAATCCCGCCAGCTCCTCTTGAATTGCTCTTATGCGCTGGTCTGGCTCTAGTGTCTCCCGCAAATCATAAATATAATGTGAGTCAACTTTCTGCTCACTGGTCAACTCGCGGATGTACTCGCAGACATAGTATCCACATAAATGAGTTCCCGGTGGCTGCTGTAAACTCTTCGCCATTTTATAAGTTAGTTCCTCTTTGAATGGACCTGGTATTTTCTGTCTGAACCGTGTCCAACACCTGCTCGGCAAAGAAAATGAACAAAGGAGTTATTAGTTACTTGATATTAGGAAATGAATGAAAGGGGACGATATAATGCGATAATGATTCAAATTACTTATGGAGCATTGCTTTCATGTTGCTCCACTTTTCTTGGTCCCAACTTAATGAGTCGTGGACTTCAACTAGGGACTTGTCAACTTGAATGTTTAGCAAGATCCAGTGGAATCTGCGGACATTTACATAAGCATACATGCATAGCTCATCCAGTAAGCAAAAATAAAATGTGTACAAGATATAAACACTCACTTGAAGTTGTAAGGAAATAGTATTTCCTTAACAAAATTATGCTCGGTTAAGAACCTGGACATGTCTTCCTCCACGTCTTTGGGGTGATTCTTTAACGTATATTCATTAATAATATATGGGTCAATGAACCCAACGTCGTATCTTCTAGCTCTTTTGCATTCAAGTATCTTCATTCTGCGGAATATAATATCATCATACAAAAGGATATATAGTTAGGATAATATATTAAATGCAATGAACGAGCTAAAGCTACAAACTTAATTATAGAAATAAATAACTTACAGACAGTAGCAACCAATGATAGATTTGTCGAGGGCGCGCTAGTTGTATAACTGAAATAGTTCAGTCATTTGAACCTGTATCGAGTATGGTTTGAAGTGATGCTCCTTTCTAACGTCCACCGGAAACCAATCTTTATGATGCTTTTTTTCTGCTTGCGACATGTACCATTCATGCAGATTTCGCATATGTGTGGATAGACGCGCGAGCTCCTCATTACTAACTAGAGGCTGCCCTTGGACATACTGCCGTACTATCTAACCCAGTGGCGTATCTTCATAGCCTAAATATTGACCAAGAGACATATTTGCTTTGTTAGCAAGTGCTTTGGCCTCCGATACAGTGATTCCCATAAGTACAACATTATTACGGGCTCTAGGGTCCATTATTTGCATGTCCATATCCATTTCAGCTCTGAAGTCCTTGTCGAGGTCTGAAATGACTTTGAGCGGGGCGACCGATTGGTTCTTCTGTGCTCCGAGCTGGGCAACTTGCTTCCCGCTTTTTGCACTTGTGATTTTTTTCTTCTGTGCTTGCTTAATAATCTCCCGGTCATAGTCTGATTCCAGATTCATCGATATCTGGGATGGTTGCTCAAGAAAGGACTTAGCCCACTTTTTTGTTTTTTCGTTATATACCGGCTTTGGCTCAGGCTTTTTGGGTGAAAAATGCGGCTTAACTTGGGCAGCCACATCCGCGTTAGTTTCCTCGTCGGTCTTGTCATAAGGTCTCTTTGGAAGAGCCGGCGGGATATCGACTATCTTCGGCGTTTGACCTTTCTTTGATGTGGGGCGCGGGGGACCGTCGAACTTCCGTTTCTTCGACGAGGTAGTAGTATTGCACGGAGGCGGAGATCGAGTTGATGTACTCCTGCTGCGGCGATCGTCAGCGGGGCAGGGTGGACTTGGAGGTTGGCGATAATCAGGTTGGGGTGGACTTGGAGGTTGGCGATAATCTGGTTGGGGTGGACTTGGAGGTTGACGATATTCGATGCGGGGTGGATTTGGATTCCTTGGAGTCGGTGGCCTTGGCGGCGAGCCTGGAAACTTGATGTACTTCTTATTCCATAGAATGATGTTTCGCTTGACATCTCCTAGTTTTGTAAGGCCTTCAGGCGTAGCGATTTCAATCTCTAGGTCTGCAAAATCCTCCACTATGTCATCCACCGTGACACGAGCATAGCCTGGTGGAATCGGAAGTGAATGGTGGAGTGCTCCAGGTAGACAAGGTAAAGCAGTGCCGATCGCCACCTTGAAGGACAGGTTGTTCATTGGCTGATGTAGCACATTGTGCCATCTCTCTGACATCATCCACGGGGTAGTGAGGAGTCGGTGCATCATCCAGCAGTGCTTGATCATCAGCCCGGACCTCCGTGGAAGCCATGCTGCTTCTCCATTGGTTAAGATCCAATGCAGGATCATCAGACCGCGGGTGAGTTGACAACGGCGGCCTTTGGCTAATTTCATGCATGACATTCTTCAGATCAGCTAGGTCCTGCTCTACCCTGGAGATCCAGTCTGCCTCCCGGTCCTTCTTTCTCTGACGGCTCCTGTAACTGGCATCGTACAGAGGAAACCCTTTCTTCCACGAGACACCGGCGCCTTTGCCTCGTGTTCGTCCTCCCTTTTCAGGATTCCCTAGGGCGTGTGTCATCTCGTCGTTCTCTCTCTCGGGACGGAACAATCCCAATTGAGCATCGTTCATTGCTTGAATAAGGTCTTGGGAGGGTTTTAGAATTTTATCATGAAATAATGTCTTCCCTGTTTCTGGGTCCAACGATCCCCGTGCCCGTACCACCAGTGCTTTGACCTCTCGGGCCATCCATCTGTACCAGGAGTGATGCCTCTAGCCCTCATATCCTTCTCCATAGTTTCCCACTTAGGGATGGCACTCTTGTAGCCACCTGTCCCCATTTTATGATGGTATTTCTTGTTGGCAGCATTTAACGCGTTCTTTGCAGACTTTGCCTTTGCTTTATCAGATTGCTTGTACTGTACAAAATCGGGCTACTGTTCTCTCAACTTCTCGTTTACTCCTGTGAAGTCTGGAGTTTTCTTTTTCACGACATATTTCGCGTATAAATTTTTCTTGTGGTTCTGGTACAGTTCAGCCATCTTGCTTAGTGCCCACTCCTTGACTTTCGCTCTATTTTCAAGCCCAACCGGCCTTGGGGTAATACCATCTACCTCAAATTCCTCATACTCTGGAGGTAGTATGAAATGCACTATGAGCTTCTGCCAAAGGTCATCTTTGGCATCATCGGTGACATAGCTGTTGGATTCTTCACCGGGTTTCTTTGACTTATTCCATTCTTGGATGGTGATCGGCAGGTTCTCCCTAACCAGCACCCCGCATTGATTTATAAACATCCTTCGGTGCTTCTCTGGAGCAATCGGTTCACCATCATCAGCAATTTCTTCGATGGTGAACCTCTGATTACCATCCAACTTTTTGTTCGGCCCTCGTTTCGTTCGAGCTGTCGGTTGCTTCGATCCGGTGGGCTAAAAGAAGAAGAGAGAGTGATTAATATATATCTAGATTAGTTAATGAATAGAGGTAACACGAGACTTTATATATATATATGTACCACGCCGGATCCTGTCGAGGGGCCATCATTATTGTTGTCATTTGTTTGCCCTTTGTCCATCTGGTCTTCCCCTTGGTTTTCCTCTAGTTCATCACCGGATGGATTTAGATATGAGGATATCTCTTCCTCGAGCAAAATATCTTCGGCCGTGCCCGTAATAAGAGGAATTTCACCTCTTATCATGCCCTGAAGAAAACCTTCACCGATGCGACCAGGATCTTCGGATGGATCCATGACTTAATTATCTATAACAAAAAGAGAGTTAAACAGGTTAGAAAAAACAATAATCCTAATAACTAAAACAATATAATCCTAATTATAATAACTTAAACAAAAAAATAACCCTAATCCTAATCCTAATTCTAATCTTAATAAATAAAACAAAAAAATCACTAAAACAATAATAGTAATTGTGGTAAAACAATATAATCATAGCTAATAACTAAAACAAAAAAATAACCCTAGATAATTATAATTAAAATAACCCTAGCTAACAATATAATCCTAATCCTAGCTAATTATAATTAAAACAATAATTAAAAAATAACCCTAGCTATTTATAATTAAAACAATAACCCTAGCTAATTATAATTAAAACAATAATTAAAAAATAATCCTAGCTAACAATTAAAAAAATATACTACTAATTAAAAAAATATACTACACTAAATATAAAAACCTAAATATACTACTAATTAAAAAACCTAAATATACTACAAAAACCTAAATATACTACTAATTAAAAAATATAATTAATACTACACCAACTATACTAACTACACTAACTACTAACTAATTAATACTAGACTAAATAACCACCTCCGGCGAGGTGGGCGGCCGGAGGAACATCGGCGGCGTGGCGAGGCGGTGCGGCACGACGGGGCGGCGACACGGCGGGGCGGCGCGGCACGGCGCGCGGAGGCTCGGCGAGGCGGTACGGCACGACGGGGCGGCGAGACGCGGCGGGGCGGCGAGGCACGGCGCGCGGAGGCTCGGCGATGCGGTGCGGCACGGCGGGTCGGTGACACGGCAAGGCGGCTCTGCGGTACGGCGGGCCGGCCGGAGACAAGGGCGCCGGCGGCGCGGGAATCGGGCAGCACTTCCCCTGTTCTCTGCGTCGGCACCTCGTCTTCGTCTTCGTCGTTTACTAAGTGTGGGTGGGCACAACCAGGGGCGGGCAAGAGTATATAAAGGGACCCCCCGTTTAGTCCCGGGCTAAGCCACCGTCCGCGACTAAAGGGTCTTTAGTCGCGTGTCGTGGCTTAACCCGCGACTAAAGACCCCCCCCCCCGGCCCGCGACTAAAGACCCTTTTTCAGCCGCTTCGTTTTCGCGCGCGCACTCACCCTTTAGTCCCGGGTCCAGCCACAACCTGCGACTGTTTGTTTTTTAAATTTCCTTTTTAAATTCAAAACTAATATAAAAACTTTGAAAAATCATATCTTTTATTGTAATAATTCAAATAAAACAATAATATGTCTATTATTAATAGAAAAATATAAAGAATTTGAATATAATATCCATTTATCTATTTGCATCATTTATAAATTATTTCATTTGTAAATTCTCTTTTTTAATTCAAAAGTAATATAAAAACTTTGAAAAATCATATCTTTTATTGTAATAATCCAAATAAAACAAATAATATGTCTATTATTATCAAAAAAATATAAAGAATCTTAATATAATATCCATTTATCTGTTTGCATCATTTATAAATTATTTCATTTGTAAATTCTCTTTTTTAATTCAAAAGTAATATAAAAACTTTGGAAAATCATATCTTTTATTGTAATAATCCAAATAAAACAAATAATATGTCTCTTATTATCAGAAATCATATCCTTTCCCTCTATATTTAGGGTGATCGTGCCATGGCTATCCACACATCCACACCTTCCTCTCTTAGAACAATGGACAACGCCTACTGGGCCATTCTGACCCTCGAGGAGACCGATGCGCTGTGCGCCTCCAACTACCCTTGTCCTCCGGGCTACCGGCCGCCCGCCGGCTGGATGCTGAGCGCTGGAGGGGTTCATGTCCCTCCTGTACCTCAAGGTTCCGCACGCCAGGCGGCCATCACAAACCACTTCTACCACGAGCTCACGCCGGAGCAGCGGATGGATCCCTAGTGGGATCCCGACAACTACGACACCTGGAATACCTTCTTCGCTAATAGGCGGGAAAGGGAGCTCGCCAGGTACGAAGGTGATGGCCTGCCACCGGTGAACCACAACGAAGCCGGCCGTCGTCTGTGGTGGGCAAACCGTACTATCATCGGAGTGATGCGCTACATCGCCGGGGGTGACCATCCTCACCTACGGTGCCCACGAGTCCACCCGCCACAGGCCCCACACCGTCCCGGTGGTAGCGGCATCGTCTTCTAGGAGACCCCTCTCCCGCCCGCCGTGAATTTGAGGCTGGAATGGCCCCTGGTATATGCCATGGATGGGCTGAGGATCCCCGGAGTGGCAGGTGACGATGACGATGATGATGACGATGACGATGAAGACCCTGAAGCTGCGTACTATAGGACTAGGCATGATTATGACTAAAGGGGCGGCTTTAGTCCTGAGTGTTAGCTAGTCCCGGTTTGTCCCGGTTTTTAATATTAGTAAATGTCCTGAGTGTTACCTAATAAATAGAGGGAAATGCCTATATAAAGAGAGGGTTCATCTTTAGTCCCGGTTGGAGAAACCAACCGCGACTGAAGGGATTGCGGCAGACTGGGCCAGGCAACACTAATAATAGGGGTGAGTGTCGACATTATGTCATGCAGCTTGTACCTTGTCCCGGATGGTGTCACCAACCGGGACTAAAGATAAACCTTTAGTCCCGGTTGGAGACACCAACCGGGACTAAAGATGAGTCAGCACTAATAATAGGGGTGAGTGTTGACATTATGTCGTGAGTGTCGACATTATGCCGAGCTGCTTGTACTATAAATATGCATCCTTGTGAGTCCAGTCCTCCAGCCAGTTTGAGGCATCTCCAAGATGGGTTTAGAGAGCAGGGACACCACTACGGCCAGTTTCAGGGAGATGCCGACGGAGCCCAGTCCTCCGGCATCTCCGAGAAACTGATCATAGAGGCACTCCCTAATATGTGAAATTAGTTAGTTCCCAGGCGTATTGATCTAGTTAGAGAAGTTACAAGCTGCAAGATGGTTTTCGAGAGCAGGGACACCACTCCCTAAAATGTTACAATTATTACATATCATTTCTTTGCTTGTGTTCCTTTCTTATCCCGTCGTATCCATGGAGAATATTCATTCATTAACATGATGGTTGGGTCATCCTTCACCATGAAGGGCAGAATTTCATGGAACTTATCACAATCTTCTGACATGTCTGTCTTGTCCTCCACTCCCACGATGTTTCTTTTTCCTGAAAGAACTATGTGGCGCTTTGGCTCATCGTCTGATGTATTCTTTTTCTTATTTTTTTGTTTTCTAGGTTTGGTAGACATGTCCTTCACATAGAAAACCTGGGCCACATCATTGGCTAGGACGAATGGTTCGTCTAAGTACCCAAGATTGTTGAGATCCAACGATGTCATTCCGTATTTCTTGTCTACCTCAACCCCTCCTCCCGTCAGCTTGACCCATTTGCACCAAAACAAGGGGACCTTAAAAGTAGGTCCATAGTCAAGTTCCCATATCTCCTCTATGTAACCATAATATGTGGTCTTTGACCCATTGTTGTCTATTGCATCAAAGCGGACACCACTGTTTTGGTTGGTAGTCTTTTTATCTTGGGCTATCGTGTAAAATGTATACCCATTTATCTCGTACCCTTGGAAAGTCGATATAGTCGAATATGGTGACCTAGACAACAAGTATAGATGATCTCCAAGAGTGTTGTTTTTGATGAGATGTTACAACCAACCGCCAAAACTCTTCATGTTTTCATCTCTAATCCAAGAGTCATGCTTTCCAGGGTTGTTGGAGCGTAAGATTTTCTTGTGTTCCTCGATATATGGGGCTGCCAAGATAGAATTCTGTAGAACGGTGTAGTGTGCTAAGGTGTAAGAATGTTCGTCTCTACATATTATTGATTTCCTTCCTAGAGTACCCTTTCCACTCAGTCTCCCCTCATACCGCGATTGAGGAAGACCAATCGGCTTAAGGTCAGGAACGAAGTCAACACAAAATTCAATGACCTCCTCTGTTCCATAGCCCTTGGAGATGCTTCCTTCTGGCCTAGCACGGTTACGAACATATTTATTTAATATTCCCATGAACCATCAAAGGATAACATATTGTGTAGAAATACAGGACCGAGAATGGAAATCTCTTCGACTAGGTGAACCAGCAGGTGTGTCATAATATTGAAGAAGGATGGTGGGAACACGAACTCAAAACTGACAAGACATTGGACCACATCATTCTGTAACTGTGGTAGATCTTCATGATTGATTATCTTCTGAGAGATTGCATTGAGAAATGCACATAGCTTCACAATGGGTACTCGAACATTATCTGGTAGAAGCCCCCTCAATGCAATCGGACGCATTTGCGTCATAATCACGTGGCAGTCATGAGACTTTAGGTTTTGGAACTTTTTTCTGCCATACTTATTATCCCCTTTATATTCGACGAGAAGCCAGACGGGACCTTAATAATGCTTAGGCATTCAAAAAATATTTCCTTCTCTTGTTTGGTAAGAGCGTAGCTGACATGACCTTGAAACCATTCTGGATGCAGGCCATCTGGGTCTTTCATACATTGATGGTCCTTTCGTGCTTCCGGTGTATCTTTTTTCTGCCCATACATGCCCAAGAAGCCTAGCATGTTCACGCAAAGATTCTTCGTCACATGCATCACATCGATTGCAGAGCGGACCTCTAAGAATTTCCAATATGGTAGATCCCAAAATATAGATTTCTTCTTCCACATGGGTGCGTGTCCTTCAGCGTCTTTCGGAACAGATTTTCCTCCAGGACCCTTTCCAAAGGTTACCAGTTGATCCAAATCTTTGACCATATCAAATATATCAGCACCAGTACGCTCCTTAGGCTTCGTCTGGTGACATGCCAGACCGTTGAAATGCTTGCCTTTCTTTCTTAAGGGATGCTTGGCCAAAAGAAATCGACGATGCTCATTGTATAAATTCTTCTTACAATGTTCCAAATATATACTTGCAGTCTCATCTAAACAGTGTGTGCATGCATTGTATCCCTTGTTTGACTGTCCTGAAAGGTTACTAAGAGCAGGCCAATCATTGATTGTTACGAAAAGCAATGCTCGGAGGTTAAATTCTTCCTGCTTGTGCTCATCCCACACGTGTATCCCGGGTTCGTGCCACAACTATAAAAGTTCTTCCACTAATGGCCTTAGGTACACATAAATGTCGTTGCCGGGTTGCTTCAGACCTTGGATCAACACTGGCATCATAATGAACTTCCGCTTCATGCACAACCAAGGAGGAAGGTTATAGATGCATAGAGTCACGGGCCAGGTGCTGTGACTGGAGCTCTGCTCCCCAAAGGGATTCATGCCATCTGTACTTAGACCAAACCTTAAACTCCTTGGGTCATCTGCAAAGTACGGGTACTTTCTATCGATTTTTCTCCATTGCGACCCATCAGCGGGGTGTCTCAACATCCCGTATGACTTACTTTCCTCTTTATGCCATCTCAACAACTTGGCGTGCTCTTTGTTTCTGAATAAGCGTTTCAACCGTGGTATTATAGGAGCATACCACATCACCTTCGCAGGAACCCTCTTCCGGGGGGCTCGCCCTCAACGTCACCAGGGTCATCTCGTCTAATCTTATACCGAAGTGAAGTGCATACCGGGCATGCATCTAAATTCTCATACTCCTCACCGCGGTAGAGGATGCAGTCATTAGGGCATGCATGTATCTTCTGAACCTCTAAACCTAGAGGGCAGACAACCTTCTTTGCTTCGTATGTACTGGCGGGCAATACATTATCTTTTGGAAGCATATTCTTCATCATTTTCAGTAACTTTTCAAATGAGGAGTCAGGTATAGCACACTCAGCCTTCCATCGCAGCAATTCCAGTATGCTGCCCAGCTTTTTCAGACCATTTTCGCAATTTGGGTACAACAACTTTTTGTGATCCTCTAGCATGTGATTGAACTTCTCCCTATCCTTTTCAGTTTCACAATATCTTCGTGCATCGGCAATGGTCCGACCAAGATCATCAGCGGGTTCATCATGTGTCTCTTCTTCATCCTCCCCTTCAGCATCCCCCATGGAAGTATCTCCATACTCAGGGAAACCATGATAGTTGTCATCCTCCTCCTCTTCTTCATTGTCTTTCATTATAACCCCTCTCTCTCCGTGCTTGGTCCAACAATTATAACTGGGCATGAAGCTGGACTTCAACAGGTGGCTGTGAAGGGTTTTTGAGTCAGAGTAATCCTTCTAATTCCTACATCCATTACATGGACATAATACAAAACCATTGTGCTTGTTTGCATCAGCAAGACGGATGAATTCATGCACGCCATTAATGAACTCGCCAGAGCGTCGGTCAGTACCGTACATCCATTCCCGGACCATCTGCATTATAGTAAAAGTATATCAAAAACCATTACACAACATGATAAAATTATTACAAGTTATATTGAGAGCTTCTAGAGCATTAATTTTGAATTTTGAAAAATTTACATGCACCAATTTGTGAATTGGAGAAAACAATCAACATGATAAATGTGGAGTTTTTTTATTATTGTTCCATCAGTGAAAACCTCATTCCATTTTAAGCTCTGAAACTCTAAAATTACACATTTCAATTTTCAGTAACTATGTGCCTAATCAAAATTTGTTACACATATATATCAAAATCCTTCTAGCTACTTCTAGAGCATGCATGCATTTGATCCATATCTCTATACTTCTAGAGCATTATATAGAGCTAAAGTAGCAATAAGAGATGAAAGAATGAAGTTCTAACCTTTTAAAGCTTTGGATTTAGGTGTTGCAAACTAAATCTTGAGAAAAAAAATGGCATGAACTCTCTTGCTTTTTTTGAGAAAAATGGCCACCATATGCTTTAGGGCAGCTGGCCAGGGAGCTGTATATATAGTGATGGACAATTAGTCCCGGGCCGTGATACGACCCGGGACTAATAGTCCCCGAAAAGAGTTGTTGCCCGGCTCCAGCTTATTAGTCCCGGCCGTATTACGGACCGGGACTAATACTCTGGTCTGGCCCGGGACTAATGCTTATGGCCATTTCTAGCCGTTGGAGGCCTCACGGACCGGGACTAGTGCTAGCACTAGTCGCGGTTCGTGACGGACCGGGACTGCTGGGCTTCCAGTGATCGAACCGAAGATGGTTTTTCCAGTAGTGTATGCTCCTATAATACCACGATTAAAACGTCTCTTCAGAAATAAAAAGCATGCCAAGTTGTTGCGATGGCACATGGAAGACCGTAAGAAAGACGCTGTTGACTTCCATCATAGTTACCCAACTCGCCACGCAATACCGGAGAGAAGGGGGACAAAATGGATAAAACAAACTTTAGAAACTGGGTATCATCTTTTTCTAAAATTGGGTAACTATGATGTAACAAATAAGAATTTCTGAATTATATATTTCCATAAAAGTAATCAAAGGTTAAATAGTATTTTCCATAAAAAAAACTAAATTCGAGGTGGTGGAAGTACTACTTGACCCGATCTTCGCGATTCGTGTGTACACCATAAAATAAATATGAAAATAGATAAAAGAAACACTGAGTGAGATTAATCATCATGATGCTGTAATGGTGTCTAGAAATCGTACAAGGTTATTGCTGGATACATGCACACACGATGGACTTCCTAGAAACAGTAGAGACGTGCATGACAGACAACGGACGTGCATGACAGACAACGATTTACCCCCACCGGCATAGGCCATCCTGAAAGAGGAGGACAACAGCGTTACTGCGAGGGACAAAGGAAATTGTGCACTGCTGCTTGCGTTGAGCGCCTCCAATGAGGAGAGTGCAGATGGGAGCGTAAAGATCAACGTGTTCCTCTTGTCGTCATGGACGGAGCAGTACGAACCGGGAAGCAGCCGCCTCATAACAGAAAGATTGGCAGAAAGGTTCGAACAACGATGGCACAAATGTCTAGGGCTCAGTTGAAGCCATATTGGCTTGCCTTGCGTATAGTGAAGGGAGGCTAGCTCGGTGCAGGTCACCAGCCTGGCAGGCCTGCATCCCTGACAGGTGGGCCTTTTCAATAGCAGCATAGTGCGGGCGGTGCCGCGGAGCCTGCAGGCAAAGGCCGTGCGCGCAGCGCGTGCGTTGGCGGCTATAACTTGTGAATTCGTCGATGACATGGGTGTCGGCGCTATAACCTGGACACGAGCTGGCTCGGTCCAGCTCGATGCCGAGCCACAAAAAAGCTCGGGCTCGATTTGCCGAGCCCGAGCCAGCTCGTCGCCGCCAGCGAGCCGCACAACTGACCTCAGCCCGAGCTTCCTACAAGCTCGGTCCAGCTCGGTGAGCTGCAGCTCACGAGCCTGGCAGTGCTGCGTCGCTGACAGGTGGTCCTCTTGAAAGGCAGCGATGGTGTGGGCGGCGCGGTGTTTCAGGTGGCATGGCGGAGCTTGCAGGCAGCGTCCATGTGCGCGGAGCGTGCGTAGTCGGCTGGGCGGCACCGAAGAGGGGGTGGCAGATAGGAGTGTGGCAGCCTAGCAAAGCCTGTGGGCAGCGGTGGTGTAGGCGGCCAGCTGGCGACATCATGTGGGCGGCGGCGCCATGACCTGGAACTTGAACCTTCGAACACGACCTGGACTCATGGCCTGGAATGAAAACTAGCACTAGTGGGCCCAATTTTTCAGCCCAGGTCAGTATCCCGTCGCTCAAATCAGCCCTAATCAATATGAAAAAATAAGTGTGTGAGCCAAACGAGCCAGACTGGGAGCCAGCCCGAGCTTGTGCGGTCCAGCAGCTGACATGGTTATCCCCTATGTGTATACTACTTTGGTATATCTGGTCCGGCCAGAGAAAGGACCACGACAAAATACGCGTCTGTGGAGATTTCGGATGACCCAAAGCCCATGACGTCTTCGGATGCATGGAGGACAAGACTAGAATAGATAGATTTTCAAAGGGAACAAACCCTAATCTGTAACCGACTCGACCTATGCGCGGGACCTGCCTATCTATATAAAGGCTAGGAGGGCACGGCGAGGAGGGTCTTCAACTCACCTCATACGCACCTCACGCCAGATTGCATCTGCGCACCCTTCTAACCTTTGGTTCCGCCGTAATCAAGAGTAGACAAGCAGGAGTAGGGTTTTCCCTCCGAGGGCCTGAACTTGGGTAAACCTCGTGTCCCCGTGTTGCTTGTCTGTTAACCGTTTCGCAATCTCCAGCATCCCCATCTTCTCCAAAACCCAAGTCCATAACAATGGGCATTGACGATATAAAACCTCGTCAATTGGCGCGGTCTGTGGGAACTGGGGACGCTGATTGTGCGATCGTGACGGTCCCATCCTGAGCGATCTACAACTCGTTGACGACAGCGAATCATCTCCTCTTCAGCACCTTCGACTTCACCGCCCACTCGACAGCCACCATGAGGGATTTCGAGCCAGTCAGTGACGGGCTCGAGATTCTATTCGGGAGCTTCTGTTTCCAGGTGGGGCAGACCGGCAGTCTCGCCTCCCAGAGAGGGTGCCACCACCATCCATCAGGCCCGCTTCGTGGCTCCCACCCATCGGCTCGCATGCCAAGTTGTTTCGTGGCGAGGTATATGCATTGATTAAGCCTCTGCTGACTTCCACCAACAATCTTCTTCTACATGTATTAATTAACTCTTCTCTCTTCTTTTAGCCCTCTGGATCGACCAGCCAGCAACAATCTTCTTCTACGAAAAAGAGCAAGCGAGGCGCGAGCCATCGGTTGAAAGATCGTGCAAAGTTCACGATCGAAGCAATCCGTGTTGATGGCAGGCCGATGGAGCCCAAGAAGGCCGCAGACAAATTTGTACGTCAGGCTGGAGTTCTTGTTAGGGACCAAATTCCAATCATAATTGAATATTGGAATAAGACAAAGAAGGGCGACGGTACCTTTATCGATGAAAGATCCAAAGAAACGCTTTGTAATTCGTTGTTGGTAAATTTCACCCTTCCGCCAGAGGAGGATGAAAACAAACCGGTTATAAAGGAAAAGGTCAAAGAGTGGACTCTAAAGAAGATGGCTGACGCTTTCCGCAACTGGAAGATAAAATTGAACAAATTTGTCAAAGCTCGCGAGACTCCAAATTTCGAAGACGCTAAATGCCCAGAAGAAGTAATATCACTAGAGGACGGGGTCAGGTGGCTACATATCTCAGAGGCCTAAGTGGGAGGAAGCTGAGAAGGCCCTGCGCGCTAGAGGGGTCACACCCCAGACAGATGGGTGAGACCTACGTGCAAAGACTTGGTTCTACGGAATCGGGGCAAGGTTGGACCCAGAAACAGGATTGTGTATCTTCCCAACCCTCCTTGCCAACCCGTCACTGAACTCATCACGGCATACGAGGAAACAGCCGCTAGGACCTTCCATCCCGACAGAGAGAATGACCAGCTCACACGCGCCATCGGTAAAAAATAACACCCTGGACATGCACGAGGCACAGGGGGTATGACGTGGAAGGATGGGTTTGCCGAGTGGACCGACTCTTACAGATGGCACGACAGAAAAGAAAAAGAGCGTACAGAGCGGATGACACAGATAGAACATGCACTTGTGGTGCTGCAGGCGCAAGTGAATGCACTGGCTTATCTCAGCGGCACGAAGAGCCTGCATTGGAAGCTGCCGGCGGCCCAGACTCTGCGCGGAAAAGCAGCGTGGCTTCCACGGAGAACGTGCAGCCCACGCTTGAAATGACGGGTCCTCGATACACCGTGGATGAGATCACGGAGAGCGAACATGCTGAGCTGCATGTGAGATTAATGGGCTTATCCATTAAGGTGGTTGTCGGCTATGCCTTACCTCCTATAGCTGGTGGAACTTACCACTGCCGACCGATTCCAGATGGCTATGCTATTGTCGGGGTGGATGAGGTTGTGAAGGAATATGAGGAATCATAGCTTGACAATGCTACAGGTGAAGGGGAAACTCAACTCAAATTTGCAGTGAAAAGAACCATTCTTTGGAAGAAGGAACACATCGTGCTTCCAAATTGGAGGCCACTGGCAGCCCAGCCGTCTCCGCAGCGTCAGCAGTCTGAGCCGCTTCAGCCATCTCCTGCGCGGCAGCCATCTCCGGCGCGCCAGCCATCTCCTGCCCGTCAGCCATCTCCGGCGCTTCAGCCATATCCTCAGCATAAGCGGAAGAGCACTGCCACGAAGAGCATCACTAGCAGTGCCACAAAGAAATCCGCAGGAAACCGTACGCCAAAGAGTTCAAAAAACTACGTCCCGCAGCCTTCCGCCAAGCCCTTGCCGGTTTTACCGTGGAATCGCAGCGACGAGGAGACCAATAGGATCTCGGAAGAAGAGGTCAAGAAATTCTTTGCACCTAGACGGGCCGAGCCAAAGGGGAAAATAGATCCGGTCGTGGTGGAGAAGTTTTACCAAAATCTTTTGAAACCTGAAACCCCACTTGTGCCGGACTACGAGCACCAGGTTTTGAAGGGGGATGCAAGGCGCCGTAGGGAGACTGAAAGTAGTAGTCGTGCGGCACCCCAGAAAACAGTTCCCATGCTCGGAGAGCAGGAAAACCAATCATGCGGCCCGCTCCAAGTGTTCGACACACGGAACGCTCCTCCCGTAAATGATTACGAGGAAGAGCTACAAAGAAAGGCCAATGAGATGGGAATGACTTACATTGCATACTTGAACATCATGGGAGACAACTTGCCCAAATGCGATGCCAACCCCATACAGCCATGGAAGTATGGGAAGAATCTCGTCAAGAAAGAGGAGCTCAAGAATCTACCAACAAAAGATGCGAAGATTGCACAAGTGGTACCTTGATTTCAGCAAGACAAGAAAGGAAGAATCGATCACGGCGCATATAAGAGATCAGATTTTCTTGTGCGGAGATGACGATATCGACTTCAACATTCAAGATTTGCATTTTCTATTCAATCAGAAGGAACTCGACAAAGCTGCCATCAGCCTTTATTGTGTGTAAGTACTATTTCTGTAATTTCTATCTCATCTCATTCACTTCATTAATTGCATGTATATATATATGCTCACCATATATGTATATACTATTATGCAGAAAAAATGTTATGGAATGCATGAAAGGAGGACCTTTTGATATTGGGTTCGTTGACCCAATAGAGTTCAGGAAGAAGTGGTAAGAAACAGACCTGGGCAAACAGAAGATTACTTGCTAAGGTCTTTACTGAGACAACAAACCAAAAGGGAAATACTATTGTCTTACAACTTCTCATGAGTACTGTTAACCTCTCTTGTACACATTCTGTTTCGGCTTACTCGATGTTAAGTGTAACTGATGATGAGTTATGTGTATGTAGGTTCCACTTTATTCTGCTAGTCATTCAACCTGACTCAGGAAAAGTCCTTATCATGGACTCGTTACGACAAGAAAAAGAGCTATGGGCAGACTTTAGAGAGATGCTCCAGAGGTAATTTCAATCATATTATCGCACTAAATCGGCAACGTTCGTGACAACAAGTAATTAGTTACTCCTTTATCCATTTTCTTTGCCGGACAGAGTTTGGAAAAGGTTCACGGGCAGGGCCGTGGGTGAATGGTCAGAAGAACTAAAATTTGTAGACCAAAATGTAAGTAATACAAGCTAGGTCTGTGTATCTCTGTGATTCTGCTTCCAATTCCATTATATCATGTTTTATTGATTATTATTTTGATATTCTCGTAAAGTGCGCGTATCAGGGACCCGGCAATAACTTATGTGGATACTATGTTTGCGAGTTCATTCGCAACACGATATGTGCGACGAGCCAAGCCGCACTAGAACAACTTAGAGTAAGTAAACAAAGTACACAACATTATTTTATTACCATCAATTGTGTTGAGTTTTATTATTATATATATATTGACCCCATTCTTCATATATATTTAGATTGAACGGATGCAGGATCAACACCTACCATTTGACCGCATACGAGCCATTAAAGAGGAATTGGCGGGGTTCATACTTGATGAGGTCGTCACTCCTGGCGGAGAACTCTTTAGATATCCAAAAACTCTTTAGATGCTTGAACGTGTTTGTCTTGTACTTGATGCTTCAACGTTTACGGAGAATACCACACAATGACGATGTTTGTATATAATAATAGTTGCTTAATTATTCATGTACTCGTATATACCGACGACGATGTATGTGTATATACCGCTCCCGATCGATTCCCCCCTCCCCCTCCCTGTCCCTGCCGCGCCGCAGAAATACGCCCAGAACGGGACGATGTTCTACAACCGCTGTTAGAGGGCCCTCCAAACCGGTGTTAGAGGGAGGGGGGGGGGGTGTGCACTAATGTCCCCTCCTCGTCTTCCTCTTGGAATGCACATCGGTAGGCATTGTCGTTGTCCCTAGTGGTTTGCCGCACCATGTGGATGAGCTTAAACCGAGCCTTTGCCTTGCAGGTAGAAAGTAGCATCGCGGCTCCACCAGTGCGGAACAATAAGTTTGGCAGCTGCATGGAGCGCTTCTTACCCTTATATTGTGTCAAGATCTCTGTGGACACGAGCAGGGCACATGCACTGCCAGAGGCGGTCTGCAAGAAGTTCCTCCCAAGACCTACTGCTATTAGCCCTGCGCTGCACCCCATTCCGGAGAGCTGGATGTTGCGGATGTCGTCCCGAAGCTTGTATCGTCTCATGATCATATCAGATAGTGATGGAGTTGGATTGAAGAGGCTGCAGTTCACAATGAGCAAATCAATCGCATTAGGATTGATACATGTCTTTCGAACTAGGTCATCTATGACCTTGCAGATAATAAGCTCTGTCTCATCTCGATATGTGCTTAGCCCTTGCAGTGGAGGAATGTAGTGCAAGGATGGTGGAACGCATGTCTCATTCCCGAGGCCAGATCGCTGGAGCATTCGTTTTATGAATTGGAAATTGTTGGCATCATAAAATGGGACGAGGCGTGCATGCTCAAGGTAGTTGTCCTTGGAGGCACGCCAACTTGAATCGGGTCGAAAGCAAGCATAATTCACCAGGTATACATCGCTGGGACGGTGGGCAATGTAATAGGTGATAATGCTAATTGATACTAGGAAGGTGAGAAAAACTACATGGACAAGAAAATTATCCGGCCCGACACATATGATTTTTAGTAGGATGGTGGCTATAAGTAGTAGGATAACTATAACATGGATCCTGTTCTCGAGTACTTGGTAGACGGATCGTGGGTGCCTAACATGAGTTGACAAAACCATGTTGTGCCTCAGAGAGTTGCTTGTGTTTCCAGTTTCGATTTTTGTACGATGCGTGGATCTGAACTGGAGGGTGGGCTGGCTATATATAATGAGCTTTCAGGGCTAGCCATTGCACAAGCACGGGAATGTGGCGGAAAGAACCAACCCGTTTTTTAGAACCACATATAATCGAATCGAAGGTTGAGTTACAAGAAGCAGTGAAAACTAAAGAGTGAATGAACTTGTAGCTGAAATCATAAGATGGAGAACTACTAAATGATCCCTAGGGTTCCTACAGTGGCCGCGGTCCAGCAAGACGCGCACCACAAGACATGCCGAGCGTTCACCAATTTTTTACACTACTAGAAAACCGAGCCTTCACCACAAGATTTTTTTCGAAGAAACAGACCCGCTGAACAATACATGCCGAGCCTTCACCACAAGACATGCAAGATTTAAAGAAAAATACTATCATTAACGAGCCTTTGTGAGTCGATAAACAAACATGTTAGATGCAGTTAGTCAAATGACATTGTAGCACGTCGACTGTTGACGTCCCCATGCTGTCTTGACACAAGATTCGTCGCCTCCTATCGACGAAGTCATTAAAGAACAACAAAATCACCACCTCCGGATCAATATTCTCTCTTGAGAGAAACCATCTTGATATGTCTCAACAACGCTATTTGACCCCTTTCTGGAAAAATACTGAATTTGCACACTTTGCTAGGTAATATATTTAAGTAAATATGAAAAATAAATTTAGGACTTCACTGTTTTCAAGTTATTTTTTCGAAAAGAAGACCATGGCCCAGCCTCTGGACCAATACATACTTCCTTCATCATTAATTTACACTAGTAGAAAACCGACCTTTGGTTTGGAGCTGTGGTGGCCTCTAGTCCTGGCCGTGCTAGCCCCGGTTTGACCCCATTGCAACATCTAGAAGACAGCAATTGCCTAGTCCCGGTTCATTGGTGCATGTAAAATTATATTTATATCGTACGCACTAAATTTTTAGATTTGAAAAAGTAAATATAGTAAAAATGAACCAGATTTTTTATATGATACAAAATTTCAATTGTAATGCAAATGACCCGGGAATGGATGTACGACGCTCTCCAAATGACTGACGCGTTCATTAAAGGCATGCATTCTTTCCTCGATTTGGCTGAGGCAAACAAGCGGAATGGTTTTATGTGTTGTCCGTGCCATGTCTGTCGGAATGCGAAGGATTAATGTTTCTCAAAAACCATTCACATTCACCTTATTCAGTCAGGTTTCATGTCTGGCTATAATTGTTAAATAAAGCACAGAGAAAGAGGGGTTATTATGCAAGACAACAAAAAAGAAGAGAACGATGAAAACTATCAAATGTTCTATGAATACGATGGTACTTCAATAGAAGACTATGAACAAGAAGAATGTGAAGAACGAGCATTAGATTAGACTGTTGATGATCTTCGTTAGGCTATTCTTGATGGATGGAGTGAATGCGAAAATGAAAACGAGAAGAAGAAGTTGTAGCGCATGTTAGAGGATCACAAAAAATTATTGTACCCAAAATGCGAAGATGGCAACACAAAGCTCGGTACCACATTGGAATTAATGAAATGGAAGGCAGAGAATGGTTTATCTGACAAGGGATTTGAGAAGCTACTGAAAATTTAGAAGAAGAAGCTTCCAAATGATAATGAATTGTCTGTCAGTATATACGAGGCAAAGAAGGTTGTCTACCCTCTAGGACTAGAGGCGCAGAAGATACATGCATGCATTAATGACTACATGCTCTATCGCGGTGAGGAGTACACGAATTTGGATGCATGCCCGGTATGCGGTGCATTGTGCTATAAGATTATAAGAGATGATCCTAGTGATGTTGAGGGCGAGAAGCGCCCTAGGAAGAGGGTTCCTGCAAAGGTTATGTGGTATGCTCCTATAATACCATGGTTGAAACGTTGGTTTAGAAACAAAGAGCATGTAAAGTTGTTGCGATGGCACAAAGAAAACCGCAAGAAAGACTCGATGTTGAGACACCCCGCTGATGGGTCGCAGTGGAGAAAAATCGATAGATAGTACCCAAGCTTTGCAGATGACGCAATGAACTTAAGGTTTGGTCTAAGTACAAATGGCATGAATCCTTTTGGGGATCAGAGCTACAGTTAAAGCATCTGGCCTATAACTCTATGTATATATAACCTGATCCTTGGTTGTGCATGAAACGGAAGTTCATTATGATGCCAGTGTTCATCCAAGGGCCGAAGTAACCCGGCAAAGACATTGATGTGTACCTAAGGCCATTAGTTGAAGAACTACTACAGTTGTGGCGCGACGAAGGTGTACGTATGTGGAGTGAGCACAAACATGACCCATTTGACCTACGAGCGTTGTTGTTCATAACCATCAATGATTGGCTTGCTCTTAGTTACCTTTGAGGACTGTTAAACAAGGGATACAATTCATGCACGCATTATTTAGATGATACTGAAAGTATATATTTGGATAAAGGTAGGAAAAATATGTACCAGGGGCATCGTCGATTTCTTTCAGCTAGACATCCTGCAAGAAAGAAAGGCAAGCATTTCAATGGTGAGACAGATCACCGAAAGAAGCCTATCCACCTTATTGGTGATGATACATTTTGTATGGTCAAGGATCTAGAAGTAATCTTTGGAAAGGGCCCTGGTGGTCAATCTGTTCTGAATGGCGCTGACGGACACGCGCCCATCTGGAAGAAGAAATCTATATTTTGGGAGATACCTACCCTGTTGGAAAGTTCTAGAGGTCCGCTCTGCAATCGACGTGATGCACGTGATGAAGAACCTTTGCATGAACCTTCTAGGCTTTATGGACGTATATGGAAAGACAAAAAATACGCCAAAAGCACGGCAGGACTAGCAAGGTATGAAATATCAAGATGGCATACATCCAATGAAGACGGATAAAGGACGTCTAAGTGCTGCCAGCTACGCTCTTACCAAAGAAGAGAAGGAAATATTTTTTGAAGTCCTGAGCAGTATGAAGGTCCTGTCTGGATTCTCGTCGAATATAAAGGAAATAATAAATATGACAGAGAGAAAAATTACAGAACATCAAGTCCCATTACTACCACGTGTTTATGACGCAATTGCTTCCGGTTGCATTGAGGGGCATTCTATCGGAAAATGTTTGACTACCAATTGTGAAGCTATGTGCATTCCTCAATACTATTTCTCAAAAGGTAATCGATCCAGAAATTCTACCGAGGTTACAGGATGATGTGGTCTAGTGTCTCGTTAGTTTTGAGTTGGTGTTCCCACCATCCTTCTTCAATATTATGACGCATCTCCTCATACACCTACTCAACGATATTTCTACACAATATGTTCCCCTTTGAGAGGTTCATGGGAGTCTTGAAGAAATATGTTCATAACCATGCTAGGACAGAAGGAAGCATCTCGAAGGGCTATGGAACAGAGGAGGTTATTGAGTTTTGTGTTGACTATATTCCTGATATTCAGCCGATTGGTGTTCCTGAATCGTGGCATGAGGGGAGACTGAGTGGAAAAGTCACGCTAGGAAGGAAATCAATAATATGTAGGGACGAGCATTCTTTCACTCAATCACTACAAAGTTCTACACACTTCCACCTTGGTAGCTCCATATATCAAGGAACAAAAGAATATTGTATGCTCCAACAACCCGAAAAATCCTAACTCCTTGATTAGAGATAAACAATGAAGAGTTTTGGCGGTTGGTTGCAAAAACATCTCATGAATAACAAAACTCTTTGTGGTCAGCTATACTTGTTGGCCAACTCACCATCTTCGACTATATGGAATTTCCAAGGGTACGAGATAAATGGGAATACATTTTACACGATCGCCCAAGATAAAAAGAGCACCATCCAAAATAGTGATGTTTTCTTTGATGCAACAAATGACAATGGGTCAAAGGACACAAATTATGGTTACATAGAGGAGATATGGGAATTTCACTATGGACCTGCTTTTAAGGTCCGATTGTTTCAGTGCAAATGGATCAATCTAACAGGAGGCGGGGTTGAGGTAGACAAGAAATATGGAATGAAAATAGTGGATCTCAACAATCATCCGTATAGAGATGAAACATTCGTCCTAGCCAGTGATGTAGCTCAGGTTTTCTATGTTAAGGACATGTCTACCAAACCGAGAAAAAGAAAATATAAGAAAACGAATACATCATCAAACATTGAGCCAAAGCTCCACATAGCTCTTTCAGGGAAAAGAAACATTGTGGGAGTTGAGGACAAGACATACATGTTAGAAGATTATGATAAGTTTCATAAAATTCTGCAATTTGTAGTGAAGGATGACCCAAGCATCATGTTAATTTAGGAAGATGCTCCATGGTTAAGGCCACATGGTCATAAGAAAGCAATATGATGTATTCTGAATTTTTCCTTTGGCAGTTTTTGAGATGCAATCAATATGTACATGTATATCATGTATTATGACATGTAGTTCAAACCGGTCTCACTTCCTACCGGTTCGGCAGATATTTTTTTTTCACCCGGGGTGGACGGAAAGGTTTAAGATCTCCCGGTTGGGACATTGTCCATGTAAGGTGGTCTAATATTTTTGGAAAATTTTGTGGCAGCATTTTGAATGAGCATTTTGGTGGTTGCTTAACAAAAAAACCATTTTGGGCGCTCGAAAAATGGAAAATGGCCTTTTTGTGCGACGAAAAGGAAAAATTCCTCCTGCAACATTATTTGCCATACCATGATGCACATGCGTGCACAATATGGGCACAGTATCACAACTATGCCCTGATTCTATCCATAGCATTGGTCATTTGACCCGAAAGTCAGGAAACCTCGAAGATGATATGTCATTTTGTGAAGGTTTTTCTGAGACATAATAAATTTACCAAGTTTGGTATTTTTTTCCTTGCAACTATGTCACATAATATGATACCACGCGAAGGATTTACATTGTTCAGACCTTTTTTGAATTTCTTATGCCTGTTTTAAAATTTTCCTGTTTCAAACCACTAGTGGAAAAGGGCCATCCGTTCGCGCCCCCTCGGAGCATTAGTCCCGGTTGCGCCACCAACCGGGACTAATGCTGGCACGCGTCCCGGTTGGAGCGGGCACGGGGCCAGGGGCATGCGTCCCGGTTGAATAGGGGGAATACGTCCCGGTTGGAGCAACCAACCGGGACTAAAGGTTTGGCCACAGCCACGTGGCGTGGCACGCACCTTTAGTCCCGGTTGGTGGCTCCAACCGGGACGTATTCTCCTGCCCTCTATAAATGCAACGCCCCAGCCCCTTCTGCCTCCACTCTGTTTTTTCGAATGGTGGAAGGTGTGAGGGGTGTGCTAGTTTTTTCTCTTCTATGCATGCATTGAAGGTGTTTGATGAAATGTTTGAGTGAAAAATCCCGTTGAATTTCTCATAGAACAAAATATAGAAGGTGTCCGAGACACACTTGAGCTTTCTCCTCTTTATTTCCCTCGATCGAGGTTAGCAATCTTATCTTTTCTAGGTCATTGATACAATTCATGTGTCGGTGTGAATTGGTTATTTCACTATTAATGATGTCCTATTTTTTGATAAACTTACATATATGATGCAGATGAACGGTCGGGAATGGATGTACGGTGACCGGCGTGTAGCCGGGTATATCAAAGGCGTGGATAAATTTATCGATGTGGCTACGGCAAACAAAGAGAATGGTTTTATACGTTGTCCATGTGTTCAATGTCGGTAGAACAAGGAGTACTCTTCCTCGAAAATTATCCGCGGCCACCTGATTATGAAAGGTTTCATGCCCAACTATAATTGCTGGACCAAGCACGGGGAAAGAGGGGTTATGATGGAAGATGGTGAAGAAGAATATGATGATAACAACTATCATCATATGTTTCCTGAATACAGTGATACTGCAATGGAAGACAATGGAGACGAAAGAGGTGAAGAACGGGCATCATATGAGCCGGCTGATGAACTTGGTAGGGTCATTTCTGATGCAAAGCAAGACTGTGAAACAGAAAATGAGAAGTTGAAGTTAGAGGGCATGTTAGAATATCACAAGAAATTGTTGTACCCAAATTGTGAAGATGGCAGCACAAAGCTTGGTACCACACTGGAATTGTTGCGATGGAAGGCAGAGTGTGGTCTAACTGACTCCTCATTTGAAAAGATGCTGAAAATAATGAAGCCGAAGTTTCCAAAACATAACGAACTTCCCGAGAGTACCTACGAAGCAAAGAAGACTCTCTGTCCTCTGGGATTAGATGTGCAAAAGATACATGCATGCATTAATGACTTCATCCTCTACCGCGGTAAGGAGTATGAGAATTTAGATAAATGCCCGGTATGCAATGCGTTGCGGTATAAGATCAGACGAGATGACCCTGGTGATGTTGAGGGAGAGCGCCTCCGAAAGAGGGTTCCTGCTAAGGTTATGTGGTATGCTCCTATAATACCAAGGTTGAAACGCATGTTCAGAAACAAAGAGCATGCCAGGTTGTTGCGATGGCACAAAGAAGACCGTAAGAAAGACGGGAAGTTGAGACACCCTGCTGATGGGTCACAGTGGAGAAAACTCGAGAGAGACTTCCCGGACTTTGCAGGTGACGCAAGGAACTTATGGTTTGGTCTAAGTACGGATGGCATGAATCCTTTTGGGGAGCAGAGCTGCAGTCACAGCACCTGGCCCGTGACTCTATGTATCTACAACCTGCCTCCTTGGTTGTGCATGAAGCGTAAGTTCATTATGATGCCAGTGCTTATCCAAGGCCCGAAGCAACCGGGTAACGACATTGATGTGTACCTTAGGCCATTAGTTGAAGAACTCTTACAGTTGTGGGGCAAACCAGGTGTAAGTGCGTGGGATGAGAACAAACATGAGCCATTTGATCTACGAGGGTTGTTATTCGTAACCATCAATGATTGGCCTGCTCTTAGTAACCTTTCAGGACAGACAAACAAGGGATATAAGGCATGCACCCACTGTTTAGATAAGACCGAAGGTACATATTTGCATAAATGCAAGAAGGTTGTGTACCTGGCGAATCGACGATTTCTTCCGACCAATCATCCCGTAAGAAAGAAAGGCAAGCATTTCAAAGGTGAGGCAGATCACCGGAAGAAGCCTGAACTCCCTGCTGGTGATGATATATTTGGTATGGTCAAGGACATAGAAGTAATCTTTGGAAAGGGTCCCGGCGGTCAATCAGTTCCGAACGACGTTGCTACAGGACACGCACCCATGTGGAAGAAGAAATCTATATTTTGGGAGCTGCCATATTGGAAAGTCCTGCGTGTCCGCTCTTCAATCGACGTGATGCACGTGACGAAGAATCTCTGCGTGAACCTGCTAGGATTCCTAGGCGTGTATGGGAAGACAAAAGATACACCTAAAGCACGGGAGGCCAAAAAATTATGAAAGACCCAAAGAACATGCATACAGATAACAAGACGGATAAAGGGCGTCACTTAAGTCGTGCCAGCTATGCTCTTACCAAAGCAGAGAAGGAAATCTTTTTTGAAGTCCTTTACAGTATCAAGGTGCCGTCGGGCTTCTCATCTAATATAAAGGGGGTAATAAATATGGCAGAGAAAAAGTTCCAAAACCTGAAGTCTCATGACTGTCACGTGATTATGACGCATTTGCTTCCGATTGCATTGAGGGGGCTTCTACCGAAAAATGTTCGAGTACCCATTGTGAAGATGTGTTCATTTCTCAATGCAATATCTCAGAAGGTAATCAATCCAGATATTCTGCCAAGGTTACAGAAGGATGTGGTACAATGTCTTGTTAGTTTTGAATTGGTGTTCCCACCATCATTCTTCAATATTATGACGCATCTCCTGGTTCATCTAGTGGAAGAGATTGCCATTCTCGGTCCGGTATTTCTGCACAATATGTTCCCCTTTGAGAGGTTCATGGGAGTCTTAAAGAAATATTTTCATAACCGTGCTAGACCAGAAGGAAGCATCTCCAAGGGATATGGAACAGAGGAGGTCATTGAGTTTTGAGTTGACTTTATTACTGACCTTAAGCTGATTGGTGTTTCTGACTCGCGGCATGAGGGAAGACTAAGTGTAAAAGGCACGCTGGATAAGAAAGCAATGATATGTAGGGACGGGGATTCTTTCACAAAAGCACACTACACAGTTCTACATAATTCCACCTTGGCAGCTCCGTATATCGAGGAACACAAGAATATTGTACGCTCCAAAAACCCGGGGAAGCCTGAATCATGGATTACAGATGAACACATGAAGTCTTTCGGTGGTTGGATGCGGACACATCTCTTGAATGACACCACTGTTGGAGATCAGCTATACTTGTTGGCCGCGTCACCATCTTCTACTATATTGAATTTCCAAGGGTACGAAATAAATGGGAATACATTCTACACGATCGCCCAAGATAAAAAGAGCACCAACCAAAATAGTGGTGTCCGCTTTGATGCAATAGACGAGAATGGACAAAAGGACACATATTATGGTTACATAGAGGATATATGGGAACTAGACTATGGAGTCTCTTTTAAGGTCCCTTTGTTTCGCTGCAAATGGGTCAACTTGAATGGGGAAGGGGTAAAGATAGACCAGTTGTACGGAATCACAACAGTGGATCTCAACAATGTTGGTTATAGAGATGAACCATTCGTCCTAGCCAATGATGTGTCTTAGGTTTTCTATGTGAAGGACATGTCCTCCAGACCGAAAAAAAGAAAAAATATGCAAACGAATACATCATATGATGAGCCAAAGCGTCACATAGTTCTTTCAGGGAAAAGAAACATTGTGGGAATCGAGGACAAGACAGACATGTCAGAAGATTATAATAAGTTTGATGAAATTCCGCCCTTCACAGTGAAAACTGACCCAAGCATTCCGTTAAGTAAAGAAGATGCTCCATGGTTACGTCTGAAGCGATCATAACAAAGGACATATGCCAAGAAGTTCATGCTCATATTATGTAACTCTAGTTCATGTCTTTCGCGGTTTGTGTCTTGACCGAAGGATATCTTTCACGGTTTGTGGCCTTTAGTCCCGGTTTTGTAGTCTCAGTTTTTAATATTAATAAATGTCTTGAGTGTTAGTCCCGTTTTGTGGCTGGACCGGGACTATGAAGAAGTTGTCCCGATTCGTACTTACCATTAAGATCTTATCTCCAAACACGCGCAGTCACATATTAGGGAGTGCCTCTATGACCAGTTTCTTGGAGATGCTGGAGGACTAGGATTCGGCTCGAGGTGGCAACGGGGCCGGGTATGGCCGGGTATGCCTCCACCATCCCCGCCCCGATCCCCGCCAATCCCCATACCCGCCATTCCCCGCTAAGCTATCGGGGGGCAAATGGTCCCCATCCCCGCCATTGACGGATACCCGATCCCCGCCGGGGTCTCCATGGTGACCTTGACGCGGAAGAGCTCCTCCTTACGAAGCCAGCGAGATCCTCGGAGAAGAGACCCTCCTTGCCATGGGCGACCAAGCTCCTCCCGTCGGTGGTCACCCACCTCGCTTTCTCGAGGAGGAGGAGGCAAGGGCCATGCGCAGGCGGGGACTGGCAAGCCGGCGAGGAGGAAAAGAGGCACAAGTCACGGGGAGGGGCAGGCCACAGGTGCAGCTGGGCGCTGGCGAGCCGGCGACGACCGACGAGGTGCAGGTGGAGGCGATGGAAGAGTCGCGATTTGGGAAAGAGGAGTACCGGCGGCTGGGAGGTGAGAGGGGAATAAGAATCTGTGTGGTCGAGTGACTCGAGTGGAGACATTTATCTACGGTTTTTTGGTATGTAATATTGTCTATCTGTATGACAGGTGGGGTCCGGGGTATCCATGGAGACTCCATGGAGGGGATTTAATCCCCATACCCGTCCGGCTAGCTTGTCGGGTACCCGCCCCGTTATCCCCGTGGAACCAATCTTTCCCCCATCCCCGGTTTCAGGCGGGTATATACCCGCGGGTACCCGGCCCCATGGGGAAAACTGCCAACTTGAGATTCGGCGGCATCTCCCTGAAACTGGTCGTAGTGGTGTCCCTGCTCTCGAAAACCATCTTGCAACTTGTAACTTCTCTAACTAGATCAATATGCCTTGGAGCTAACTAATTTCACATATTAGGGAGTGCCTCTATGACCAGTTTCTCGGAGATGCCGGAGGACTGGGCTCCGTCGGCATCTCCCTGAAACTGGTCGCAGTGGTGTCCCTGCTCTCGAAAACCATCTTGGAGATGCCTCAAACTGGCTGGAGGACTGGACTCACAAGGATGCCTATTTATAGTACAAGCAGCTCGACATAGTGTCGACACTTACGAAATAATGTCGACACTCACCCCTATAATTAGTGCTGACTCGTGTTTTGTCCCGGTTGGTGTCTCCAACCGGGACTACAGGTTGATCTTTAGTCCCGGTTGGTGACACCATCCGGGACAAGGTACACGCCGCACGACATAATGTCGACATAATGTTGTGCCCATATTATGCATGTGTCCCACGACATAATGTCCCGGTTGGTGACACCAACCTTTTTGTCGCACGGAAAAGCCCTTTTCCATTTTTCGAGCGCAAAAAACGGGTCGTTTTATGAAGTAACCACCAAAATGCCGTTTCAGAATGCTACCGTCCCATTTTCCTAAAATACTAGACCACCTTACATGGACTATCTCCCAACAGGGACATCTCAAACCTTTTCGTCCATCCCGGGTAAAAAGGACAAATGTCTGCCGAATCGGTAGGAAGTGGGTCCGGTTTGTACTACAGGTACATGATCTATCGCCCGTGATTTTTTGTAAAAATCATTTTTAGACTCGCAATATGTGGTTTCTTTAGAGATCCAATGCAAGTTCTAACGATGCTCGTCCCCTATCTTCATGCACACCGGTTCGACCATAGTTAGAAATTCAGATAATTCAAAACGGGCATAATAAATTCAAAAAAAATCCGAACAATGAAAATCCTTCGCGTGGTGTCATATTATGTTATATAGTTGAAAGGAAAAATACCAGACTTGGTATATTGATCATGTTTCGAAAAAACCTATACAAAATGACCTATCATGTTCGAGGTTTCATGGCTTTCGGTCCAAATGACCGATGTTATGTGCTGAATCACGGCATAGTTTGTGATGTTGTGCCCATATTATGCATGTGTGTGGACATTGGTATGGAGAACAATGTTGCAGGAGGAAGTTTTCCTTTTTGTCGTACGGAAAAGCCCTTTTCCATTTTCCAAGCGCAAAAAGGGTCGTTTTGTGAAGTAACCACCAAAATGCCGTTTCAGAATGCTACCGTCCCATTTTCCTAAAATACTAGACCACCTTACATGGACTATATCCCAACAGGGACATCTCAAAACTTTTCGTCCATCCCGGGTAAAAAGGACAAATGTCTGCCGAATCGGTAGGAAGTGCGTCCGGTTTGTACTACAGGTACATGATCTATCGCCCGTGATTTTTTGTAAAAATCATTTTTAGACTCGCAATATGTGGTTTCTTTAGAGATCCAATGCAAGTTCTAACGATGCTCGTCCCCTATCTTCATGCACACCGGTTCGACCATAGTTAGAAATCCAGATAATTCAAAACGGGCATAATAAATTCAAAAAAATCCGAACAATGAAAATCCTTCGCGTGGTGTCATATTATGTTACATAGTTGAAAGGAAAAATACCAGACTTGGTATATTGATCATGTTTCGAAAAAACCTTCACAAAATGACCTATCATGTTCGACGTTTCATGGCTTTCGGTCCAAATGACCGATGTTATGTGCTGAATCACGACATAGTTTGTGATGTTGTGCCCATATTATGCATGTGTGTGGAAATTGGTATGGAGAACATTGTTGCAGGAGGAAGTTTTCCTTTTTGTCGCACGGAAAAGCCCTTTTCCATTTTCCGAGCGCAAAAAACGGGTCGTTTTGTGAAGTAACCACCAAAATGCCGTTTCAGAATGCTACCATCCCATTTTCCTAAAATACTAGACCACCTTATATGGACTATCTCCCAACAGGGACATCTCAAACCTTTTCGTCCATCCCGGGTAAAAATGACAAATGTCTGCCGAATCGGTAGGAAGTGGGTCCGGTTTGTACTAAAGGTACATGATCTATCGCCCGTGATTTTTTGTAAAAATCATTTTTAGACTCGCAATATGTGGTTTCTTTAGAGATCCAATGCAAGTTCTAACGATGCTCGTCCCCTATCTTCATGCACACCGGTTCGACCATAGTTAGAAATTCAGATAATTCAAAACGGGCATAATAAATTCAAAAAAAATCCGAACAATGAAAATCCTTCGCGTGGTGTCATATTATGTTACATAGTTGAAAGGAAAAATACCAGACTTGGTATATTGATCATGTTTCGAAAAAACCTTCACAAAATGACATATCATGTTCGAGGTTTCATGGCTTTCGGTCCAAATGACCGATGTTATGTGCTGAATCACGGCATAGTTTGTGATGTTATGCCCATATTATGCATGTGTGTGGACATTGGTATGGAGAACAATGTTGCAGGAGGAAGTTTTTCTTTTTGTCGCACGGAAAAGCCCTTTTCCATTTTTCGAGCGCAAAAAAGGGTCGTTTTGTGAAGTAACCACCAAAATGCCGTTTCAGAATGCTACCGTCCCATTTTCCTAAAATACTAGACCACCTTACATGGACTATCTCCCAACAGGGACATCTCAAAACTTTTCGTCCATCCCGGGTAAAAAGGACAAATGTCTGCCGAATCGGTAGGAAGTGCGTCCGGTTTGTACTACAGGTACATGATCTATCGCCCGTGATTTTTTGTAAAAATCATTTTTAGACTCGCAATATGTGGTTTCTTTAGAGATCCAATGCAAGTTCTAACGATGCTCGTCCCCTATCTTCATGCACACCGGTTCGACCATAGTTAGAAATCCAGATAATTCAAAACGGGCATAATAAATTCAAAAAAAAATCCGAACAATGAAAATCCTTCGCGTGGTGTCATATTATGTTACATAGTTGAAAGGAAAAATACCAGACTTGGTATATTGATCATGTTTCGAAAAAACCTTCACAAAATGACCTATCATGTTCGAGGTTTCATGGCTTTCAGTCCAAATGACCGATGTTATGTGTTGAATCACGGCATAGTTTGTGATGTTGTGCCCATATTATGCATGTGTGTGGAAATTGGTATGGAGAATAATGTTGCAGGAGGAAGTTTTCCTTTTTGTCGCACGGAAAAGCCCTTTTCCATTTTTCGAGCGCAAAAAACGGGTCGTTTTGTGAAGTAACCACCAAAATGCCGTTTCAGAATGCTACCGTCCCATTTTCCTAAAATACTAGACCACCTTACATGGACTATCTCCCAACAGGGACATCTCAAACCTTTTCGTCCATCCCGGGTAAAAAGGACAAATGTCTGCCAAATCGGTAGGAAGTGGGTCCGGTTTGTACTATAGGTACATGATCTATCGCCCGTGATTTTTTGTAAAAATCATTTTTAGACTCGCAATATGTGGTTTCTTTAGAGATCCAATGCAAGTTCTAACGATGCTCGTCCCCTATCTTCATGCACACCGGTTCGACCATAGTTAGAAATTCAGATAATTCAAAACGGGCATAATAAATTCAAAAAAAATCCGAACAATGAAAATCCTTCACGTGGTGTCACATTATGTTACATAGTTGAAAGGAAAAATACCAGACTTGGTATATTGATCATGTTTCGAAAAAACCTTCACAAAATGACCTATCATGTTCGAGGTTTCATGGCTTTCGGTCCAAATGACCGATGTTATGTGCTGAATCACGGCATAGTTTGTGATGTTGTGCCCATATTATGCATGTGTGTGGACATTGGTATGGAGAACAATGTTGCAGGAGGAAGTTTTTCTTTTTGTCGCACGGAAAAGCCCTTTTCCATTTTTCGAGCGCAAAAAAGGGTCGTTTTGTGAAGTAACCACCAAAATGCCGTTTCAGAATGCTACCGTCCCATTTTCCTAAAACACTAGACCACCTTACATGGACTATCTCCCAACAGGGACATCTCAAAACTTTTCGTCCATCCCGGGTAAAAAGGACAAATGTCTGCCGAATCGGTAGGAAGTGCGTCCGGTTTGTACTACAGGTACATGATCTATCGCCCGTGATTTTTTGTAAAAATCATTTTTAGACTCGCAATATGTGGTTTCTTTAGAGATCCAATGCAAGTTCTAACGATGCTCGTCCCCTATCTTCATGCACACCGGTTCGACCATAGTTAGAAATCCAGATAATTCAAAACGGGCATAATAAATTCAAAAAAAATCCGAACAATGAAAATCCTTCGCGCGGTGTCATATTATGTTACATAGTTGAAAGGAAAAATACCAGACTTGGTATATTGATCATGTTTCGAAAAAACCTTCACAAAATGACCTATCATGTTCGAGGTTTCATGGCTTTCGGTCCAAATGACCGATGTTATGTGCTGAATCACGATATAGTTTGTGATGTTGTGCCCATATTATGCATGTGTGTGGAAATTGGTATGGAGAACAATGTTGCAGGAGGAAGTTTTCCTTTTTGTCGCACGGAAAAGCCCTTTTCCATTTTCCGAGCGCAAAAAACGGGTCGTTTTGTGAAGTAACCACCAAAATGCCGTTTCAGAATGCTACCATCCCATTTTCCTAAAATACTAGACCACCTTATATGGACTATCTCCCAACAGGGACATCTCAAACCTTTTCGTCCATCCCGGGTAAAAATGACAAATGTCTGCCGAATCGGTAGGAAGTGGGTCCGGTTTGTACTACAGGTACATGATCTATCGCCCGTGATTTTTTGTAAAAATCATTTTTAGACTCGCAATATGTGGTTTCTTTAGAGATCCAATGCAAGTTCTAACGATGCTCGTCCCCTATCTTCATGCACACCGGTTCGACCATAGTTAGAAATTCAGATAATTCAAAACGGGCATAATAAATTCAAAAAAAATCCGAACAATGAAAATCCTTCGCGTGGTGTCATATTATGTTACATAGTTGAAAGGAAAAATACCAGACTTGGTATATTGATCATGTTTCGAAAAAACCTTCACAAAATGACCTATCATGTTCGAGGTTTCATGGCTTTCGGTCCAAATGACCGATGTTATGTGCTGAATCACGGCATAGTTTGTGATGTTGTGCCCATATTATGCATGTGTGTGGACATTGGTATGGAGAACAATGTTGCAGGAGGAAGTTTTCCTTTTTGTCGCACGGAAAAGCCCTTTTCCATTTTCCGAGCGCAAAAAAGGGTCGTTTTGTGAAGTAACCACCAAAATGCTGTTTCAGAATGCTACCGTCCCATTTTCCTAAAATACTAGACCACCTTACATGGACTATATCCCAACAGGGACATCTCAAAACTTTTCGTCCATCCCGGGTAAAAAGGACAAATGTCTGCCGAATCGGTAGGAAGTGCGTCCGGTTTGTACTACAGGTACATGATCTATCGCCCGTGATTTTTTGTAAAAATCATTTTTAGACTCGCAATATGTGGTTTCTTTAGAGATCCAATGCAAGTTCTAACGATGCTCGTCCCCTATCTTCATGCACACCGGTTCGACCATAGTTAGAAATCCAGATAATTCAAAACGGGCATAATAAATTCAAAAAAAAATCCGAACAATGAAAATCCTTCGCGTGGTGTCATATTATGTTACATAGTTGAAAGGAAAAATACCAGACTTGGTATATTGATCATGTTTCGAAAAAACCTTCACAAAATGACCTATCATGTTCGAGGTTTCATGGCTTTCAGTCCAAATGACCGATGTTATGTGCTGAATCACGGCATAGTTTGTGATGTTGTGCCCATATTATGCATGTGTGTGGAAATTGGTATGGAGAACAATGTTGTAGGAGGAAGTTTTGCTTTTTGTCGCACGGAAAAGCCCTTTTCCATTTTCCGAGCGCAAAAAACGGGTCGTTTTGTGAAGTAACCAACAAAATGCCGTTTCAGAATGCTACCGTCCCATTTTCCTAAAATACTAGACCACCTTACATGGACTATCTCCCAACAGGGACATCTCAAAACTTTTCGTCCATCCCGGGTAAAAATGACAAATGTCTGCCGAATCGATAGGAAGTGGGTCCGGTTTGTACTAAAGGTACATGATCTATCGCCCGTGATTTTTTGTAAAAATCATTTTTAGACTCGCAATATGTGGTTTCTTTAGAGATCCAATGCAAGTTCTAACGATGCTCGTCCCCTATCTTCATGCACTCCGGTTCGACCATAGTTAGAAATCCAGATAATTCAAAACGGGCATAATAAATTCAAAAAAAAATCCGAACAATGAAAATCCTTCGCGTGGTGTCATATTATGTTACATAGTTGAAAGGAAAAATACCAGACTTGGTATATTGATCATGTTTCGAAAAAACCTTCACAAAATGACCTATCATGTTCGAGGTTTCATGGCTTTCAGTCCAAATGACCGATGTTATGTGTTGAATCACGGCATAGTTTGTGATGTTGTGCCCATATTATGCATGTGTGTGGAAATTGTTATGGAGAATAATGTTGCAGGAGGAAGTTTTCCTTTTTGTCGCACGGAAAAGCCCTTTTCCATTTTCCGAGCGCAAAAAAGGGTCGTTTTGTGAAGTAACCACCAAAATGCCGTTTCAGAATGCTACCGTCCCATTTTCCTAAAATACTAGACCACCTTACATGGACTATCTCCCAACAGGGACATCTCAAACCTTTTCGTCCATCCCGGGTAAAAAGGACAAATGTCTGCCGAATCGGTAGGAAGTGGGTCCGGTTTGTACTACAGGTACATGATCTATCGCCCGTGATTTTTTGTAAAAATCATTTTTAGACTCGCAATATGTGGTTTCTTTAGAGATCCAATGCAAGTTCTAACGATGCTCGTCCCCTATATTCATGCACACCGGTTCGACCATAGTTAGAAATTCAGATAATTCAAAACGGGCATAATAAATTCAAAAAAAATCCGAACAATGAAAATCCTTCGCGTGGTGTCGTATTATGTTACATAGTTGAAAGGAAAAATACCAAACTTGGTATATTGATCATGTTTCGAAAAAACCTTCACAAAATGACCTATCATGTTCGAGGTTTCATGGCTTTCGGTCCAAATGACCGATGTTATGTGCTGAATCACGGCATAGTTTGTGATGTTGTGCCCATATTATGCATGTGTGTGGACATTGGTATGGAGAACAATGTTGCAGGAGGAAGTTTTCCTTTTTGTCGCACGGAAAAGCCCTTTTCCATTTTTCGAGTGCAAAAAACGGGTCGTTTTGTGAAGTAACCACCAAAATGCCGTTTCAGAATGCTACCGTCCCATTTTTCTAAAATACTAGACCACCTTACATGGAATATCTCCCAACAGGGACATCTCAAACCTTTTCGTCCATCCTGGGTAAAAAGGACAAATGTCTGCCGAATCGGTAGGAAGTGGGTCCGGTTTGTACATACAAAATAATGTCGACACTCACCCCTATCATTAGTGCTGACTCGTGTTTTGTCCCGGTTGGTGTCTCCAACTGGGACTACAGGTTCATCTTTAGTCCCGGTTGGTGACACCATCCGGGAAAAGGTACACGCCGCACGACATAATGTCGACACGCCATTTTTCTTCCCGCCAGTTCTTCACTATATATATGTAGGGTTGGCCTCCATTGTCATTGCACATCTCTAGACTCATATCTGCAACCTCATCACTCTTTCCCATGGCTTCCACCGTAGCACTAACTCCCAGGGAGGCGGAGGCGCTTTGCGCCTCGAACTACCCCTGCCCGCCCGGCTACTGTGTCCCCGTCGGCTGGATGCTGAGCGCCGGAGGCGTGCCGGTTCCTCCTGTCCCTCTAGGTGTGGCACGTCGGATGGCCATCACGAACCACTACTACTTCGAGCTCACGCCGGAGCAGCGGAGGAATCCCAGATGGCATCCCGACTATTTCCCGACTTGGGAAGCCTTCTTCGTGGATCGGCGTGAGAGGGCACTCGCCAGGCACGAGGAGGAGGGCCCACCTCCTCCGAACTTCAACGAGGCCGGCCGTCGGCTGCGGTGGCGCGGCCGGACTCTCCAGAGCGTCATGGCCTACGACACGGCCGCCGACTCTAGCCCCCGCCTGCGCTACCCTCAAGTCCAGCCCACTCGTACTCAACCTTCAAGGTACAACTACGGCGACCCCGACGACGATAGCGACGACGGCCGCGGCGAGTACAACGACTACAGTGGGGAGTATTACAGGTGTAGGCAGGAGCATGACTGAATTATTCCAACATTGCAAAACAAATTCGGCCGATTGTGGCTTAATCTAGCCATGTATCTTAATTTTTAGTTCTTCTATGTAACTTTGTGTTAGTTGCGTTATGTACTTTAATTCCAGTTCTATCCTAATCAAATTTTCTTTCCGCCCATTATTTTCCGTCCTTTTTTTACCGCCCATTAAAAACAGAAAATGGTTTTGAATTACTTATTCAAATCCAAACATTTTTTATGTTTAAAGTTTTTCTAAATTCCAAATTGATATTAAAAAAATATAAGTTAATTCATTTTAAATTGTAAATGGTTCATATTTTAAATGGTTACATTAATTCTTTTTTAAACAGAAAATGGTTTTGAATTATTTATTCAAATCCAAACACTTTTTATGTTTAAAGTTTTTCTAAATTCCAAAATAATATTCAAAAATATAAGTTAATTCATTTTAAATGGTTACATTAATTATTTTTTAAAAATAGAAAATGGTTTTGGATCATTTATTCAAATCCATACACTTTTTATGTTTAAAGTTTTTCTAAATTCCAAATTGATATTAAAAAATATAAGTTAATTCATTTTAAATTGTAAATGGTTCATATTTTAAATGGTTACATTAATTATTTTTTAAAACAGAAAATGGTTTTGAATTATTTATTCAAATCCAAACACTTTTTATGTTTAAAGTTTTTCTAAATTCCAAATTAATATTCAAAAATATAAGTTAATTCATTTTAAATTGTAAATGGTTCATATTTTAAATGGTTACATTAATTATTTTTTAAAACAGAAAATGGTTTTGAATTATTTATTCAAATCCAAACACTTTTTATGTTTAAAGTTTTTCTAAATTCCAAATTAATATTCAAAAATATAAGTTAATTCATTTTAAATGGTTACATTAATTATTTTTTAAAAATAGAAAATGGTTTTGGATTATTTATTCAAATCCATACACTTTTTATGTTTAAAGTTTTTCTAAATTCCAAATTGATATTAAAAAAATATAAGTTAGTTCATTTTTAAATTGTAAATGGTTCATATTTTAAATGGTTACATTAATTATTTTTTAAAACGGAAAATGGTTTTGAATTATTTATTCAAATCCAAACACTTTTTATGTTTAAAGTTTTTCTAAATTCCAAATTAATTATCATTTAAAAAACAATACAAATTTAAACCCCAAAATAAAAAAATAAGGCGGGAACAGAGAGAAAATACCTGAAATTTTTTGAAAACAGGGGAATATGTCCCGGTTGGAGCCACCAACCGGGACTAAAGACCCCCTGCGTGCCAACCCTTGGTCTGCTGAAAATATTGGAGTATACGTCCCGGTTGGTGGCTCCAACCGGGACGTATGCCCCTTTAGTCCCGGTTGGAGACACCAACCGGGACTAAAGGCCCTTCGTTTATAACTGACGCGTCTCCTTTCTTCTTCCCCATCTCACTTCTCTGCTTCTCACCGACGCCCGCACAGGAACCGCCCCCGATGCCGGCAGGCTGCCCGAGCTCGCCGCCACCCGCGCGTTCCGTCCGCCACCACCGCTGCCTCCGTCCACGCGCGCCCTGGCTACTTTTCCCCCCTCGCGCGTGACCTCAATCGCCTGGATTGGAAGCTCCGTCCGCGCGTCGCCTCCGTCGATTCCGGCGTCTCCTGAGCTCGCCCGGCCTCGCCACCACCTCTGTCGTGTTCCTGGTGAGCTGCTGATCCTCACGGTGTTCTTCTTTCTCTCCCTCTCCTCCTATACTACTCTCCCCGCGTGTGCCCGACGACGCCGCCGCTCGAGCTCGACGGAGGCGACGCTCCGATGACCAACAAGGAGTGGCGCCGCCACTCTCTTTCTCCCTGCATCGCGCTCTCTCTAATGCGCCCATCCGCGCGTCCAGGCGTGCCCGCTATCGCCGTCGCTGCCGCTACCTGGGAGCTCAACGCCAGCGTGACGTCGTGCTGACGTCACTCGTGCTCGTGTGGCAGCTAATGTGGCCTAGGGCCCATCAGTCAGCCTCAGTGGGTAGGCTTCTCTGTGGTATAAAAATGATCTGTACGTGTGGAGGCTGAGTTGGCACTGGGGCCCTTCTGTCAGTCTCACTGGCTAGGGGTGCCCCGGTGTAAAAACTGTTTGCCTTTTTTTTAATTCCAGAAAATGATTTAATATTGTAAAATCAATAACTTATTGTTTATAAGTCAGAAAAATACAAATAGTATATTAAATTGTTCAGAAAAATGAAACCTATCTATCTAACCTATAATCATGCATTGTTCAATAACTTAAATGACAAGTATAATTAGAAGAACAAATGCACCCCTCTCATATGTTCCGGAGTTTCCCCGAGTTAGGGTTTTCACCCCTCGGAACCCCGATTAAATCGTCGAGCATGTCTTAGGGTTACATTCCAATGCAAATTAACTTGTCATATCATCATACTTGCTTGAGCATTGCATCGATGCCATGTGTTGATTGTTTCCCTTTCTTTTCGGTGTTTCAATTATTAGGTTTATTATTAGTTAGGTATTATTAGGTTTATTAATTACTTTGGTATTATTGGTCTTCGGCCCCACTGGTCAGTCACTGTGGGTAGCCCCAGACCCGATTCACATTGTCGAGCAACTTAAAAGCCCTATCTTAGATAAGGAATCATTAATACCCCTTAGGTGCATGTGGGTTCGACGATGTGCCTATCTACTACACGGTTTCCTTTTTGTAGCTAGGTTTAGGGTTTAGGGTTTCTCTTCATTTTTATTATTGTGTATGTATATATTAGGGTTTCTCTGAATTAGGGTTTATATCTCTCAACACCATACCTAACTTTCTCCTTTAGCTGCTTTGACTTATTCGTTTTTCCACCTATGCAGAAAATATGGACCCACACGTCAGAGACGAAGAAAAGGAAGAGTTGATCCAAGGTGTGATCCGTGGGGAAGAAAATTTAGACGTATCAATGTTTCTGAACAACTCCGGTGAGGGTGATCCTCTTTTTACCGGAATAGACGACTTGTTTGAGGTTGAAGGTGTTGCCTTCCGCGAGGGAGAAGGCGATGCCTTGTGTAATCGAGAAGACGACCGCTCCGGCGAGGTGCATGTAATATAATCAATTCATTAATTAATCATCTGCTATCTATATAGAAATAGTAACAACGATCTTTCTTATTTTAGCCCTCCGGATCGAAGGAATCTACTAAAAAGAGCAGAAGAGGCCCAACCAAAAAGTTGCAAGACCATGAGAGGTTCAGGATCGAAGATGTCACTGAAGACGGTAAGCCGACGGCTCCCGAAGTTGTCGCAAACAAATTTGTGGCACAATGCGGAGTAATCGTTAGGGACTTAATCCCGATCACCATTAGAAATTGGAATAGGCCTGCTAATGCGGATGAAGAGGGAACATGTTTATTTGTCCCTAACCACGCCAAAGATTTACTGTGGAAGAGGCTCATGGTTAATTTCAAACTACCGAAGATAGAGCTGGATCCAAATGCGGAGGATCCAGTTGAGGACGCCTTAAAACATGGGAGAGCCATGGAGGCTAAGGTCAGGGAGTGGGCTTTGAAGAAGATGGCCCAGTGTTTCACCAACTGGAAGAAAAGATTGCACCTTGACTATGTCGTGAAAGAGAAGACTCCCGATTTCAAGAATATTCAGTTTGAGAAGATAAAACCATTCTGGGCTGAGTTTGTGGAATACAGGACATTATAAAAAGCTAAGAAAATGTCTGCAACGAATAAGCTGAATGCTGCTAACAAGAAGTATACCATACTATGGGGCAAGGTGGCTACAGGGCTGGCATTCCTAAGTGGGAGAAACTTGAGAATGAACTGCGTGATAAAAAGATCACCCTAGAGACAGACGATTGGGTAGAACATGCAAGGAATTGGTTTTACGGGCATGGGGGCACGTTGGACTCGGAAGGGAGGTGTATATATAACATACGACATAAAGAAGACCCCTTGCCAATCGAGAGGATCAGAAAAGCAGTAAAGGCTATTAAAGATGGGGACTTCATTCCCGATAGAGAGAATGATGAGCTCACACTCGCCCTTGGAAATAAGGAACATGCACTAGTGGAAAAAGGGCTATCCGTTCGCGACCCCTCAGAGCATTTGTCCCGGTTGCGCCACCAACCGGGACTAATGCTGGCACGCGTCCCGGTTGGAGCGGGCACGGGGCCAGGGGCATGCGTCCCGGTTGGTAAGGGGGAATACGTCCCGGTTGGAGCCACCAACCGGGACTAAAGGTTTGGCCACAGCCACGTGGCGTGGCACACACCTTTAGTCCCAGTTGCTGGCTCCAACCGGGACTAAAGACCCCCTGCCCTCTATAAATGCAACGCCCCAGCCCCCTCTGCCTCCACTCTGTTTTTTCGAATGGTGGAAGGTGTGAGGGGGTGTGCTAGTTTTTTCTCATGCATGCATTGAAGGTGTTTGATGAAATGTTTGAGTGAATAATCCCGTTGAATTTCTCATAGAACAAAAATATAGAAGGTGTCCGAGACGCACTTGAGCTTTCTCCTCTTTATTTCCCTCCATCGAGGTTAGCAATCTTATCTTTTCTAGGTCATTGATACAATTCATGTGTTGGTGTGAATTGGTTATTTCACTATTTATGATGTCCTGTTTTTTGATAAACTTACTTATATGATGCAGATGAACGGTCGGGAATGGATGTACGGTGACCGGCGTGTAGCCGGGTATATCAAAGGCGTGGATAAATTTATCGATGTGGCTACGGCAAACAAAGAGAATGGATTTATACGTTGTCTATGTGTTCAATGTCGGAACAACAAGGAGTACTCTTCCTCGAAAATCATTCGCGGCCACCTGATTATGAAAGGTTTCATGCCCAACTATAATTGTTGGACCAAGCACGGGGAAAGAGGGGTTATGATGGAAGATGGTGAAGAAGAAGATGATGATAACAACTATCATCATATGTTTCCTGAATACAGTGATACTGCAATGGAAGACAATGGAGAGGAAAGAGGTGAAGAACGGGCATCAGATGAGCCGGCTGATGAACTTGGTAGGGTCATTTCTGATGCAAAGCGAGACTGTGAAACAGAAAATGAGAAGTTGAAGTTAGAGGGCATGTTAGAAGATCACAAGAAATTGTTGTACCCAAATTGTGAAGATGGCAGCACAAAGCTCGGTACCACACTGGAATTGTTGCGATGGAAGGCAGAGTGTGGTCTAACTGACTCCTCATTTGAAAAGATGCTGAAAATAATGAAGCCGAAGTTTCCAAAACATAACGAACTTCCCGAGAGTACCTACGAAGAAAAGAAGACTCTCTGTCCTCTGGGATTAGATGTGCAAAAGATACATGCATGCATTAATGACTGCATCCTCTACCGCGGTAAGGAGTATGAGAATTTAGATAAATGCCCGGTATGCAATGCGTTGCGGTATAAGATCAGACGAGATGACCCTGGTGATGTTGAGGGAGAGCCTTCCCGGAAGAGGGTTCCCGCTAAGGTTATGTGGTATGCTCCTATAATACCAAGGTTGAAACGCATGTTCAGAAAAAAAGAGCATGCCAGGTTGTTGAGATGGCACAAAGAAGACCGTAAGAAAGACGCGAAGTTGAGACACCCTGCTGATGGGTCACAGTGGAGAAAAATCGAGAGAGACTTCCTAGACTTTGCAGGTGACGCAAGGAACTTATGGTTTGGTCTAAGTACGGATGGCATGAATCCTTTTGGGGAGAAGAGTTGCAGTCACAGCACCTGGCCCATGACTCTATGTATCTACAACGTGCCTCCTTGGTTGTGCATGAAGCATAAGTTCATTATGATGCCAGTGCTCATCCAAGGCCCGAAGCAACCGGGCAACGACATTCATGTGTACCTTAGGCCATTAGTTGAAGAACTCTTACAGTTGTGGGGCAAACCAGGTGCACGTGCGTGGGATGAGAACAAACAGAAGCCATTTGATCTACGAGGGTTGTTATTCGTAACCATCAATGATTGGCCTGCTCTTAGTAACCTTTCAGGACAGACAAACAAGGGATATAAGGCATGCACCCACTATTTAGATAAGACCGAAGGTACATATTTGCATAAATGCAAGAAGGTTGTGTACCTGGCGAATCGATGATTTCTTACGACCAATCATCCCGTAAGAAAGAAAGGCAAGCATTTCAAAGGTGAGGCAGATCACCGGAAGAAGCCTGAACTCCCTGCTGGTGATGATGTATTTGGTATGGTCAAGGACATAGAAGTAATCTTTGGAAAGGGTCCCGGCGGTCAATCAGTTTCGAACGACGTCGCTACAGGACACGCACCCATGTGGAAGAAGAAATCTATATTTTGGGAGCTGCCATATTGGAAAGTCCTGCGTGTCCGCTCTTCAATCGATGTGATGCACGTGACGAAGAATCTCTGCGTGAACCTGCTAGGATTCCTAGGCGTGTATGGGAAGACAAAAGATACACCTGAAGCACGGGAGGACCAACAAATTATGAAAGACCCAAAGAACATGCATACACATAACAAGACGGATAAAGGGCTTCACTTAAGTCGTGCCAGCTATGCTCTTACCAAAGCAGAGAAGGAAATCTTTTTTGAAGTCCTTTACAGTATCAAGGTGCCGTCGGGCTTCTCATCTAATATAAAGGGGATAATAAATATGGCAGAGAAAAAGTTCGAAAACCTGAAGTCTCATGACTGTCACGTGATTATGACGCGGTTGCTTCCGATTGCATTGAGGGGGCTTCTACCGGAAAATGTTCGAGTACCCATTGTGAAGCTGTGTTCATTCCTCAATGCAATATCTCAGAAGGTAATCAATCCAGATATTCTGCCAAGGTTACAGAAGGATGTGGTACAATGTCTTGTTAGTTTTGAATTGGTGTTCCCACAATCCTTCTTCAATATTATGACGCATCTCCTGGTTCATCTAGTGGAAGAGATTTGCATTCTCGGTCCGGTATTTCTGCACAATATGTTCCCCTTTGAGAGGTTCATGGGAGTCTTAAAGAAATATGTTCATAACCGTGCTAGACCAGAAGGAAGCATCTCCAAGGGATATGGAACAGAGGGGGTCATTGAGTTTTGTGTTGACTTTATTCCTGACCTTAAGCCGATTGGTGTTTCTGACTCGCGGCATGAGGGAAGACTAAGTGGAAAAGGCACGCTGGGAAAGAAAGCAATGATATGTAGGGACGGGGATTCTTTCACTAAAGCACACTACACAGTTCTACATAATTCCACCTTGGCAGCTCCGTATATCGAGGAACACCAGAATATTGTACGGTCCAAAATCCCGGGGAAGCCTGAATCATGGATTACAGATGAACACATGAAGTCTTTTGGTGGTTGGATGCGGACACATCTCTTGAATGACACCACTGTTGGAGATCAGCTATACTTGTTGGCCGCGTCACCATCTTCTACTGTATTGAATTTCCAAGGGTACGAAATAAATGGGAATACATTCTACACGATCGCCCAAGATAAAAAGAGCACCAACCAAAATAGTGGTGTCCGCTTTGATGCAATAGAAGAGAATGGACAAAAGGACACATATTATGGTTACATAGAGGAGATATGGGAACTAGACTATGGAGTCTCTTTTAAGGTCCCTTTGTTTCGCTGCAAATGGGTCAACCTGAATGGGGAAGGGGTAAAGATAGACCAGTTGTACGGAATGACAACAGTGGATCTCAACAATCTTGGTTATAGAGATGAACCATTCGTCCTAGCCAATGATGTGTCTCAGGTTTTCAATGTGAAGGACATGTCCTCCAGACCGAAAAAAAGAAAAAATATGAAAACGAATACATCATATGATGAGCCAAAGCGTCACATAGTTCTTTCAGGGAAAAGAAACATCGTGGGAATCGAGGACAAGACAGACATGTCAGAAGATTATAATAAGTTTGATGAAATTCCACCCTTCACAGTGAAAACTGACCCAAGCATTCCGTTAAGTAAAGAAGATGCTCCATGGTTACGTCTGAAGCAGTCATAAGGAATGACATATGCCAAGAAGTTCATGCTCATATTATGTAACTCTAGTTCATGTCTTTCGCGGTTTGTGGCTTGACCGAAGGATATATTTCCCGGTTTTGTAGTCTCAATTTTTAATATTAATAAATGTCTTGAGTGTTAGTCCCGTTTTGTGGCTGGACCGGGAGTGCCTCTATGACCAGTTTCTTGGAGATGCCAGAGGACTGGGATCCGGCGGCATCTCCCTGAAACTGGTCGTAGTGGTGTCCCTGCTCTCGAAAACCATCTTGCAGCTTGTAACTTCTCTAACTAGATCAATACGCCTCGGAGCTAACTAATTTCACATATTAGGGAGTGCCTCTATGACCAATTTCTCGGAGATGCCGGAGGACTGGGCTCCGTCGGCATCTCCCTGAAACTGGCCGCAGGGTGTCCCTGCTCTCGAAAACCATCTTGCAGCTTGTAACTTCACTAACTAGATCAATACGCCTCGGAGCTAACTAATTTCACATATTAGGTAGTGCCTCTATGACCAGTTTCTCGGAGATGCCGGAGGACTGGGCTCCGTCGGCATCTCCCTGAAACTGGCCGTAGTGGTGTCCCTACTCTCTAAAACCATCTTGGAGATGCCTCAAACTGGCTGGAGGACTGGACTCACAAGGATGCCTATTTATAGTACAAGCAGCTCGGCATAATGTCGACACTCACGACATAATGTCGACACTCACCCCCATTATTAGTGCTGACTCATCTTTAGTCCCGGTTGGTGTCTCCAACCGGGACTAAAGGTTCATCTTTAGTCCCGGTTGGTGACACCATCCGGGACAAGGTACAAGCCGCACGACATAATTTCGACACTCACCCCTATTATTAGTGTTGCCTGGCCCACTTTGCCGCAATCCCTTCAGTCGCGGTTGGTTTCTCCAACCGGGACTAAAGATGAACCCTCTCTTTATATAGGCATTTCCCTCTATTTATTAGGTAACACCCAAGACATTTATTAATATTAAAAACCGGGACAAACCGGGACTAGCTAACACTCAGGACTAAAGCCGCCCCCTTTAGTCATAATCATGCCTAGTCCTATAGTACGCAGCTTCAGGGTCTTCATCGTCGTCGTCATCATCATCGTCATCGTCACCTGCCACTCCGGGGATCCTCAGCCCATCCATGGCATATACCAGGGGCCATTCCAGCCTCGGATTCACAGCGGGCGGGAGAGGGGTCTCCTGGAAGATGATGCCGCTTCCGCCGGGACAGTGTGGGCCTGTGGCGGGTGGACTCGTGGGCACCGTAGGCGAGGATGGTCTCCCCCGGCGATGTAGCGCATCACTCCAATGATAGTACGGTTCGCCCACCACAGACGACGACCGGCTTCGTTGTGGTTCACCGGTGGCGGGCCATCACCCTCGTACCTGGCGAGCTCCCTTTCCCGCCTATTAGCGAAGAAAGCATTCCAGGTGTCGTAGTTGTCGGGATCCCACTGGGGATCCATCCGCTGCTCCGGCGTGAGCTCGTGGTAGAAGTGGTTTGTGATGGCCGCCTGGCATGCGGAACCTTGAGGGACAGGAGGGACAGGAACTCCTCCAGCGCTCAGCATCCAGCCGGCGGGCGGCCGGTAGCCCGGCAAACAAGGGTAGTTGGAGGCGCACAGCGCCTCGATCTCCTCAAGGGTCAGAATGGCCCAGTAGGCGTTGTCCATTTTTCTAAGAGAGGAAGGTGTGGATGTGTGGATAGCCATGGCACGATCACCCTAAATATAGAGGGAAAGGGCGGGAAAACTTGGCGTGAAGCTTTGGGAAATGGCGGGAAATATCTTTAGTCCCGGTTAGTGACTACATCCGGGACTAAAAGCTCTAGTAGAAAGGAAAGGGTGGAAAACTTGGCGGGAAGAGGTGGGAAATGGCGGAAAATATTTTTAGTCCCGGTTTGTGACTACATCCGGGACTAAATGTCTGCCGAATCGGCAGGAATTTATGTGCTGAATCACGGCATAGTTTGTGATGTTGTGCTGAATCATTTTTAGACTCGCAATATGTGGTTTCTTCAGAGATCCAATGCAAGTTCTAACGATGCTCGTCCCCTATCTTCATGCACACCGGTTCGACCATAGTTAGAAATTCAGATAATTCAAAACGGGCATAATAAATTCAAAAAAATCCGAACAATGAAAATCCTTCGCGTGGTGTCATATTTTGTTACATAGTTGAAAGGAAAAATACCAGACTTGGTATATTGATCATGTTTCGAAAAAACCTTCACAAATTGACCTATCATGTTCGAGGTTTCATGGCTTTCGGTCCAAATGACCAATGTTATGTGCTGAATCACGACATAGTTTGTGATGTTGTGCCCATATTATGCATGTGTGTGGACATTGGTATGGAGAACAATGTTGCATGAGGAAGTTTTCCTTTTTGTCGCACGGAAAAGCCCTTTTCCATTTTCCGAGCGCAAAAAACGGGTCGTTTTGTGAAGTAACCACCAAAATGCCGTTTCAGAATGCTACCGTCCCATTTTCCTAAAATACTAGACCACCTTACATGGACTATCTACCAACCGGTACATCTCAAACCTTTTCGTCCATCCCGGGTAAAAAGGACAAATGTCTGCCGAATCGGCAGGAAGTGGGTCCGATTTGTACTACAGGTACATGATCTATCGCCCGTGATTTTTTGAAAAAATCATTTTTAGACTCGCAATATATGGTTTCTTCAGAGATCCAATGCAAGTTCTAACGATGCTCTTCCCCTATCTTCATGCACACCGGTTCGACCATAGTTAGAAATTCAGATAATTCAAAACGGGCATAATAAATTAAAAACAAATCGAACAATGAAAATCCTTCGCGTGGTGTCATATTTTGTTACATAGTTGAAAGGAAAAATACCAGACTTGGTATATTGATCATGTTTCGAAAAAACCTTCACAAAATGACCTATCATGTTCGAGGTTTCATGGCTTTCGGTCATAATGACCGATGTTATGTGCTGAATCACGGTATAGTTTGTGATGTTGTGCCCATATTATCCATAGTTTTTCTAAATTCCAAATTGATATTAAAAAAATATAAGTTAATTCATTTTTAATTGTAAATGGTTCATATTTTAAATGGTTACATTAATTATTTTTTAAAACAGAAAATGTTTTTGAATTATTTATTTAAATCCAAACACTTTTTATGTTTAAAATTTTTCTAAATTCCAAATTAATATTCAAAAATATAAGTTAATTCATTTTAAAAGGTTACATTAATTATTTTTTAAAAATAGAATATGTTTTTGAATTATTTATTCAAATCCATACACTTCTTATGTTTAAAGTTTTTCTAAATTCCAAATTGATATTAAAAAAATATAAGTTAATTCATTTTTAATTGTAAATGGTTCATATTTTAAATGGTTACATTAATTATTTTTTAAAACAGAAAATGTTTTGAATTATTTATTTAAATCCAAACACTTTTTATGTTTAAAATTTTTCTAAATTCCAAATTAATATTCAAAAATATAAGTTAATTCATTTTAAAAGGTTACATTAATTATTTTTTAAAAATAGAATATGTTACATAGTTGAAAGGAAAAATACCAAACTTGGTATATTGATCATGTTTCGAAAAAACCTTCACAAAATGACCTATCATGTTCGAGGTTTCATGGCTTTCGGTCCAAATGACCGATGTTATGTGCTGAATCATGGCATAGTTTGTGATGTTGTGCCCATATTATGCATGTGTGTGGACATTGGTATGGAGAACAATGTTGAAGGAGGACTGGGATTCCCGAAGAGAGGAAGAAATATCCTGATAGAAGCCGTCAGAGGAGAAAGGACAGGGTGGAAGTTGAATCAAATAGTCAGAAAGAGCGAATGCGTTTAATTGAAGAACGATTAAAGCAACAACAAGATGAAATTAACGCCCTTAGAGAGCAAAGTACAACCGGCCCATCTCAGCTGCACACCTCATTCGATGCTACCGGCCTATCGAATATTCGAAAAAGCAGTGTGGCTTCCACCGAGGTCCCGGGTGATGACAATGGCGATGACGATGATGCACCGACGATGGCTCCTGTTGGCTACCCAGTGGATGATATCACAGAGATGACACACTGCGAGCTACATGTCAAAGTTGTGAACATATCAATGAAGGTGGCGGTCGGCTATGCCTTACCAATTGGACCCACACCAACTTACCATTGTCATCCGGTTCCAGAGGGCTACGCTGTTGTCGGCGTGGATGAAATCATGCCCACCTTTGAAGTTTTGGATCTTCACTACCCTGCGGGTGAAGGGGATGTGAATGTGCTGGGAGACGCAAAAAATGTCACCATTCTATGGCCGAAGGAATGTATCGTGCTTCGAAATCACACGCCAAGGCCATGTTCGCCGCCGCCTCACCCGTCTCCAGCGAGGTCGTCGCCGCCGCGGCAGTCGTCTTCGTCGCCTCACCTGGCTCCGTCGCCTCACCAATCTCCGGCGCAGCCATCACCGCGGGAGCCATCGCCGGCGCCTAAGGGTCAAAAGCGTAAGCGTACCGCTACTGTGCCTCGTGGTAAGCGATCGCCGAAACGTAAACAAGAGCCTCTTCCAAAAGTACCAAAGGTTCCTCCCAAGAGAGCTTATGACTGTACTGAAGAGGAGACTGCGGCGATCATTGATGCGGAAACGACAGCGTTTTTCGCTAAGCTGAGGCGGCCGAAAGAGCTAGTGTTCCCCAGCACTAAAGAAGAAAAAGCCAAAGTGTTGAAAATGCTAAAGACTCTTCATCAACCCGAGCCAAAGCTGTCATCAGACTATGAGCGTTCTATTCTCAAGTCACATGCGGCACAAAAAGCCTCGAAGAGCAGTACTGATGCAAGCGAGAAATCTGTTGCCCAGCTCGGAGAACAAGCAAGCGCCCCTCTCAAGGTGATTTCCCAAACCAATGTGGGGTCAAGCAAATATGGGGCCGAAGAGCAGTATGATCCAGAGGTAGTTGCACAATACGGAGAAGCTGCCGCTGCTCAAGGTATGAGTATTGCCCAGTACTTATCCCAGTTAGAGTTCTTCCCCGTGAGTGAAGTAGCATACAAATACCAGTACGGCAAACCTCTCGTCAAACCTGAGGAGGTAAACAATCTTCCAACAAAAATGCGAAGATTGCATAACTGGTACATGCATGCCACAAGGGTCGGGGCTAACTGGATAGTGCTGAGGGTTACAAAAAAGCATCATGGAAAAAATAAGGATGACATGATATCCATTGAATTTGATGAACTATTTCAATTATTCAATCAAGACGCCTTGGACAAATCGATCATGGGTGCCTATTGTCTGTAAGTACTAATTCTGTAATTAATTTAGTCTCCAGCTATATTATTTTGTTTATTGCATGTATATAATCATACTGTAATATGCAGAATGAAGATTCTCGAATGCAGCAGAGGACAAATCTATGACATTGGCTTCATTGACCCATATTGGGTTCATGAAGCTAATCTCAAAATAAGCCCCCAGGATACGGAGGATAATATAGTACACGCGTTAAGGTTTCAAGAAACCAAAAGGGAAATACTATTTCCTTACAACTTTGAGTGAGTGTTATTGTCTTGTATACACTTTCTATTTCGCTTACTCGATGTTAAGTATATAATTGATTAGTTATGCATTTGCAGCTTCCACTATATTCTGTTAATCATTCAACTTGACAAAGGGCGTGTACTAGTCATGGACTCGAAACATAAACCCCTTGAGACGTGGAAGGACATGCATATACTTCTCCAGCGGTAATTCTAATCATTACGACACTATATCGGCAACGTTCGTGAATTTTATGATATCAAGTACTTAATAACTTATTTTATTCGTTTTCTACGCCGGGCAGTGCTTGGAAATGGTTCACCAACAAGGCTAGGGGTGTTTGGAAAGAGGAGCTTACATTTGAAGCACTAGATGTAAGCACCACTAGCTATATTCGCGCATCTCTTTGATTCTAGTTTTGATACAGTTATTATCATGCTTGATTATTATTTTGATTGAACTCTGTTCTCGTAAAGTGCCTGACGCAGGGACCAGGTAACAATCTATGTGGATAATGTTTGCGAGTTCATCCGGCAAACGTGCGATGAGAAGGGCAGAAATTTAGAGCAACTCCACGTACGTAAACAATTTCTATAGTTTTTAGTTACAATAAAATTGTGTTTAGTTTCATTCATATAGGCTGACTCCTTTTTTAAATCAGATCGAACGTCTACGGGACGGTCTTCTGCCAAAGGATCGCGTACGAGCAATTCAGGAGGAATTGGCGGGATTCTTGGATGCAGAAGTCCTAGACCCAAAAGGGGAATACTACTCGGCTGCGTATAGACAATAGGAATTGTAAAAATAGCAACTTTGAAGAAATTGGCAGGTAGCATCGAATAGCAACTTTTGTATGTAGTGCATGAAGTCGATCCGTGTATTGAATATAATATTGTCATCATGATGTAATATAAGGTTCCTTCATTGATAAGTGCAAATCACTAAATAAACAATAAAACAACCTAAATGAATTCTCTGCCGCGGCACAAAAAGTGGCGAAAATGCTGCCGCGGCAACAAAATGTGCCAAAATGAATTCTCTGCCGCGGCAGAGAAATGGGCCAAATCTCTGCCGCGGCAGAAGGTTATTAGTCCCGGTTACTATCACGAACCGGGACTAATGCTCCACCCCCCCTCGCCCTCTGCCGCTGCCACGTGTGCACCCTTTAGTCCCGGTTGGTGGGGCAACCGGGACTAAAGGTTAGGGCTTTAGTCCCGATTGCCCCGTCCCGGTTGGGCAACCGGGACTAAAGCCCCGTACCAACCGGGACCTATAGCCCCGTTTCCACCAGTGATGATGGACGAACACGAGGCACAAGAGGCTCCCAACCATGGAGGACTGGGTTTCCAGAAGAGAGGAAGAAATATCCTGTTAGAAGCCGTCAGAGGAGAAAGGATAGGGTGGAAGTTGAAGCAGATAGTCAGAAAGAGCGAATGCGTTTAATTGAAGAACGATTAAAGTAACAACAAGATGAAATTAACGCACTTAAAGAGCAAAGTACTACCGGCCCATCTCAGCAGCACACTGCATTCGATGCTACCGGCCTATCGAATAATCAAAAAAGCAGTGTGGCTTCCACCGAGGTCCCAGGTGATGACAATGGCGATGACGATGATGCACCGACGATGGCTCCTGTTGGCTACCCAGTGGATGATATCACAGAGATGACACACTGCGAGCTACATGTCAAAGTTGTGAACATATCAATGAAGGTGGCGGTCGGCTATGCCTTACCAATTGGACCCACACCAACTTACCACTGTCGTCCGGTTCCAGAGGGCTATGCTGTTGTCGGCGTGGATGAAATCATGCCCACCTTTGAGGTTTTGGATCTTCACTACCCTGCAGGTGAAGGGGATGTGATTGTACTGGGAGACGCAAAAAACGTCACCATTCTATGGCCGAAGGAATGTATCGTGCTTCGAAATCACACGCCAAGGCCATGTTCGTCGCTGCCTCACCTGTCTCCAGCGAGGTCGTCGCCGCCGCGGCAGCCGTCTTCGTCGCCTCACCCGGCTCCGTCGCCTCACCAATCTCCGGTGCAGCCATCGCCGCGGGAGACATCGCCGGCGCCTCAGGATAAAAAGCGTAAGCGTACCGCTACTGTGCGTCGTAAGCGATCGCCGAAACGTAAACAAGAGCCTCTTCCAAAAGTACCAAAGGTTCCTCCCAAGAGAGCTTATGACTGTACTGAAGAGGAGACTGCGGCGATCGTTGATGCGGAAACGACAACGTTTTTCGCTAAGCTGAGGCGGCCGAAAGAGCCAGAGTTCCCCAGCACCAAGAAGAAAAAGCCAAAGTGTTGAAAATGCTAAAGACTCTTCATCAACCCGAGCCAAAGCTGTCATCAGACTATGAGCGTTCTATTCTCAAGTCACATGCGGCACAAAAAGCCTCGAAGAGCAGTACTGATGCAAGCGAGAAATCTGTTGCCCAGCTCGGAGAACAAGCAAAACAGACTTGCGCCCCTCTCAAGGTGATTTCTCAAACCAATGTGGGGTCGAGCAAATATGGGGCCGAAGAGCAGTATGATCCAGAGGTAGTTGCACAATACGGAGAAGCTGCCGCTTCTCAAGGTATGAGTATTGCCCAGTACTTATCCCAGTTAGAGTTCTTCCCCGTGAGTGAAGTAGCATACAAATACCAGTACGACAAACCTCTCGTCAAACCTGAGGAGGTAAACAATCTTCCAACAAAAATGCGAAGATTGCATAACTGGTACATGCATGCCACAAGGGCCGGGGCTAACTGGATAGTGCTGAGGGTTACAAAAAAGCATCATGGGAAAGAAAAGGATGACATGATATCCATTGAATTTGATGAACTATTTCAATTATTCAATCAAGACGCCTTGGAAAAATCGATCATGGGTGCCTATTGTCTGTAAGTACTAATTCTGTAATTAATTTAGTCTCCAGCTATATTATTTTGTTTATTGCATGTATATAATCATACTGTAATATGCAGAATGAAGATTCTCGAATGCAGCAGAGGACAAATCTATGACATTGGCTTCATTGACCCATATTGGGTTCATGAAGCTAATCTCAAAATAAGCCCCCAGGATACGGAGGATAATATAGTACACGCGTTAAGGTTTCAAGAAACCAAAAGGGAAATACTATTTCCTTACAACTTTGAGTGAGTGTTATTGTCTTGTATACACTTTCTATTTCGCTTACTCGATGTTAAGTATATAATTGATTAGTTATGCATTTGCAGCTTCCACTATATTCTGTTAATCATTCAACTTGACAAAGGGCGTGTACTAGTCATGGACTCGAAACATAAACCCCTTGAGACGTGAAAGGACATGCAGATACTTCTCTTGCGGTAATTCTAATCATTACGACACTATATCGGCAACGTTCGTGAATTTTATGATATCAAGTACTTAATAACTTATTTTATTCGTTTTCTACGCCGGGCAGTGCTTGGAAACGGTTCACCAACAAGGCTAGGGGTGTTTGGAAAGAGGAGCTTACATTTGAAGCACTAGATGTAAGCACCACTAGCTATATCTGCGCATCTCTTTGATTCTAGTTTTGATACAGTTATTATCATGCTTGATTATTATTTTGATTGAACTCTGTTCTCGTAAAGTGCCTGACGCAGGGACCAGGTAACAATCTATGTGGATACTATGTTTGCGAGTTCATCCAGCAGACGTGCGATGAGAAGGGCAGAAATTTAGAGCAACTCCACGTACGTAAACAATTTCTATAGTTTTTAATTATAATCAAATTGTGTTTAGTTTCATTCATATAGGCTGACTCCTTTTTTAAATCAGATCGAACGTCTACGGGACGGTCTTCTGCCAAAGGATCGCGTACGAGCAATTCAGGAGGAATTGGCAGGATTCTTGGATGCAGAAGTCCTAGACCCAAAAGGGAAATACTATTCGGCTGTGTATAGACAATAGGGATTGTAAAAATAGCAACTTTGAAGGAATTGGCCGGTAGCATCGAATAGCAACTTTTGTATGTAGTGCATGAACTCGATCCTTGTATTCAATGTAATATTGTCATGATATTCATGATGTAATATAAGGTTCCTTCATTGATAAGTGCAAATCACTAAATAAACAATAAAATAACCTAAATGAATTCTCTGCTGCGGCAGAGAAATGGGCCAAATCTCTGCCGCGGCAACAAAGTGTGCCAAAATGAATTCTCTGCTGCGGCAGAGAAATGGGCCAAATCTCTGCCGCGGCAGAAGGTTATTAGTCCCGGTTCGTGTTATGAACCGGGACTAATGCTCCACCCCCCTCGCCCTCTGCCGCTGCCACGTGTGCCCCCTTTTGTCCCGGTTGGTGGGGAAACCGGGACTAAAGGTTAGGGCTTTAGTCCCGATTGCCCCGTCCCGGTTGGGCAACCGGGACTAAAGCCCCGTACCAACCGGGACCTATAGCCCCGTTTCCACCAGTGAACTATAGTCAAAACATCGGGCATGGAGATAGGTGATGAGAATCGCTAAAACTTCCATTGGATCTATGAAGAAAAATCATATTGTGACTGTACATATTATTTTTCAGAAAATCACAAGCATTAGATCATGTACTTGTAGTTCAAACCGGTCCCACTTCATACTGGTTCGGCAGATATTTGTGTTTTTGACCAGGGGTGGAATGAAAGGTTTGATATATCCTGGTTGGGACATTGTACATGCAAGGAGGTCTAGTATTTTTGGAAAATGTGGTGGCAGCATTTTGAATGAGCATTTTGGTGGTTGCTTCACAAAAAACCCGTTCTGGGCGCTCGAAAAATAGAAAATAGATTTTTCATGCGAAGAAAAGGAAAACTTCTTCTTGTAACATTGTTTGCCATACCATGATGCACATATGTGCACAATATGGGCACAGTATCATAAACTATGCCCTGATTCTATCCATAACATTGGTCATTTGACCCGAAAGTCAAGAAACCTAGAACATGTTAGGTCATTTTGTGAAGGTTTTTTTGAGACATAATCAATTTACCAAGTTTGGTATTTTCCCTTGCAACTATGTCACATAATATGACACTCACGCGATGGATTTACATTGTTCGGACCTTTTTTGATTTTCTTATGCCCGCTTTAAAATTTTCGTGTTTCAAACTATAGTCAAAACGGCGGGCATGGAGATAGGTGATGAGCATCGCTAAAACTTGCATTAGATACATGAAGAAACATCATATTGTGAGTCTATATTTTTCAAAAAATCATGATTATTAGATCATGTACCTGTAGTTCAAACTGGTCTCGGTTCCTATCGGGTCAGCAGATATTTGTCTTTTTGACCAGGGGTGGACTGAAAGGTTTGAGATATCCCGGTTGGGACATTGTCCATGCAAGGCGGTTTAGTATTTATGGAAAATGTGGTGGTAGCATTTTGAATGAGCATTTTGGTTGTTTCTTCCCAAAAAACCCGTTTCAGGCTATAGAAAAATGTAAAATGGCTTTTTCGTGCGACAAAAAGCAAAATTTTCTCATGCGACATTGTTTGCCATACCATGATTTATGAGTGCATATTTGCATCATGTTTTATATTATTATTTTGCATTGTAGTTGTAGGATCTTGGTATTTTATGGCGTTCGCGCACATCTTTTATGTCTATTTTCACCATGATTAGGATATGATGGACACAATTCTTGGAGAAGTTGTATTAGAGCAGAAAGGAGTCAAAACAACGTAAATCGCTTATTTGGGAAATATCAATAACGCCAGAAGAAAACTCGAAGCAATTGGAGGATACAATGGGTTTAACGACCAACTATACGACGGGAGGAACTTTTCCGGCCATATAGTTCCCGCCATATATTTGGCGGCGACACCGCCTCCTCAAATATTTTCACCCCGTGCAACTGGATCAGAGAGATGACATACAGAACACCCAGAAATCACCAAAAACCTCACCTCTGGAAGGGATCTGGAGGGGGAACTTGCCCTTGGGATCTATCTTTGCCCTAAGCAGATCTGGGAGGCCAAGTCACCGATATCCATCTTCATTAACTGCTGCATCACCATAAACTCCATCCATCCCATCTAGATCTTGTTGTAATTCTACTACTAGTTGTGGATTTATACAAGAACTATCCATCTATAACTGTTTCCATTACCATTGCCATGATGTTGTTTTCCTTCATGTCTGAGTAGATCAGTAGTTCTTGGGGAGATGGAGAAACCCTAGTATATGATTGAGATAAAATAGAGATTATTATGTTATACATCATTATGTGTATGTGTTAATTGTCTTCATCTTGATGTTGGAAGTTGTGCACCTCCTTAATATTTTCCTCTTTCAGGGACTTGAAGAAGGGGATTATTTATTGGTAGACGGAGGGATGATATCACTTATTGTGACTATAAAGTCGTTGTCATCATTTACGTGCTAACTTGGGGAAGCAAGGAGAACTCACTACACAATGTTCATGTCGCGGGAGAAATCCCTTATTAGCGGGATAATAATGATTGATGTCGTTTATCTGTCAGTTGTTGTTATAAAGGATGATCTGAGTAGTGGTTGCTGCCTATTCATCCATATATGGAGGTCCTCCCACATACATACATGTCATGAGAATATTAGTTATAATAATATTAATTATTCAATCTAAATTGCTAGCGGTGTATCCACCACTCCCCGAGAACGCCTTTTCCCTATTGCAGTTCCAAGCTTTCTTACAGACGCGATTACTACTTTATACATTAATTTTTATTTTCTTTACTTGCTTTGCTCAATCAAAAACCCAAAAACTATTCTAATTTTCTTGCATCTTATAATTATTTCTTAAGTACTTCGTTTAGTTTTAGTTAAAAGAATTTTAGTATTTTGCCTACTACTCCCTGTCGGATCGATATCTTTATTTCGAAACTAGCTAGAAACGATTTGTGCACTTGCAATCGTCAAGCTATTTTATGCCGCCGTTGCCGGGGAGCTTAGTGCTATAAGTCACTTTATTTACTTTCGTTGTAGTAATTTTTTATTTGAGTTGAGGACCATAACAATGGACAATACTCAGCATTTAATCCAGCTTGAGGCAGTAAGGAAAATGAGTTTGCCCATGGACACTTTTATAAATGTCAATAAAAGCATAACCCTGATGGTCTTGAGATCCATCCATTATTATTTGATTTACTGAACTCTAAAAAATTTGCAGGAACCGACGAAGAGACTCGATATGGACACTTACAATTCTTTGAAGATGTTTTTGTTTCCTTTATATTCGATGACTGTAACCTTGATAAGATAAAATCCAGTTGTTTAGACAAACTCTCTCTAATAATGTTTGCAACTGGTATAGATATTTTTGTGCAGAAGAACCAAGGACTTGGAAGGAATTGACAACCAATTTCCTATCAAAATATTACTCAGAAAGCAAAGCTCACAGGATGAGAGGTATTATTATCAGTTTTTAAAACAGTCCCGATGAGAGTTTATATGAAGGCTATCTAAGGTATAAAAGTTATCTAGGTAATTTCCCCATCATCGTTTACCTGATTGGTTAATCCTCAAGCGACTGGTCAAGTAGAACTCTCCAATAGATAATTAAAGACCATACCCGATAAGACGGTGGACAAATCAAGAAAAGATTGGTCATACTAGTTAAATGATACTCTTTGGGCATACCGTACTGATTTTAAAAATTTCAATGGGTATGACACTATATAATATGATTTACCTTAAGGCATGCCATTTACCTTTACAATTGGAACATAAAGACTTTTGGGAAATCAATAACTTAAACTATGATTTTGAAACAATCGGGGAGAAATGCTTATTCTATATTCATGCTTTAGATGAGTTTAGAAGTGAGGCTTATGAAAATACTAGATTGTCTAAAGAAAAAGTAAAAAGATAGCATGATAGAAAAATAGAGAATAATGTTTTTAAAAGTGGAGACAAGGTGTTGCTCTATAACTCTCATCTTAAGTTGTTTCCAGGAAAGCTCATGTCGAAGTGGGAAGGCCCTTATATAGTTGAAGAAGCTCATCCATCAGGAGCAGTGAAGCTCCAGGAAAAACACCATCTCTTTAATGGGTGGTTAATGGACAACGCTTGAAGCATTATCGAGCAAAATAAGATATAAGTGCAGTCACCATACATGTGATCACCTCGGAAGAGGTGATTGCGCAAAGATATACAAGGAACGGCAGCTGCAAGAAGGATAAAATCGAGACGAAATGAGCAACACTATGGTCAAGCTATTGACCATACAAGATCGCATCATGGGAGGCAACCCATGTGAAATATGGGTTTGATTAAGTTTTAAATTTTCAGTTAAGTTTTAGTTAAGCTTGTGATGAATAATGAACACTTGAAGCTCTAGTGAAATAGCAAAAATTTGGTTATGGTAAAATCCCGTTAAATGGGTGTTAATGTTGGTCGAGAATTTAAGCTGTCATGTTTCTGTCAAAACTTGGTATTTCATTAAGTTCCAGATTAATAAATAATTCTCGGAGAAAAATGTATTTTTTGGTGGACACAGTACCTTTAACGACCAACTATATAGCGGAAATTAAATTTCCGACTATATAGTTGCGGTCGTATAGTTATTTACCCCATCTCTAAATTTTCATACCAGGATACAGTACCTTTAACGACCAACTATGCGGCGAGAAGAAAATTCCTGGCCGTATAGTTGGTACCGTCATAGATGGATAATCTATAGTCGTTTCATAACTATACTGCAGGACCTATACAGGCCGCACCGATATAGTTGCTCGTTACGAATGACAGCTATGGTTTTTGACCTCCCCTTTTAAAGATGATCGCATCAAGCCTTTTCCATTAAGTTCTCGCATAGCTACAGCCTCCATCCTCAAAAAACCATCAACATCTCCATACAAGCCCCTTCTAACAATATCCGTGCATCGAAGCCATGCAGCACTTCCATGTCAATAACATTTAGAGTAAGAAATAAGGGAAGCCCGTGAAGAGGATCGGGGAAGCAGAACCTAAAGAAGCATCATCACCATCCATCTCAGAGATCAAGCCTCTCCCAAATTGGGAGGACATGTTCTCGCAAAGGATGGAGATGATGAGGCAGGCAGATCAGAGAAGGAGCAAGGATGAGTATCTCCCTAATCCTTATCGTCACAACATATGATCTTATTATAAACTCGAACTAATGCAAAACTCGAACTAATGCAAAACTAAACTCGAACTAATGTCTTTTTGCATTAGTTCGAGTAATGCAAAACTCGAAATAAGTTCTATATTACTATTTTAGTCTTGCATTAGTTCGAGTTTATAAATAAATGTTGCATCATTTGAATTCCCTTAAGGAATAGTCGATCCATTTATGGAATTCTGAGTTTATGCTTGTCTTATCGTATATATGAATTGCTTGAGTATAATTTTACTTACACTTGATAATAGCAATAAGAGTCTTCCACACCATTGGTATTAATGGAACACATAAAGATAATTTAGTAAATATGTTGTAATTTGATGGTTTGATTTACAAAAAGAAAAATAATCTAATTAGTCAAGTTGAGGAAGAAATCTTGAACAAAGGAAAATTAAAGTGCTATCAAATTAGAGTGAGAACAAGTCGAGGTAGAGTCTTCAAGACATAAAGGTGATTCATATATAATTGGAATTTGGTAATTGAGATCTTTAAACTTTGAATCCCCACATGGAGTGGAATGTATGGCTAGCTCCTTTGCATAGCACTTAAACAAAAGCGTGAGCATATATATAAAAGAAAAGAAGAAGATAAAGAAGAAAAAGAGCGAATGTGAAAAGTGCAAATAGGCATACACTATTGTCTTGTGGTAACACAAAGGAACATTTGAGATTCTGAATCCCAAGTGAATATGTTAACCCTAAAACACTTGGGACTATCCCGCTAACCACTTGTAGAAAACAGGCTATCCTTTCACGCCCCCTAACAGCATTAGTCCCGGTTGCGCCACGAACCGGGACTAATGCTGGCACGCGTCCCGGTTCGAGCGGGCACGGTGGCCGGAGGAATGCGTCCCGGTTCGTAAGGGGTCATGCCTCCCGATTTGTAACACAAACCGAGACTAAAGGTTGGGCGTCAGCCACGTGGCGTGGCACACACCTTTAGTCCCGGTTTGTGTTACAAACCGGGACGTATGATCCCGCCCTCTATAAATACGACGCCCCAGCCCTCTGCCTCCCCTCTGTTTTTTTCTTGGTGGAAGGTGTGAGAGGTGTGCTAGTTTATTTTTTTCCTATGCATGCATTCAAGGTGTTTGATGAAATGTTTGAGTGAATGATCCCGTTCAATTTCTCACAGAACAAAAATATAGAAGGTGTCTGAGACGCACTTGAGCTTTCTCCTCTTTATTTCCCTCGATCGAGGATAGCAATCTTATATTTTCTCTGTCATTGATACAATGCATGTGTCGATGTGAATTGGTCATTTCACTATTTACGACGTCCTGTTTTTGATAAACTTACTTATATGATGCAGCTGAACGGTCGAGAATGGATGTACGGTGACCGCCATGTACCCGGGTACATTAAAGGCGTGGATAAATTTATCGATGTGGCTACGGCAAACAAAGAGAATGGTTTTATACGTTGTCTATGTGTTCAATGTCAGAAAAACAAGGATTACTCTTCCTCAAAAATCATTCGCGGCCACCTGGTTATGAAAGGTTTCATGCCCAACTATAATTGCTGGACCAAGCACGGGGAAAGAGGGGTTATGTGGAAGATGGTGAAGAAGAAGATGATGATAACAGCTATCATCATATGTTTCCTGAATACAGTGATACTGCAATGGAAGACAATGAAGAGGAAGGAGGTGAAGAACGGGCATGAGATGAGCCCGCTGATTCACTTGGTAGGGTCATTTCTGATGCAAAGCGAGACTGTGAAACAGAAAATGAGAAGTTGAAGTTAGAGGGCATGTTAGAAGATCACAAAAAATTGTTGTACCCAAATTGTGAAGATGGCAGCACAAAGCTCGGTACCACACTGGAATTTCTGCGATGGAAGGCAGAGTGTGGTCTAACTGACTCCTCATTTGAAAAGATGCTAAAAATAATGAAGCCGAAGTTTCCAAAATATAACGAACTTCCCGAGAGTACGTACGAAGCAAACAAGACTCTCTGTACTCTAGGATTAGATGTGCAGAAGATACATGCATGCATTAATGACTGCATCCTCTACCGCGGTAAGGAGTATGAGAGTTTAGATAAATGCCCGGTAGGCAATGCATTGCGGCACAAGATCAGACGAGATGACCCTGGTGATATTGAGGGAGAGCCCCTCCGGAAGAGGGTTCCTGCTAAGGTTATGTGGTATGCTCCTATAATACCAAGGTGAAATAAAGATCATGCCAGGTTGTTGCGTTGGCACAAAGAAGACCTCAAGAAACACTGGTATGGAGAACAATGTTGCAGGAGGAAGTTTTCCTTTTCGCTGCACGGAAAAGCCATTTTCCATTTTCCGAGCGCAAAAAACGGGTCGTTTTGTGAAGTAACCACCAAAATGCTGTTTTAGAATGCTACCGTCCCATTTTTCTAAAATACTAGACCACCTTACATGGACTATCTCCCAACTGGGACATCTCAAACTTTTGCGTCCATCCCGGGTAAAAAGGACAAATGTCTACTAAATCGGTAGGAAGTGGGTCCGGTTTGTACTACATGTACATGATCTAAACGCCCGTGATTTTTTGAAAAAATCATTATTAGACTCGCAATATGTGGTTTCTTCAGAGATCCAATGCAAGTTCTAACGATGCTCGTCCCCTATCTTCATGCACGCCGGTTCGACCATAGTTAGAAATTCAAAAAATTTAAAACGGGCATAAGAAATTCAAAAAAATCCGAACAATGTAAATCCTTCGCGTGGTGTCATATTATGTGACATAGTTGCAAGGAAAAATACCAGACTTGGTATATTGATCATGTCTCAGAAAAACCTTCACAAAATGACCTATCATTTTCGAGGTTTCATGGCTTTCGGTCCAAATGACCGATGTTATGTGCTGAATCATGGCATAGTTTGTGATGTTATTCCCATATTATGCATGCATGTTGACACTGGTTTGGACAACAATGTTGTAGGAGGAAGTTTTCCTTTTCGTCGCATGGAAAAGCCATTTTCCATTTTCCGAGCGCAAAAAACGGGTCATTTTGTGAAGTAACCACCAAAATGCTGTTTCAGAATGCTACCGTCCCATTTTTCTAAAATACTAGCCACCTTACATGGACTATCTCCGAACCGGGACATCTCAAACCTTTTTGTCCATCCCGGGTAAAAAGGACAAATGTCTGCCGAATCGGTAGGAAGTGGGTCCGGTTTGTACTACATGTGCATGATCTAACGCCCGTGATTTTTTGTAAAAATCATTTTTAGACTCGCAATATGTGGTTTCTTCAGAGATCCAATGCAAGTTCTAACGATGCTTGTCCCCTATCTTCATGCACGTCGGTTCGACCATAGTTAGAAATTCAAAAAATTCAAAACGGGCATAAGAAATTCAAAAAAAATCCGAACAATGTAAATCCTTCGCGTGGTGTCATATTATGTGACATAGTTGCAAGGAAAAATACCAGACTTGGTATATTGATCATGTCTCGAAACAACCTTCACAAAATGACCTATCATGTTCGAGGTTTCATGGCTTTCGGTCCAAATGACCGATGTTATGTGCTGAATCACGACATAGTTTGTGATGATGTGCCCATATATGCATCCATGTGGACATTGGTATGGAGAACAATGTTGCAGGAGGAAGTTTTCCTTTTCATCGCACGGAAAAGCCATTTTCCATTTTCCGAGCGCAAAAAACGGGTCGTTTTGTGAAGTAACCACCAAAAGGCTGTTTCAGAATGCTACCGTCCCAATTTTCTAAAATACTAGACCACCTTACAAGGACTATCTCCCAACCGGGAGATCTCAAACCTTTCCGTCCATCCCGGGTGAAAAGGACAAATGTCTGCCGAATCGGTAAGAAGTGGGTCAGGTTTGTAATACACGTACATGATCTAATGCTCGTGATTTTTTGAAAAAAATTATTTTTAGCCTCGCAATATGTGGTTTCTTCAGAGATCCAATGCAAGTTCTAACGATGCTTTAAAAAACCTTCACAAAACCCTAAAACCTAACCCCTAAACCCAAGTTTCTTCCCGCCATTTTTCTTCCCGCAGTTTTTTTCCCGCCATTTCTTCCCACAATTTTTTTCCCGCCATTTCTTCCCATAGTTTTCTTCCCTCCATTTCTCAGTACATATATGTAGGATTGGCCTCCATTGTCATTGCACATCTCTAGACTCATATCTGCAACCTCATCACTCTTTCCATGGCTTCCACCATACGACTAACCCCTAGGGATGTGGAGGCACTTTGTGCCTCGAACTACCCCTGCCCGCCGGGCTACAGCGTCCCCGTCGGCTGGATGCTGAGCGCCGGAGGCGTGCCGGTTCCTCCTGTCCCTCTAGGTGTGGCGCGCTGGATGGCCATCACGAACCACTACTACTTCGAGCTCACGCCGGAGCAGCGGAGGAATCCCAACTGGCATCCCGACTATTTCCCGGCTTGGGAAGCCTTCTTCGGGGATCAGCGTGAGAGGGCGCTCGCCAGGCATGAGGAGGACGGCCTATGTCCTTCGAACTTCAACGAGGCCGGCCGTCGGCTGTGGTGGCACGGTCGGACTGTCCATAGCGTCACGGCCTACGACACGGCCCCGACTCTAACCTCCGCCTGTGCTACCCTCAAGTCCAGCCCACTCGTACTCAGCCTTCAAGGTTCAACTATGGCGACCCCGACGACGACAGCGACGACGGCCGCGGCTGTCGTGGTATTGCCGACGAGTACGCCATGGAGGGGTCCTCACAGTGCGTGTTTAGAGACGTGGGGGAAGCCGGACGATTAACGGGTACGAGGTAACACAGCTTACCCAGGTTCAGATCCCACGACGGTGGCGGAATCCTACTCCTGCTATAAATCACTATAAGGGCAATACGCCGAGTTACAGAGATAGGTTCGCTATGCGAGGTTGTATGAATCGATACTAGGTTGTCTGAAGTTATGCCCTACAGGCTCCCATAGGCCTGACTTATATAGTCCCCAGGTCCTAGAGTTACAGGGAAAAGTCCTAGCTAGACAGGTTACAGAGTCCTACACCGTCTATTACTAGTCTTGTGTATCTTGCACTCCAAGGCTCCGGGTACGCTGGTGACTCCACCGTAGCCTTATCCGGCATGGGCCTCCCTTCTGGATCCATCTAACTGGGCCGCCCAGCAGGCCATAGGCCATGCTACCAACTATGGGCGACCCGGGTTATCCGGATAAGTGACATGCTATGAGGATACCCATATAGCATATCCCCAATAGCAGCGAGTACGACAACTACAGTGGCGAGTATTACAGGTGTAGGCAGGAGCATGACTGAATCACTGCAACAATGCAAAACCAGTTCGGCTGATTGTGACTTAATCTGGCCATGTATATTAATTTTCAGTTCTTCTATGTATCTTAAACTTCAGTCGTGCTTTATGTAGCTTAGTGTTAGTTGCGTTATGTACTTTAATTCCAGTTCTATCGTAATAAAATTTTCTTCCCGCCCATTATTTCCCGTCCTTTTTTCCCCGCCCATTAATATATAAAAAATATAAGTTAATTCAAATCAAAATTAAAAACAGAAAATGGTTTTGAATTACTTATTCAAATCCAAACACTTTTTATGTTTAAAGTTTTTCTAAATTCCAAATTAATATTCTTAAAATATAAGTTAATTCATTTTTAATTTTAAATGGTTACATTAATTATTTTTAAAAACAAAAAATGGTTTTGAATTAGTTATTCAAATTCAAACACTTTTTATGTTTAAAGTTTTTCTAAATTCCAAATTAATATTCAAAAAATATAAGTTAATTCATTTTTAATTTTAAATGGTTACATTAATTATTTTTAAAAACATAAAATGGTTTTGAATTAGTTATTCAAATCCAAACATTTTTTTGTTTAAAGTTTTTTTAAATTCCAAATTAATATTCAAAAAAATAAGTTAATTCATTTTTAATTTTAAATGGTTACATTAATTATTTTTAAAAACAAAAAATGGTTTTGAATTAGTTATTCAAATCCAAAAACTTTTTATGTTTAAAGTTTTTATAAATTCCAAAATAATATTCCAAAAATATAAGTTAATTCATGTTTAATTTTAAATGGTTCATAGTTTAAATGGTTACATTAATTATTTTTAAAAACAGAAAATGGTTTTGAATTATTTATTCAAATTCAAACACTTTTTATATTTAAAGTTTTTCTAAATTCCAAAGTAATTATCATTTGAAAAAATTACAAATTTAAACCCCAAAATAAAAAATAAGGCGGGAACAGAGAGAAAATTTCTGAATTTTTTTGAAAATAGGGTCATACGTCCCGGTTGGAGCTACCAACCGGGACTAAAGACCCCTGTGCGCGCCCCTTGGGCTGATGAAAAAAAGGTGGAGTATACGTCCCGGTTGGTGGCTCCAACGGGGACGTATGACACTTTAGTCCCGGTTGGAGCCACCAACCGGGACAAAAGGCCCTTCGTTTATAACTGGCACGCCTCCTCTTCTTCTTCCCCATGTCACTTCTCTGCTTCCCACCGACGCGTGCACAGGAAACCCCAACTATGCGGGCAGGCTGCCCGAGCTCGCTGCCGCCACACCATCGCCTCCGTCCGCGCGCGCCCTGATCGCCTCTGTCCGCGCAAGCAGAGGGATCGAGCACGCCCCGGCCCCCTCGACGGTTTCTTCCCCAACCCCGACGAGGTTCGCCGCCATCCATCAGCCCGATTCCGACCTCGTCGTTCTTCCCTGACCACACCATCGCACTTAGGGTGAGCCACCGGTCCTCTAGGACCCTTCCCTTCCTTTCCTCCCTCTCTGGTTTGCTCTAGCCTCGAGCGCCGCCGTCGGCCACCGCCAGACCTCGCCGTAGACGTAACTCCGGCTACCAAATAGGAGCGGCGCCGCCTCTATATCGTTCGTCGTGCTACGCTGGTTCGAACGCGCACAGCCCCGCAGTCCCGCGCGCTCCCAGGGTCGCCGTCGACCACCGTCCGCCGCATCGCCCGACATGGTGACGTGGTGCTCGCGTGGCCCCGGTCCCACCTGCCAGCCTCAGAGGCTATGTGCCTCTGCGGTGCAAATAGTTTAGGTTAGGGTCTGGCCCCGTCAAGCCCTGGTCCAGGTCCCACCTGCCTGCGTGGAGGCTGAGGTGGCCACGGGCCCCTCTGTCAGCCACTGTGGCTAGCAGTGGCCTCGGTGTAAAAAGGTTTTCAGTTTTGTTTAAATTCAGAAATGGTTTAATTAAATCCAGAAATTGATATAATATTTTAAATTCAATTATTAATTATTTATATCTCAGAAAAATACAAATAATATATCAAAATGTTCAGAAAAATGAGATCAAACTATTTAACCTATAATCATGCATTGTTTAACAACTTTCAAGACAAGTTTAATTAGAGAACAAAATCAACCCCTCTCATATACTCCGGAGTTTCGCCGAGTTAGGGTTTTCACCCCTCGGAGCCCCGTTTAAATTGCCGAGCATGTCTTAGGGTTACTTTTCAATACAAATTAACTTGTCATATCATCATCTTTGTTTGATCATTGCATCGATGCCATGTTTTGATTGTTCCCCTCTCTTTCCGGTGTTCGGTTCTTCGCGGTAGATCAAAGACCGAGGTCAACACCATCGAAGATCGAAGATTTCTTGATAGCCATCGTATTTTAGATGCTTAGACATGATATTAGTTATCATAGACCCCAGTTGAATCGATGTTGCACCTAGGGTTAGCCGGTGTGTCCTCGCCAGGGCATCCCGAACCCGAGGGTTGATTGATTGCCGCCTTTCTTTCCGGTATTGGTTCTTCGTGATAGGATCTGAGCCCAATGGTTTCTCCGAATTAGGGTTTCTGATATTGTAAATTCATTTTTATTATTGTGTATGTATATATTAGGGTTTCTCCGAATTAAGGTTTATATCTTTCAACACCGTACCTAACATTCTCCCTTAGCCGCTTTGACTTATCCTTTTTCCACCTATGCAGAAAATATGGACCCACACGACAGAGACGAACAAAAGGAAGAGTTGATCCAAGGTGTGATCCGCGGGGAAGAAAATTTAGATGTATCGACGTTTCTGAACAACTCCGGTGAGGGTGATCCTCTTTTTGCCGGAAGAGACGACTTGTTTGAGGTTGAAGGTGATGCCTTCCGCGAGGGAGAAGGCGATGCCTTGTGTGATCGAGAATATGACCGCTCCGGCGAGGTGCATGTAATATAATTAATTCATTAATTAATCATCTTCTATCTATATAGAAATAGTAACGACGATCTTTCTTATTTTAGCCCTCTGGATCGAAGAAATCTACTGAAAAGAGCGGGCGAGGCCCAACAAAAAAGTTGGAAGACCATGAGAGGTTCAGGATCGAAGATATCGGTGAAGACGGCAAACCGATTGCTCCCGAAGTTGTTCCAAACAAATTTGTCGCACAATGCGGAGTAATCGTTAGGGACTTCATCCCGATCACCATTCGAAATTGGAATAGGCCTGCTGATGCGGAGGAAGAGGGAACATTTTTATTACTCCCTACCGTGGCCAAAGATTTACTGTGGAATAGGCTCATGGTTAATTTCAAACTACCGAAGATAGAGCTGGATCCAAATGCGGAGGATCCAGTTGAGGACGCCTTAGAACATGCGCGAGCCATGGAGGCTAAGGTCTGGGAGTGGGCTATGAAGAAGATGGCCCAGTGTTTCACCAACTAGAAGAAAAGATTGCACCTTGAATATGTCGTTAAAAAGAAGACTCCAGATTTTGAGAAGATTCAGTTTTAGAAGATAAAAAAAATTCTGGGCTGAGTTTGTGAATTACAAGACATCAGAAAAAGCTAAGAAAATGTCTGCAACGAATAAGCTGAATGCTGCTAGCAAGAAGTATCACCATACTATGGGGCAAGGTGGCTACAGGGATGGCATTCCTAAGTGGACGAAACTTGAGGATGAACTGTGTGCTAAAAAGATCATCCCAGCGACAAACGATTGGATCAAACGTGCAAAGAATTGGTTTTACGGGCATGGGGGCACGTTGGACTCGGAAGGGAAGTGTATATATAACATACGACATAAAGAAGACCCCTTGCCAATCGAGAAGATGATAAAAGTAGCAAAGGCTGTTAAAGATGGGGACTTCATTCCCGATAGAGAGAATGATGAGATCACACTCGCCCTTGGAAATAAGGAACATGATGGACGAACACGAGGCACAATAGGCTCCAAACCATGGAGCACTGGGTTTGCCGAAGAGAGGAAGAAATATCCTGATAGAAACCGTAAGAGGGGAAAGGACAAGGCGAAAGTTGAAGTAGATATTCAGAAAGAGCGAATGCGTATAATTGAAGAACGAATAAAGCAACAACAATATCAAATTAACGCACTTAGCCAGCAAGGTACTAATGGCCCATCTCAACAGCACATGGTGGTAGAACCTGCATTCGATGCTACCGGCCTATCAAATAATCGAAAAAATAGTGTGGCTTCCACCGAGGTTCCGGGTGATGACAATGACGATGACGATGGTGCACCGACGATGGCTCCTGTTGGCTACCCAGTGGATGATATCACAGAGATGACACACTGTTGGACCCACACCAATTGGACCCACACCAACTTATCATTGTCGTCCGGTTCCACAGGGCTACGCTGTTGTCGGGGTGGATGAAATCATGCCCACCTTTGAAGCTTTGAAGCTTGACTACCCTGCAAGTGAAGGGGATGTGACTGAACTGGGAGAAGAAATAAACGTCACCATTCTATGGCCAAAATAATGCATCGTGCTTCGAAATCACACGCCAAGGCCATCTTCGCCGCCGCCTCACCCGTCTCCAGCGAGGTCGTCGCCGCCGCGTCAGCCGTCTTTGTCGCCTCACCCGGATCCGTCGCCTCACCCATCTCCGTCGCCTCACCAATCTTCGGCGCAGCCATCGCCGGCGCTCAGGATAAAAAGCGTAAGCGTACCACTGCTACTCTGCGTCGTGGTAAGCGATCGCCGAAATGTAAACAAGAGCCTCTTCCAAAAGTACCAAATGTTCCTACCAAGAGAGCATATGACTGTACTGAAGAGGAGACTAAGGCTATCGTTGATGCGGAAACGACATCGTTTTTCTCTAAGCTGAGGCGGCCGAAAGAGCCAGAGTTCCCCAGGACCAAAGAAGAAAAAGCCTGAGTGTACAAAATGCTAAAGACTCTTCATCAACCCGAGCCAAAGCTGTCATCAAACTATGAGCGTTCTATTCTCAAGTCACATGCGGCACAACAAGCCTCGAAGAGCAGTACTGATGCAAGCGAGAAATCTGTTGCCTAGCTCGGAGAATAAGCAAAACAGTCTTGTGCCCCTCTCAAGGTGATTTCTCATACCAATGTGGGGTCGAGCAAATATGCGGCTGAACAGCAGTATGATCCAGATATAGTTGCACAATACGGAGAAGTTGCCGCTGCTCAAGGTATGAGTATTGCCTAGTACTTATCCCAGTTACAGTACTTCCCCATGTGTGAAGTAGCATACAAATACCAGTACGGCAAATCTCTCGTCAAACCTGAGGAGGTAAATAATATTCCAATAAAAATGCAAAGATTGCATAACTGGTATATGCATGCTAGAAAGGCCAGGGCTAACTGGATAATGCTGAGGGTTACAAAAAAGCATTCTGGAAAATAAATAGATGACATGATATCCATTGAATTTGATGAACTATTTCAATTATTCAATCAAGACACCTTGGACAAATCGATCATCAGTGCCTATTGTCTGTAAGTAATAATTCTGTAATTAATTTAGTCTCTAGCTATCTCACCTTGTTTATTTCATGTATATAATCATACTATAATATGCAGAATGAAGATTCTCGAATGCAGGAGAGGAAAAATCTATGACATTGGGTTCTTTGACCCATATTGGGTTCATCAAGCTAATCTCAAAACAAACCCCTAGGATATGGAGGATAATATCGTACACGCGTTAAGGTTTCAAGAAACCAGAAGGGAAATACTATTTCCTTACAACTTCGAGTGAGTGTTATTGTCTTGTATACACTTTCTATTTCGCTTACTCGATGTTAAGTATATAATTGATTAGTTATGAATGTGCAGCTTCTACTATATTCTGTTAATCATTCAACTTGACAAAGGGCGTGTTACTAGTCATGGACTCGAAACATAAAACCCTTGAGACGTAGAAGGACATGCAGATGTTTATCCAGCGGTAATTCTAATCATTACGACACTATAATGGCAACGTTCGTAAATTTTATGATATCAAGTAATTAATAACTTCTTTTATTCGTAATCTTCGCCGGGCAGCGGTGGGAAACGGTTCACAAACAAGGCTAGGGGTGTTTGGAAAGAGGAGCTTACATTTCAACCACTAGATGTAAGCACCACTAGCTATATCTGCGCATCTCTTTGATTCTAGTTTTGATACCGTTATTATCATGCTTGATTATTTTTTTGATTGAACTCTTTTTGCGAGTTCATCCGTCAGACGTGCTGTGAGAAGGGCAGAAATTTAGAGCAACTCAAAGTAGTAAACAATTTCTATAGTTTTTAATTACCATCAAATTGTGTTTAGTTTCATTCATATAGGTTGACTCCTTTTTTAAATCAGATCGAACGTCTACGGGACAGTCTTCTGCCAACGGATCGCGTACGAGCAATTCAGGAGGAATAGGCGGGATTCTTGGATGCAGAAGTCCTAAACCCGAAAGGAGAATACTATTCGGGTGTGTATAAACATTAGGGGTTGTTCAAAGAGCTTATTTTGTATGTAGTGCATGAACTCCGTATATCGAATGTAACGTGTTCGACACTTGGATCTATATTGTCATGATGATCTTGTGTAATATAATGGTTCCTTCATTGATCAGTGCAAAACACTAAATAAAAAATAAAACAACATAAATGAATTCTCTGCCGCGGCAAAAAAGTGGCCAAAATGCTGTCGCGGCAAAAAAAGTTGCCAAAATGTTCTCTGCAGGGGCAGAGAAATGTGTCAAATCTCTGCCGCGACAGAGGTTTATTTGTCCCGGATCGTGTTATGAACCGGGTCGGTTGCTCCTCCCCCCTCGCCCTCTGCCGCGACCACGTGTAAGCCCTTTTGTCCCGGTTGGTGGGGCAACCGGGACTAAAGGTTGGGGTTTTAGTCCCGATTGCCCCGTCCCGGTTGGGTAACCGGGACTAAATGCCCTTACCAACCGGGACACATGGGGCTGTTTCCACTAGTGAACTCATTCGATCAAACCGAAACACTTTACATAATATTGAGATTCATCTTTTGTGAACTATTGATCACTAATGTGTGGAAGCCTGCTAATATTATTTAGATGGTTTGAGTAAGGCACTACCCATGAACTTATTCATATGTATCTTATATGATAAACACATGCTACAACTGCCTCAATTATTTTATCGACTCGGCTTCTTGAATATGACGATCACATTCATTAATTTATCCATGCTCGGGATGAGAAAGTGTCTAATATTGGGGAAGTTGATTAGTGCATATTTGCATCATGTTTTATATTATTATTTTGCATGTAGTTGTAGGATATTGGTATTTTATGGCGTTCGCATGTATCTTTTATGTCTATTTTCACCAGGATTAGGATATGATGGACACAATTGTTGGACCAGTTGTATTGGAGTGAAAAAGAGTCAAAAAAACAACATAAATCACTTATTTGGGAAATATCAATAACACTAGAAGAAAACCCGAAGCAATTGGAGGATACAGTGGGTTTACCAACCAAATATATGACGGGAGGAACTTTTCCATCCTTATTGTTCCCGCCATATAGTTGGCGCCAACACCTCCTCCTCAAATAGTTTCACCTCGAGAAACTGGATCAGAGAGACGACATACAGAACACCCATAAATCGTCGAAAACCTCACCTCCGGAAGGGATCTGGAGGGGGAACTTTCCCTAGGGATCCATCTCGCCCTACGCTGACCTGGGAGGCTAAGGAATCGATCTCCATCTTCATCAACCGCTGTATCACCATCCTCTCCATCATCTCCATCCATCCCATCTATATCTTATTGTAATTCTACCACTAGTTGTGGATTTATACAAGAACTATTCATCTATTTATTTCCATTACCATTGCCATGATGTTGTTTGCATGCATGTCTAAGTAGATCATTAGTTATTGGGAAGATGGATAAACCCTAGTATATGATTGAGATGAAATAGAGATTATTATGTTATACATCATTATGTGTATGTGTTAATTGTCTTTATCTTGATGTTGGGAGTTGTGCACCTCCTTAATATTTGCCTCTTTCGGGGACTTGATGAAGGGGATTACTTGTTGGTAGACAGAGGGATGATAGCAGTTACTGTGACTATAAAGTCATTGTCATCCTTTACGTACTAATTTTGGGAAGCAATGAGAGCTCAGTAAGCCATGTCCATGCCGCGGGAGAAATCCCTTAATAGCGGGATAATACGATTGATGTTGTTTATCTATCATCTCTGGTTATGAAGGATGATGTGAGAGTGGTTGTTGCCTATTCGTCCATATTGGAGCTCCTCCCAGATACATACATGTCATGAGAATATTCATTATAATAATCTTGATTAGTCAGTCTAAATTGCTACAAGTGTATCCACCACTCCCCGAGAACGCCTTCTCCCTATTGTAGTTCCAAGCTTTCTTACACACGCGATTACTACTTTCTACATTAAGTTTTATTTTACTTTACTTTCTTTGCTCAATCAAAACCCAAAAACAATTCTACTTTTCTTGCATCCTATAATTATTACATAAGTATCTCGTTTAGTTTTAGTGAAAAGCATTTTAGTCTTTCGCCAACTGCTCCCTGTGGGATCGATATCTTTATTTCGAAACTAGATACAAAAGATCTGTGCACTTGCAGTCATCAATGATGCACATGCATGCACAATATGGGCATAGTATCACAAACTATGCCCTGATTCTATCCATAACCTTTAGTCCTGGTTTTACACACCAATCGGGACTTGAGGGCTTCCGGCAGGCTAGGGCTAGTGTGCATGTTTAATCCCGGTTGATGTCCCCAACCGGGACTAAAGATGAACCTTTAGTCTTGGTTGGAGACAGAAACCGGTACTAAACATGAGTGACAACACTATGCTGGTGGGTGGCGACACTATATCGGTGAGTGGCGACACTATGACAGTGAGTGGCAACACTATTTCGGTGGGTGGAAGCACTAATGATAGGGGTGAGTGTCGACATTATGTCGTGAGTGTCGACACTATGTTGTGGTGCTTAATCTATAAATAGGCATCCTTTTGAAGTTACCAACTACAAACAATATGGTGTGCGAGAGCAGGGACAATGCTACGACCAGCTTGAGTGAGATGCCAGTGGAGCCTAGTCCTCCGGCATCTCACTTAAGATGGCCATAGAGGGACTCCATAATATGTGAAATTAGTTATCTCACTGGTACAAGAGTAGAACTACATCTTCATAGTTTGGGAAAGTCATAGTAGAAAACGGTCCATTAGTCCCGGTTTCCTAACTAGGACTATGGAATCAGGACTAAAGGCCCTCCTTTAGTCCCGGTCCAGCCACAAACCGAAACTATAACACTCAATACATTTATTAATATTAAAAACCCGGGACTATGGAATCGGGTATAAAGGCCCCCCTTTAGTCATGCTCATATCTAGCCCTATAGTACACAGCATCAGGGTCGTCTTCGTCTTCATCTTCATCATCGTCATCGTCGTCATTCTTAGGCGCACGCGGCTGAATGCTTAGCCCAGCAATAGCATGTTCCGGGGGCACCTACCACTTCGGCCTCAGATTCACGACGTGTGGGAGAGGGGGCTCCTGGATGACGATGTCGCTATGCCCGCGGCCTTCACCACCGCCACCCTTCTTATGGATCTGCGGCGGCTGTGGGCACAACATGCGAGGATGATCTCCCTGCGCGATGTAGCACATCACACCAACGATAGTCCGATTCTCACACCACAGGCGGCAGCCAATTTCATTTTAGTTCACAGGGGGAGGGCCGTCACCCACGTACCTGGCGAGCTCCCTTTCCCTCCGGTTAGCGAAGAAGGCATTCCAGGTGTCATGGTTGTCGGGATCCCAATGGGAATCCTTCCGCTGCTCCATCGTGAACTCGAGGTAGAAGCGGTTCATAATGACTGGCTGGCGTGCGAAACCTTGAGGCACAGGAGGGACAGGAACCCCTCTTGCGCTCAACATCCCGTTGGCGGGCAGACGGTAGCCCAACGGGCATGGGTAGATGGAGGAGCACAACGCCTCGGTCTCCTCGATAGTCAGGATTGCCTAGTATGCAGTTTCCATTATTGTTAGAGGGGAAGGTGTGGATGTGTGGATGGCCATGACGGTCGGCCTAGATATAGAGGGAAATGGTAGGGAAAATGGTGGGAAGCGAAGGGAAATGGCGGGAAATATATCTTTAGTACCGGTTAGTGGCTCGATTCAGGACCAAAGGCCCCCAAAATATCTATAGTGTCATTCACTAGTTTCAGTAGTTAGACTAACTATTTTAGAAAACAGAAAACGGTTTTAGATTAGTCAATCAAATTCAAACACTTTTTATGTTGAAAGTTTATCAAATTTGAAAGTATGCAAAATATATAAGTTAATTCAATAAAATATTAGTTGTATAATAGAGTATGATAATAGATTTATATTATAGATCTTTTTTCTGCAAATTTTTATATATAATACATATTTTTCATCATTATAGAATAATATATATTGACTGTATAATATTAATTAAAATTTGATTAATTTTATTAACTCTAATCCTGGTTCAAAACTCCAACCGGGACTAGAGGGTTTTGGCGCGCGAGCAAAACGACGTGGCCGAAAAAATCTCTAGTCCCGGTTGGAGGCTCGAGCCAGGACTAGAGGCCCCCTATAGTCCTGGTTATATCCTCCAACCGGTACTAGAGGGTGTGGGTATAAATACTCCCCGCCCTCCTCCTGGTTCGTTGTTTGAATCGGGACGCCCACACTCTGCAGATCGACTCCGCCAGGACGTCGCCGACGCCCTGTCGCCGCGCTGCCACCCCCATAACCGAGGGAGTCATGTGTCGTCCCCACACCGTGCCCGCACCGCCATGCCCGAGCCGTCCCCGCGCCGCCACCACTACTAGGAAAACGGCTATAGGTAATCCACACATCCGTGGCGCACGTGCTAGTGGTGCCCCACGGGTAAAATAGGCGTGGCGCACTGCCCACAGGTGCCCTACGGCTAACTGCCGTAAGCATGGCGCACATGGGGGTGGTGCGCCACGCCTATGTGTGGTCCAGGGCACGTGTGGCCGCAGCATACATACCCGTAGCGCACTAGGTCAAGGTGCGCTACAGATGTGCAACTTAGCCGTAGGGCACTCCGGCCTAGTGCGCTACGGGGCTGTATGTTGCAACAGCTGGATCAACTTAACCATAGGGCACTCTGTCCTAGTGCCCTACGGCTAAGTGGCCTACACCAACTCCACCCCCCCTGGATCGCCTTTTTAGGCTTTCTAAAAAATAAAAGACAATGATAAACACTTCGAAAAATAAAATCATTTCATATGTAGGTAGGTAATGTGGTATAGTTTCTAGGAAAATTAACAAACATGATTTTTTTCGACATCGTATGCAAAAGTTACGGCCATTTTACCGTGGACGACGGCGTCCGACCTCCCTTCCTCCCTCTCTTCCTCCATCTCTTCCTTCCTCCCTCTCTTCCTCCCTCTCTTCCTACCTTCCTTTCTCCAACCACACCCTTCCTACCAACTCAATGCCGGCGAGGACTAGAGCGGCCACGGCCTCCCGCACCTCCCTGCCACGGCCATGCTCCGGCGAGGTGACACGACTGCGGCGGCGATGCACGGACCCGGTTGCTTTTGCAATTCAAAACGAGGGTGTTTTTTGCATATTTTTTTTGGTTTTTAAAAACACATCCGTGGCGCACCCTGTACCCCTAGCCGTGGCGCACCTGGTAGTGCGCCACGCCTATCTCGACACAACCGTGGCGCACCATGCAGTGGCCCACGGCTACAAGATAGTCGTAGCGCGAGGCCCGTGGTGCACTGCTAGTGCGCCACGGAAGGCCTTTTCACGTGCGCCACGAACAGGCGTTTTCCTAGTAGTGCACACCTGAGCCATCCCCGCGTCGCCGTTCCCTCTCCGTCCCCGTGCCCGCGCCGTCCCCACTCTGTCCCTCCTCCACTGCGCCTGCGCCGTCCCCGCGCCCACACCGGTGAGTAATTAATTAGAAATTATTACTACATTTTGTTAGGGATTTAGTATGTTTTGTTAGGTATTTAGTATATTCTGTTTGGGATTTAGTATATTTTGTTAGGGATTTAGTTTATTTTGGTAGTATACTTTGTTAGGGATTTATTATACTTTGTTAGGGATTTAGTATATTTTGTTAGTATACTTTATTAGGGATTTAGTATATTAGAAAGTGTCGGCGTCCCATATCAACGGAAAATCAGCGTGCCTTCCACGACGACCAATCTGATAGATTGCTACCTCATTGATAATATCACTGAGAAGACAAGTTGTGAGCTACATGTGGGAGTGATGAACTTATCCTTAAAGTAGGTTCTTGGCTATGCTTTATCCTGTGAACCTAGTGCACGCTAGCACTGCAATGAGATTCCAGATGGCTATGCTCGTGTCGGGGTGGAATATGTTCTACAACAATATGAATCACTTGAACTTGACATCCCTGGAGCTGAAGATGAGAAGACACTAGGAGAAGTCAGGGGTGATATCATTCTATGGCGCAAGAAATACATCATGTTTCCAGGCTCGACGCCCGAGCCACCACCGTCTCCACCTAGTCAGCCGAGTCTGCCTCCTCCAGGAAGTCCACATGATGAGGAGTGGGATGACCACCATAGCACTAGTCCGCCGCCATGCCAGCCGACTCCACCGCCGCGTCAGCCGAAGGTGGACGCCCGGTCGACTAGCAGTACTACTACTCAGAGAAAGCGTAGTAGGGTGAAGAAAACCCTGGTGCCTCCTCCCAAGTTACCTTACGGGATAACTGATGAGGAAACCAAAGCGATCTCTTATGCCCAAGTGAAAGCCTTTTTTGCACCCAAAGAACCCAAGCCAAAGAAAATATTTGATCTGAAAGCCAAATAGTGGGCTAAGAGTTTTATTGAGCAACCATCGCAATATGATATAAACTGATGACTACAAATGCTGTCTGGTGAAAATTGGTAGTAATAAGACAAGAAGCAAAGGGAAAAGAGAGGCTGCCCTACTCGGAGAGTAGGCAAAAGAATCGATCTCCCCGCTCAAGGTGTTACCCAATTTTGATCATCATGAGGGTTTCCTCATAGATCAAGTGGAGGAGTTTGCTATAAGTGCTGGAATTAATGTTGATCAAGCGCTAGGCAAACATGTCCCCATACAGAAGGAAATAACATGGAAATATGAATACACCAAGCCACTGGTCAGACCTAATGAGGTCGAGCTTCTACCAACACAAATGCCAAGACTGCATGAGTGGTACGAGAAAGTCTCTACATGCAAGTAAGAAGATCGATTATCAGCGCTGCTTGTGAGAATTACATATGAGCATTTCACTGGTGAAGACTAGACTCAAATTTATTTTGAGGAATTCTACATGTTATTCAAACAAGATGCCCTCGACTTGAGTCTCGTCAGTTCCTATTGTCTATAAGTGGTTCATTTATTTCTATGATAAAGTCTCTAACTCAGCCCGTTCATTGCCTATAATTATCCTCACTACGCTATTGTGCAGAATGAAGAATGAGGAATGTGACCTAAAGAAAATCTTTCACACTAGGTTCATTGACCCACTCCATGTTAATGAGCGATTGCTAAAGCAGTACACCAAGGATACATAGCATAACTTCCTAAGGTTCATAAAGAGGCAACATTACAAAAAGAGAATATTGCTTCCCTACAACTATGGGTGAGAGTTTTATACTTACACATTTAGTTTTGTAATTGAGGAGTTACTGACGTATATATAAATGTGCGCAGCTTTCACTGGATTCTGCTAACCATTGAAGTTGACGCTAGGAGAGTTGAAATCAAATACTCAAAAGGAAACACGAATTGGATTACACAATCGTTAAAGATGTGCTCCAGAGGTAATTTCATCCATTATGGCACTATATCAGTCTCTCTCATTCATATATATCTTTAGATATCAAGTAGTGGGACACAGAGACATTTCTAGATGTACATGAACAATATATTCACAATTTGAATTTATAACCATCAATTGTGTTGAGTGTCATTCATAATATTTGTTATAATGATTGATATTCAAATTTATCTCCTTCTTTTATGAATTATAGTTGGAAATATTGTTGGAGAATCTCCAACCAAAGGAGTGCTTGGTAGCAATTCAAGAGGAATTGGCGGGATTTTTGGTTGACCATGCCATAGAACTAAATGGAACATTCCATACCAAGGGATACTAGTGAATTAATGATCTCCCCATGTAATCGAATAGACGGGTTGTGATCTCCATATAATCAAATTGTATATATAATTAATCGAATTGTATCTACATAACCATGACCATGTTTCGTGTAATCGGATCATTTGTTGCATTTCACTTATGCCAAAACTCTCCCTCGTCAACTGATCCTCCTGCTACGGTAGATCCTCCCCCCACCCCCAAAAAAAATTTGTCCCGGAATGCAAAAAAAATTCTGCCATGGCAGAAATTGCCACCAAAATTGTGCAGCGGCAGAAACCAGCATCGGCTGCCACGGTAGAGAACGGATAGTCCCGGCTAGTACTACGAACCGAGACTAAAGGTCCTCCACCCCCGCTCCCCTGTGTGTCCACGTGCAGAGACTTTAGTCCCAGTTCGTAATGGATGCGTGACTAAAGGTTGGGACCTCTAGTCCAAATTCCGTAGTCCCGGTTGCAAAACTAGGACTAGAGCATGTATGGAACCGGGACTAGAGGCCCGTTTTACACTAGTGTTATTCAACAAAGGTCTCACAAAAATCATACATCAACAAACGCGAAGTTGTTGGAATATATACCAAATGGATATTTCATCTATACAACCTTATATCGGCAAGCCCGGGTCACTCACAGATGGTGGTTAGAGCCATGGACTAACCGGCATAGTTGACACCACCACCGATTGATCCTGCATTGCCGATACATTCACCCCTTGGCATCCTGAGTGAGTTGAACGCCACCCCTCCACCAACCCGCGACTCGGTTGGCAACATTAGGTGCGGTTCCGATCCAAGAAACTCGCTCCTGGGAGATGACCACATTGGATCCAATTACGATAGTTGTGGAAGCAACTTCTACACCAATATCTACCATTGCGCTATCATCACCGGTAGTCCTAGCTCCAGCACCGGACCCGAAAACAAGAACAACGGTGATCAAACCAACAACAACAACAACACCGACTTTCCAACCATCATACTAGATCATGCAAGCCTGAAGGGGCGCACCCCTAGGACCAGATACGACATGCGTGGAGGCTGATGGACTATCATCACACTAGTAGAAAACATGCCTTCCATATGGAGAATTAGTTCCAGTTGTGTTACGAACCAGGACTAATGCTCTAGTTCCAATGGCTAGAAACCCCCGCACGACCCGGCGACCTATCGTCTCGGTTTGAAGGGGAACTTTAGTCCCAGTTGGAGACATCAATCGAGACTAAATGATTTCCGGCAGGCTAAGCCGGCGCTAGACCCTTTAGTCCTAGTTTGTTTCTCCAACCAGGACTAACGATAGACCGTTAATCCTGGTTATAGATGCCAACCGAGACTAATGTTCTTCCTATATCTTATTCCTCCCAGCCCTGGGCCATACTCCATTTTCAAGATGCCTCTCCTCTCTGTTTCCCATATGACCTCGGGTTCATCCCTATTTTTTCACAACTTTATCAAGATTTGGTGGCGCCCCATCTGTCCAAGTGTTTCTAAAAGGTTAGCAACTTCATCCTTTCATCATACATTGCTAGTTTAGCTCATTTCATGCTCTAAAATTAGAGGCATTTATGGGTTTACTTTGGGAGTAATTTTTGCAATAATAACATTTGGTCACTAGTTTACTTTGGTTTTAGTGTGATGAGCTTGTATTAATTTGTTCACTTCTCTAGTCATGATGTTGTCTAATGGTTTTTGATATACTTATATAATGTAGTTTTGGCCACTCCTTCCTGAGCTCGAGTTTATCCCCATTTTTTCATAGGATTTATCATGATTTGGCGGCGCCCCATCTAAAGTGTTCTAAAAGGTTAGCAACTCCATCCTTTCATCTGTAATTTCTAGTTTAGCTCATTTGATGCTCTCGAAGTGGATAGAATTGTAACCACTTCATCTTAGAATTCTGGATGGGTATAAACAAAATAACAACATCGTTATGCATAGACATATATATGTACCAGAGTAAAAAATAATAATCACAAAATTGTAACAAAATAGCGTTAATTCAAAAAAGCTTCATAAGAAGACACACTAGCTCAATACATCTTCGAGAAGCTCAGCCATAGTGGTGTCCCTCTCGCACCATCTTGCAGTCTATAACTTCACAAGGATGCATCTTTCCAATTTATAGATTAAGCGCCACACCATAGTGTTAACACTCACCCTTAACATAGTGCCAGAACCAACCGAAATTGTGTTGCCACTCATGGCATAGTGTTGCCACTCATGGCATAATGTCAACACTCACCCTTGACATAACACTTCCAACCACCGAATACTGTCGCCACCCATGATTAAATAAATCTAAACATGTAGTCTCGGTTGATGTGTCCAAAAAGGACTAAAGGTCCATCTTTAGTCCCGGTTGAAGACACCATCCAGGACTAAATGGGATCGTTCCCCGCAACCCCCTTAGTCCCGGTTGGAACCGGGACTATAGATGGAATACAAAGTTTTTAAATCAGTACATAGTTTTAGTACATAGTATGTCATCACATACGGAGCCAAAGTATTGTTGTGTGCATATAATTTTAGTTAGGAACTAAATTTGGAATCATGATTATGTTTGATATACTTATATAATGCAGATGATATGGCCATGGATGTACCCTAACCAACTCTCTAGCGAGTTTATTAAAGGCGTGCGTTCTTTTCTCGAAGTGGCTGAGGCAAATAAGAGGAATGGTATTATATGTTGTCCCTATTGTGTCTGTCAGAATCATAAAGATTACTTTTCCTCACAAACCCTTCACATCCATCTTCTTTGGTCCGGTTCCATGTCCTTCTATAATTATTGGACTAAGCATGGAGAAAGAGGGGCTATGATGGAAGACAACAAAGAAGAAGAGAATGATGAAAACTATCATATGTTTCTTGAATACAGTGGTACTGCAATGAAAGACAATGAAAAAGAAGCTGAAGAATGGGCATCAGACGAGCCTGCTGGTGATCTTGGTCGTGCCATTGCTGAAACAAAGAGAGATTATGAAAGTGAAAGGTTGAAGTTAAAGAAGATGTTAGAGGATCACCAAAAAATTTGTACCCAACTTGTGAAGATGTCCAGAAAAACTAGGTAGCACACCAGAATTACTGCAATGGAATACAATGACTGGTCTATCTGACAAGGGATTCGAAAAGTTGTTGAAAATTACAAAGAAGCTATCTCCAAATGATAACGAATTACCCGCCAATACGTACCAATCAAATAAGGTTGTATGCTCTCTAGGATTAGAGGTGCATATGTTACATGCATGCCCTAATGAGTGCATCCTTTACCGTGGTGAGGAGTATGAGAATTTGGATGCATGCCTGGCATGAATTGCATGCGGTATAATACTAGACAAGATGACCGTGGTGATGTTGAGTGTGATCGCTCCAGGAAGAGGTTTCTCGCAAGGTGATGTGGTATGCACCTATAAAACCATGGTTGAAACTTTGTTTATAAACAAAGAGCATGCCAAGTTGTTGTGCTGGCAAATGGAAGACCATAATAAATACGCGATGTTAAGACACCCCGTTGATGTGTCGCAGTGTAGAAAAATCAAAAGAGATTTCCCAGAGTTTGTAGATGAAGCAAGAAACTTATGGTTCGGTATAAGTACAGGTGTCATGAATCATTTTGGGGAGTAGAGCTGCAGTTATAGCACATATCCTGTGACTCTATGTATCTATAACCTTCCTCCTTGGTTATGCATGAAGCGGAAGTTCGTTATTATGCAGTGCTTATCCAAGGCCAAAAGTAACCTGACAATGATATTGATGTGTACCAAAGGCCATTAGTTAAATAACTTCTACAGTTGTGTCATGGACAAGGTGTACTGTGTGGGATGTACACAAACAATGGAATTTGACCTATGAGTGTTGTCGTTCGTAACCATCAATGATTGTCCTGATATTAGTAACATTTCAGGACAGACAAATAAGAGATACAATGCATGGACGTACTGCTTTCAAATTATAATGAATTACCCGACAGTACGTACGAATCAAATAAGGTTGTATGCTCTCTAGGATTAGAGCTGCAGAAGATACATGCATACCCTAATGACTGCATACTCTACCGTGGTCAGGAGTAGATACATGCATGCCCTAATTTGGATGCATGCCTGGTATGCACTGCATTATGGTATAAGACTAGATGAGATGACCCTGGTGATGTTGAAAGCAGGCGTCCAGGAAGAGGGTTTCTTGTAAGATGATGTGGTATGCTCCTAAAATACCACGGTTGAAACGTTTGTTCAGAAACAAAGAGCACGCAAGATGTTGCGATGTCACATATAAGACTATAAGAAAGACACGATGTTGAGACATGTCGCTGATGGGTTGTAGTGGAGCAAAATCAAGAGAGAGTTCCCAGACTTTGCAGGTGACGTGAGAATCTTATGGTTTGGTCAATGTATAGATGTCATGAATCCTTTTGGGAGCAGAGCTGCAGTCATAGCACATGGCCTGTAACTCTATGTATATATAACCTTCCTCCTTGGTTATGCATGAAGCGGAAGTTCATTATCATGTCAGTGCTCATCCAAGGCCCGAAGAAACCTGACAATGACATTTATGTACACCTAAGGCCATTAGTTTAAGAACTTTTATAGTTGTGGCACGCATAAGGAGTACGTGTGTGGGATGAGCACAAACAGGAGGAATTTGACCGACGAGCGTTGATGTTCGTAACCATCAATGATTAACCTTCTCTTAGTAACATTTCAGGACAGACAAACAATGGATACAATTCATGCACGCACTATTTAGGTGAGACTGAAAGTATATATTTGGATAAATCTAAGAAGAATGTCTAACCGGGGAATCATCGATTTCTTCAGCCTAGGCATCCCTTAAGAAAGAAAGGCAAGCATTTCAATGGGGATGCAGATCATCGGAGTAAGCCTATCCACCATACTAGTGATGATCTATTTGATATGGTGAAGGATTTAAAAGTAATCTTTGAAAAGGTTCTTGGCAGACAATCTCTTCCAAATGACGCTAGAGGACACGCACCCATGTGGAAGAAGAAATCTATATTTTGGGAGCTACCCTATTAGAATGTCCTAGAGGTATGCTCTACAATTAATGCGATGCACCTGACAAAGAATATTTGCGTGATCCTGCTAGGATTCTTAGGAATGTATGGGAAGAATAAAGATACACCGGAAGCATGGCATGAACAGCAACATATGGAAGACCAGACATGCATCCAGAGCAGTTTCAAGTTCATGCTAGCTATGCTCTTACCAAAGAAAATAAGGAAATATTTTTTGAATGCCTGAGCAGTATCAAGGTACTGTCTGGCTTCTCGTCGAATATAAAGGGAATAATAAATATGGCAGAGAAAAAATTCCAAAACCTAAAGTTGCATTGAGGGTTCTTCTACTAGAAAATGTTTGAGTACCCATTGTGAATCTATGTGCGTTCCTCAATGCAAATTCTCAAAAGGTAATAAATCTAGAAAGTTTAACATGGTTACAGAATGATGTGGTCCAATGTCTTGTCATCTTCGAGTTAGTGTTTCCACCATCCTTCTTTAATATTATGATGCACCTCTGATACGTTAGAAACGTATCTATAATTTCTGATGTTCCGTGCTTGTTTAGTATCTTCTATGCTTTGCTTTGTCTACACTTTGAGGTGTTTTTTTATATGTTTTTTGGTACTAACCTATTAACAAGATGCCACAGTGCCAGTTGCCTCTTTTCTTCTGTTTTTGGTTCCAGAAAGGCAGAAAATCAATATTCTCGAAATTCGACGGGACAAAAGCCAAAGTAAATATTTTACCGTGGAGAACACGAAGCCAGAAGACGAGACGGAGGATGGCCTCGAGGGGGCCACACTCCCTGGCCGCGCGGATAAGCCTGGCCCACGCTTGGGGGGGGTGTAGTCCACCTCGGGCACCCCCTCGGCCTCCATCTTCGCCTATAAGAAGCCCCCGATGCTTAAACCCTAAGTACACGATCAATATATTTCCATGAAACCTTCGGTGGCCGCTTCTACCATCGTACCTAGATCGGGGGGTGGGATCTGAAGCTCTTCCCGGCACCCTATCGGAGGGGAGATCATCCAGGAGGCCTTCTTCATCATGCCAACCTCCGATATGAAGCGTGAGTAGTTCCACCTTGGACTATGGGTCCATGTAGTAGCTAGATGGTTGTATCTGCTCCTTTGTGCATTCATGTCTAGATCTTGTGATCTCCGTTCATGATCAAGATCTCATCTATTTGTAATCATGCATGTTGTGTTTGCAGGGATCCGATGGATATTGAGATTACTATGTCAGATTGATTAATGGTTTTGTATTATTAATTCTAGCATGTCTGTGTTGTTTGTGATCTTTTATGCTCTCCGTTCTTAGTAGCTATCTTGGTCGAGTAGTTGCTAGTCACTCCAATATGGGGTAATTGTGCTCGATAGTCGGTTCATGCCTCTATTTAATCTAAGGGAAGTGACAGAAATCTCTAAGGTTGTAGATGTGTTGTTGCCACTAGGGAGAAAACAACAGTCTCTTTTTCATGGAACAAGTGTACTGTTTACCTTACACACTTTTCTTAAAGCAGTTGTCTGTTTCTTGCAACTTAATACTGGAGGGGATTCGGATGATAACCCAAACATGGACTTCTAGTCATAGATGTAGTTGGATGACGGTCTATGTATCTTGTTGTATTGCCCAATCTAATCTCATAGGATTATGATGTCTAGTATTGCATTGTTATGCCTTGCTCAGTCCTGTCAATTGCCCTGCTGTAACTTGTTTTCCCAGTATGCCATGGTTGTTTATCTAAGAGAATACCTCTAGTGAACTATGGACCCTGGTCCAATCTTTACCATTGATACAGCTTCCACTATTACTGTTTACTTCCTGCAAACCACTATTACCTTCCACACCATAAAGTTAATCCTTTGTTACAGCAACCGGTGAGATTGACAACCTCACTGTTCATTGGGGAAAAGTCTTGAGTTTGTGTTGTGTAGGTCTCCAAGTTTCTTGTAACACCTTTGAGATGTTTCCTTCCTCCTACTGGTTCGATAACCTTGGTTTCTTCCCGAGGGAAGACTTGCTGCTGTGCTGCTTCACACCTTGCTCTTGGGGTTTCCCGACGAAGCGCTCTTAGGCGCCATCAACAAGTTTTCTAGCGCCGTTGCCGGGGAGGTTAAGGAAGTCTTCACAAGGGGAGTCCTTCTCAACCTTTCTCTTTACTTTGTTTTTGTTTTGCTTAGTTTCTTTTTCTTAGTTTTGTTGGCCTCTTTTTATCAAAAACTCCAATTTTTTTAGTTTAGTTTGGTTTGCTTTCTCTTATCAAAAACACAAAAAATTAGTTCCTACTATAGTTGCTGGTCTGTTATTTCCTTGCCTTGTCATGCTTTCCATCAATGGATGGTTTCTTTGAAACTAGTTCTTATTGGGAAGGTGGGTTTACGGAAGAAGAAAAGTGTTATTATAAGGAACACCGTTTGTCACAAAATGGGAAACACTTACGGGAACAAATTGAGAAATTGAATACTATTTCTAGAGAGATGTGCTCTACTGATACGTCGGAAACGTATCTATATTTTTTTTATATTCCATGCTTGTTAGTATCTACTTTGCTTTGCTTTGTCTACACTTTGAGGTGCTTTTTACATGTTTTCTGGTCCTAACCTATTAACAAGTTGCCATAGTGCCAGTTGCCTGTTTTCTGCTGTTTTTCGTTTCATAAAAGCTAGTAAAGAAATATTCTCGGAATTGGACGGGACAAAGGCCAAAGTCAATAACTTTTCGTGGGGAATAAGAAGTCCAGAGGAGAGACGGAGAAGCGGTCCAGGGCGCCCAGACCCCCCTAGGTGCGGGTGGGCCCTGCCCGGAGCCTGGGTAGGGCGTGGGGCCCCTAGCCACCGCCTCGACCTCCCCCTTCGCCTATAAGAAGCCCCCGATGCAAAAACCCTAAGGACCAGATCAAATCTCCACGAAATCGTCTATAGCCACTGCCACCATCGTCCCTAGATCGGGGGGATCTAAAGTTCTTCCTGGCACCCTGCCAAATGGGAGATCATCCCGGAGGCCTTCTCTCCGGTATGATGTGTGAGTAGTTCCACCTTGGACTATGGGTCCAAGTATTAGCTAGATGGTTGTATATCCTCCTTTCTGCTTTCATGTATAGATCTTGTGAGCTCCGTTCATGATCAAGATCTAATCTATTTGTAATAATGCATGTTGTGTTTGCGGGGATCCGATGGATATTGAGATTATTATGTTGGTTTTATTAATGGTTTTGTCTTTATGATTCTATCATGTCTGTGTTGTTTGTGATCTTGCATGCTCTCTGTTGTTAGTAGCTATCTTGGACAAGTAGTTGCTAGTGACTCCAAGAGGGGGTATTTATGCTCGATATTGGGTTCATGCCTCTAGTTTCCAAGGGAAGTGACAATAATCTCTTCGGTTGTAGAATGTGTTGTTGCCACTAGGGAGAAAACAAAGGTCTCTTGTTCATGGAACATGTGGACTGTTTACCTTACACACTTAGCTTAAAGCAGTTTTTTGTTGCTTGCAACTTAATACTAGAGGGGATTCGGATGATAACCTGAAGGTGTACTTCTAGTCATAAATGTAGTTGGATGGAGGTCTATGTATCTTGTTGTATTGCCCAATCAAATCTCATAGGATCTTTTTGACTAGTAATTGCATTGTTATGCCTTGCTCAGTTCCTATCAATTGCGCTGCTGTAATTTGTTTACCCTTCATGCCATGTTGTTTATATAAGGAGAGCACCTCTAGTGAACTATGGACCCCGGTCCAATCTTTACCATTGATACATCTTCCACTGTTACTTGTTTACTTGTTGCAAATCATTACCTTCCACACCATACAATTAATCCTTTGTTACAGCAAACAGGTGAGCTTGACAACCTCACTGATTCGTTGGGACAAAGTATTGAGTTTGTGTTGTGCAGGTTTCCACGTTGCTTGCAACACCTTTGAGTCGTTTCCTTCCTCCTTCTGGTTCGATAACCTCGGTCTCTACTGTGGGAAACTTGTTGCTGTGTTCATCACACCTTACTCTTGGGGTTCCAACGAAGTGTCCCACGTCAACACTGGGTGCGCGCATCAAGATTTCTGGCGCCGTTGCTAGGGACACAGCTTTGACCTTTTTCTCCCCGTCGAGCACCATCAAGATTTCTGGCGCCGCTGCCGGGGAGGCTAAGGGGAGTCCTCCACTTCCTTTCTCTTTACTTTGTTTTTAGTTTGCTTTGTTTCTTTTGCTTGGTTTTTTTTTTGCCTCTTTCCAAAAAACCCAAAAAATAGTTTAGTTTGGTTTGCTTTCTTTATTCAAAAACACAAAAAAAATTAGTTCCTGCTTTAGTTTCTACCATGTCTGGTTTTGGACCAACCTTTATTTCCCCTATGGTATAAATCTCCACTTTTAAGCAAAAAAGTGAAGAAAGTTTTAAAGAAGCTTGGTCTAGAATCTCTGCTTTACAGAGGGAAACTGAGCCTAAGGTGAGCCTTAGCTTGGTTATTGATAGTTTCTATCGCGGTATTGCTCTTCCTTATAGATATGCTTTGGGTGTTGTGGCTGAGAAAGATTTCTTGCTATGTACTGAGGTTGAAGCTTTTGATGCCATAAAGAAATTAATCATGATTTATGGTACACCTGGCAAGCCTTATTCCTCTTTCATAAATATTTTTGCTAGGTTGAACACTCTTGAGACCGGTTTTGCTTCTATGAATAGTTGTTATCACACGCTTAGGGCTTACCATGATTATGTTCCCATAAATTCTGAGCCTTCAAAGTGGTTTCCCACAATCAAAGTCTCAATAAATACTACACTTTTTGATGCTCGTTGTGATATCATGTCTGAATTTTGTCTCATGCCTAAAGATATTTATGATTCCTTGAGTCTTTGGGGGCTTACTGAAGGAGGAGAGGAAATATCTCTTACCAACAATGCCACTATATTACCCATTGGAATAGCTGAAGGTGTGTTTACAAAAGTCTCGGGGAAAATGGTGACTACTGATTATCTTGTTATTGAATGTGTAGGCAAGGGACAGATCACACTTGGAAGATCTCTACTGAAACACCTTGCGAAAGTGATAGATGTGGGAAAAGGCATCATGCATTTTGCTCCTCCGGTAAGCAATCATATCTTCCCTAAGTAAAAGAATAAAGGTAAGAAAGGAAAGAACAAGAAGGTTGCTTCTTCATTTGAAAATACTTGATTCTTCTTGCTTCTTGTGCCTAACTTAAAGGAGTTAAAGAAAAGTACTAGGTGGGAGATAACCCAAGAGTTTCCTTGAGTCTTGGAAGTTATTACTTCAGTAATGACCTCTCCTTATCCTTTTTGTTTTCTTTTTGTGCCAAGAATAACCTCTAATGAGAGGGAAGTAAGATTTGGGGAGTTGCTGTCCCAAAACAGATTTATGTCCTCCACCATAAAAATGCATGAGGAGTCTCTGTACCTCGGATTGAGCTCAAAATTTACGAATCAATAACCCAATATGTTAGCTAACTTTCGTTAGTTCAACACTTTTTTATTTGATCAACAGAATATGTTCGAAAAAATCGGTTTCTCCCTGCTGGTCTGTTTTGACAAATTTTTGCCATTATTTGCATTTGCTTCTTATTGATTCCTTTTTGAGTTCTCTTTTGAGGAATTGAGATTTTTGAAGGAGTTACTACATTAGATTGTGTTTTTAGTGAAAATCCTTGCTATTCAAAAGCTTTGCCAGGGGTCTAATATCTTTTGAATACACTAATGTTGCTAATGAAGATTGTGTGAAGATTTGTATGAAGGAAAAATTCCAGGTGTAGTGAGAGAATGACGGAATGAGATGAAGAATGGACAAAAGCTCAAGCTTGGGGATGCCACTATATGTGTCAACCCAAGAAATATCCAAGAGGTACAAGCGTCAAAGCTTGGGGATGCCCAAGGCATCCCCCTCTTCGTCAATAAAAAGCTCAGGTCTGTCTAGACACTTCATTTTTATTGTTTCATGCACAGTTATGTTGTTCTTGGAGCGTCTTAGTTTTTGTTTGCTTTGCTTAGGTTGTTTAGTTTCTTGAGTAGTTTGGACCCCCTTTCTCGCTGTGTTGTTTTGCAAATAAGTTGCTTGGTGTTGGAAAGGAGTAGTAAGTTCTTGCTTGAAGTGCAAGAGGAGCTTGCATTGAATGTTACTTAGACTTTAGCATGACATGCTAGGTATTGTTTTGACTTTATGCTTAGTGATTATTGTTGTAGCATGGCTTGCTCCAAACAATTGGGATTGCTTAGTGTGCCTTGAACAAATTATGCGTTGTTTTAGCATGCAAAAGCATAGTATTGTGGTATTCTCCTTTGATGCTTTGTTTGGGTTGACTTGGCACATGCTCACACCATGTTATGACTATGACTAGTCACCATAGCCTCTATGATCATTTAGTCCTTGACTTGTAGTATCACTCTATGCTTTGATTAGTAATGCTTTGTTTCTCTACATGATTATGTCCATTATGCTCTCTTAGTTGGTTTCTCCCAGTCTTTTGCTAGACTCCACTTATATGAGTAAGCTCTACTCATGCTTCCAGCTCCCAAGAAACCCACTTATTACGAAGTGTCCACTATAAACTCCTATGCATGGTGTGTTACACCATTCCAAGTATATTCTTGTTTTCAGCTATCTTCCAATTAAAAACTATTTTGTTATGTGAAAACTTAGTGATTAAAGCCCTCATAAACTTGATGGCACACTTTATATTATTTTCCCCTAATAAAATTGAACCATTGTGTCGTCTATGTTGTATATTCTTGCACTTATACGTTGGAATTAGCAGAACCGTGCTGTCACGAGGAACGTTTTCAACATTGCACTTGTAATTTTTACTCAGTTGATATCATGCTCTTTTGTCTGTGTATGTCACTAGTGTGAAATAAAAAGGGAACTTGTAAGTCCATGGAGTTTGTATTCTGTGTTAGAGAAACGCCTGGGCCGCTAGCCTAAGCCATGCCTAATCATGGTGGAAACTTGCAGCATCACCATAGTGAGCTATCTATGAAGCATCCTCAATAAAAAGCTATGCATATAGTAAATAAAAACATCGCTGAGATGCTCATTGTCTACTTGCCTTGTCATTTTGGTTATGGGAAAGCTCCTGTACCATGTGTCAGGGGTACCCCATTGGCGGTTCTCAATGATATGCAAATACTTACAATGACAAGAACTTACCTGGGCCTGAAGTTTATTAGCATGAGGTGTGGCCCTCATATTCAAGGGACTTGAGATTGCCAGCTTATACTTAGGCAAGCATATACTCCCTAGTTTGTTCACTTTAACCTTAATCACTTCAAGATGCTTATGATAGGGGCAATGAGGGCTGAAAGCTAACAACAACCATAATTTTTGGAATCTCTTTTTGAAACTTCAAATCCCTGCTTCCTTTACAAAAAGTCCTTTCTTCCACCACTATTGAATCTCCACCTTCTACCTTTAGGCACCATTAAGAGAGCATAGTTGTCATCTTGTGTGTAGTGTTCCAAAGCTTATTGATAGATGCATCTTGTGATATTACTTGTTCTTGTGCTATCTGTTTCTAGTCACCCTTGTGAACTTTGAAGGTGTCCTATGCATCTATATTGCTACTCTATGAGGGACAAGTTGGTTGCCACTATGCTATGTTTTCTGTATGTGAAACAAACAAATGTTTTTCAATGCATGTTATTCACGATCTTTGTTTGTAGCCTTTCATGTTGCATGCATAGTTACTATGTCCTATTGTTAGAACTCCATTCTTTCATGCACATGTTTAGAGTTCTTTGATCCCAGCTTTCAATGCTTGCAAATGGTTGGATCTTTATTGTGAGGGTGCATGTCACCTCAATTTTTTTTCTTTTTATCACTTACCTACTCGAGGACGAGTATGAGATAAGCTTGGGGATGCTTGATACGTCGGAAACGTATCTATAATTTTTGATGTTCCATGCTTGTTAGTATCTACTTTGATTTTCTTTGTCTATACTTTGAGGTGATTTTTACATATTTTCTGGTACTAACCTATGAACAAGTTGCCACAGTGCCAGTTGCCTGTTTTCTACTGTTTTTGGTTTCAGAAAAGCTAGTAAAGAAATATTCTCGGAATTGGACGGGGCAATAGCCAAAGTCAATAACTTTAGTGGGGAACAAGAAGTCCAGAGGGGAGATGGAGAAGTGGGCCAGGGCGCCTAGACCCCCCCTAGGCACGGGTGGCCTGCCCCGCGCCTGGGTAGGGTGTAGGGCCCCTGGCCACCGCCTCGGCCTCCCCCTTCGCCTATAATAAGACCCCAATGCAGAAAACCTAAGGACCTGATCAAATCTCCACGAAACTGTCTGTAGCCATAGCCACCATCGTCCCTAGATCAGGGGGATCTGAAGTTCTTCCCGACACCATAACGGAGGGGAGATCATCCCGGAGGCCTTCTCTCCGGTATGATGCGTGAGTAGTTCCACCTTAGACTATGGGTCCATGTAGTAGTTAGATGGTTGTATCACCTCCTTTGTGCTTTCATTTATATATCTTGTGAGCTCCGTTCATGATCAAGATCTAATCTATTTATAATCATGCATGTTGTGTTTGCGGGGATCCGATGGATATTGAGATTATTATGTTGGTTTGATTAATGGTTTTTGTCTTTATGATTCTATCATGTCTATGTTGTTTGTGATCTTGCATGCTCTCTGATGTTAGTAGCTATCTTGGCCAAGTAGTTGATAGTGACTCTAAGAGGGAGTATTTATGCTCGATAGTGGGTTCATGCCTCTAGTTTCCAAGGGAAGTGACAATAATCTCTTCGGTTGTAGAATGTGTTGTTGCCACTAGGGAGAAAACAACGGTGTCTTGTTCATGGAACATGTGGACTGTTTAGCTTACACACTTAGCTTAAAGCAGTTGTCTGTTGCTTGCAACTTAATACTGGAGGGGGTTCAGATGATAACCTGAAGGTGGACTTCTAGTCATAGATGCAGTTGGATGGCGGTCTATGTATCTTGTTGTATTTCCCAATCGAATCACATAGGATCTTTCTGACTAGTAATTGCATTGTTATGCCTTGCTCAGTTCCTTTCAATTGCCCTGCTGTAATTTGTTTACCCTTCATGCCATGTTTTCATCTAAGGAGATCACCTCTAGTGAACTATGGACCCTGTTCCAGTCTTTACCATTGATAATTATTCCACTATTACTTGTTTACTTGCTGCAAACCATTACCTTCCACACCATACATTTAGTCCTTTGTTACAGCAAACTGGTGAGCTTGACAACCTCACCGATTCGTTGGGACAAAGTATTGAGTTTGTGTTGTGCAGGTTTCCATGTTGCTTGCAACACCTTTGAGATATTTCCTTCCTCCTTCTGGTTTGATAACCTCGGTCTCTACTAAGGGAAACTTGCTACTGTGTTCATCACGCCTTACTCTTGGGGTTCCAACAAAGTATCCCACATCAACACTGGGTGCGCGCATCAAGATTTCTGGCGCCGTTGCCGGGGACACAACTTCGACCTTTTCCTCGCCATCGAGCACCATCTACTTATAATGTTACTTATTGCTTTGATAAATCTTGTTGTCGTGGGTAGGCTTAAGTTGGGGGCCGAATGTGTGCTTGTGATCACCGGGGAGGGTGCACACGGTCCTGCCATGCGCGAAGAACAAGAAGAAATCTCCACACATATGACTTTTATAGAAGCATGTCGTTTACAAGTGCTCCTTGGTCCAACCTCCTTCTACTATAGTTATTCCCCTCCCTATATAGGCGAGGCTAGCCAGGTTACATCCCCTTTGGGTTCTAGGGTTACTATTTGGATCTTGGTCCTTACTATGTGGGCCGGGTCATGGGCTTGCCTTAAGCCCAATGGCCCAGTCCACAAAGCTAGATAGCTAACGGTCTTCTGGTACGTCAACTCCTGTTCCTTTGGTGTCACGCAGTAACTTTGTACATTAGTCCTTGCTTTGGGCATCACCCAGCCCCTTTCGTGAAACCCGATGTCGCCCTTCTCTTTTGACCATGCTTTACCATGGTCCCTCCTAAACCTCACTCGGAAAGGTGACACGCGTCCTGTCTGACTTGGCCCCTCCTCGTGAGACTTGGATCATTGGTTCCTACAAGGTTAACCTCTTTGTCTTATATGGGCCGACATGATTTCTATGTTGGCCGCATGCGATCCTCTTAACAGGCCGTACTTATCCGGCCTGGTTCTTTCTTCACTCGGCATAAGCCAAGCCTGGTTGTGTTTTACCCCTTGTGACCCTACCGGGGGTTATCCCCCCAACATTAGTCCCTGAAGCTGGTGAGGTCTAGCAGTTCTAGCCGTTAGGTGTCTCCAGGTTCCTTTAATGTAATTGGAACTTATTCTTTTGTCTTTATTTGTCGCTTAGGACGCACTGTTTGGCACAAACTCGCACCTTGCCAAGTCCGTCTGATAGTTTTGGGATCCATTTTTGAATTCTTGGCTCATTTTTGCCTCGTGCCGAGTCACTTTGGCCAATTCCGAGTCATTTTCGGCGCGCCTCAGTCACTGACAGCTGGTAATCATGGTAACTTGCCTCAAATTTTGTTCCAAGCTCTGACCGCACAGTGACGGATGCGTAGTTATTCCCCGTCACTGTGGCAGTCCCATCGCTCTGTGCCCCTTGTCCTTCCTTTCGTGACGTGGCAGGGGATTTTCCGTGTATCATTGTCATGTGGCGCCCGCTGATTGGCTTACTCGGCTGGGTACACGGCCACACGCTGGCCGCACGGCGCACGGGATCCCGCGATTGGGGTTTTTACTACCCTTAAGTAGGGGTGAGGGGGTTACAACTTCCCTTGCACGCTCAGTTTTACCCCTGTCTCTTCTTCTTCCTCGCGCCTCCAAAATCAAACCTCCCCCTCTGCGGTTCTTCTTTCCTTCTGCTCTTTCCTTGTGATTGCCATTTTACTCTTATCATTGCACTACGGGTCCTTGTTCTTCCAAACCTCTTCCCATGGCGAAGGAGACTGAATCCAGGAGGATCATGGACGCACGCGACGGCGCTGAGGGGGCCGAGGAGCAGGAGGTTCCCGCTGACGAGCGCGGCGGCTGGGACTGTTCAGAGGTCTCTACCGAGCAGCTTGAATGGCTTCGCTCCACCAGGCACATCCCGCTCCAGGTTGACTGCCGTTTTCCCGCCGGTAAGATCTCCCCCAAACCCGCCGCTAATGAACGGGTGGTTTTCATCTCCCATTTCGAGCGAGATTTCGCTCTGCCAGTGAGCAGTTTCTTTTCTTCCTTTCTTTCCACCTTCCATCTTCAGACCCATCATCTTCCTGCCAACGCGATTGGCTCCCTTTCCTGCTTTATTTCCGCTTGCGAGGCCTACCTAGGGATTTGTCCTACAGTTCTTCTGTGGGCCATGTACTTTATAGGGTCCAAGTAGTTCCCCAGCCTAGCGCTCCTCGAGCCGAGAAGAGGAAGACTCGGTGCGGTGCCGCTAGCATCACACCCAGGAGAGACTCCATCTTTCCTCGGGTTACTGGCCTTGACTCTTGCAAGAAATGGCATAGGACTTTCTTCTATGTCAAAAATAGCGTGTCCACCGATAACATCCGACTCCCCCCTTTCTCGGACGAGGTCCCCAGCAAGAAGCTCTGGCAGCTTGAACCGCGCGACCAAGACGCTGTGGTGAACGAGGCTAATGTGATCTTGGAAAGGTTGCTATCGCCGGATGAGAACTTTCATCTCGCTGACACGGACCTCATGTGCACCTTCATATCACACCGGGTAAGCCCGATCCAAGCCAGGAGCCACAAGATGTGCTTCATGAGTGGCTCCCACGACCCCACTCGGCACTCCACAATGGAGCTTACCCATGATTTCGTGGCTCGCCGAGTAAGCTCGATCTTCAAAATAAACTTGGCGGATGATTGGGCTTGGAGCTGCCCTCCGTTTAGCCGGGTCAGTTTCCAAATGAATTTTACCGCCGAGTCAGCTTTAGCTTGTTTGCTACTCTCAGTCTAGTTTTTGATACTTATTTTGTTTGTTTCTCGCAGAATCTTGTTCACCAGGTTGATGACATTAATGTCCCTCCCTGCGGTTACAATGAGGATCGCTCCGACTCCGACGAAGTCAAGTATGATTTGGAGTGCTTCATGCCCATTCCGCATGCGGCTGCTGCTTCAACTTCGGGTAAGAGTCAATTTTGAAACCCCTTACAAGATTGGTCTGACGATGATGATGATGATTGTAAGATTTTGGAGGTACTTGCCTTGTGACCTTAGCCCTCTAACTTATTCGAGTAAGCCTGTCATTTACTTATGCAACTGGCCAGGTACACGAATAAGCGATGCGGGGCCTCCTCCAGCACTCAGCCAGCCAAAAAGAGCAAGGCTACCCCCTTTGCTCCTGCTGCTCCTGCTGCTACCACGCTGGCTAATATTCGCAAAGCCGCTGGGCGCCGAGTCATGCGCCGCGCACCGCGCGATCCGGTTATCACCGGGTAAGCTTTTATGCTCTACTTTCATTACATTTTTCCTTCTTATGCGTTGCTATTGTTTTCTTATGCGTGTGTTGTTGTTTTCAGCGCTACGCCTCTATCGGCCAGTCAGGCTGCTTCTAGCATTGCCTCTCCGCTAAGGCCTGCGCCTCCTCTAGCTGATTCCAAGGTGCAGAGACCCGTCCGAGTAGAGGCTCCCACTGTTGAGGCTCATGCTTCTCAGTGTTAGTCAGACCCGGTGGCTCACCCGGCGGAGGAGACTCGGCCCAGCGCCCCTGGTGCTGGCCGGGAACAACTTCCTGATCTTGGTGCCGGCAACGCTGGTGCCGAGAAGACCTTCGCCACCAGTTCCTCTAGTGCCAGCCCACAAGTTGGTGCGCATGAACAACTTCCTGATCTTGGTGCCAGCGATACCGCTGAGCCTAGTCAGTGAGCTCCTCTTTTTTATCCCAACAAATCTGCTCACTCTCCACTTCTGTCAAAGAACCAGACCTAGCCTAAGGCTCCTAGTCCGGCTCGCCGCTCATCCGGCAAGACCACGACCACCAAGCAGACCACCTTGGTCTGCGCTCTAGGCTCTGCTCCTCAGATCTGGCCCACGACCCCAACAACAATGCTCGTCCCAATGGGTAAACCGAGCGGATCTGCGGCTGCCGGGTCAGGTGATGGCTCTAAAGCTGTTACTCTCCACACCAGTGCCGCTGCAACCTGCGCCAATGTGGGAACTACCCTGAAGAAAGGGCAAGTTCTTACTCGGACGCTCAGCGGGAAAGGTCATGGTTCCGCTGAGCCTTATGCTGTGGCATGGAATGCAGCTGGCGAGCAAGAGATCAGCACTCGCGCTGGCAAGAAGCTGAAGCTGGGCCCCATGGCCGTCTCCGACATGGCCCAGCAAGCCATCACCTTAATGTCTCACGCGGATGAAGTGAATGAGGTAAATAGGCTTCTTACTATTTTGTGTTGATGAGTATTTCTTTTATACATATCACCTAGTCCCTGAGGTTACTGCCGAGCGAGGAACTTACTCGGCCATAAGCTCTAAATAATAACTTAGTCTTTATGTCCTTATGCCAAGGTTACTCACTGTCCTTTTCCTTTGTGAAGAACTTACTTGGATGTAAGCTCTAAGATAGGAATCACCCTTTATCCTGCTGGGAGCTTGACTTTTCCATTTACTCACTGTCCTTTTCCTTTGTGGAGCTTACGCATAATGAGCGCACCAAGGTGCATCAGGATCTCCTCCTGGAGCATCGCAAGCTCGACCTTGCTTATGAGAAGCTGCAAGTAGAGATTCAAGGCCAAGGTAATCTTCTTACCCGCCATATCTTTATCATGTGTATCTTTCTTTGCTTCATCTTCTCAATTTTTTCTCACTATTCTCCCACAACTTCTACCCAGTCCACCATCGACGTGCTCCACTCGCAAATCTGTGAAACGGAAAGTAAGTTATTAGCCTTCCTTTGCTATATTGGGTTGATGCCATTCTCTTCCCTTGTTATCCTGATGGATCACGATAGTTCTGTTGTTGTTGATGAGCAATTTGTTCTGAATAAGCAGAGAAGCACCAAGCCGAACTCCAGGAGGAGCGAGACAAGGTGACCAGGCTGAAAAAGCTAATGGCCGACATGGATCAGAAGCATCTAGCCGAGGTGAAGGGGCAGAAGCATCTTGTCGAGAAAGACGGCCAACATGCCGCCAGCGCCGAGAAAACCAGGGAGCTGCTCAAGGAGGCTGAGTCGGCGGTTGAGTCGGCTAACATGGATCTCGACGCGCTCAAAGCCAAGGCCAAGACTTGGCTCAGCAAGCTCGGCGCCATCAATTCTTTCCTCGGTAGTGAGTTCTTACTCCTTTTGCACTTTGCTTTTCGCTCTTGACCTTTTTTATCTATTTTTGTTACTTTGCTAACGTTCTATTTTTGCTTGCAGAGAATTTTCCTGAGGCCAACATGTTCGTCATTTGGGCTATGAAGAAAGTGAGAGCCGAGTCTGGCGCTCCAGCTGATGGCGAGGTGACCATTGATGAGCATCTCGAAGCGGTGTCAAAGCACGTCAAGACCCTCAAGTCTTGCGGCGTGGACTTGCTCAAATCGGCTATTCATGCGTTTCGCATGCTCTGGCCGGATGAAGATGCACCCACGCTCGTCGAGCCCCTTGCTGAAAGGCTGCTTCTCACTGAAGAGAGGCTGGATCAGTGGCGCGAATCGGCCGGACGAACTGCAGCGGACAAGGCCCTCTCATTGGTTCTTTCATGGTACGAGGACATCATTCTTGATGTTCTTTCTCACATAAGGGGGGACGGCAGGTGGTTGAACGATCCTGATCTGGTCGCGAGATGCCTGGAGCGAGCCTATGCCATGGTCGAGTATGCTCTGGTGCATGCCTGGTGTGATGTCCCTAGGTTCCTTGACCTCGGTGAACCTCTCGCTGATATTTCTCAAGGGGATGGTGCTGACAGCTTGGCCACCGAGTCAGACAACCTAGAAGACTCGGTGATCGACGCCCCTGACTCGGCCACTATTACTACTTCGGATGATGCCCCTAGCTCCAAGACCACGCCTCCGAGTCTAGCTGCTTCTTAGACTAAATAGGAAAAATACTTGAAGTTTGATGAGATCCCCGGTATGCCGGGTACAGATGAAATATTTTGTTTCACTTATGTTTGGTTGTGTGCCTTTTGATAAGGGTTAAACATCTTGTTATATTTTGAATGTGAATCATCCAAGGGCATGTCCCCGAGTCTCATTTTGCCGTTTCAAATTTCGTTGCCTTTGGGTCTTGTCTACGTTTTTTGGCGTTCGACATCAGAGTCTCAAAGTACTAAGGATTTAGCTATCGGGTATGAAACTTAGATCACTTGGTAGAGGATCATTGAACATACAATGTGATATAACCTGCAATGGGTTAGTTAAAATCAAAGAGATGACTCGTGTTTCCTTGTTTACTTATCCAGCGTTAATGTTTACCCATCCTTTATCTTTTCCTCTTGCTTGCCATGAGCCGTGTTTTCGGACAATAGCATAGTCTAAGAGTTGATTGTTCCGAGTAAACATTACTTGTTTCGAGATAAGCTTTGGGTGTTACGCCATCCGACATAGAATAATTTAAAGGATAAACATAAGGGGAAGTACTCGAGTCAGTTTTTCGAGTCATACCATTTTATTATCAGCACATAGCCAGTGTAAACCTCCGACATATGAGAGTTCGAGTGATACATGCACTGCTTCTCCTAAGTGTAGAAGGGCGATGTAGTGCCACATTCTATGGCCTTTTGGTCTCATCACCTGATTTGTCCGTCTTATTCTTTTGTGCTTCACAAGCATCTATTAGATAATATGAATCATTGTGCAATGCTTTGCTTACAATGAATGGACCTTCCCATGGGGGTGATAACTTATTCATTCCAGCTGTGCGCTGCACTAGCTGAGCACCATATACCCTTCTCGAAATACACGAGGGTGCACTTTCTGGCTATGATAGCGTTGGAGATTTAGTTGATATATAGCGGATCTGGACAATGCTAATTCCCTTGTTTCTTCGAGTAAATCGACTCCATATTCTTGGGCCTCTTTTACCTCGGCTTCCGAGTATTGCCTTACTCTTGGCGAGTCGTACTTTATGTCGGCAGGCAAAACTGCTTCTGCCCCGTACACAAGAAAAAATGGCGTATAGCCTGTTGATCGATTCAGAGTTGTCCTTAGGCTCCATAACACTGAGGGTAGTTCCTCTATCTAGCAACCAAGTGATCTCTGGAGTGGTTCCATTAAACAGGGTTTTATCCCGGATAAAACTAAGCCATTAGCTCGTTCGACTTGTCCATTTGATTCTGGATGGGCGACTGACGCTATGTCAGGTCTTCTTCGGTTTTTCCCGCAAAATTTAGCAAAAGCTCCTTCAGTAAAGTTTGTGCCATTATCTGTGATTACACTATGTGGGTAAGCATATTTCAAGATTATGTCCCTTAGGAATGTAATAGCTGTTTTGCCATCCAATTTTTTGATAGGCTTCATTTCTATCCATTTGGTGAACTTATCAATCATTACCAATATATGAGTCATGCCTCCCCTTTCTGGCTTGAATGGTCCTACCATATCCAGGCACCATACTGCGAATGGCCATGTGATTGGTATAGTTTTCAATTCAGATGCTGGTAAGTGTGACTTGGATACATAATGCTGGCAACCGCTGCATTTTCCGACTAGCTCTTGTGCCTCTGCTAATGCACTTGGCCAATAAAATCCTTGTAGTAATTCCTTGGCCACCAATGCCCTTGAGGACGCATGATGTCCACATTATCCTTGGTGAATATCTAACAAGATTTCTTGGCCTTTCTCTGAGCTTATGCAACGCTGCAAAACACTTGTCACACTCCTCTTGTACAACTCCCTGTTGATTATGGTGTATGCTTTTGCCCTTCTTTCCGTTTGCCTTGCTAGTATCTCATCATTTGGCAAAGTTCCATCTTTTAAGTAGTTGAATATTGGCTGCGCCCATGTTGGTATCGGTGGTGCCGGATCTATTTCCCTATCAATTTCCATTGGTTCAGACGACATATGTTCTGCCGATATGACCCGAGGAGTCCCCGAGAGTGATTCGTCTATCCCTGAGGTGAGCGTATCAGTCCCCGAGTGACTCACACCTGCCCTTGAGTCAATTTGCATTGGCACAACGTCTGACTCTTGTGTTGCCGGGACGAATATTGATTCAAACTCTGGTGATGGCTTGATCGATGGTTTCCTGAGATGCTCCAATGCTACTCTTGGTCGGATTGCTTGGCGAGATGAGCTTAATTTGGATAGCACGTCTGCTGCCTCATTCTTTGCTCTGGGTACGTGATGGAACTCACAACCGTCAAAATATCCTGAAATTTGCTGCACATGGAAACGATACAGTGCCATGTTTGCATCCAATGCGTCCCAATGCCTAGATACTTGCTGGATCACTAAATCCGAGTCACCAAAACACATGATCCTTTTGATGCCAATCTCCTTGGCCACTTTGATGCCATGGACCAATGCTTCATACTCGGCAACATTGTAGGATGCCGCGAAGTGGATCTGTAACACATACTTGAGCTGATCCCTCTTTGGCGATGTGAGCACTATTCTGGCGCCTAAACCCATTTTTGTCTTGGATCCATCAAAATGCATTTTCCAATAATTTGGATCTGGCAGTGGTGGTTCATATTGCATTTCCATCCACTCGACGAAGAAGTCTGCCATGGCTTGAGATTTAATTGCATCTCGTGTATCATATTGTGGAGTGTATGGTGCTAGCTCTATGGCCCATTTTGCGACTCGTCCTCTGGCATCTTTGCTGCCTAATATATCTGAGATAGGCGCCTCACATATGACTCGGATTGGATGTTCTTGAAAATAGTGCTTCAGCTTTTTTGCTGCCATATACACCCCATACATCATTTTTTGGTAATGAGGGTAATTTTGCTTTGATATAGAGAGCACTTCGGTCAAATAATAAACTGGCGTTTGGACTGATTTTCCCTCTTCTTCACGTTCGACCACTATTACTGCACTTACAACTCTGTTGGTTGCGGCGACATAGAGCAACATTGGCTCTTTGGATAATGGTGATGATAATATTGGTGTTGTTGCCAACATTTTCTTGAGTTCATGGAAAGCACTATCAGCTTGCTGTGTCCATGTGAATTTGTCTGATTTTTTCAACAGTTGATATAGCGGGAGGGCTTTTTCACCTAGCCGACTAATAAATCTACTCAACGAGGACAAGCATCCTGTAAACTTCTGGACATCATTGAGAGTTTTTGGCAATCCTATCCTTTCAATGGCCCTGATCTTTGTCGGGTTATCCTCAATTCCTCGGCTGGATACGAGAAATCCGAGTAACTTGCCAGCCGAGACACCAAATGTGCATTTTTCCGGGTTGAGTGTCATTCCGAATCTCCTTAAATTTGCGAATGTTTGACGCAAGTCCTCAATTAGAGTGTGACTTTGTTTGGTTTTTATCACCACGTCATCGACGTATACTTGAACATTTTTGTCCAATTGATCTTGCAAGCATTTTTTCATGCATCTTTGATATGTTGCACCTGCATTTCTTAAGCCAAATGTCATGGTATGACAGCAATAAGCCCCGTATGGGGTGATAAAAGCTATCTTTATTTGATCATTCGGATTCAGTAGTATCTGGTGGAATCTAGAATACGCGTCCACAAATGACAACAACTCACACCCGGCAGTAGAATCTATGACTTGGTCGATCCGTGGAAGGGGAAATGGATCTTTTGGACACGCCTTATTGAGGTTCGTGTAATCAATACACATGCGCCACACCACTGCCACGTTCGGGTCATCCTTTTTCTTCTCTACCAGGACTGGATTTGATAACCAATCTGGATGCAGTACTTCCATGATGAATCCAGCGGCTAAGAGCCTGGCTATCTCAGAAGCTATCACTTTCCTCCTATCTTAGGCGAAGCGGTGGAGGGGTTTCTTCACCGGCTTAGCATCTGGCCTTAAATGAAGAGCGTGCTCAGCCAGCTCCCTCGGAACTCCTTGAAGATCTTGTGTGGACCATGCAAAGATATCCCGATTCTCACGGAGGAAGCTGGTGAGCTCGCTTTCCTATTTGTTAGTGAGCCCAGCCCCAATGGTGACTGAGCGCTCTAGGTAAGTCTCATCCACTTGTATTTTCTTTGTCTCTTTGGTGGCTTGGAATGATATATTGCCGTGCATATTAGTGAGTGTCGGCATGGACACTTGCGCTGCCTTGGCCAATGCTGCCACTTCCAACATTTGATGCTTTTCTTGTGCTATGACCAGTGACTCGGCCAATGAGGATCCATCTGAGGCACAAGCGATAGATCTTTTGTAATCTCCTTCAACTGTGATCACTCCACATGGACCCGGTAGCTTCATCTTCAAGTAGGAAATGTGAGGAGTAGCCATAAACTTTGCCATAGCCGTCCTGCCGAGTAAAGCATGATATGAGCTGACCAAGTCAACCACCTCAAACTCTATTTCTTCAGTTCGACAATTCTCTCTATTGCCGAATAAGATGTCGACCCAGATTTTGCCAATTGGCTCACAGGACAATCCCGGCACAATGCCATGGAAAGTTGTCTTAGTCGGCTCCAACATGTTCATGGTAATGCCTAACTTGAGCATGGTATCCTTGTACATGATGTTGATGCTACTACCATCATCGATCAGTACCTTGGAAAACTTCATATTGATATCAGGGCCCATGAAAGTTGGATCTAAGACTAGAGAATAACCTCCTGGGGTTGGCATGATCTTGGGATTATCCTTTATGCTCCAATTTATTTCTTGTTTAGACCAATGCATGTACTTTGGAATTGCCGGTATTGTGTCATTCACCTCCATCATCCGTCTCTGCTAACTCTTTTTGTCATTCGGCTCTGTGACGAATATGACATAGCTCTGGCGATGTTCTATGTACTCATTTCTAGTTCCATGGCCGACATGAGCGTTGTCACCTCTTGGGTTGTGCACCTGATGCATAGCTTCTCTTCTTTCTTGATTATGATACCTCAGCTTCCTTGTTTCATATCTATTATCAGCTACAATAGCTTGAGCATTTCCTCCAGTGAGTGGTGGAGGGGGAGGCGGTGGTAGCTGCTTATTCGTAGAATCCACTCTATCTCCTTTCTGAAACCAAGTGCATTGTATTGTTGTGTGATTTGCTGGATTACTCGGACTAGGCGTGTGAAATTTACACGGCTGGTCCAGCATCATCTCATAGGTATACTTCTGTCTGTCCTGATACTGCTTTCTTTATTCATATGGCTTTTTTCCATCATTCTTTGGTATCCACTGTTGTTGTCCATTTGTCCTTTGACGTTAGCTACTTCGAGCATCTGGATGATCCTGGCTCACTGCCGCAACCTGAGTCAAACCATATCTATAGTCTGGCCTTTCATATCTTCTTTTGCTTCTATATTCGGCTCTTTCCTGGCGCCTTTGCGACCCGGCAGCATCATAGATCTAAGTCTCAGTCATCCCGTCTGCCGACATAAGCAGCGGCTGAGTCGGATCTCCTAACGCATACGAGTCAACAATTCTTATTGTTTATGCCAAACTTGCCGGCATATCCCTCTGTAGCCTTTTCCACAACACACTTTCGTGTCTGCACCATTGTGCAAACCAAGCGATTGCCTATGACTCGATTACCCCTTCACAAGAGTTGCGCATTGTGCACCATCTTGTGAGGAATTCTCTGTATGTCTCATTCGGCCATCGCTTGCACATTGTTAGCTGTTGTGGGCGATTCAGCCTCTTGTAGGTGCTTGTAAAATTGCTCACAAAAGCGTCCTGAAAATTGATCCAGCTATTGATGCTTCCAGGTGGAAAATTGTTCAGCCAGAGCCGTGCTGGTCCTTCTAGCATTTTCGGCACATATCGCACTATCCGTCTCAAATTTCCATGCGCGATTTTCACAGCAGTTCCATAGTCTATGAGCCAGTCCTCTGGCTTCGTGCTTCCATCGTAAGTTTTTGTACCTCTGGCCAGCTGAAAATTTGGTATAGGTGGCTCCTTCATGATCCTTTGGACAAACATGGTGGACCCTGTGGACCTTGCGACTCAATCAGTTTTGCCATTTTTATTCGATCAAGTTTTAGCCTCGCATCGTCCGGCTGAAGATTTCTTCCTCCGAGTCTGTCTCCCATTGCTTGGTATACATGATCTGGCAGTTCATACCCATTGTTCACCATCACCGAGTAACCATCATTGTATATGTTTGCGTTCAGGTCAGCAGGCTATTGTACTGCTTTTCCCGCGCTTTCATGTCTTCTTTCGGGTTGAGCTGGAGCATTATTCGGTGCTGGATTTCCTCCTCCTGCCGAGTGAGCACCTAGGTTGAGGCGCGAAACTTTGCCCTCCATTGTCATTCCTTTGTCCTGCTTGCCTTTCTCGGCCTGCATTCTCCTGGTTTTCATTTCCTTGCATGTTATTTTTTCTTGTTCCCTGTGCAAGTGTTGGGTTTCCCTGAGCTACTACCGGGTCATAGGTGATTATTTGCTTGTTCCTCCCAGAATCCACACTTTTTTCTTTCCTCTGCCTTGGCACTACTCCGGGTGAGGATGTCGTATGACCTGCTGATCGCGCCGGGATAGGAGTTGTCGAATGAACTAACTGTGACCTCCCTACTATATCCGGATTTGTCTTGTATTACGCCTCATTCAGTATCCCTGCAGCTCTTACCAGCTCATTGACTCGCTCTTATTGCCTTTTCTTTGCTTCACCCGTTAAATGGGGTAGCTCTGCCATTGCTGCCTCTGCGGCTCTTAAATTAGCTGTTGTGGTATTGTATGCAGGCCGCATGGCTGTTTCATTGTTTTTCTCTGGTGTTATTTTTGACGTTGCATCCGCTAGCTTCTCATTGAAATTTCTTCCTCTCAATCTCGTTGCATCAAGCCGGGTCTTTGCGCCCTTGACTCGATTTGCCGAGTTGAGCTCTCTAATAGTGATATCTACATTGTTGCAATTGAGCCAGCTCTTTTGCTTCTTGCAAAACTTTTATTCTGGCTTCCTCCAATTCAGCCTGCACTCGCGCCGGGTTAGCCGCTTCCGCTACTGGCAGTGCTAACTTGTCTATTGCCTCCTGCAACTCTATAGCTCTCTTACTTCTAGCTATGTTTTCTGTCTTTTCTAGGGGTGCCTTTGATGTTCTTGCAGCCCTTGGCGTTTCCTCGTGATTTCCTCCCTCAGGATCCTCATTCACCACTGGAACTACCGGGGGTGCTGTTGGGTTGGAGCTATCATCATTACCTCAATGGAGACGAGCTGGTGAAGCTTTCCTGCGGCATGAACCGCAGGTGGATCCAGCGCCAGGATGACGTGCTCCGGATACGCGCGTTCCACGCGCACCGCGACGTAGACCTGGTGCTCGTCGAACTTGATGAAGCGACCGTGCCTCGGGAACGGCTTGGTCCCGAAGCACCCCGCGTTGTCGCTGACGAAGTTGAGCGCTCCAAACCTCTAGATGAGGCCGGAGTAGACGCGCGCGCCGGTCTTGGCGATGATGTTGCCCGTCTGGATGAAGACTCCATCAAGCACCTTCTTTTGCCCCATGGTGGGTGCCAACTATCATGGTGGTGTCACGGCATATGCCATGGGTAGGCTTAAGTTGGGGGCCGAATGTGTGCTTGTGGTCACCGGGGAGGGTGCGCACGGTCCTGCCATGCGCGAAGAACAAGAAGAACTCTCCACACATATGATTTGTATAGAAGCCTGTGGTTTACAAGTGCTCCTCGAGCTGTTTCAACTAATGGCCAACAAACTAGTTCCCTACTTGGTCCAACCTTCTTCTAGTATAGCTATGCCCCTCCTTATATAGGCGAGGCTAGCCAGGATACATCCCCTTTGGGTTCTAGGATTACTGTTTGGATCTTGGTCCTTACTATGCGGGTCGGGTCATGGGCTTGCCTTAAGCCCAACGGCCCAGTCCACAAAGCTAGACAGCTAACGGTCTTCTGGTACGTCGGCTCCTATTCCTTTGGTGTCATGCAGTAACTTTGTATGTCAGCCCTTGCTTTGGGCGTCACCCGACCCCTTTCGTTTCACCCGGCATCACCCTTTTCTTTTGACCATGCTTTACCATGGTCCCTCCTGAACCTCACTCGGAAAGGTGCCACGCGTCCTTTCTAACTCGACCCCTCCTCATGAGACTCGGCTCGTTGGTTCCTGCAAGGTTAACCTCTTTGTCTTATATGGGCCGACATGATTTCCATGTCGGCCGCACGCGATACTCTTATCCGGCCGTACTTATCCGGCCTGGTTCTTTCTTCACTAGGCGTAAGCCAAGAGTGGATGTGTTTTACCCCTTGTGACCCTACTGGGGGTTATCCCCCCGACAAACACCTACTTTTTCAATGTGAGTATAATGATAATGTTACCATATGAATTTTATGATGTGGAGCAATTGATGAATTTATTGCTTTTAAGGGTGCATTTGAACTTGCCAGTTTGCTTGAAAATACTGATGAAGCACCTTATGAATATGAGGTTTATGAGATACTTAAATATTGCTTTGATTATTAAAAAGAATAAAATGGCTATATTCTTGAATATTTTAATAGGTGCTTTCCACAAATGGAAGAGACTAATGCCTTGCAGGAGCCTATGGAAGAAGAAATTGTTGAAACTGAAATCTCATTAGATGAAAAAGATGAGGAGAGTGATGTTCAAGAGGAGGAAGAATGGATATACCCATGTCTACCTTCTAATGAGAGTAACTCTTTACCTCTTACATTATTTGATTACCCCCCATGCTTACCAAAGGAGGATGAATGTTATGTTCATGTGGATCCTTTGAAATATCTACTATGGGTAAAACTTGTGATAATAATTATGCTCCTGTTATGCATGATACTAAAGAGTTTTTATTAGAAAATGTTTATGATAAAGCTCTAGACGATGGTCCTATATTGAATGATCAGTCACCTTGTTATAAAATTGTTAAAAGTTGGTTTAAAGGTTTTAGTCCCGCTATTTTTGAGCTTGATAGGAATTATGTGTTTGTAGATCATCAAAAGCATGCTTTATGTGATATTTATATTGTTGAGTTTATTCACGAGGCTACTAAAAATTATTATGAGAGAGGAAAAAATGGTTTTATAAGTTTTCATGGTACTGAAACACCTCTCTATGTGCTAAAAGTTTTGAAGTTGCTCTTGTTTTATCTACCCATTCTTATTACTATGTGCTTCTTTGATTTGTTTTCTTACAAGATTCCTATGCATAGGAAGTGGGTTAGACTTAAATGTGTTTTTAATTTGCTTCTTGATGCTCTCTTTTAATTCAATTCATATTTCTTATGTGAGCATCTTCTCAAAATATTGTGCCTAACTTAAAGGCCTTAACGAAAAGTACTTGTTGGGAGAGATAACCCAAGAGTTTTCTTGAGTCTTGGAAGTTATTACCTCAGTAATGACCTCTCCTTATCCTTTTTTTAATTTTTGTGCCAAGAATGACCTCTAATGAGAGGGAAGTAAGATTTCTGGAGTTGTTGTCCCGTAATAGATTTTTGTGCTCCACCGTAAAAATTCTTGAGGAATCTATGTAATTCGGATTGAGCTGATAATTTACGAATAAATCTTGAGTTTGTGTTGTGCAGGTCTCCAAGTTGATTGCAATACCTTTGAGATATTTCCTTCCTCCTACTGGTTCGATAACCTTGGTTTCTTACTGAGGGAATACTTGCTACTGTGCTGCTTCACACCTTGCTCTTAGGGTTTCCCGACGAAGCGCTCTCAGGCGCCATCAACTTCCTAGTTCACATAGTGGAAGAGATTACCATTCTCGGTCCTATATTTCTACACAATTCGTTCCTCCTTGAGAGCTTCATGGGAGTAGTAATGAAATATGTACATACCCATGCTTGGCCAGAAGTAGGAATCTCCAAGGGATATGGAACAGAGGAGGTCCTTGAATTTTGTGTTTACTTTATTCCTGACCTTAAGCCGATTGGTGTTCCTGAATCACGACATGAGGGGAGACTAAGTGGAAAAGGCAAGCTAGGAAAGAAAGAAATGATAAGTATGGATGAGCATTCTTTCACTAAAGCACACTACACGGTTCTAAAAAATTCCACCTCGGTGGATCTGTATATCGAGGAACATCATAATATTAAATGCTCCAAAAACCCAGGGCAGTCTGACTCCTGGATTAAAATTGAACCCATGGCGAATTTCAGCGGTTGGTTACAGACACATCTGATGAATAACACCACTATTGGAGATCAGTTGTACTTGTTTGCTATGTCACCATCTTCAACTATATTGACTTTCCAAGGATACGAGATAAATGGGAATAGATTTTACATGATCGCCCAAGATTAAAAGAGCAACAACAAAAACAGTGGTGTCCGCTTTGATGCAATAGACGACAATGGGGAAAATGACACATATTATGGTTACATAGATGATATATGAGAACTTGACTATATAACTTCTTTTAAGGTCCCTTTGTTGCGGTGCAAATGGGACAAGCTGATAGGAGGCGGGGTAAAGGTAGACCAGCAGTACACAATGACAACAGTGGATCTCAACAATCTTGGGTACAAAGATAAACCATTTTTCGTAGCCAATGATGTGTCTTAGTTTTTCTTTATGAAGGACATGTCTACCAAACCGAGAAAATGAAAAGATAAGCAAACGAATACATCAAACGATGAGCCAAACCGCCACATAGTTATTTTACGGAAAATAAACATCGTGGGAGTGGAGGACAAGACAAACATGTCGGAAGATTATAATAAGTTTGATAAAATTCTGCCCTTTAAAGTGAACGCTGACCCAAACATCCTGTTAAATAATGAAGATGCTCCATGGCTACCGCATAGAAGAAAACCACAATACTAAATGGGGATGTTGGTGATATGTAATAATGTATTAAATCTTTTATGTAACTGTATGCAATGTATATATTAAACCTTTATGTTAGGAGCATTCTGAATACTTTCCAAGAGAATCTCTACATGAAAACACCTCGAGTGCGAGGGCTCAGTGACACTGTCCATTCATTTCATCGTGAACTGTAGAACCTAAGCATGTGCTACCTCCCACGTCCATCAGTACGTGCACGAGTAGCATACATGTTTACTTTCTTGCAGTACCCCCCTCTATCTCGCCTCCTCTTCTCTATAAAGATTAGCAAGCAAGCCTCCAACGCACTGTCTCACCACAGTCTAATTCACTTGTAGTCCTCGAGGCCGAAGCTCAGCAACGGCATGTGAGCAATGGACCTCTTCATCAACCCTAGCTATCTACTACATATTTCCTTGTGCATTTTTAATTGAAAATGCAAAATGATTAATAGTTTTCATAGTTACAATAATAATTTTAGAAAACATAATATTATTTTGGATTAGTTATTTAAATTAAAACACTTTTCATGTTGAAAGTTTTGTCAAATTCAAAAATATGCAATAGATATGAGTTAATGCATTTTTAATTGAAAATGGCAAAATGGTTAATAGTTTGAATAGTTAGAATAATTATTTTAGAAAACAATAATGGTTTTGAATTAGTTATACAAATTTAAACACTCTTCGTGTTGAAAGTTTTGTCACATTCAAAAATATGCAAAAGATTTGAGTTAATGCATTTTTAATTGAAAATGGCAAAATTGTTAATAGTTCGAGTAGTTGGATTAATTATTTTAGAAAACCGAAAATGGTTTTAGATTAGTTATTTAAATTCGAAGACTTCTCATGTAAAAAGTTTTATCATATTAGAAATATGCAAAAGTTACTCAAATACATATTCAAAAAAAATTCAAATATCCAAAGATGGAAGATTAGAAAAAGAAAATTGTTTTGGCTCTAAAAATGAATCTTTAGTCCTGGAAATGAATCTTTAGTCCAGGTTGGTGGCACCAACCGCGACTAATGGCCTGCATCGCATACGAATTCCAATGGGCGTCTACAATTCTCTTTAGTGCCGGTTGGAGCCACAACCAAGATTAAAGGCCACCCTTTAGTCCCTGTTCGTGGATCCAACCAGGACTAAAGGTCCGTGGGTATAAACCAGGACACACTTATTATTCTCCGATGAGATCTGCATGCCGCCTGTTTGCATGTGGAGGAGAAGGAGACCGCCGTCACAGCCTAGGTCGCCCGCGGAGGAGAAGGATACCGTTGCTGCCGCCCATGTCGCTCACATCGTTCGTGAAGGGTGCAAGGAGGAGCGTCGCCCCGTGCCGGCCCTACGCCCCGCGTCGCCCCCGCAGGTGAGCCCCGTCCGGTTGGTGGTTTAGTTAATTAGGTTTATTACTTAGGCTTAATGTTTAGTTAATTAGGTTTAGTGTTTAGGATTAGTGTTTAGTTAATTAGGTTTAGTGTTTAGTTAATTAGATTTAGGATTAGTGTTTAGGATTATTGCTTCATCCGTTAAGTTTAGTGTTTAGGATTAGTGTAGGAAATGTTTTTTTCTTATATGCTATGCTATATTATATACTATGTGTAGGAAATTTTTAGAAAATGTGTAGGAATTTTTTTATCTTATATAATATGCTATGCTAACTTATATACTATGTGTAGGAAATCTCGTCGAAAATGTGTACGAAATGTTTTCAGTAGCTTGCAGGTGTAGGAAATGTTTTATCTTATATACTAGGGTTCCATTCAGTATTAGTGTTTAGACCCCTCATGCCACGTTGAAAATGGACAAACATGTACTAGGGTTCCATTAATTACTATTTAGCTTGTCATATCATCATTCAGTGCAATTTAAATTGTTTTATCTTTCTTCTATATTAGTTAAGCTATGGACGATTGATACGGAGAACATCAAGTGTTGGACATTATAAGTGAGGGTAGAGAATATTACTGTGGGGCAGACGACGGTGGACTAGATAATGGCTCACAATATCTAAACTTTTCTGGTGAGGGAATAGAGGTAGAAAAAAGAGACGAAGAATGCGATGACGGCTTAACAAAGTCCGGTGAGGTATATTAAGCATCTGGTGATCACTAGTAGATGCATTTATTGATTTATATATATATATATAAATATATATATATTTATATTAACAATGTTTCTTCTCTTAGACCATCGCATCGAGCCAATCTTCTAAAAGGAAAATAGGCCTGGCCAGTAAGATGGCCGATGGTGCGAATCTCACAATTTATGTAATCTGTAACGATGGCCAACTATTAGAGCCCAAAGCACATGTGGTTGCATTTGTACATCAGTCTGGAGTTATTGTTAGGGACAAGATCCTGATCACCACTTAACAATGGAATAAGCAAGCAAAAGGAAAGGAAGTTGGAGTTGCTTTTCTCAACGAATGATCCAAAAATTGTGTTTGGGAAGAGATCATGTCACGTTTCACCCTAAAAGTCTTGGATACTGCTGAGATCATAGAGAAAATGACGTTAAAAGTCAAGTAATGGACTCTCAAGAAGATGGCCACACAATTCCAGAACCATAAGAAAACATTATACCAAAACTATCACAAGGAAAAAAACACCAGACTTCACTGGCCCGCTAGAGAAGTGGTAAGATAACTGGGACGCATTTGTGGAGTACAAGGAATCAGAAGAATAAGGAAAATACTGCAAAAACGAAATATCACCATAATATGGGGACATGTGGCTACAAGAGTGCCATGCCTAAGTGGGATGGAGCTGAAAAAGTCCTGCTTGCTAAAGGGATCACTCCAGCTACACATGATTGGCCCTTGAGGCCAATAAATTGGTTACTTGGGCATGGGGCATCGTATGGCCCACAAACATGAGACATTATTGCGAAAAAATAAATTTCTGAACCCAAGAATGAACTTGTTAAGGTAATGAAATAGGTTCAAGAGGGAAAGTTCCATCCCGAGAGAAAGAATGATGAGTTGACAAAGGCCCTTAGGAATCGTGAACACGAAGGACGAACACAAGGCCTTGGACCTTATTTTCTATGGAAGACTAGGTTTTATGAGGACATTGAAACTTATAGAAGCCAATCGATAAAAACAAAGTGGCAATAGAAGGAGGAGGCAGAGCGGTTGGCGAAGGCTTAAAGAAAGAATGATTAATTTCAAGCCATGTTGGAGTGGCAACAGGAGTAGATTAATGAACTTAGAGAACATAGCCGATAGAAAATCCTGCATTCGATAGTACGGTCAGCCCATCTCAGCGGAAAAGTAGTGTGTCTTCCACGGAGGTCCATGCTGATGATGCACTAATGATCAAGGATGCATCGGGGAAATATGGTGCAATGATGGATCACTTCCCTGTGGATGAAGTCAAGCAGAAGACGAGTTGTGAGCTAGGTGTGACACTAAAGAACATATCCATGAAGGCGGCGGTTAGCTTTTCTTTACCTTGTGCACCGGGCGCAAACTACCATGGCCGTCAGATTCCACCTGGCTATGCTTCATTATATGAAAAGAGGAAAGCATCATGATTCTAGGTTGGGTGCCAAGGCCATCATCTCCTCCGAGAAGTAATCCATCACCTCCAAGGACACCGTATCCTCTAAGTAGAGAAGTCCACCACCTCCAAATCCACCCGCCCCGAGAGGCACCGCAGCGCAAGTCTATCTCAATCTCTGGCGCCTCAGCCGACTCTGCCCACTAAGGGCATATCCACTAGGCCGACCCATCCAGTCACCCCAAACGGTTCGTTCTGTCCGTGATATGGGCACGACGGAGGAGGTGCAGCCCAATTTCAGGACTCCACCGAGCTAGGCGTGTCTTTGTAATTTAATAATTAGTTTTTATTATTCCTGGTTATGTCGTGGGCCAATTAGATTTTATTATGTGTGTGGGCTTGGTTTAGGCTTGTCACAAAAGTCAAGTCATGGCCCATTAGTGGGGCGCCCCCAGCCCTCATATAAGGAGCTGGTCGAGTTAGGGTTTAGGGAGTTTAGCTGTTTAGTCTAAAAACTATATTGTGCTCCACCGTGTATCATCCCTCCGGGGACGGCCATACCGTTTATCGGATTCTAGAGATTGCTGCGGAGGTTCTTGTGTTCATCAAGGATTATCGAGCTGTGGTTTTGAGGCGTATTGTTTATCAATACGTTGCTTGCTGGATTGATTCCTCTTCTTCAGGTTGCGTTCATCGCGTAAATGGGAGATTATCTACCGGGTTGGCTCGCTGTGAAAGATCGGGACAAAACTAAAGGATCATCGGGACGATCCGTATCATGTGGTATCAGAGCCCAGTGTTGATCACGGCGAGTATTTGATCTGCGGATTGTTGTTCGACAGTTGACAGTTTTCAGATTAGGGTGGAGTTTGCTGGTTGTTCGTCGTTGAGAGGAGATTGCATCGAGTTTTCGTTTCCGATCTACCAGATCCGATCGGTGCAAGGAGAAAGAAAGAACGAAGAGAAAAAAAAGAGGAAGCGATCGGCCGCCGCCAGGCACGCGTGGCTCGATCGGCGCGCTCGGCCATCTCGTTCGCCTCGCGTCCCTGCGTGAAGATCGCCGTGCGCCTGCGTTAGCCTCGATCGCCCATGCGTGGAGCTGAGTCGTGGGCCGGCCCAACAATACAATTGGTCGCCACCAGGATCCGGCCGCGTGCGTGAGTTTGCCTGCGCCCGCTCGATCCAAGTGCTCGTCTACCACTCGCGGTTACGCACGCGCGCTGCTGCCCTTGATCTGTGCACACGTGGACCACAAGGAGTGTGTTGTGTGGATTCTTTTTGCGTTGGAAAAAGGAAAAACGGAAAAAAAAGGAAAGATATCGATTCGGATCAGAAAAATTGAACGGTCATTTGGTTTGCGTCAGAATACGTGAACTGATTGAAGCTCTATTTCTGCTGCCGCCCAGTTGCTGCACTGATTTGGACAGAAACCTATACCAGAATTCGTTTGTTTTGTCCAGAATTTTTTTGGTGCAGCTTCGATTTGTTTCAAATAGTCTACGGATATCACCAAATAGTCTATGGAGAAAGTTTTTCTTTTAAGGATTAATATGGGAATAGCAAGGAAAATTCGTAAGCTAGACAGAGCGGATGATGTGTTCGTTGACTTCACTACTATTGTCGTGGGATCGTCACTTAATTCTACGGATATAAAATGGAAGTTGGACAGTTCTGCCACATATGCGGAGTTTAGTTCTTGGAGGTCCGACATAGATGGTGGTTTCGCAAAATGTCGTTCTATCGATTCCAAGTTTGGTGGTCGCATTGAATTTGCTCTTGCACATCGGCGTGTGGATGAGACTGTGGCTAGTTGGTGGAAGGAAGAGAATACCGCAAAGGGCATAACAACACCTAGTTGGGCAGATTTGAAGCAATTTCTGCACAACAGATTTTGGGAGAAGTCCAAGGAGTTGGACAAGGTGGTTAGTTCTGAGGATGATGTACCATTGAGTGGGCTGAATTTGCAACTCAAGAAAGTATAAGGAGATGCTTGCATGGCAGTTGATAGAGGTCAGCGATGGAATTTATTTCAGGCGCAGTGCATGATCAAGGGCAAAGCATGCAAGTTGATGATTGACAGTAGTAGCTACTGTAATGGCATTAGCAAGATAGTTGTGGAAGCGTTGGGTTTGTCCAAATTGCGTATTCCAGAACCGAGGCATGTTGAGTGGCTGAATAGCTGCGGTATGATAAATATTACTCGTAAGGTGCGTGTGTCATTTACAGTTGGTGACTATGTTGATGAGGTGGAGTGCAATGTGTTGCCATTGGAGGTATGTGGACTGTTACTTGGACGTCCATGGCAGTATGATCGCAATGTTACTCATGTTGGAAGAGCAAATGCATATTCTTTTATGCATGATGGCAAACATCAGACTTTGAAGCCTATGCAGGATGATCACATAAAGTCTCATGTGGAGCTGGTGGTACATAAGGAGAAGGTGCGCAAGGCTAAGTCAAAATATGGGCTAGCCAAGGTGCCGGATGGAGAGCATGATGCACAGTACGACAATGTTGATATTGCTTCAGCTATGCCTGTAGATGACAAGCCAGTGGGACTTGTTAGTGACAAGCCAGTTGAGGTGCATTCTCTTATTGCTGAGAGGAAGGATGTTGCAACATGTGTTCAAAAGGTTGTTTGTGTTGACACAGGTGTTCAGACGGATGATATATGTGCTCCTGATGTTCCAGTGCATGTGGTGCAGCGGGGTCACAAGAGCAGTTTTGTTAGCGTGAGGCATTTTGTTGGGACAGTAGTGCGGATGCATACAGGCAACGATGGACGTGTTCGTCAATTGTGTGGCCCGGGCATTACTCATATTTTGCAGGGTCGTGCAAAGCAGGTTCATGTTCAACACCGCAATGTTCCAGCAAGAGTTGAGAAGAAGAAGATGATGGCGCCTAGGTCCAAGCTCGTATGGAGACGCAAGGAGGTGCAGGCGCCAAGGACGGTTTCAAGTCAAGCAAGCCGAGAGGGAGGATGTGGAGTGGAAGGCAAGCAAGACTTTAATATGGAGAAGACGCGTGAAGCTTTTGTTCATATCACACCACCTTTCCGACCCGACCCGCACGCGTTGGGGACAACGCTTCTTGAAGGGGGGAGGATGATATGGGCACGACGGAGGAGGTGCAGCCCAATTTCAGGACTCCACCAAGCTAGGCGTGTCTTTGTAATTTAATAATTAGTTTTTATTATTCCTCATCATGTCGTGGGCCAATTAGATTTTATTATGTGTGTGGGCTTGGTTTGGGCTTGTCCAACCAAGTCAAGTCGCGGCCCATTAGTGGGGCGCCCCCAGCCCTCATATAAGGAGCTGGTCGAGTTAGGGTTTAGGGAGTTCAACTGTTTAGTCTAAAAACTATATTGTGCTCCACCGTGTATCATCCCTCCGGGGACGGCGATACCGTATCAGATTCTAGAGATTGCTGCGGAGGTTCTTGTGTTCATCAAGGATTATCGAGCTGTGGTTTTGAGGTGTGTTGTTTATCAATACGTTACTTGCTGGATTGATTCCTCTTCTTCAGGTTGCGTTCATCGCGTAATTGGGAGATTATCTACCGGGTTGACTCGCTGTGAAAGATCGGGACAAAACTAAAGGATCATCGGGACGATCCGTATCAGTCCGTTTGGGTCGGGCCGTGGTAGATTTGGGGAGGGGGTCTGGCCTGTCCGGCCAGCCGCACCCAGCGGCGTTACCCATTTGTCCACACTTGGCAAACTCTGGCAAGCGGTGGCCACCGCTGGCAAGAAATTTCATATGTTCGCAAATTTTGTGACAAAATAAATTTTGGAAAGCAAATAAACTAGACTAGGTAACCAAATTGAAATAGTGCTTACATATAAATAGTTCAGGCTCACATGTTCGATAGAAAACAACTAAAACTTCATTCATATTACATGAAACAAATAATGGATTAAATGTTGGGGTTTCCCACATGAGCCCATATATGCTCAACCAAATCTAGTTGAAGTCGTTCATGGATTTGTCTGTGACGCAAATTTTCATGCACTTGCATGAAATATTCCCAAGACGCTAGACCTTCGTCTAGCTCAACCAAATGACCCTGAAAGTCCCAGCCTTGGTCCAAGATGCCGACCTCGATGATCCTGTTGTGTATAATGACACAAGTAGTCATCACATCCCACATCATCTCTGTGCTCTAGGTTCTAGCAGGGTACCGAACAATAGCCCACCTTGACTAAAGCACATCAAATCCTCGCCCCACATCCTTCCTAGCGGCCTCTTGCTCTTTCGCAAACCTCTTGCATTTATCATCTCTAGGATTGTGGATTGTCTTCACAAAGGTGGCCTAGGAGGGGTAGATACCGTCAGCTAGATAGTAACCCATATCATATGGATTTACATTGATCTGAAAAGAAATCTATGGGGCATTGCCTTCTTCCAGCCTAGAAAACACCAAAGACCACTACAGCACATTGATGTCATTGTTTGATCCAGCCAAGCCAAAAAAGGAGTGCCAAATCCATAGATCATGTGATGCAACATCCTATAGTATGACGGTGCACCCCTCTGCACGCCCTTTGATCTGCCCTTGCCAACCAAAGGGATAGTTCTTCCACTGACAATGCATGTACTCGATGCTGCCAAGCATACCAGGAAACCCCTTTCTCTCACCGATGGACAAAAGGCGGGCAATGTCTTCGGTGTTTGGCTCTCTCAGGCAAACTTTGCCAAACACCACAATATCCACATTGCAAAACAGGTACATATCCTCATGGCATGTGGACCCGCTCATGCGCATGTAGTGGTTGAGGAGGTCACTAGGCACTCCATATGCAAGCTACCGAATGGCAACAGAACATTTTTGGTAAGAGGAGAATCCAATCATACCAGTACAATTGTACTTGGCCTCGAAGTAGTTATCGTACTCCATCACCCCATTGAGAATTTGCAAGAACATGTCCCTCAACATCTGATAGCGGTGACGGAATGCCTTCTCTTTGTAGATTGGATCAGTTGGATGGAAATAGTCCTTGTAAAGGCGTATGTGGCCTTCTTCTCAGTCTCACTCCTGGTTGGCTTCATGCCACTTGGACGAGCCACCTCTGCGCGGGGGAAGGAGGTAGTGGTCGTGCACCATCTGTGCAGCTGCTAGTAGAATCTTGGTCTGACCGTCGGACTCCTCCTCGGACGATAACTCCACGAAATTCTTGTAGAAGAACTCCATTTTGGGCATGAATTGGATGACCGAATATGAGGGAGTCATAGATTGTGCCAAAAGGACTGTCACGCTCAAAACACCAGAAGGGAAAAGCATCCGTATCAAGTCAACGTTTGTACTTAAGGAAATTATGGTGAATTCTCTTAAGGGGGTTATCTTGGAGGATGTACCCATTGTGAAGGAGTATCTAGATGTCTTTCTAGAAGAATTAACAGGGATGCCTCCCGACCATTATATTGAGTTTCTTATTGACTTGATGCCGTGAACAGGGTCGATAGCCAATAGACCATACAAGATGGATGTGGACGAGTTGAAGGAACTCAAGAAACATCTTAGGGAGCAATTAGACAGGGGATTCATTCAATCAAGCACGTCATCTTGGGGAGCACCCGTCTTATTCATGGAAAATAAGGATGAAACGAAGAGGCTAGTTGTGGATTACCACTCGTTGAATGAAGTGACAATCAAGAACAAGTATACTCTACCGAACATCAACGATCTATTTGATCAGTTAAAGGGAGCTAGTGTGTTCTCAAAGATCGATCTGTGATCAGGTTACTTTCAGCTGAAGATACGAGAACAGGATGTGCCCAAAACAGCATTCACCACAAGATATGGGTTGTATGAGTATACCGTGATGTCGTTTGGTCTAACCAATTCCTCGATGTACTTCATGACCATGATGAACAAGGTGTTCATGGAGTATTTGGACAAGTTTATCGTGGTGTTCATAGATGATATACTTATATACTCCAAGGATGAGAAGAAATATGAGAGGCATATGCGCCTAATTATGGAAAATCTAAGAGAACACAAGTTCTATGCCAAGTTCAGAAAATGTGAGTTCTAGTTAAATGAAGTGGGTTTCCTTGGTCATGTTGTGTTGGCAAAAGGAGTTGACGTAGACCCCAGTAAGGTAGCTTCCTTGACTGAATGGGAGTCGTCTAAGAATGTGAGAGATATTAGGAGTTTCTTGGGCCTCGCATGATATTACCGGAGGTTCATTGAATACTTTTCCAAGATAGCGAAACCAATGATAGAACTGTTGAAAAAGGAAAAGAGGTTTCTATGGACCGAGGCATGTGAAGCCGGTTTTTAGGAGTTGAAGAAATGCCTTGTAGCGGCACCAGTTCTGTGTCTGCCTGATATCCAAAAGAATTTCCAAGTCTATTATGACGCTTCTCGGCAAGGACTTGGTAGTGTACTGATGCAAGATGGTAAGGTAGTATCTTATGCCTCTCGCCAGCTTAAGAACCATGAACACAACTACCCCACTCATGATTTGGAACTTGCGTCCGTGGTGCATGCACTCAAGGTATGGAGACACTACCTCATGGGAAAACATTGTGATGTGTTCACGGATCATAACAGTTTGAAATACATCTTCACCCAAAAGGAGTTAAATATGAGGCAAAGGAGATGGCTTGAACTCATTAAGGATTATGACTTGGATTTGTAGTACCACCCCGGAAAGGCTAATGTAGTAGCTAATGCCTTAAGTCATAAGGTTTATGTGAATGGACTTACCGCGGGGAACTTCCAAAGGATTTATGCAAGCAATTTAAAGATTTTAGGCTGGAAATAGTTCTGTAAGGACACATAGCAGCTATGGAAATAGTGTCTATGCTTCAAGAGAGAATCAAAGAAGCACAAAAGGGATACAAAGAGTTTGAGGAAATAAGATCCAAAATAAGTGAAGGGAAATCAAAAGGTTTTCATCTGGATGAACAAGGAACCCTTTGGTATGAGAAGCGTTTGAGCGTTCCCAATGATCCCGATATCAGGAAGTTAATTTTTCAAGAGTCTCACGACTCAGCATACTCAATTCATCAGGGTAACACAAAAATGTACACGGATGTGAAGGATAGATTCTGGTGGAAAAAATTTGAAAAGGGATATTGCCGAGTATATTTCTATGTTTGGCATGTGCAATAGAGTTAAGGCCGAGCATCAGAAACCGGCAGGATTGCTGCAACCATTGCCTATACCCGACTGGAAGTGGGACAAGGTAGGCATGGACTTTATCACGGGATTGCCCCAGACTCGTTCTGGATTGTTGGGCCACGCAGAGGTAAAACAAAACTTTTTCCTCTAACGTGGTGATCCCAAGATCTAGCTGAGGTAGAAGGCCACGAGGTTTACCACTAGACGCGCAGTTGCGGATTACTGATGAAGCGCGTCAGTTGATGCAGTGCAGTCCTCACGATCCGATCGTCCTGGTGCTGATCGGACAGCACCTCTGCCGGTATCCACACGTACAAGGAGGAGCGCCGGCGGCGAACTGCTAGGTTCGTTACGGCGGCTGGACTGCTGTGGAGCTAGGGTTTCCAACACATGGAATAACCTAACCGAATAACGATTAACCTTTCTGGGTTACTGTGCTCCACAATATATAGGGAGTGAACGTGGGCTCTGCTCACGCGACCCATTCACTAAAGCCCATATAACACTAGTCACCGTGAGTCCAACTCACTAACTCAGTCCTAATCTGGTTTAGGTCCAACCCAACCAAATTACAGATTCGGATCCAATCCGAACTTGCTCCCGCTCTTAAGTGTGTGACCCCGCAGGCTCATGGTTACTTGGACACGATTAGAGTCCGACTCACAATCGATCAATCGGCATCGGCTCCTAGCAGAACTTTCCGATTCCCAAGTACCAAAGAGTCATGACGACTTGCCTTTCCAATGCGACTTACGTCTGAGTCCCTTTTGCCTCACGATATACCTTGTCAGACTATAGGCGAATATATGTCATCCCTTAAATAGTCCGACTCTCTTCTCGATCCGAGATAAGTGATTCACCCGACTAACTATTAGCCGATCGCCTCGGTTAACACTTAACCGAGTCGTGCATGGCCATGCTTTCCGAATCATATCTCACGAGAGGGCCCAGAGAATATCTCTCCGAGTGGAGGGGCAAAATCCCATCTTGGTTATCCACATCACGCAGCTTGATTCTCAGTCGACCCGAACCCTGCCTTTATAACTGCCCAGTTACGGATCAGCGTTTGACAGAACCTAAGTCGGTGATCCTCAACTCGGACTATGCAACAACCTCAGGTCTAAGGATTACATTGATTGAGATATACAAATGACAACTAGTTCGTTGTACCTCAATATGGGTCAATCCGACTCGCTAAACTCTTTAGCCGAATCTGTGTAAGTTGGAATAGCATCTCCATGCCCATGACAAGTGGAACCGAGTCATCAAGCCAACTTTCACATTGGTCTAAGTCGTGTGTCCAGCACAACCTCAATGACCAAGGATATTTAGTATAAACAACATGAATGCATAGTTCCACAACCGAATCACATATTCAATGATACACATCAGATGTTCATACAAGGACTACTTAATATCCTTATGAATACAATGGGAAAACTCATCATACATGATTGCCTCTAGGGCATATTCCCAACAGTCTCCCACTTGCACTAGAGTCAATCTTCCGACATCACATGTCTAAGCATCTAATGCCCATGGCTCTCAGGTGCGCCTCATGCTTTGGCTGTGGTAACGGCTTTGTCAACGGATCCGCAATATTTGCATCCGTGTGTACCTTGCATAACTTGATATCACCCTGATCCACGAACTGGCGAACTAGGTGGTACCGCATGAGTATGTGCTTGTTCTTCTGGTGTTGTCTAGGTTCCTTGGCTTGTGCAATAGCACCATTGTTGTCACAATACACGTCCAACGGATTGGACGAGCCCTGAACCACACCAAGATCCATGAGGAAATTCCTCATCCAAACAGCTTCCTTTGCTGCCTCCGAGGCGGCAATATACTCAGCCTCTGTTGTAGACGCAGACACAGTCTCTTGCTTGGAACTTTTCCAGCTCACAGCACCTCCGTTTATAATAAACACGTATCCGGATTGCGAGCGAGAATCATCAGAGTCGGTGAGATAACTCGCATCCGTGTAACCCTTTACACTGAGTTCATCTTCACCACCATAAACCAAGAACATATCCTTAGTCCTTCTCAAGTACTTTAGGATATTTTTAGCCGCTGTCCAGTGGATCTCTCCAGGATCAGCCTGGTATCTGCTCACAACACTTAGAGCATAGGAAACATCCGGCCTAGTACAAATCATGGCGTACATGATGGATCCAACTGCAGAAGCATATGGAATCGCACTCATCCGACTTCGCTCATCAGTTGTCGAAGGACACTGAGTCTTGCTAAGTTTTACACCATGGGACATCGGTAAGAACCCTTTCTTAGACGATTCCATGTTGAACTTCTTCAACACTTTGTCCAAATAAGTACTCTGACTCAATCTAATGAGCCTCCTTGATCTATCTCTATAGATCCGGATTCCGAGGATGTATGTTGCCTCACCCAAGTCTTTCATTGAGAAACTCCTTTCTAATGATTCCTTGGTTTCTTGCAACATCTGGACATCATTTCCAATCAGTAATATGTCATCCACATATAAGATTAGAAAATTTACTTTGCTCCCACTAAACTTCTTGTACAAACAAGAATCATGATCACTCTTGATGAAGCCAAACGATTTGACTACCTCATCAAAGCGAATATTCCAACTCCGAGATGCTTGCTTCAACCCATAAATGGATTTCTAAAGTTTGCATACCCTGTCAGCATTAGCCGGATCGACAAAACCCTCGGGCTGTATCATATACACGTCCTCGGTTAAATTTCCGTTAAGGAAAGCCGTTTTGACATCCATCTGCCATATCTCATAGTCGAAATAGGCTGCTATAGCTAACATGATCCGAACTGATTTAAGCATCGCTACGGGCGAGAAAGTCTCGTCGTAATCAACTCCTTGAACTTGTCGGAACCCCTTCGCGACAAGGCGTGCTTTATAGATGGAAACATTTCCATCCATATCAGTTTTCTTCTTAAAGACCCATTTGCACTCGACGGGTCTTGCACCGTCTGGCAAATCAACCAAGTTCCAAACTTGATTTTCATCCATGGACTTTAACTCGGATCTCATGGCTCCAAGCCATGACTCGGAATCAGATCCCACCATCGCTTCCGAATAATTTGCCGGCTCATCACTGTCTAACAGTAACACATCACGAACACTTCGTAATCTTGCCGATCTTCGTAGTACATGTGCGGCTGTCGGCTCAGCTGCCACGATCGGCTCATCCTCCAAGGTTTTTGCCGACTCGCTACTTGCCGACTCCTCTCGAATTTCTTCGAGTTGCACCATGCTCCCACTTACTCTCCGACTGAGAAACTCTTTCTCAACGAAGACACCGTTCCGAGCGACAAACACTTTTCCCTCTTCTCGGTTGTAGAAGTAGTAACCCAAGGTTTCCCTCGGATACCCCACGAAAATACACTTATCCGACTTGGCTGTAAGCTTGTCCGACTGAAGTCGCTTGACAAATGCTTCACAACCCCAAATCTTAAGAAAAGACAAACTCGGCTTTTTGCCTGTCCACATCTCATGCGGTGTCTTCTCTACCGACTTTGATGGTACTTTGTTTAGTGTGAACGCCGCTGTTTCTAGACAATAACCCCAAAATGATAAAGGCAGATCTGTCCGACTCATCATTGATCGTACCATGTCCAACAAGGTCCGATTCCGCCTTTCCGAAACACCATTCCTTTGTGGCGTTCCTGGCGGAGTAAGTTGAGGAACTATTCCACAACTTTTCAGATGGTCATCAAACTCATGGCTCATGTACTCGCCTCCTCGGTCCGACCGAAGAAACTTTATTTTCTTGCCGAGTTGATTCTGTGCTTCATTCTGGAATTCTTTGAACTTTTCAAAGGCTTCCGACTTATGTTTCATCAAGTAGATATATCCATACCTACTCAAATCATCAGTGAAGGTAATGAAGTACTCATAACCACCCCTGGCTGTCGTGCTCATTGGTCCACATACATCACTATGTACTAGTCCCAACAAGTCGGACGCTCTTTCGCAACTCTTTGCAAAAGGTGTCTTGGTCATTTTGCCGAGTAGGCAAGATTCGCATGTCTCGAACGACTCCAAGTCGAACGAAGTTAGGAGTCCATCATCATGGAGTTTCTTCATGCGTTTCCAACTTATATGACCAAGCCGACAGTGCCAAAAGTAAGTCATATTCAGATCATTTGGTTTCAACCTTTTAACATTTATGTTATAAACCGACTCACCATCAAGATTCAAAATAAATAACCCGTCCTGGACGGGTGCAAAGCCGTGAAACATATCATTCAAATACAAAGAACAATGATTATTCTTGATATTCGACTCATAGCCTTGCCTCATCAAACATGAAGCAGAAATAATGTTTCGACTGAGCACTGGAACATAATAACAATTATTTAGTTCCATAATGAATCCGGAAGGTAAATGAAGTTGCATCGTGCCGACTTCCAACGCAGCAACTCTTGCTTTGTTGCCGACTCGAATATCAACCTCGCCTCTTGCTACGCTCCTAGTTCTTACCAGTCCCTGCAACGAGTTGCAGATGTGAATAACTGATCCGGTATCATATACCCAAGAACTATTAGGTGCATCAGCAAGATATATGTCTATAACATTGCAAACAAGTGTACCTGAGTCGGAAGTCATACCTCCACTCTTGGCTTTGTCGGCCAAGTACTTGCTGCAGTTCCTCTTCCAGTGACCATCCGCCTTGCAGTAGAAGCAAGTGGGTCCGGCTGAAGGAGATGGTTTAGTCCCTGAGGAAGCGCTTGGGACCGGGTCCTGAGCCTGCTTTCCTCCTGACTTAGCCTTCTTCTTAGTCCAAGAACTCTTCTTGAACTTAGCCTTATTCTGCACCATCAACACTTGACTGGTGCCCTTCTTGAGATCCGCCTGTGCCTGCTTGAGCATCCCATGCAATTCAGTGAGCTTCTTATCCATACCATGCATGTGGTAGTTCGAAATGAACTGCCCATATGCACTAGGAAGAGAGTTCAGAATTATATCCGTAGCGAACTCTTCGCTTATGGGGTAGCCAAGCCTCTCCAGAGACTGCACGTAACCAACCATTTTGATCACATGCGGACTCAGTGGATCACCATCCTTAAGCTTGCAACTCAGCAAAGCCTGAGAGACTTGATACCTCTCAGTCTTCGCCTGAGCCTGGAACATACTTTTGAGGCTTTCGATCATATCGTAGGCCTCAACATGCTCGAACTGCTTTTGCAAGTCCGGTTCCATGTGAGCAAGCATAAGACAGCTAATATCCGTGGACTCATCCTTAGCCCGACGGTAGGCATTGGTGGCTGCGACAATCGCATTCTCATTCGGCTCATCTGGAAGTGGGTTGTCTAGGACATGGTCCTTCTTTTCTTGTTTGAGAACAATTCTCAGATTTCGATACCAGTTGGTAAAATTAGTGTCGTTCAGTTTATCTTTCTCAAGAATGGTTCTCAACGCAAAACCGGATATCTGAGAGTGACTGCTACTTGGTGCCATGATCTACAACAGAAAATATGCAAAACACTTAAGACATGTATTCATAAAAGAGCAAGCATATTAAACATTTTAATATTTTATGCTCCCACTAGAACCAACACACCCTCCGATGGTTACTTAGTGATTCAGGATCCTAAATAAGCAAGTCGGCTAGTGAGCTTTAGCATCACCGCTAGCCGCCAAGTGATCTAGGTAGACAACTCCTTGTCAATCGCATCTTATGCGACTCCTGTTGGACGGGTGGCATCACATGCCCCGGCTCCCATCCGACCTTTCCCCGAGTCCCACAACCGTTGTGATAGACCCGTCTAGCTTACCGAGTGTTTCTGCAGTAAGAGTCCGACTCGAACCCACCTAGTCGGAAAGAATTGGCAGCACCTCAATTTTATGAGCCCACTACCAAAAATGTCCGACTTGTGATGGTGCAAACACTGGCGGGAAAACCGACTAGACCTTCTTTGAGGGATTAAATTTTACCGACTATCTAATAGAGGTAAAACAGAGACATAACAATAACACAAAATAAAGCAATTATAATGTGAAATGGTATGGCTCTCTTCATGGCGATCTCCATCTCCACAAAGCCTGTAATTCGACTCGTGCCAACTCTTGTCACTTGTCGTCTTACACCATGTCGCCGACATGTACAATGCCTTGCATGCCTTCCCGGTTCTCCAAACAGCTACACTAGCTAAGTAAAGTAGATTACATGGAGAATCCGACACGCAGGTCGTTATACAATAAAATGACAGCACCTAGGCTCCAGCCGGCTGACAAAAACCGTGATTCGCAGATCACGTATGGATTACACACATACATCACATGCACATGAACCATACCATTCACAACTTCCTGCAAAAACAAGTTATGCATAGATACAATATCTACCGGCGTTGTGAAACTCGCAACGACATCTAAGGCGCTACGACAGGGCGAAGCCGGCAGTCCCGCTAGCCGGATAGCGGGCGGGGATCGAAAACGTAGATCTCATCTACGATCCGAACATGGATTCCGACCATCGTTCCGATTCGATCAAACTCTTTGATCTTCGATCACCGCTTCTGGATTTACGTGTCACAGTCTACCCCGATGGCGGAAGCCGACCGGTAGGGGTATGTCGTTCCACGACCTCAGCAGTATGATCACGGAAATCAGATCTACCATTCCCCAAGTACAGTTGATCCAATCAACCTCGTACAAAACCGATCTATCTCATAGATCGACCACCAAAACAGCACATAGATCTCATCTATAGCCTACCGCATATCACATATGCAAGATCTCGAGCCTAAAACCAGAAGCTATCGCTCTGATACCACTGTTGGGCCACGCAGAGGTAAAACAAAACTTTTTCCTCTAACGTGGTGATCCCAAGATCTAGCTGAGGTAGAAGGCCACGAGGTTTACCACTAGACGCGCAGTTGCGGATTACTGATGAAGCGCGTCAGTTGATGCAGTGCAGTCCTCACGATCCGATCGTCCTGGTGCTGATCGTACAGCACCTCTGCCGGTATCCACACGTACAAGGAGGAGCGCCGGCGGCGAACTGCTAGGTTCGTTACGGCGGCTGGACTGCTGTGGAGCTAGGGTTTCCAACACATGGAATAACCTAACCGAATAACGATTAACCTTTCTGGGTTACTGTGCTCCACAATATATAGGGAGTGAACGTGGGCTCTGCTCACGCGACCCATTCACTAAAGCCCATATAACACTAGTCACCGTGAGTCCAACTCACTAACTCAGTCCTAATCTGGTTTAGGTCCAACCCAACCAAATTACAGATTCGGATCCAATCCGAACTTGCTCCCGCTCTTAAGTGTGTGACCCCGCAGGCTCATGGTTACTTGGACACGATTAGAGTCCGACTCACAATCGATCAATCGGCATCGGCTCCTAGCAGAACTTGCCGATTCCCAAGTACCAAAGAGTCATGACGACTTGCCTTTCCAATGCGACTTACGTCTGAGTCCCTTTTGCCTCACGATATACCTTGTCAGACTATAGGCGAATATATGTCATCCCTTAAATAGTCCGACTCTCTTCTCGATCCGAGATAAGTGATTCACCCGACTAACTATTAGCCGATCGCCTCGGTTAACACTTAACCGAGTCGTGCATGGCCATGCTTTCCGAATCATATCTCACGAGAGGGCCCAGAGAATATCTCTCCGAGTGGAGGGGCAAAATCCCATCTTGGTTATCCACATCACGCAGCTTGATTCTCAGTCGACCCGAACCCTGCCTTTATAACTGCCCAGTTACGGATCAGCGTTTGACAGAACCTAAGTCGGTGATCCTCAACTCGGACTATGCAATAACCTCAGGTCTAAGGATTACATTGATTGAGATATACAAATGACAACTAGTTCGTTGTACCTCAATATGGGTCAATCCGACTCGCTAAACTCTTTAGCCGAATCTGTGTAAGTTGGAATAGCATCTCCATGCCCATGACAAGTGGAACCGAGTCATCAAGCCAACTTTCACATTGGTCTAAATTGTGTGTCCAGCACAATCTCAATGACCAAGGATATTTAGTACAAACAACATGAATGCATAGTTCCACAACTGAATCACATATTCAATGATACACATCAGATGTTTATACAAGGACTACTTAATAACCTTATGAATACAATGGGAAATATCATCACACATGTTCCGTAGAGGAGAAGTTGCTTATCAGTTGGAGTTACCGAGAGGACTAACCGTTCATGATGTGTTTCATGTGTCACAACTAAAGAAGTGCCACCCAGGAATGGGCGAAACTCCGCTGAGATACATAATACCCCTAGATGAGGTGCAGTTGGAAAACGATATCAGATATGAGGAAAATCCCATCAAAATATTGGAAACAGACGAGAGTTTTACCCATACCAAGACTACAAGATTTTGCAAAGTCCAATGGAATCACCATTCCGAGGAAGAAGCCATGTGGCAATGTGAAGAAGATTTGAAGACGGAACACCCACACCTGTTTGCTAGCCAACCTAAATCTCGAGGACGAGATTCTTCTTAAGGGGGGTAGGTTTGTAACATCCCATTTTTTGTATATTAAGTTGTTACTAGAAGCATGCATCATATCATTTGCATCATGGCATCACACAAATTTAAGTGCATCAAAACCCTTCTCCCCAAAACCTAATTTGTTTTTCTCATATAGCCCTATAAAGACAAAAGGAGGTTATATAAACCAAATCTTCAAAAGGTTATGCAAAAGATTATTTTTTATAATCCTAAGTTGATCTCTTCCTTTTTACGAATTTTTAAAGAATAGTTTCACTAAATTTGAAGTTGTTATGCAAAAGTTATTAAAGAAAATGTAAAACATGAAATAATAAAAGTATAAAAAAACCTATCTATCTTAACCTAAACGAGCGAGCCTGTGCCAGCCTGCACTAAATCACTACAAGGAATCTGGCTATATATGACCCTCCATTTTCATCACATAATCGTCATAGTAGTCCGTTTATGACGACTCTATGACGATTTTGAGATCGTCAAAGGCTGGGCGTCGCAAATAAACTATAATGACGTTTTTGGCAAAATCGTCGTAACCGTCTATGATGATATTGGATCGTCATAACGTGTCTATGACGATTCAATATCGACATGGACCATCTAGCCAGGCCATGTCAGATCCTACGTGGCCGATCCTACGTGGCAAAATTATGACGAATTGAAATCGTCGTAGTGTGAATTTAGCCTGGTCCATTCTGATTGCTTACATGGGCCAAGCCCATTAATTCAGCCTTTTTCTTTCTAAGCCATGACCTTTTAAGAATGAATTTTTTTTAGGCTTTGGCCTTTTTACGTCCATTTATTTTTCTATTATCAGCCTTTTTATGCAGAATTGTATGGCTTTTAAATAGTGCAATAATGTTTGGGCCTTGGTCTATTTAGGTTCAGTAGCCCAATTAATGGAACAAACACATATTATATAAGATAATTTACCCAGTATATATACAATGAAACAGTAGATAGAATCTAAATAACTACAAATATTTGACAACACCATTTGAATTCCAGAACACCATGACGTACATCTAGGTTCACATCTCACACAACAAAATTACTACACATAGAAGTACTACCCCTGTTCAGGATCGATCCTCGAAATGCGCGGGTTAGCTGGATCGATCCCCGGTAGCTCACCGGCAGCCTGCCCCCACCAGAAGCTCGTCGGAATCGACTGGTGGCAGCTCGCCCCCACCCAACAGGGGCAGAGCATCAACCAGGGTAGTAGAGAGCACCTCCAGGCTTCTCCTCGCTGGTGTAACACCGCGGTTCTGAAAAGACCGTGGCTTCTATGTGACATGCCAATCCCTGGATCGGTTCATTGGCCCATAATAGAATAAGATGAATAACATAGCAAAATATCCGTGTATCATAAATATCGAAGATCCAGAGTACCATTATTACAATAAAAGCTTAGCCCAAGGCTAGCTCAAATTATTCAGGTAGCAACATAAATAAAGTAAATCCTCCATTCTTCAAATTGCCCACAAGTGAACAAGTGCCGAGTGGAGTACTCTGGCCTATATCGATTACTCAGAACCGGAATATCCTGCAACATGAAACATAGCAGCCCCGAAGGGTCAATACATGGAATGTATGGCAAGTAGAGCTAGTAATGGAGACAATAGTACTAACATCTACATGCATATTTGGCAAGTGGAGCTGTGTCTGGCTTGCATTTGCAAATACCTTTGTCCTACTTTCATAAACCGTTTTTGATTTTCTTCGAAAAGATCCCAATTAAGTTAACCCAACAATATTAAAACAATTACAAAATTAGAATGAGCGAGAAACATGTCATGGAATCAATATCAAGCAACTCAGTTGTCCATAACCGGGGACACGGCTAATCGATTAGATGATACACCCTGCAGGGGTTAGTACACTTTACCCATATGACTTGGCCAGCCCAGCTCGTACCATCACTCTTATTTTGGGTGATGATAGGGAGAAGTCCAAGAAGAGACTGTTCGGGAAGTAGCTCCCCAATCCCAACACGCACCGGTCCATCCTACCAAAATTCTACATCTTTGGATACGCGGATTCGGTTTACCACAACCTACTAAGTCCAACCAACCGCCCATTTTATTATTGGCACATGGTTGTACACGTAAGCTACCAAATAAAGAAGCCAATCAATTTCTCTAGATACCTGGGTGCCTTTCCGCAATGAAACCACCAAAAATTATCAATACCATCACACCCAGGAGATTCATTGATTAAGTTGTTTTAGTTTTCACAAACCAAAACTTTTAGAAACAAGTCTCAGTGATGTAACCCAGCCCTCGTTCAACATAGCATGGCTAAGCACATCTACCAACGGTGGTTCATCTACAAGGGAGGTCCTACCACATAATAGGACATAGCATAGCGATAGTATCATCCTACACATGCGTCTACAAAATACACGACAATGCATAGAAAATAGTAGGACAATATCATGAACAAAATAGCATCTACTTGTCTTGGTTGTAGCGGTCGGAAGAACAATCCACACACGAGCAAGCGTTGCACTCGTCACAATCTACACGATACAATTGCAATCATAAACAAGCAATCCACAAGCATATGCAACAAGGATGATGTATGAATGCATGCATGACAAGTGGATCGGTGCTACATCTGCACCTCATAATAGAAATCAGTAGTGGTACTGATTTCATGCATGGAAAATAGTTTTAGCGCAAGGAAAACTAATATGCAAAATATAATACTCAAAACTAGAGTTAGAAACCAATTAATTCACTACCGGTAGTAAACTGTTTTTAAAATCTTGGGAAAAATCTACAGTATGGGCATTGCTATTTAGAAACAGTACCAATTGGAATTACTCAAAAAGGAATTATAAAACTCCCTGAATAATTAAAACACTGCAGAACGCCACTAGACAGTTTCTGCAGAAGTTTTTACTATAAGCCTACCCTTTTAATTCACGATGAGATTCCCCTCGTTCTACTGAATCCAGGGACATATTATACGCAATTTTTGGAGTTACAGATATTTTTCTACGAATTAGTTACTCCAAAAAGGCCATTAAATCATTTAATTAAATTGTACTAAATCTTGCTGCAAAAGTGTGAAACAATGGTACAGAAAGATTTTACACGACTTACTGAACCTACACATATTTTATTTGCAATTTTTGGCCCAGCGGATTAATTTCTACGCAATTTACAAGTTTCTACCGAAATCTGCCAACTAAATCGATTAAAGAAAATACCCAGTCAACTGTGTCTGTTGACTGGTCCACGTGGCTGCTGACTGGGCCTCTGACTAGTCAACGCCCGGGGGCTGACCGGTCAACGGCCGATCTGGACCGCTGATCTGAGATCCAACGGTCCCAACAGATGGCGGCTGCGGACTCACCGGAGACGAACGGCGGCGAGCTCGGGACGGTGGCGGCGATCGGCTCCGGCGACGGCGGTTCCTGCGCGGAGGGGAAAACGGTCAGCGCGGAATGGTGGCGGTCGCGACGGCGGCGCGAGGCGGCGAGCGGCGGCGCGCGCAGGCGGGGCGAGCGGTGTGCGGGCGCAGCGCGCGAGGCGGCGGCGCGAGGCGCGCAGGGCGGCGATGCGCTGGCGCGTGCGTGCGCGCGCGGAGGCGCTGGCGCGCGGGGCGGCTGCAGCGGCGGCGCGGCGCAGAGGGTGGCGTGCGAGCGGCGGGCGCGCGCGAGCTGGCGCGCGGGCGCGGGTGCGGGTGGCGGCAGCGAGCAGCGGCGGGCGGAGGCGCGCGGCTGCGAGCAGGGCGGCGGCGGCGGCTTACCTCGAGGCGGCGGCGGCGGGTTCCAGGGAGGCGGGGTCGGGCGCGGGGACCGAGGCGCGGTGGGAGAGGCGGCGGCGGCTGGGTGCGGGGATCGAGGCGCGGTGGGGTCCAGCCCTTTTATGGGGGGCCCCACGCGGGGTCCTACCCGGACTCGGCGAAGTCGGCGCCGATTTTTTGATCTTTTAATAAAACGGCCGTAACTTTTCCGTACGAGCTCCGAATCGGGCGATTTTTGTTCCTAATTTTTTGTAAAAATGAGGGGAACAACCTAGGGTAAAGGGTTGAGTGAAACCACTAGGCTACAAGGGTGGACAACACAAGTCCTACTAAAGCCTCCCGCAGGAGCCTCGTAGTAAAGTAGGGTAGGATTTAGAAAATAGTGTTTTGCCGAATCTTTTCAATCGATGGTTTTGCATGGAAGAGTATGATGCAATGATATGAATGATATGCAGAACCAAATCTAAAATTTGGGATGTGACAAGACTAACCCCCTTAAGATGAATCTCGTCCCCGAGATTCGGCGGCTAGCAAATAGGTGTGGGTAGTCCTCTCGGATGTCATCCTCACGCTCCCAAGTGGCTTCCTCTTCAGTGTGGTGGCTCCACAGTACCTTGCAAAACCTGATCATCTTGGTACGGGTAATCCTCTCCGCTATCTCCAGAATCTTGACCGGTTTCTCCTCATAGGTCAAGTCATTCTCAAGCTGAACCTCCTCTAGCGGTACAGTGTCTCTCAATGGTGTATCTACCATCTCCGGATGGCACTTCTTCAGCTGTGACACGTGGAACACATTGTGAACAGCGGACAGAGCCTCTGGCAACTCCAACTAATAAGAAACTTCTCCTTTGCGTGCTAATACCCGATACGGTCCAATAAATCAAGGTGCCAGCTTACCCTTAATTCCAAATCTCTTGATTCCACGAAGTGGCGACACTCTGAGGTATGCTCTATCGCCTATCTCATACACCACTTCCTTGCGCTTGGCGTCAGCATAGCTCTTCTGCCTTGATTGTGCTACCTTCAGCCTGTCCCCAATCAAGGTGACCTTATCCTCAGTGTCCTTGATCAAATCAGGCCCAAACAACTGACGTTCTCCTACTCCATCCCATACCAATGGTGTACGGCACCGTTTCCCATACAGTACATCAAACGGTGACGTCTTGATGCTGGTTTGATAGCTGTTGTTGTAGGAAAACTCAGCATATGGCAAATTCTCATCCCAACTAGAACCATGAGCCAAAGCGCAAGCTCTCAGCATGTCCTCCAAAATCTGATTCACCCTCTCGGTCTGTCCATCAGTCTGTGGGTGAAACGCTGTGCTAAACTCCAACCTAGTACCAAGTGACTCGTGCAGCTGGCGCCAGAAGTGTGAGGTAAATTGGGTGCCTCTATCAGATACGGTACTCTTGGGAACTCCATGTAGGCACACAATTCTGTCCATATAAATCTTGGACAACTTTGCACTCGTATAGGTCGTCTTTACCGGTATAAAGTGGGCTACCTTGGTCAAATGGTCGACCACTACCCAAATGGAGTCATAACCTGACCTGGTCCTGGGCAATCCTGTGATAAAATCCATTCCCACTCTATCCCACTTCCAATCCGGCATGGGCAATGGCTGTAGCAATCCTGCTGGCTTCTGGTGTTCCGCTTTCACTCGGCTACATACACCACATAGGGCAATATGCTCCACGATGTCTCCCTTCATGTTGTTCCACCAGAATCTGTCCCTTAGGTCCATATACATCTTCGTATTGCCCGGATGTATGGAATACGGCGAGTCATGAGCTTCCTGCAGAATCAACTTCCTTATCTCGGGATCATTGGGAACGCACAAACGATCTCCATACCATAAGGTTCCTTGCTCATCCTCGCGGAATTCCCTTGCTCGACCCTCCTTCATCTTTTCCCTTATTTCATCTATCTCTTTGTCTCCCACTTGAGCCTTCCTGATTATGTCATGTAGCGTTGTTTGGACTTCCATTGCTGCCAAGTATCCTTCAGACACTACCTCCAGTCTAAGGTCCTTGAATTGCTTGCACAAATCTTCGGGTAGTTCCCCAATTGTCAATCCATTGGCATAAACCTTCCGGCTCAGAGCATCTGCTACTACATTGGCCTTTCCTGGGTGGTATTGTAGATTCATATCATAGTCCTTGATAAGTTCCAACCATCTCCTTTGCCTCATGTTCAGTTCCTTCTGTGTAAATATGTACTTCAGACTCTTGTGGTCGGTGTACACATCACAGTGTTTTCCCATTAAATAATGTCTCCATACCTTGAGCGCATGAACCACTGACGCTAACTCCAAGTCGTGCGTAGGGTAATTTCGCTCATGGTGCTTGAGTTGTCGCGAGGCATATGACACTACTCTCCCATCTTGCATCAGCACACTCCCAAGTCCCTGTCGAGAAGCATCACAGTACACTTGGAAATCCTTCTGAAGATCTGGTAAACACAGAACGGGTGCGGTCACTAGTCGACACTTCAGTTCCTGAAAGCTGGCTTCACATACGTCTGACCATTCAAACTTCCTCTCCTTCTTTAGAAGTTCGGTCATCGGCTTAGCAATCTTGGAGAAGTTTTCAATGAACCTCCTGTAATATCTAGCAAGTCCCAAAAAGCTTCGTATCTCTCCTGCATTCTTGGGTGCTTCCCACTCAGTTACTGCAGTCACCTTGCTTGGATCAACAGCGACTCCTTCTCCTGACACTACGTGTCCAAGAAACCCAACGGTGTTAAGCCAGAATTCACACTTGCTGAATTTGGCATACAGCTTGTGTTCACTCAGCTTCTCCATAATCAGTCGCAGATGTTTCTCATGCTCGGCATCATCCTTGGAATATATCAGTATGTCGTCAATAAACACCACCACGAACTTTTCCAAGTACTCCATAAATACCTTGTTCATCATGGTCATGAAATATGCCGGGGCATTCGTTAGTCCAAAAGACATAACTGTATACTCATATAAACCATACCTAGTGGTGAAGGCGGTTTTTGGTACGTCCTCCTCCCGGATCTTCAATTGGAAGTAGCCTGATCGCAGATCAATCTTGCTGAACACCTTCGCTCCTTCCAGTTGATCAAACAAATCATTTATGTTTGGCAGAGGGTACTTGTTCTTGATGGTTACTTCATTCAGCGAGCGGTAGTCCACCACTAATCTCTTGCTGCTGTCTTTCTTCTCCACAAACAGAACAGGTGCTCCCCATGACGACGAACTAGGCTGAATGAATCCCTTGTCCAACTGCTCCTTCAGCTGCTTCTTCAATTCCTTCAGCTCATCCACATCCATCTTGTATGGTTTCTTTGCTATAGGTCCTGTTCTAGGCATCAAGTCGATAAGAAACTCCACTTCCCTGTCAGGTGGCATTCCTGGCAGCTCTTCCGGAAACACGTCAGGGTAATCCCTAATCACTGGCACAATATCCATGCTAACCCCCTTAAGAGAATTCAGCTTACACCTTCCCGGTTGCACTGCCGACTTGAATCTAATCCTCTTACCATCCGGGGTTTTGAGTGAAACAGCTCGTTGTGCACAATCTATGTGTCCCTCATGCATAGACATCCAATCCATACCCAGAATAACATCCAACCCCTGTGATTCCAACACTACCAAATGTGCACTGAAATTGTGTGTTCCAATCCTCACAGTTAAGTCGCGGCATCCCGCGCTAGCTATCATATCTCCTCCAGGTGAACTCACTCTAATAGACCCTTTCATAGACTCAGTATGTAACTTATACTTATCCACAAATGCTCTTGATATGAATGAATGAGATGCACCAGTATCGAAAAGTATAAGTGCAGGGTGAGTGTTGATTGGAAACTTACCAATCACAAGGTCAGGCTCATCTGGAATCTCCTCCACATTCATGTGGTTCACTGTGGCCTTCTCGTTGTTGGTTGGCTTCAGTCCTTTCCTCTCCGGACAGTTGTCAGCATAGTGTCCCTTCTGTTTACACTTGAAGCATGTCACCTCACTCAGATCCTTCTTCACAAAGCTGCGATCGCGGTTGCGGTCATGTCCACCGTGTCCTCCGGAGTGGTGAGAGTGTCCTCCCTTGTGGCTGTGGTGGTTGCTCCTATGATTGTCATGATGATGCCCAACGCCTGCATGGTGGTGGCGGTCATGGCTCCCATGGTCACTTCCTCCATGCTTGGAGTATCCATCATAAGAAGTGCGAGACTTGTGGTGAGAACCAGAGTGGTGATTATTGCTATTTCTCTTGCGGTTCTCCACCTGTTTGTGCTTCCCTTCCAAGATTCTGGCCTTGTCCATAAGCTCCTGGAAAGTAGGGCAGTAAACCACCAGTAGCTGCACTGAAAGCTCATCACTGAGGCCATCCAGGAATCTCTCCCTCCTTTTTGCATCAGTGTCCACATCCTCAGGTGCATAACGGGACAGGTTGTTGAACTCCTCAATGTACTCAGCCACGGTGCGGTTGGTTTGGTGCAAGTTGCGGAACTCCTTCCTCTTCAGGCTCAGAACTCCTGAAGACACGTGGTTGGTCCTGAAACCTTCCTCGAACATTGCCCAAGTCACGGTGTCCAGCGGGTGGGTGATCTGAAAGGTGTCCCACGAAGAAGCGGCTGGTCCCTCCAGTAGGTGAGCGGCAAACCTCACTTTCTCAGCATCGGTGCATCCAACAGTTACCAGATCCTTGTTGACTGAACGCAACCAGTCGAGAGCAACCATTGGCTCCGTTGCAGTAAAGAACTTAGCTGGCCTTAGCCTCAGAAATCTGGTGAGAGCATCTCCCTGAGGCTGGTTGTTCCCATTGTTGGTGTTGTTCTGAGCTTCCATGAACTGAGTCATAACTTGGGTCAGCTGTGCCTGAGCTGCCATGAGCTGCTCCAACTCAGTGGGTTGACGGCGAGGAGGCATCTGCGGTTCAGCACAGGTAAGTTTAGAAAGAATCAACTACGATAATAGGATTCTACCCATGCATATGATCAATCAACAACAAACAATAGCAGACAATCACAAGCAAGCAACACATCAACAACAAGTGATCCAGCAACATCCCGGGGTTATCCTAGCAGTATATACCTACTGAAATAGTTTTACAAGAGTTGGCATTGGTTAACTAAGCAGTTGATCAACTAAACAGCAAAAACAGCAATCTGTCAGAACAGTCCAGCAGCGTTCACGAATTTTTCTACCTGACTTAGGCTCGTCAGAAAATTTAGCTGATTTTTGCACATACAGTACAGAGAGTTTCGAATCAGCCCAATTTCTTTCAGATTTTTCCCAGTTACCAGAAAAATATTAAAAATCGTACAGTACTGTTGTATCAGCAGAAAACTGCAGCGAAAATAACACAGATGTTAACCAAACTTGCCATAACTCTTCCATAAAATTCGCACAAATAATTCCTGGGACATTGGAGTACACAAATAAGCAACTAATCACTCTTAAACTAACAGAAACTAAGTTTCACATCGATCGAGACTAATCCTAACGAATTTACCTAACGAGGACTAATTGGTGGACTTCTATCTACTTCTTGAAGAGGTTGCGGTAGGTCCTTGCACTCATGCGTTGGCGCTTCGGTCCACGGTTCAACCATGGCAGCGGAGTATACACCTCTCCTGAGTCATCACTCGAAATCTCAAACTCCACCTCTTCTGGATCCTCCTCTTCTTCTTCACTCTCAGCTGCAACTGCTACAGCTTCATCTCCTCCACCATCCTCGTCCCCATCATCATCATCCTCGTCCTCATCATCATCATCGTTCCCACTGTCATCATCATCCCCATTGTTGCCATCATCTCCATTGTCATCATCAGAGGGTGGATTCAGCGGTGCTTGGAGAGCGGCAATCTGGGCTGTCATAGCTTCAATAGTTTGATCCCTTTCCTGGACGGTCCCTTGCAACTGTTGTATGTTCTGGGTGTTCTCCTGCACCGTACCATGAAGATGAGCTATGGTTGCATCTCTAGCTATCAGGGCATTCTCCAGAACTCCCACGGCTTCATGCAAGGTGTCAATCTCCTGTCCTTGGACCACCATACCGTTGCTAGCAAAATCTGCAATCTCCTTTATCATCATCACTTTCTCAGCTAGAGCTCCATTCTCCCTTTCCATGTCTTCTATGTGCCTCCGACGGGGCGGCATGTTGTTTCTGTCGCCCGTGGTAACCACAATGTGCCCATCTTCATCACGCCTCCCATAGTCACGGTAGGGTGAATCTGCTGGCAGTAGGTGTCGGACATGATGGCACTGGCGAGACAGGGCTTCATGGATGGCCAAGTTGATTCCAAGTCCCCAGTTGCAGTATGTCTTGGTGTAGATCAGGTGCACAGGGTTTGGCAAGACGGCATCCCTGAATATGAAGGTAGTGATATCCCATGCATCCTCTCCATATCCATAGGTGTACAACCTTCTTCCCTTGAACATGGGCAGTGGCAATCCCAATGACTGCGAGAGTTGTGCTAACTGCCTTGCAAAGGGCCTTGGTGACTCCATGGTTGCATACTCAGTCCTGACTTCTCCCATCTATCAATTAAAGAGGAAAGTGTGAGGATAGCATATGATATGAATTTACGAGGGTGAAAGGCATAAGATGAAAGACAGAGTTAATATAGGCTTTAGTAAATCTAAGGCTTCCTAATCCAATCCTAGGTCACGATCCTACAGTCGACACACGGGCTCTAATACCATCTTGTAACATCGCGGTTCTGAAAAGACCGTGGCTTCTATGTGACATGCCAATCCATGGATCGGTTCATTGGCCCACAATAGAATGAGATGAATAACATAGCAAAATATCCGTGTATCATAAATATCGAAGATCCAGAGTACCATTATTACAATAAAAGCTTTGCCCAAGGCTAGCTCAAATTATTCAGGTAGCAACATAAATAAAGTAAATCCTCCATTCTTCAAATTGCCCACAAGTGAACAAGTGCCGAGTGGAGTACCGTGGCCTATATCGATTACTTAGAATCGGAATATCCTGCAACATGAAACGTAGCAGCCCCGAAGGGTCAATACATGGAATGTATGGCAAGTAGAGCTAGTAATGGAGACAATAGTACTAACATCTACATGCATATTTGGCAAGTGGAGCTGTGTCTGGCTTGCATTTGCAAATACCTTTGTCCTACTTTCATAAACAGTTTTTGATTTTCTTCGAAAAGATCCCAATTAAGTTAACCCAACAATATTAAAACAATTACGAAATTAGAATGAGCGAGAAACATGTCATGGAATCAATATCAAGCAACTCAGTTGTCCATAACCGGGGACACGGCTAATCGATTAGATTATACACCCTGCAGGGGTTAGTACACTTTACCCATGTGACTTGGCCAGCCCAGCTCGTACCATCACTCTCATTTTGGGTGATGATAGGGAGAAGTACAAGAAGAGACTGTTCGGGAAGTAGCTCCCCAATCCCGACGCGCACCGGTCCAACCTACCAAAATTCTACATCTCTGGATACGCGGGTTCGGTTTACCTCAACCTACTAAGTCCAACCAACCGCCCATTTCATTATTGGCACATGGTTGTTGTAGGGTTCGCAGCATAGAAAACAAAAAATTTCCTACGATGTGAACTATATACCAAGATCTATCTACTAGATACAAACAACGGGCGGATGTATATCCGTAGAGAACATACCCTTGAAGACCGAAAAAGCTTAACGAGTTCAACTCATGGTTGATGTAGACGATCTCTTACCGATCTCAAGATCGAGAGGAAGTCCTAGCGCCGCAAAACAGCAGCGCATCCGTGCTCGCACACACGTTCGAGGCACCGAGCAACCTCCGCCTCCTCGCTCCAGCGATGCAGCGGAATCACAACTCTTTCTTGCCGAATAGCCACCGGGAACATGTATCTCGCTAGTCCGAGACCATGGGGAATAAATTCTAGAGGGGGAGAGAGATCCTTCACGAGGAGGTGTGAGAGACAAGTGAGGAGGGGGGCTCCTTTTATAGGAGGAGGGAGGGGCACCCAAGGAGGTGGCGCCGGCCATGGGGGCTGCCCCCTCCCCTCCTTCATTCATGTGGGTGGACACTCCACTCACAAAATTCCCTTTAAATTTCCTCCACTCAAAAGTCCACTCAAATTCCCATTAAATTTCCACCAAATTTAATGCAAACTCTCATTAAATAAAACTCTTTTATTTTATTCAGAATTTTGTCAATTACTTTAATGACAAACATTCACAAATAACCCCTTGCTATAATTCTATTTCACATGCATAACCACTTTATGCAATTTCACCCGAAAACCTGTTTCGGTATCTAGTGAAATAAATTTCTGCGCTTGTTCATTCTTTCGGCATGAAACATTTGCTCCAATTGGATGTCGGTGTCTCTTAAGTGTGTCACCCTACGGTTCGTGAATAATGCGGACATGATCGAGACCCCTCTCGGATCAATAATCAGAAGCGGGATCTGGAGACCCATACTGACTCCCACACATTCAACGATGACTTTCTTGTGATCGTCGGAACCTTTTATGCTAGTATCTTAATCCCTTTGTTTCACGATATATTACATGTCCGAGATTCGATCATCGGTATCTCCATACCTAGTTTGATCTCGTTACCGACATGCACTCTTTTCTCGTTCCCGTGATATAACATACTAGTGATCAAATCACTTGCTTGCAAGCTAATCAATGTGATATCACCGAGAGGGCCCAGAGTATATCTATCCGTCATCGGGATGAACAAATTCCACTCTCGATCCATGAGCCTCAACATAACACTTTATTAGTTTTGAATCCATCTTTATAATCACCCTGTTACGGTGTGACGTTTGATGTTATCAAGAAACTCTTCCGGTGTTAGTGATTGACATGATCTCATGGTCTAAGGATTAGGATCACTTCGTAAGTTGTTATAGCAATATAAACTCAATGACTTTGATCGTAATGCTATACTTCGGATGAATGTTCATCACACCATTACACTAATGTTGTGATCCCGTTATTAACAACATCCAATGTCCATGATCAGGAAACCTTGATCATCTTGTTAATCAACGAGCTAGTTTATGAGAGAGGCATAACTAGGAACTTTCTGTTTGTTTATTAAACACACATGTATTAACGTTTCCGTATTAATACAATTATAGCATGCAAAATAAACATCTATCATATACTTGGAATACACATAATAAACACTTTATTATTGCCTCTCAGGGCATATTCCCTTCAGTCTCCCACTTGCACTAGAGACAATAATCTAGTTACATAGTGATAAATCTAACACCCATTGAGTTCTGGTGTTGATCATGTTTTGCTCTAGGGAGAGTTTTAGTCAACGGATCTGCTACATTGAGATCCGTATGTACTTTACAAATCTTTATATCCCCATCCTTGACATGCTCGCGGATGGAGTGAAACCGGCGCTTAATATGCATGGAATGCTTGTGAGACCTTGGCTCTTTGGCATTGGCAATGGCACCATTGTTGTCACAATAGATCACCATTGGGTCCAACGCGTTTGCCACCACTCCTAGTTCGGATATGAACTCCTTCATCCAAACTGCTTCCTGAGCCGCTTCTGAAGCAGCAACATATTCGTCCTCCGTTGTTGATCCCGCTACCACAGGTTGTTTGGAGCTCCTCCAACTAACCGCTCCGCCATTCATGAGAAATACGTATCCGGATTGAGACTTAGAGTCATCCGGATCGGTGTCAAAGCTAGCGTCGACATAACACTTAGCGACGAGCTCTTCTTCACCTCCGTATACAATAAACATATCCTTAGTTCTTCGTAAGTACTTAAGGATATTCTTGACCGCTATCCAGTGTTCCGAACCTGGATCCGATTGGTACCTACTAGTCAAACTAATAGAATGTGCCACATCCGGTCTTGTACATAGCATGGCGTACATTATAGAGCCCATGGCTGAAGCATAGGGGACTTTGTCCATTATCTCTCTTTCTTCCGCCGAAACCGGACTTTGAGTCTTACTCAATGTCTTGCCTTGCAACATAGGTAAGAACCCCTTCTTACTTCCGTCCATTTTAAACTTCTTTAAAATCTTATCAAGGTATGTACTTTGCGATAGCCTATTAGGCGCCTAGATCTATCTCTATAGATCTTTATGCCTAATATGTATGACGCTTCACCTAGGTCCTTCATTGAAAATTTGTTGTTTAGATAACTTTTAACACTGTTTAAAAGATCTATATCATTTCCGATCAATAATATTTCATCCACATATAATATCAGAAATGCCACATTGCTCCCACTCACTTTCTTGTAAATACAAGCTTCTCCATAAGTTTGGACAAATCCAAACTCTTTGATCACCTCATCAAAGCGGAGATTCCAACTTCGTGATGCTTGCTTCAATCCATAGATGGATCGCTGAAGCTTGCACACCTTGTTAGCATCCTTAGGATCGACAAAACCCTTTGGTTGTATCATATACAACTCTTCTTCAATATTACCATTGAGAAACACGGTTTTGACATCCATCTGCCATATCTCATAATCGAAATATGCAGCAATTGCTAACATAATCCTAACTGACTTTAGCATCGCTACAGGAGAGAAAGTGTAGGGGTCCCAACCCAATAAGGTAGTTTCCTTTTGCCACCAGTGGCCTACTGGATTAGTGCTCACCAAGATGGAGTATTGGCAGATTGAGAATGTGACGAAGTCTTTCCAAAAGGTCCTCTCATACATCATTGCTAGCTTTGTCTTCAGCCCCCATGAAGCATTCCAGATCCCCATGTCCAGTAACTAAAGACAATGTATGGGTTTTCCTAATGTATTTGACTAAGCCAGAGCCATAATAGCATGTGGTTGCACACGAAAGCCACAATTGGAGAAGCATGCTTGATCTCTAAGTTTCCTAGGTGGTTTTCTTTTGGAGCACAACACAAAGTGATTGCCATAGACATGGTTCCCTTTTGTTGCCACCTTCTCCAAAACTTAAAGTAGCCTCCACCTAGGTGGTTCATTGAGTCCTTGTTTTATTATGTAAAACACAAGTCCTTTTCTCAACCTTTGTAAATCTCAACATGTATCTCTTTTTCAAAATATAGCATATAGCATGGCTAAGCATGTACAACTTCAATATTTTCACTAAGGAATATGTAGGGAATCCTATTAGGATTTTAGCATAGCATAAGTATAAAATGTCTTTCATGCATGTTTTCTTAATCCACTAAGTATAATGAAAATAGTAGGACTTTTGTATGATAGTGTAACTTGCCTTTTTGGTAGGGAATGATAGTCACTCCTTGATCTTGCTAGTCTCACACTTTGCTAATTTCACTACAAGTTAATCAAGCAATCATAGTATCAAGTAGCATTCCAAACCAATATACAAACAACATTTCACACACACAAAGCATGGATTCTAAGTCATGTATGGGAACATGCTTAAGATGGTTTTATTTACAAGGAAGGTCTCCACTAGGCTTATAAACTTTGTAAGGTCCAAATTGGTCATTTACCAAAGTGGCAAAGTCATTAGTTAGAGAGTTTGGCTCAAAATCTATTTTAAAATCCATTCAACTTTTTATGTGGTGGAAAATAGTTTTATTAACTCTAAAACCTTTTAAGTTTTCACCAAAAGTTTCTAACTCTCTTAAGATTGGTTGTTTTGGGTCAGTAGCTTTGACTCAACATATTTTCTCAAAATTTTATTCCAAAAACCTTTTTCATAATAAAACCATTATCTTTATTTGGTTAGAATTAGGCTAATTTAATTAATCCATTCTTAATATTTTAAATTTTCATTTCCAAAACCATGGGTTGGTTCCTAGGGTCAGTAAGGTCACTACAAATCATTTTGCAAAGGTTTTGTCATTAAATTCAATTTTAAACCATTTTTATACTCTAAACAAGTATACAAATGTTTCTGCAAATTCAACCAAGCTAACAGATACTATTTTCAAAACTAAGGCCATGGTTAGCTAGGGCTTGTTCTCCTGAATCCAACGACATAAAATTTGTAAAATTTGGACGTGTGGATCCAAAGATATAAGGGTTTGAAGTTTGCAAAAGTTTCTGTTTTTCAAATCTGTTTTAAATCCAATAGGTGACACGCGGCGTGTTTTAACTGGACGATACCGGTTCGGCCGGATCGGGCGATGCTGGCTGTTGGATCAAGTTAGATCGCATGGTCCAGATCACGTACCCCTTCGCGGTTAAGTGATCTATCGGGAGCGTCGGATCGTGATCCTACGGCGCTAACGTGCTCGGCCATTTGCGAGCGGCGCCGGCGGTGGCTAGCGGCGGCGACGGTCAGATAGTGGCGGCGCTGGCGAAACAGGAAACGAGGGAGAGGCTGGCAAGGCTTACCAGGCTCGCAGAGACCTGCTGATGCTCGAGGTGGGGTTGGCTACTCGAGGGGCGCAAGGGGTTGCTGCTAATTGCTCGTCGGAGAAGCTGCGGGCGGCGGTGCTCTCGGGTTGCTGTCGAGGACGATGCTGCAGATCACCAGGAGGTAAACAAAACACATAGTCAGGAGCGCAAGGACACGGCGAAGGTGTGTGCGTGAACGAGAAGGCGCGGGGCGGTCTGGTTCACCTGGGAGACGTCGCCGGAGAAGAAGCAGACACGGCGGTGCTCTGTGCTTGACGATGGCGAGGATTGGGGGCGCCCTAAGACAAACGGGAAGTGCCGTTAGGTTTGTATGAGCTTGGAGATCATCATCGTGTTCTCGGGGAGGAGAGGGGTGACCGGAATTTACCTGCGGAGCTCGTCGGAAAAAGAGGCAGACGGTGGCGACGGTGGTCGAGGTGGTTGCCAACGCTTTGGGTCGCTCGGGGGCAAGCTGGTGCTATGGGGATGATCGCCAGGAGGTGTGGATCACGATAGCATGGTCGAGGAGGCAAGGGGTGGTGAGGGGCTGCCGGAATTGCTGCGACAGCTCTTCGGAGACGGCGGCGGTGCGAGCTCAAATTGTAGCAGCCTCGGGGCAGAGAGGGAGTGGCGAGTGAGGGGAAAGGAGGAGGAAACGCTGGCGATTAATAGGCCATGGTCGCAGCGTGGTTAAGGCGTGGCATTACTGCGAATTGAAGCCGCGACATCAACGGCAGAAACGGCCGGCGTGGTCGTCGCGAGGAAGGAGACGGCTGGAAAGTGGGGTCCGCTGGTCAGTGGGAAAAGAAAGGAGGGAAGGGTCCACCAGTCATTCTCTCAGTGGGTTTGATAACGCGTGCGAATCGTTTTCTTTCGGGGTGAGGGAGCTGGGCTGTTTCTGGGCTTGTTGGGCTGCCTGGGCTGGGTTTGTCCTTTTCCATATTTTTTTCCTGCCTGTTTGTTTTATTCTTTTCTATTTCTATTTTCTGATTTGATATTCAAACAAATGATTCAATCAACAATGCAAACTATTCAAACAATTCAAACTTGTAGTGAGTTTTTGGTTCTGTTTAGTAGCATAAACCAACCTCAAAACAAAATAATAATTTCATTCTTTTTAAGATCCATTCTTTAATTTAAATAAATGGATATTTTGGTTATTTAATAATATAGGGTTTGTTTTAATTAATATAATCTTCATTTAAAATCCAAACACTTTCAAATCTAAATCAATAGGTTTATTTGGAAATAAAGAATATTTGGAAAATTTGTTTAAAACAAAATAACCTCTTATTTTAGGGTCCATTAGTAATTAAATAAAATGGGCCTTTAGTTATTAAATCAAATAGAGTTTGATTCTATTAATAAAATCTTTATTTGAAACCTAAATATTTTCAAAACCAAATCAGTAGGTTTTATTTGGAAATATTAAATACTTGGAAACTTTATTAAATTAAACAAATAAGTTTTTGATGGTTTATAAATGATAGAATCTTTATTGATAAAACTTGGATATTAAATCCTTATTAATTTATTTTTAAAATAAACCTTTGCTAATTTTATTTAGAATAAAAATGTTTTTAATTCCAAAGCTTGGCCAAGGTTTAATTTGGTTTTATAAAATAATCTTTATTTATAAAGTTCTATTTCATTTGAAAACAAATCTTTTCATTTGATTGTTAAAATAATTTCCAATTGTTTCCTTTTATGAAATGTTTATCCTTTTAAAATTTTTTAGGATTTTTATTTAATTAAAAAGGGTTTGAGGTTCCATTTTAATTCAAAAAGTTTCTTCTGGCTCTGAAAATCAAACAAAGTTTTATTTTATTCATTTATTTTCTCATTACAAGATTTGGAAAATCTTGGGATGTGACAGGCTACCACCCTTAAAATAAATCTCGTCCCGAGATTTGGGAAGGTAGGGTTACAAGCAAGTTCAAAACAACTAGGGTACTACCACCCTTAAAAATTTTCAAACAAAAATTACATATTGGCCTTCTTGGGTCCTGGAAAACTTCTCTAAGCAACTTTTGCTTTATTTCTACACTTGACTCAGGGGCCAAGGTTGAGTTTTTCCATAGGTTTGTTCAACTTGTTTTTCATCCTTTCTGGACAGTTGCTTGCATAGTGTCCTGGATTCTTGCAGTTGTAACAATTAATGTCCTTAAGTTCTTTGCGTTGCTCTTGTGGGCAAGTTGCTACATAGTGGCCTGGTTCTTTGCAGTTGTTGCACCACACTTGGTCAAACTCTTTATTCTTCTTGTTCTCTGGGCATCCACTGGAGTAGTGTCCCATTTCTTTACATTTACGACATTGCACAAGGCTCATGTCTTGCTTGGGCTTCTTGATTTTCTTTGATCCTTTGAATTGGGTTGTCTTGTTTGGATGTAGAAGTGGTCCTTTTCCTTTGGTAGACTTGGATCCTTCTTGTTTCCTTTGTTCCACCATGGCATAGATAGGACATAGACCTGGAGTATGATCACTTCCTTCACACAGGTAGCAAGTAGCTTGAGAGGTAGGACATTGTCCAACAGGATGATCTTCTTCACAATTGGGGCATTGTCCTTCATGCTCCTTGGAAGTATGATCCTTGTCTCCACAAATAATGCAAGCTGGGGCTCCATCTAGAACAATATTCTTTTCATCCTTGTTATCATAAACTCTCTTTGGATAGCTTTCTTCTATGCTAATCATTTGATTAGTCACCTTAAGCATCAATTGAGACTGCTCTTCCAAAAACCTTTGCAGTGCTGGATCCTTATCACTATTGTTGACTAGGAACTGAGCTGTTAGTTGGTTCAACTGGTGTTGGGTTGCTATGAGCTCTTTCATGCTATCAGCTTGGTTGGTGTTGGTGTCATCAACCTTGGAGTCCTTTGGAGTAGTCATCTGTTTGGGTTTGAAGGGAGTTTAGAATAGGCAAGATATTTCTAAGGAATTATTTCTAAACACACACATCACAATTCACATAAACAATGTGCATGCAATCAAAAACAGTTATTTCACTCAAACAACAAAGTTCAAGCACATTTTTAGGCATCAAAATATTTTTTTTACACCACATAAGTTGGTGGTTTGACTTTAACTATAAATGGTGGTCCATCTATATGGTTCACTTGTGATCTTTCTTTCCTTCATGATTCTTCTTGTATGAGATCTTGGTTTCCTTGAGAAAAACTCTTGGTTGCAATACTTCAAAGTGGTTGATGATTTCCTTCTTATTTTGCATTCCCTCAGTCTCTAAATCTTGAGCAAGATTTCCTTGTTACACTTGTGGTCCTTAGTAATTTCTAAGTTGGAAGTCCTTGGTGAACATGCTGAAGATGTTGAAGTCATTAGAGTTGAAGAAGTTGATGTCATTAGAGTTGAAGAGGTTGAAGAAGTCCTTTGCACTTGGTGTAGTCTTTGGCCATGGGATAGGTTTTCCATCAAGTTGAAGTAGAAGAGATGTAGAGTTGAAACCAAAATGGTTGAGGAAAGAGTTTACAAGTGTTTTTGTAAATAAGTTTTGGATCAAATACAACTCCTATTTTTCTAAGGGTTTTTGTCCAATCCTAGGGTTTACAAATCCTACAGGCAACACAATGCTCTGATACCATCTGTAGGGGTCCCAACCCAATAAGGTAGGTTCCTCCTGTGTTTACAATGCTAGTCCCTGGATCAATAGCTAGCATCCACAGTTAAGATGTAATATCAAGATACAAAGGTCATAAAATAAATTTATAACCAGGAATAACATAAGTTTATTACATCAAACATAGCTCATTTGGCTATTACATTACATTTGCAGCGGAATAACTATAAGTATGGGTCCATCATCTTCAAAGTACCACAGGCAGATGTTGGTTGTAGATTTTGTAGTCCTAGTCAATCAAACAATCTTCATTTTTAAAACAATCAACCTGCAACATTACAAGTTACAGCCACAAGGGTCAATACATTTTGAATTGTATTGGCAAGTTTCACTTTTATGTATAATAAGAGTGGATCCTATCATTATATGCATATTTGGCTAAGTAGAGTTTAAGGCTTATTTGCATAAAGCAATATTTTATCCTATCTTTGAAAAAGGGTTTTAAAGTCTTTTGTCAAATTTCTTTTCCAAGTTCCTTGAAATCCTTGGTAGAAACTCAAGTGTTCAAGTCCTTGTCAAAATTCCCTTGAGCTACTTGGTAACCCCAAGTGCATCAAGTTTTATAAAATCTCATGAGTTCCTTGGTAAAACCCCAAGTACATCATGTTCTTGAGCACCTTGGTAACCCCAAGTGCAACAAGCTTTACAAAACCTCTTTGAATTCCTTGGTACCCCCAAGTGCATCAAGTTTTTATATTAGAAGTTGGAATGTCGAGATCTCCCATAGTTCAAACTTTAGTTGCTCAGTATTGTCCATAACCGGGGACACGGCTAAGTACTTAGATTTTATTAACTTCTGCAGAAGGAGTACACTTTACCCACATGTCACAATCCCATCCTTTTGCCACCAGTGGCCTACTGGATTAGTGCTCACCAAGATGGAGTACTGGCAGATTGAGAATGTGACGAAGTCTTTCCAAAAGGTCCTCCCATACATCATTGCTAGCTTTGTCTTCAGCCCCCATGAAGCATTCCAGATCCCCATGTCCAGTAACTAAAGACAATGTATGGGTTTTCCTAATGTATTTGACTAAGCCAGAGCCATAATAGCATGTGGTTGCACACGAAAGCCACAATTGGAGAAGCATGCTTGATCTCTAAGTTTCCTAGGTGGTTTTCTTTTGGAGCACAACACAAAGTGATTGCCATAGACATGGTTCCCTTTGTTGCCACCTTCTCCAAAACTTAAAGTAGCCTCCACCTAGGTGGTTCATTGAGTCCTTGTTTTATTATGTAAAACACAAGTCCTTTTCTCAACCTTTGTAAATCTCAACATGTATCTCTTTTTCAAAATATAGCATATAGCATGGCTAAGCATGTACAACTTCAATATTTTCACTAAGGAATATGTAGGGAATCCTATTAGGATTTTAGCATAGCATAAGTATAAAATGTCTTTCATGCATGTTTTCTTAATCCACTAAGTATAATGAAAATAGTAGGACTTTTGTATGATAGTGTAACTTGCCTTTTTGGTAGGGAATGATAGTCACTCCTTGATCTTGCTAGTCTCACACTTTGCTAATTTCACTACAAGTTAATCAAGCAATCATAGTATCAAGTAGCATTCCAAACCAATATACAAACAACATTTCACACACACAAAGCATGGATTCTAAGTCATGTATGGGAACATGCTTAAGATGGTTTTATTTACAAGGAAGGTCTCCACTAGGCTTATAAACTTTGTAAGGTCCAAATTGGTCATTTACCAAAGTGGCAAAGTCATTAGTTAGAGAGTTTGGCTCAAAATCTATTTTAAAATCCATTCAACTTTTTATGTGGTGGAAAATAGTTTTATTAACTCTAAAACCTTTTAAGTTTTCACCAAAAGTTTCTAACTCTCTTAAGATTGGTTGTTTTGGGTCAGTAGCTTTGACTCAACATATTTTCTCAAAATTTTATTCCAAAAACCTTTTTCATAATAAAACCATTATCTTTATTTGGTTAGAATTAGGCTAATTTAATTAATCCATTCTTAATATTTTAAATTTTCATTTCCAAAACCATGGGTTGGTTCCTAGGGTCAGTAAGGTCACTACAAATCATTTTGCAAAGGTTTTGTCATTAAATTCAATTTTAAACCATTTTTATACTCTAAACAAGTATACAAATGTTTCTGCAAATTCAACCAAGCTAACAGATACTATTTTCAAAACTAAGGCCATGGTTAGCTAGGGCTTGTTCTCCTGAATCCAACGACATAAAATTTGTAAAATTTGGACGTGTGGATCCAAAGATATAAGGGTTTGAAGTTTGCAAAAGTTTCTGTTTTTCAAATCTGTTTTAAATCCAATAGGTGACACGCGGCGTGTTTTAACTGGATGATACCGGTTCGGCCGGATCGGGCGATGCTGGCTGTTGGATCAAGTTAGATCGCATGGTCCAGATCACGTACCCCTTCGCGGTTAAGTGATCTATCGGGAGCGTCGGATCGTAATCCTACGGCGCTAACGTGCTCGACCATTTGCGAGCGGCGCCGGCGGTGGCTAGCGGCAGCGACGGTCAGATAGTGGCGGCGCTGGCGAAACAGGAAACGAGGGAGAGGCTGGCAAGGCTTACCAGGCTCGCAGAGACCTGCTGATGCTCGAGGTGGGATTGGCTACTCGAGGGGCGCAAGGGGTTGCTGCTAATTGCTCGTCGGAGAAGCTGCGGGCGGCGGTGCTCTCGGGTTGCTGTCGAGGACGATGCTGCAGATCACCGGGAGGTAAACAAAACACATAGTCAGGAGCGCAAGGACACGGCGAAGGTGTGTGCGTGAACGAGAAGGCGCGGGGCGGTCTGGTTCACCTGGGAGACGTCGCCGGAGAAGAAGCAGACACGGCGGTGCTCTGTGCTTGACGATGGCGAGGATTGGGGGCGCCCTAAGACAAACAGGAAGTGGCGTTAGGTTTGTATGAGCTTGGAGATCATCATCGTGTTTTCGGGGAGGAGAGGGGTGACCGGAATTTACCTGCGGAGCTCGTCGGAAAAAGAGGCAGACGGTGGCGACGGTGGTCGAGGTGGTTGCCAACGCTTTGGGTCGCTCGGGGGCAAGCTGGTGCTATGGGGATGATCGCCAGGAGGTGTGGATCACGAGAGCATGGTCGAGGAGGCAAGGGGTGGTGAGGGGCTGCCGGAATTGCTGCGACAGCTCTTCGGAGACGGCGGCGGTGCGAGCTCAAATTGTAGCAGCCTCGGGGCAGAGAGGGAGTGGCGAGTGAGGGGAAAGGAGGAGGAAACGCTGGCGATTAATAGGCCGTGGTCGCAGCGTGGTTAAGGCGTGGCATTACTGCGAATTGAAGCCGCGACATCAACGGCAGAAACGGCCAGCGTGGTCGTCGCGAGGAAGGAGACGGCTGGGAAAGTGGGGTCCGCTGGTCAGTGGGAAAAGAAAGGAGGGAAGGGTCCACCAGTCATTCTCTCAGTGGGTTTGATAACGCGTGCGAATCGTTTTCTTTCGGGGTGAGGGAGCTGGGCTGTTTCTGGGCTTGTTGGGCTGCCTGGGCTGGGTTTGTCCTTTTCCATATTTTTTTTCCTGCCTGTTTGTTTTATTCTTTTCTATTTCTATTTTCTGATTTGATATTCAAACAAATGATTCAATCAACAATGCAAACTATTCAAACAATTCAAACTTGTAGTGAGTTTTTGGTTCTGTTTAGTAGCATAAACCAACCTCAAAACAAAATAATAATTTCATTCTTTTTAAGATCCATTCTTTAATTTAAATAAATGGATATTTTGGTTATTTAATAATATAGGGTTTGTTTTAATTAATATAATCTTCATTTAAAATCCAAACACTTTCAAATCTAAATCAGTAGGTTTATTTGGAAATAAAGAATATTTGGAAAATTTGTTTAAAACAAAATAACCTCTTATTTTCGGGTCCATTAGTAATTAAATAAAATGGGCCTTTAGTTATTAAATCAAATAGAGTTTGATTCTATTAATAAAATCTTTATTTGAAACCTAAATATTTTCAAAACCAAATCAGTAGGTTTTATTTGGAAATATTAAATACTTGGAAACTTTATTAAATTAAACAAATAAGTTTTTGATGGTTTATAAATGATAGAATCTTTATTGATAAAACTTGGATATTAAATCCTTATTAATTTATTTTTAAAATAAACCTTTGCTAATTTTATTTAGAATAAAAATGTTTTTAATTCCAAAGCTTGGCCAAGGTTTAATTTGGTTTTACAAAATAATCTTTATTTATAAAGTTCTATTTCATTTGAAAACAAATCTTTTCATTTGATTGTTAAAATAATTTCCAATTGTTTCCTTTTATGAAATGTTTATCCTTTTAAATCTTTTTAGGATTTTTATTTAATTAAAAAGGGTTTGAGGTTCCATTTTAATTCAAAAAGTTTCTTCTGGCTCTGAAAATCAAACAAAGTTTTATTTTATTCATTTATTTTCTCATTACAAGATTTGGAAAATCTTGGGATGTGACAGAAAGTCTCATCGTAGTCAACTCCTTGAATTTGTCGAAACCCCTTTGCGACAAGTCGAGCTTTATAGATGGTCACATTACCATCAGCATTAGTTTTCCTTTTGAAAATCCATTTCTTCTCCACGGCCTTTCGGTCGTGAGGTAATTCCACCAAGTTCCAAACTTGATTTTCATACATGGATTCCATCTCGGATTTCATGGCTTCTAACCATTTGTTGGAATCCGGGCTCATCATCGCTTCTTCATACGTCGCAGGGTCATCATTTTCATCAACCATGAAATTCATGACAGGATTTCCGTACAGCTCGGGAGCTGCACGCGTCCTGTTTGACCTGCGAGGTTCGGTAGTACTCTCTTTCGGAGTTTCATGATCATTATCATTAGTTCCCTCTTCAACAGGTGGAGCCAACTCCGGAACAACTTCCGGCGCTGCGCTACTCGCCATACTTTGAAGAGAAGGTTCCACAACCTCTTCGAGTTCTACCTTCCGACTAATCACACCTTTCGCGAGAAACTCTTTCTCTAGAAAGGATCCATTCTTGGCAACAAAAACCTTGCCCTCGGATCTGTGATAGAAGGAATACCCAATAGTTTCTTTAGGGTATCCTATGAAGACGCATTTTTCCGCTTTGGGTTCGAGTTTATCCGGTTGAAGTTTCTTCACATAAACATCGCATCCCCAAACTTTAAGAAATGGCAGCTTAGGTTTGTTTCCAAACCACAATTCATACGGTGTCTTTTCAACAGATTTAGATGGTGCCCGATTTAAAGTGAATGCAGCAGTTTCTAGTGCATAACCCCAAAATGACAACGGCAAGTCCGTCAGAGACATCATAGATCAAACCATATCTAATAAAGTATGATTACGACGTTCCGACACACCATTTCGCTGTGGTGTTCCGGCAGGTGTGATTTGTGAAACAATTCCAAACTCTTTCATGTGAGTGCTAAACTCGTAACTTAGATACTCACCTCCACGGTCGGACCGTAGAAATTTGATCTTTCTATTACGATGATTTTCCACTTCATTCTGAAATTCCTTGAACTTTTCAAAGGTTTCAGACTTGTGTTTCATCAAGTAGATATAACCGTATCTACTCAAATCATCCGTGAAAGTAACAAAATAACGATATCCACCTCGCGCCGACACACTCATTGGACCACATACATCAGAATGTATGATTTCCAATAAATCTGTCGCCCGTTCCATTGAACCGGAAAACGGCGTTCTAGTCATTTCGCCCATAAGGCATGGCTCACATGTATCAAATGATTCATAATCAAGTGATTCCAAAAGTCCATCCGAATGGAGCTTCTTCATGCGTTTAACGCCAATATGACCTAGACGGCAGTGCCACACATATGTGGATATATCATCATTAAGTTTAATCCTTTTAGCATCAACATTATGAATATGTGTAACATTATCATCGATATCTAATAGAAATAAACCATTCATCATCGGTGCATGACCATAAAAGATTTCATTCATATAAATGGAACAACCATTGTTCTCGGATTTAAATGAATAACCACTTCGCATCAAACACGATCCATATACAATGTTCATGCTTAGTGCAGGCACCAGATAACATTTATTCAAGTTTATAACTAATCCCGACGGCAAGTGGAGAGGCAGCGTTCCGACGGCGATCACATCAATGCTTGATCCATTGCCGACACGCATCTTGACCTCACCCCTTGCTAGCGGTCGCTTGTTCCGCAGCTCCTGATTCGAGTTACAAATATTAGCAACTGAACCGGTATCAAATACCCAGGTGCTACTGCGAGCACTAGTCAAGTACACATCAATAACATGTATATCATATATACCTTTGTTTGCCTTGCCGGCCTTCTTGTCTGCCAGATACTTGGGGCAGTTGCGCTTCCAGTGGCCAGTCCCCTTACAATAGTAGCACTCGGAATCAGACTTAGGTCCAACTCGGGGTTTCTTTTCAGGCGCGGCAACAGGCTTGCCGCCCTTACTTCCCTTCCGTTTTCCCTTCTTGTCTTTCTTGAAACCAGTGTTCCTATTGATCATCAACACTTGATGTTCCTTTTTGATCTCCACTTCTGCAGTTTTAAGCATTGACAGAAGCTCGGGGAGAGACTTCTTCATGCCTTGCATATTATAGTTCATCACGAAGCTCTTATAGCTAGGTGGCAGAGACTGCAGAACACGATGGATGCCTAAATCAATGGGAATCGATATTCCCAAGGACACAAGCTTATCGGCGTAACCCGACATCTTGAGTACATGCTCACTAACGGAGCTGTGCTCTTCCATCATGCAGCTAAAGAACTTTTATGAAGCATTGTAGCTCTCTACAGCAGCATGTGTGTCGAAAATCATTTTCAACTCACCCATTATATCAAATGCATTGCCGTTTTCGAAACGCTTTCGAAGTTCCGGCTCTAGCCCATACAATATGCCGCAATGAACTAAGTTGTGGTCCTCCTGACGAGTCTGATAGACATTCTTCTCCTCGTCAGGGGCATCATCTAAAGGTGGGGGGCCTAACGGCGCTTCTAGCACATATTGCTTTTGTGCAGCAGAGAGGAGAATCCTCAAATTCATGGCCCATTCGGTAAAGTTGCTACCGTACGTTGCTAGTTTCTCTTTCTCCATGAACACATTGAAATTAAAAGCAGGTGGTGCCATCTACAACAGAATTTGTAAAGTTTAGACTAAGTGTATGATAGATTGAGTTCAACTAATCTATATTACGAATGAACTCCCACTCAAAAACGACATCCTCGTGCCTTTTTGGTGATTACATGAACCAAATCCACTACACCAAGTCCGATCATCACGTGAGTCGGTATAGCTTCAAAGGCGAGCATCGAATGGGCATCATATCAACTATATGACTCATGCTTAACCTTTCGGTCCGTGTTCTGAGGTCATGTCTGTACATGCTAGGCTCGCCAAGTTAGAACCTTAGTATTCGCGTGTGTAACTGTTTTACACCCGAAATATGGTCGTGGATCCAAGAACACCCAATCATCACGTGATGTCTTGGAGCGACGAAAACATAATCGGTGCATACTAAAGGAAGAACACATTCTTATCTTGATATTTAAATGAGGGATCATCTTATTATGCTAGCAAAGCGCTAAACAAGCAATATAAGATGCTATCAAACATCATATGTTTATTAGTGAAATGATATGGTTCCCGCAGATGATCTCTATCATGTGCATCGTGGTATGATCACTATCATACCTATATGTGTAAATCCAAGGTCTATGGATTTTACACGCTATGTGTGTTGTAAGAGTATCATCTCATACTTCTACTTATAACACTACCATATCATAACACTAGCCCAGCAACAATATAAACTAGACGCCTCTAATTGATCCATTGCAAGTTTTACGTGGCTTAGGGCTTTCGAGATAGAACCGTTCTTACCTACGAACATGAACCACAAAGAGGATAATCAAATTGTTGACAACTCGCTTGCAAAATAGATATTGACTATAGTAGGAGAGACAGACACCCGCTAGCCACTTATGCAAACTAGTTGCATGTCAAGCATGGAACAGGTCTCATGTGCGAGGACATGTAAAGTTTGTCCGGGCCGCTTCATCCCACTATGCCACCAATATCCAAAATTACAACAAAGGAGCAACAACATGATCATCATCGCCCACATACTCATATGTGTACGACCCGTGTAAAGTATCTACGCATAGATCCGGCTCTGATACCACTGTAGGGTTCGCAGCATAGAAAACAAAAATTTTCCTACGATGTGAACTATATACCAAGATCTATCTACTAGATACAAAGAACGGGTGGATGTATATCCATAGAGAACATACCCTTGAAGACCGGCAAAGCTTATCGAGTTCAAATCGTGGTTGATGTAGACAATCTCTTGCCGATCTCAAGATCGAGAGGAAGTCCTAGCGCCGCAAAACAGCAGCGCATCCGTGCTCGCACACACGTTCGAGGCACCGAGCAACCTCCGCCTCCTCGCTCCAGTGATGCAGCGGAAGCACAATTCTTTCTTGCCGAATAGCCACCGGGAACATGTATCTCGCTAGTCCGAGACCATGGGGAATAAATTCTAGAGGGGGAGAGAGATCCTTCACGAGGAGGTGTGAGAGACAAGTGAGGAGGGGGGCTCCTTTTATAGGAGGAGGGAGGGGCACCCAAGGGGGTGGCCGCCGGCCATGGGGGCTGCCCCCTCCCCTCCTTCATTCATGTGGGTGGACACTCCACTCACAAAATTCCCTTTAAATTTCCTCCACTCAAAAGTCCACTCAAATTCCCATTAAATTTCCAACAAATTTAATGCAAACTCTCATTAAATAAAACTCTTTTATTTTATTCAGAATTTTGTCAATTACTTTAATGACAAACATTCACAAATAACCCCTTGCTATAATTCTATTTCACATGCATAACCACTTTATGCAATTTCACCCGAAAACCTGTTTCGATATCTAGTGAAATAAATTCATGCGCTTGTTCATTCTTTCGGCATGAAACATTTGCTCCAATTGGATGTCGGTGTCTCTTAAGTGTGTCACCCTACGGTTCGTGAATAATGCGGACATGATCGAGACACCTCTCGGATCAATAATCAGAAGCGGGATCTGGAGACCCATACTGACTCCCACACATTCAACGATGACTTTCTTGTGATCGTCAGAACCTTTTACGCTAGTATCTTAATCCCTTTGTTTCACGATATATTACATGTCTGATATTCGATCATCGGTATCTCCATACCTAGTTTGATCTCGTTACGGACATGCACTCTTTTCTCGTTCCCGTGATATAACATTCTAGTGATCAAATCACTTGCTTGCAAGCTAATCAATGTGATATCACCGAGAGGGCCCAGAGTATATCTATCCGTCATCGGGATGAACAAATTCCACTCTCGATCCATGAGCCTCAACATAACACTTTATTAGTTCTGAATCCATCTTTATAATCACCCTGTTACGGTGTGATGTTTGATGTTATCAAGAAACTCTTCCGGTGTTAGTGATTGACATGATCTCATGGTCTAAGGATTAGGATCACTTCGTAAGTTGTTATAGCAATATAAACTCAATGACTTTGATCGTAATGCTATACTTCGGATGAATGTTCATCACACCATTACACTAATGTTGTGATCCCGTTATTAACAACATCCAATGTCTATGATCAGGAAACCTTGATCATCTTGTTAATCAACGAGCTAGTTTATGAGAGAGGCATAACTAGGAACTTTCTGTTTGTTTATTAAACACACATGTATTAACGTTTCCGTATTAATACAATTATAGCATGCAAAATAAACATCTATCATATACTTGGAATACACATAATAAACACTTTATTATTGCCTCTCAGGGCATATTCCCTTCAGTTGTACACGTAAGCTACCAAATAAAGAAGCCAATCAATTTCTCTAGATACCTGGGTGCCTTTCCTCAATGAAACCACCAAAAATTATCAATACCATCACACCCAGGAGATTCATTGATTAAGTTGTTTTAGTTTTCACAAACCAAAACTTTTAGGAACAAGTCTCAGTGATGTAACCCAGCCCTCGTTCAACATAGCATGGTTAAGCACATCTACCAACGGTGGTTCATCTACAAGGGAGGTCCTACCACATAATAGGACATAGCATAGCGATAGTATCATCCTACACATGCGTCTACAAAATACACGACAATGCATAGAAAATAGTAGGACAATATCATGAACAAAATAGCATCTACTTGCCTTGGTTGTAGCGGTCGGAAGAACAATCCACACACGAGCAAGCGTTGCACTCGTCACAATCTACACGATACAATTGCAATCATAAACAAGCAATCCACAAGCATATGCAACAAGGATGACGTATGAATGCATGCATGACAAGTGGATTGGTGCTACATCTGCACCTCATAATAGAAATCAGTAGTGGTACGGATTGCATGCATGGAAAATAGTTTTAGCGCAAGGAAAACTATTATGCAAAATATAATACTCAAAACTAGAGTTAGAAACCAATTAATTCACTACCGATAGTAAACTATTTGTAAAATCTTGGGAAAAATCTACAGTATGGGCATTGCTATTTAGAAACAGTACCAATTGGAATTACTCAAAAAGGAATTATAAAACTTCCTGAATAATTAAAACACTGCAGAATTCCACTAGACAGTTTCTGCAGAAGTTTTTACTGTAAGCCTACCCTTTTAATTCACGATGAGATTCCCCTCGTTCTACTGAATCCAGGGACATATTATACGCAATTTTTTGAGTTACAGATCTTTTTCTACGAATTAGTTACTCCAAAAAGGCCATTAACTCATTTAATTAAAATGTACTAAATCTTGCTGCAAAAGTGTGAAAGAATGGTACAGCAAGATTCTACACGACTTACTGAACCTACACATATTTTGTTTGCAATTTTTGGCCCAGCGGATTAATTTCTACGCAATTTACAAGTTTCTACCGAAATCTGCCAACTAAATCGATTAAAGAAAATACCGAGTCAACTGTGTCTGATGACTGGTCCACGTGGCTGCTGACTGGGCGTCTGACTAGTCAACGCCTAGGGGCTGACCGGTCAACGGCCGATCTGGACCGCTAATCTGAGATCCAACGGTCCCAAGAGATGGCGGCTGCGGACTCACCGGAGACGAACGGCGGCGAGCTTGGGACGGTGGCGGCGATCGGCTCCGGCGATGGCGGTTCCTGCGCGGAGGGGAAAACGGTCAGCGCGGAATGGTGGCGGTCAACGCGATGGCGGCGCGAGGCGGCGAGCGGCGGCGCGCGCAGGCGGGGCGAGCGGCGTGCGGGCGCAGCGCGCGAGGCGGTGGCGCGAGGCGCGCAGGGCGGCGGTGCGCTGGCGCGTGCGTGCGCGCGCGGAGGCGCTGGCGCGCGTGACGGCTGCAGCGACGGCGCGGCGCGGAGGGTGGCGTGCGAGCGGCGGGCGCGCGCGAGCTGGCGCGCGGGCGCGGGCGCGGGTGCGGGTGGCGGCGGCGAGCAGCGGCGGGCAGAGGCGCGCGGTTGCGAGCAGGGCGGCGGCGGCGGCTTACCTCGAGGCGGCGGCGGCGGGTTCCAGGGAGGCGGGGTCGGGCGCGGGGACCGAGGCGCGGTGGGAGAGGCGGCGGCGGCTGGGTACGGGGATCGAGGCGCGGTGGGGTCCAGCCCTTTTATGGGGGGCCCCACGCGGGGTCCTACCCGGACTCGGCGAAGTCGGCGCCGATTTTTTGATCTTTGAATAAAACGGCCGTAACTTTTCCGTACGTGCTCCGAATCGGGCGATTTTTGTTCCTAATTTTTTGTAAAAACGAGGGGACAACCTAGGGTCAAGGGTTGAGTGAAACCACTAGGATACAAGGGTGGACAACACAAGTCCTACTAAAGCCTCCCGCAGGAGCCTCGTAGTAAAGTAGGGTAGGATTTAGAAAATAGTGTTTTGCCGAATCTTTTCAATCGATGGTTTTGCATGGAAGAGTATGATGCAATGATATGAATGATATGCAGAACCAAATCTAAAATTTGGGATGTGACAGCTGGACCTCCAGGTTTCTACTCGCTGGCTACTCCGACCTCTAGGTTTCTACTCGCCGGCTCCTCCTGGACCTAAATTTGGCAAAGCATGAATCAATCAAGTTAATGCAAAACTAATTAATAGTCAAGTGCAGTTTCAGGCAATTGCAGTTGAATCACCAAATTTAATCACCATAATTAACAGAATGGTAATAATCACCAAAATTGACATAGTAATCACCAAAATTGTAGAAATAGAAACTTCTCTATATTTATTCTTTAAGATAAATTAATTTCAGAAAACTTCAATAGGCACAAGCTAAGAAGTCCTACATTCAGTGACAAAGTCACAGAGACAAGTTCCATTAAGCACAACAATATAGAACAAAAAATATACGAGGATACAAACTAGTACAAGCAACATATTTTACCATCAGACACTAGTAGAAAACAGGCCTTCCGTCCAGGCCATTAGTCCCGGCTGTGGCTGGGGCCGGGACTAATGGCCCTGGCCGGACGGCCTGAGCCACCCAGAACCATATGTCCCGGTCTGTTAGACCCCATTAGTCCCGGTCTGAGGCTCAAACCAGGAATAAAGGGCCCTGGCCCTGTCTCTCGCTGGGGGAACCCCCTTTAGTCCCGGTTTGTATCTCCAACCGGGACTAGTGTTCTGGACCTATATATACGCATAGCCCTCTCCCCCTCTCAATTTTTTTTTCTGGAGGGAGAGAGTTTTGTTGTGCTATTTTTTTCTTGTTCATACATATGCACTAGAGGTGTTCGGTAAAATGTCCATTAGAGCAATGCAAGTTTAGGTCTCACAAGACAGACATGATATGAGGTGCCCGAGCCACACTTAAGTTTTCTCATCTTTGTTTCCAAGTGCAATAAAAGGTTAGCAACTATTTTCTCGTTAAGACCGTCGTGTGGTACTAATTTTAGCATAGTGTTTGCGTTTGACATATATTTGTATGATACAGATGAGCCATCCATGGATGTACGGTGACCGACGCTCTTCCGCTTTCAGAGAAGTCATGCGTTCTTTTCGAGTTATGGCCGAGGAGAACAAGCGACGGGATGGTTTTATGTGTTGTCCATGTGTTGACTGTAGGAATGAGAAGGCTCACACTTCCGCAAGAGTCATTCAGAGCCACCTGCTTCGGTCTGATTTTATGTCCGGCTATAATGTTTGTACCAAACACAGAGAAAGAGGGGTTGTGATGGAAGACGGCGATGAAGAAGAGAATGATGATGACAACTACCGATCTATGTTCCCTGAATACGCTGATACCGCAATGGAAGACAATGAAGAAGAAGGAGGTGAAGAACAGGAACTAGACCGGCCCACTGATGATCTTGGTCGGGTCATTTCTGATGCAAAGGGAGACTGCGACATAGAAAACGAGGGGTTGCAGTTTGAGCAGATGTTACAGGACCACAACAAATTGTTGTACCCAACTTGTGAAGATGGCCAGAAGAAGCTGGGTAGCACACTGGAATTGCTGAATTGGAAGGCAGAGACCGGTGTGACTGACTCGCGATTTGAAAATTTGTTGGTACTCATGAAGAGGTTGCTTCCAAGAAATAACGAATTGCCCGCCAGTACATACGAAGCAAAGAAGCTCGTCTACCCTCTAGGATTATATGTGCAGAAGATACATGCGTGCCCTAATGACTGCATCCTCTATCGCGGTGAGAAGTACGAGAATTTGAATAAATGCCCGTTATGCACTGCATTGTGGTATAAGATCAGAAAAGATGAACCTGGTGATGTTGATGGCAAGCCACCCAGGAAGAGGGTTCCTGCCAAGGTGATGTGGTATGCTCCTATAATACCACGATTGAAACGCTTGTTCAGAAACAAAGAGCATTCCAAGTTGTTGCGATGGCACATGGAAGAACGCCAGAAAGACGGGATGTTGAGGCACCCCGCTGATGGTCGACAGTGGAGAAAAATCGAGAGAGACTTCCCGGAATTTGCTGGTGAAGAAAGAAACTTATGGTTTGGTCTCAGTACAGATGGCATGAATCCTTTTGGGGAGTAGATCTGCAGTCACAGCACCTGGCCTGTCACTCTATGAATCTACAACCTTCCTCCTTGGTTATGCATGAAGCAGAAGTTCATTATGATGTCAGTGCTCATCCAAGGCCCGAAGCAACACGGCAACGACATTGATGTGTATCTAAGGCCATTAGTTGATGAACTTTTACACTTGTGGGCCGAACCAGGTTTACGTGTGTGGGATGAGCACAAACAAGAGCCATTCGACCTACGAGTGTTGTTGTTTGTAACCATCAATGATTGGCCTGCTCTTAGTAACATCTTAGGACAGACGAACAAGGGATATAATGCATGCATGCACTGTTTAGATGAGACTGAAAGTATATATCTGGATAAATCTAGGAAGAATGTGTACCCGTACAATCGTCGTTTTCTTCCGCCCAGACACCCCTTAAGGAAAAAAGGCAAGCATTTTGATGGCGAGGCAGATCACCGGAAGAAGCATGCCCCCCGTACTGGTGCTGATGTATTTGGTATGGTCAAGGATTTAAATGTAATATTTGGAAAGGGTCCTGGAGGACAACCTGTTCCGAAAGACGCCGAGGGACGCGCACCCATGTGGAAGAAGAATTCTATATTTTAGGAGCTACCTTATTGGGAAGTCCACGAGGTCCGCTCTGCAATCGACGTGATGCACCTGACGAAGAATCTTTGCGTGAATATTCTAGGCTTCTTGGGCTCATATGGGAAGTCAAAAGATACACCGGAAGCACGGGAGGACCAGCAATGTCATAAAGGACGAGACGGCAAGCATCCAGGGAAGTTTCAAGGGCCTGCCAGCTACGCTCTTACCAAGGAAGAGAAGGAAATCTTTTTTGAAGTCCTTTTCAGTATCAAGGTCCCGTCTGGCTTCTCGTCTAACATAAAGGGAATAGTAAATATGAAAGAGAAAAAATTCCAAAACCTAAAGTACCATGACTGCCATGTTCTTATGAAGCAATTGCTTCCGGTTGCATTGAGAGGGATTCTACCAAGAAATGTTCGGCTGGCCATTGTGAAGGTATGTGCATTCCTCAATGCAATTTCTCAGAAGGTTATCGATCCAGAAAGTCTATCAGGGTTATAGATTGATGTGGTCCAATGTCTGTTCAGCTTCGAGTTGTTGTACCCTCCATCTTTCTTCAATATTATGACACACTTCCTAGTTCACCTAGTCGAAGAGATTAGAATTCTCGGTCCTGTGTTTCTACATAATATGTTCCCCTTCGAAAGGTTCATGGGAGTCTTAAAGAAATATGTTCATAACCGTGCTAGGACAGAAGGAAGCATCTCCAAGGGATATGGAACAAAGGAGGTCATTGAGTTTTGTGTTGACTTTCTTTCTGACCTTAAGCCGATTGGTGTTCCTGAATCTCGGTATGAGGGGAGGCTGACTGGAAAAGGCACACTAGGAAGGAAAACAATGGTATTTATGGACATAGATTCTTTCAATAAAGCACACTACATAGTTCTACACAATTCCACCTTGGTGCCTCCGTATATCGAGAAACACAAGTTTATTGTACGCTCGGAAAACCCGGGGATGCCTGACTTCTCGATTAAAGTGGAACACGAGGACACTTTCGGCAGTTGGTTGCAGAAGCATCTCATGAATAACAACACTGTTGAAGATCAGTTGTACTTGTTGGCACGGTTACCATCTTCGACCATATGTACTTTCCAAGAGTACAAGATAAATGGTAATACATTTTACACGATCGCCCAAGGTAAAAAAGAGCAACAACCAAAACAGTGGTGTCTGCTTTGATGCAATAGATGACAATTGGCAGAAGGACACATATTATGGGTACATAGAGGAGATATGGGAACTTGAGTATGGACCTACTTTTAAGGTCCCTTTGTTTCGGTGCAAATGGGTCAAGATGACAGGAGGAGGTGTACATGTAGACGAAAAGTATGGCATGACAACAATGGATCTCAACAATCTTGCGTACATGGACGAACCATTCGTCCTAGCCAACGATGTGGCTCAGGTTTTCTATTTGAAGGGCATATCTACGAAACCAAGAAAAAGAAATCAGCAAAAGAATACATCGTCCGATGAGCCAAATCGCCACATAGTTCTTTCAGGGAAAAGAAACATCGTGGGAGTGGATGACAAGACAGATATGTTAGAAGATTATAATAAGTTTCATGAAATCCCGCCCTTCAAAGTGAAATCTGACCCAAGAATCCTGTTAAATGATGAAGATTCTCCATGGCTACGTCGCAGAAGAAAACAACAACACTAGATAGGGATGTTGGTGTAATATATTAAACCTTTTATGTAATCATATTGTTAAATGATGAAGATTCTCCATGGCCATGATGGCCGCACTAAATAGAGGTAAAGGGTAGGGCACAGCAACCGGGAAAAAACACGAGTGAGCGTTAATAATAAGGGTGAGTGTCGACATTATGTCGTGAGTGTCGACACTATGCCGAGCTGCTTGTACTATAAATAGGCCAGTCCTCCAGCCAGTTTGAGGCATCTCCAAGATCGATGGTTTTCAAGAGCAGGGACACCACTACGGCCAGTTTCAGGGAGATGCCGCCAGACCCTAGTCCTCCGGCATCTCCAAGAAACTGGTCATAGAGGCACTCCCTAATATGTGAAATTAGGTTAGCTCCCAGGCATATTGATCTAGTTAGAGAAGTTACAAGATGCAAGATGGTCTTCGAGAGCAGGGACACCACTACGGCCAGTTTCAGGGAGATGCCGCTGGAGCCCAATCCTCCGGCATCTCCAAGAAACTGGTCATAGAGGCACTCCCTAATATGTGAAATTAGGTTAGCTCCCAGGCATATTGATCTAGTTAGAGAAGTTACAAGCTGCAAGATGGTCTTCGAAGGCAGGGACACCACTACGGCCAGTTTCAGGGATGCCGCCGGAGCCCAATACTCCAGCATCTCCAAGAAACTTGTCATAGAGGCACTCCCTAATATGTGACCGCACGTGTTTGTAGATCAGATCTTCATGGTAAGTACGAATCGGAACTAAAGGTCCCCATTTAGTCCTGGTCCAACCATAAAACGATACTAACACTCAAAGTCATTTATTAATATTTAAAAACCGAGACTACGGAATCGGGACTAAAGGCCTCCTTTAGTCCCGGTCCAGCACAAACCAGGACTAACACTCAATACATTTATTAATATTAAAAACCTTGACAAACCGGGACTAGCTAACACTCAGGACTAAATCTGCCCCCTTTAGTCATAATCATGCCTAGTCCTATAGTACACAGCTTCAGGGTCTTCTTCGTCATCGTCATCATCATTGTCATCGTCACCTGCCACTCCGGGGATCCTGAGCCCAACCATGGAATATACCGGGGTCACCTGCCACTCCATCCTCGGATTTACGGCAGGCGGGTGGACTTATGGGCACCGCAGGCGAGGATGGTCTCTCCCGGCGATGTAGCGCATCACGACTATGATAGTATGGTTCGCCCACCACAGACGGCGGCTGGCTTCATTGTGGTTCACTGGGGGCGGGCCATCACCGTCGTACCTGGCGAGCTCCCTTTCCTATCGGTTAGCGAAGAAGGCATTCCAGGTGTCGTAGTTGTCGGGATCCCACTCGGGATCCATCCGCTGCTCCGGTGTGAGCTCGTGGTAGAAGTGGTTGGTGATGGCCGCCTGTCAAGCGGAGCCTTGAGGCACGGGAGGGATAGGAACTCCTCCAACACTCAGCAACCAGCCGGCGGGTGGCCGGTAGCCTGGTGGGCAAGGGTAGCTTGAGGCGCACAGTGCCTCCGTTTCCTCGAGAGTCAGAATGGCCCAGTAGGCGCTGTCCATTTCTATGAGAGAGGAAGGTGTGGATGTGTGCATAACCATGGCGCGATCAGCCTATATATAGATGGAAAGGGCGGGAAAACATGGCAGGATGCGGTGGGAAATGGCAGGACATATCTTTAGTCCCTGTCAGTGGCTACAACCGGGACTAAAAGGTCGGTTCAGAAGAAAGGACGGAAAAACTTGGCGGGAAGCGGTGAGAAATGGCGGGAAAAATCTTTAGTCCCTGTTAGTGGATACAACCGGGACTAAAACTTATTCAGAAAATGGGTTTGGATTAATTATTCAAATTCAAGAACTTGTCATGTTGAAAGTTTAGTGAGATTCAAAAATATGCAAAAAAATAATAGTTAATGCATTTTTAAATTGATAATGGAAAAATGGTTAATAATTTGACTATTTAAAATAATTATTTGATAAAACAGAAAATGGATTTGGATTAATTATTCAAATTCAAGAACTTTTCATGTTGAAAGTTTAGTGAGATTCAAAAATATGCAAAAAATAACAGTTAATGCATTTTTAAATTGATAATGGCAAAATGGTTAATAATTTGACTATTTAAAATAATTATTTGATAAAATAGAAAATGTATTTGGATTAATTATTCAAATTCAAGAACTTTCATGTTGAAAGTTTTGTCAAATTCACAAATATGCAAAAAATAATAGTTAATGCATATTAAATTGATAATGGCAAAATGGTTAATAATTTGACTATTTAAAATAATTATTTGATAAAACAAAAAGTGGGTTTGGATTAATTATTCAAATTCAAGAACTTTTCATGTTGAAAGTTTTGTCAAATTCACAAGTATGCAAAAAAGTATAATTTAAATGTTTTAAATCATATTTTTGAAAATTTGAAAAAAAAAGCACACGCGCGCTGGGGTTTTTGGCCCAGCGCGTGCAAATTTGGGCCTTTAGTCCCGGGCCAGTTTACCAGCCGGGACTAAAAGTCTGGCCCCAGCGCGCGAAAAACGAAACCCCCCCCCCCCCCACACACACACACACCTTTAGTCCCGGCCCGTGGAACCAGCCGGGACTAAAGACCCCCCTTTAGTCCCGGCTGGTGCCACGGACCGAGACTAAAGGGGGGTATAAAAGGATTCCTTCTCCCCCGGTGCATTCCATGCACCGGGAGAAGTGGAGCTAACAACCCCGACGACGCCGCCAGGTTGCCGCCGCGAGAACGACCGCAGACGACCCCTCTCTCTGTCGTCCACCGCCGAGCCTACCGCGCCCCGCTCCCGCGCCCGCACCAGCGCCGCCGCGCCCCGGGCACCTCCTAATCGAGCTCGTCCGCGCCACCGCCGCCACTCCGACGAAGCGTCCGCGCCCGCCGCGAGCGCCACCACTGGCCACCGCCACCGCCACCGCCGGACGCCACCACCGCCGGTGAGTAGTTAGGGTCGGGATTAATTATTAGGATTAGTTAGGATTTTTTATATAGGATTAATTTTTGAGTTTAATGTATATAGTTTATTAGGATTAGTGTATATAGTGTATTAGTATAGTTTGTTAGGTGAGTAGTGTGTATAGTTTATTAGTGAGTAGTGTATATAGTGATGTAGTTTAGGATTAGGATTAGTATATATAGTGTATGTAGTTTAGGATTAGTACATAGTGTATGTTACTTTTTGTGTGTATATAGTGTATATAATGTATGTAGTTTAGGATTAGGATTAGTGTATATAGTGTATTTAGTTTAGGATTAGTTTATTATTTTTAGGGTATTAGATTTGTAATATTGTAAGTTATGTTTATAATAGGGCTTAGTCGCCCGCTTCTCCCGCGGCCACCATAACCGGCCACCGCCCACCGCACCTCCGGGTTTAGGGTTTAGGGTGGTGACCGGAGTTAGGGTTAGAGTGGTGGTTCTCGCGGGAAGCCGCTTAGTCGCCTGCCTTTCCCGCGGCCACCATCACTGGCCACCGCCCACCGCACATCCGGGTTTAGGGGTTTAGGTTTTACTTTGTTAAGTTCGAATAAATATTGTGTGCATTTTGCAGGAAGTATGGATCCACCTAGTCCCCCAGTCCGCAGAGACCTAGATTGGGAACACTTGCTCGAGGATATGATTCACGATGCCGATGAGAGATCTCCCTCAAGGTATCTGAACTCATCCGATGAGGGAGAGGAGACCAACAGATAAGAGGAAGAAGCCCATGGACGCGTAATGCAGACCGACGAGGTATATATACATATGGTGTCCGATGATTGTCACTAGATGTACCTAGTTGTATATATATAATGTTGACGAATGTTTATTCTCTTAGACATCTACATCGAGCAAGAAAACCAAGCGCGGACCAGCCAAAAAGTTGCCCCTGGGTACTGTATGAAATTACAGAGGTTTCAGGAGATGGCGCACCATTGGAACAAAAGAAAACAAAACAACTATTTGTACAACAATGCGGAGTTGTTGCTAGAGATCGCACCCCGGTCACTGTTCGGGAGTGGAATAAGCCCAAAGAGGCGGAATGGAGTGATGTGTATATCGACGATAGGTTCAAAGATGAACTTTTTAATGACCTAATGGGACATTTCAAGCTGCCAGAATGTGACACTGAGGACGAGACTGCTGAAATGAGAAAGAAAGTCAAGCAGTTCGCACTAAAGAAGATGGCCGAACTATTCAAGATCTGGAAGAAGTAATTATGGCAAGAGTATCAGAAGGACAAGAAAACCCCATTATTCGAAGGCTATCTAGCAAAGCAGCAGCCTTACTGGGATGCATTTGTGCTGTATAGGAGGTCAGGAGTTGCAGAGGAAAAGTCAGAAGAAAAAACAAGATAAATGCTACGAAGAAGAAATATCACCATAACTTGGGGCCAGGGGGCTACGCGGCTGCCATGCCTAAGTGGGATGCAAAAGAGAAAGAGCTTCATAATAAAGGGATCATTCCAGAACCAATTCGCGGAGAATGGGATTTGAGGGCAAGAAATTGGTTCCTTGGGCATGGGAGTACATATGACGAACTTACAGGGGACCTTGTTTGCAGTGACGAGATAAAGGTACCCAGGACTGCATGGCTAAAAGTGGTCAAAGATATTAAAGATGGAACGAAACACTTTCATCCCGATAGAGAGAATGACTTGCTGACCTTGGTCATCGGGAATCGCAAACATACAGGACGAGTCCGAGGCCTTGACGGGAGTTTCACGTGGGAGACTGGGTTTCCTAAGGACCAAGGTACCTATAGAAGCCGATCAAGAGCAAAGCAACGACGGGAGGAGGAGGAGCAGACAAGTTCAAGCAGCTGCTAGGAAGACTTGACAAGCGGCAGTAGCAGATCGACGAACTTAGAGGAATACCGCGCTTGCAGCAAGATCCTCCACTCGATATTATCGCCAAACCATCTCAGCAGAGAAGCAGCGTCGCTGAATCAGAGGTCCCGTCTAACGATGCATCCTATACTACAGATGGCGGTCCCGGCTACCCCGTGGATGTAATTAAGGAGCAGATACCTTGTGAGCTCCATAAAAAATTGAAGAACGTATCTGTGAAGGTGGCGGTCGGATCGGCTTTGCCTTGTCCGCCTGACGCACGTTGGCATGGCCCTGAGATTCCAACTGGCTATGCTAAAGTCAGGGTGGATCAAATCGTAAAGGAGTGGGAGTCAATGGAGCTCGACATCCCTGGACCGGAAGGTGAGATCACACTGGGAGAAGTACTTGGTGGGATCATTCTCTGTGAAAAGAACAACATACGGTTTCCAGGCTCGGCTCCAAGGATAACACTACCGCCTCCGAGTCGTCACAGGTCTCCTTCACCTCCATCACCTCCAAGAAGCTCACCCCATAATGACTACGACCACCACATCACGAGTCCATCTCAATCTCCGCTGCAGGCTCAGCAGTCTTCGCCGCCCGCTAAGGACAATAAGCGGAAGCGTGCTCCGTCAGTGAGTACTAAAGGACGCGCTAGCCCAAAACGGAAAATGTCGCCCCTCCCAACAGTGCCTCATCAGAATCTACCCATCAGACCTTACGATCGTACTGATGCGGAATCTGAAGCGATATCAAAGGCCAAAGTGGTGGCGCATTTTGAGAAGAAGAAACCCGAGCCCACTCCGGTATACACCGAGAAGCAAAAGGCATATGCACTTGATTTTCTGAACACACCATCGCAATATGAGTTGCACCATAAGCCAGATGACTATCTACACACACTTCAGAAAGAAGTGGCAAAGAGCAAATCAAGTAAATCAAGCAAATCAAGTGCAAGCGGTAAAAAATCAACAAGCACAGGTGCAAGCGGGACCAAAAATGCAATCAGTAAAAAATCAGACGTTCCCCTTCTCGGACAACAGGCAAAACAAATGATCGTACCCCTCAAGGTGGTTTCACAAAACGTTCCACTCCTCGCACAACAGCCACTTGATATGTCAATAGCTGCGGAGTTGGCGGCCAGCATGGAAATTACACTTGATGAACTGTTAGGCCCCCAACTCGACCATCTACCCAAGATGCCACTAGCCCTAAATATGTCGCAGGTGAGGATTTGGTCAGCAAAGAGAGGCTGAGAGAACTGCCAACACAAATGCGGAATCTCCATCAATGGTACTCGACGGTCATGAAGCAGGGGAGAATAATAATCGTAGCCAAAGTCCCACGTGAGTACTACTTCAGACCCGAAGAGGTACATATTGAGTTTCCAGAACTGTTCCAGTTATACCATCTCGACGCCCTAGACAAATCCATCCTCAGCTGTTATTGTCTGTAAGTTGTTGAATTCATTGTCTACATGTTCAGTTTTCAGTTGTTTAGTTCGGAACATGTGATTATCCTTATTATGCAGAATGAAGATCCTGGAATGTAAAAGAAAAAGAATCTACAATGGGTTCATTGACCCAGATAAAGTGCATATAGCCACGCTAACGAATAACCCCGAGGAGACGGAGGAAAACCCTCTAAGCTTTCTAATGGAGCAAAATTTCTCTGACCACATACTGTTTCCTTACAATTTCAGGTGAGGATCTTACTCTGTTATACACATTCACTTTTGATTAGTCGATGCTAATAAGTTTAACTGATGTATATATAAATGTTTGCAGTTTCCACTGGGTTCTGATAGATATTCAACTTGATAAGGAAAGAGTTGATGTCATGGACCCATCAAAGAGAAACCTGGAAGATTTCCGCAGCATGTGGGACATGCTCTAGAAGTAAGTTTCGCGCTATATTGGTATCTTTCGTTGATTTACCGAGATATCAGATAATGAGTAAGTCAATCATTCATTTTCTTCGTCGAGCGGGGTTTGGATCCGGTTCAAGTGCGAGGTTACGGGTGTATTTAGTGAGAAGCTGACATTTAAGGCGGTCTCGGTAAGTAGCACGTGATATGTCCATGCATCTCTTTACTTCTACATCGATACAATAATGATGCTCCAGATTATAATTTTGATTGAATTATATTCACGGGTGTCGAATCTATGTGGATTCTACGTTTGCGAGTTCATTCGCACGTTTACCACCGAACACAACGATTATAGAGTCGACGTAAGCAATGCATTCACACCATCATTTTATTGCCGTCACCTTTTATTATCATGATTAATACATATTGATCTCCTTTTTCTTATATATAGTTCGAGAGAATGCGGGATCAACTACTACCAGAGCAACACGTACTAGCAATTGCGGAGGAGCCGACGGGATTTATTTTTAAAGAGAAGCTGGCGGGATTTATTTTCAAAGAGATCGTAGACGATGTCGAAGAATTCAGTGTGAATAGGCGCTACTGATCTCCATGTAATCGAACTATTTTGTGCTCTAGTCCCGGTATTATGTGATACACATGTAACTATGTAAATTGTATATATTTGTATGCTCGATTTCGTAATACATGTTATCATATTATATATATGCAAGAACGTGTACGATATGTGGTGGCGTACAAATATTAAAAACCATTTTAAAATGAAAAATAAATAAATAAAACAATACAAAATGAATTCTCTGTCGCGGAGAAAGGACACAAAATGCTGCCGCGGCAGAAAAAAATCACTAGTCAAGGTAATGCTCTGCCGTGGCAGAGAAAAGACGCAAAATGCTGCCGCGACAAAGACTCACTAGTCCCGGTCTGTGGCACCAACCGGGACTAGTGGGGGTGGGCAGCCACGTGAGCACCCACTAGTCCCGGCTGGTAACTGGACCGAGACTAGTGTTGGGCCTCTAGTCCCGCTTGATTAGTCCCGGTTCAAAAACCAAGACTAGAGACCCTTACGGCCCGGGACTAGAGGCCCTCTCTCCACTAGTGAGATATGGCCAATCTTTCAACCCTGGACACTTCAAACACAAGCTTTCAAGTATAAGTTGCATGTTCCATTTGTATTGTGATTGACAGACTAGTATAGATGTGCAGGTTGATAAATGAATTCTCCATGTACACGAAAAGAGCAGCAACAAGAAAATTAAGCTCCAGTAGTACTCCCCAGGTTAAGCGCGCAACAAAAGCATACAAAAAGTAGCAGGTTAAGATATCACTAGCAACCACCATGGAACTTTCATAAGTTCAATCATTAACAATAGCAACTGCTACAATAGCTTATTTCATACTCCCTCTGTTTCAAATTACTCCGCACGCACGCTTATCTAGATGGACTAGTGTTCTTTTATTTTTCGTTCAAAAAATTCCAGAGATTTTTGAAATAGCTAGTACACATTTCATACTATCTGGTTCAAAAATTCTAGGATTTTTTTGGATCAAAAATAAGGGAGTACTAGCCCACCTAGATATGAGTGCGCGCGGAGTAATTTGAAACAGAGGGAGTACTTGCTACTTTCCCATGAACCACTCTAATTGATCACGAAATGTCAGTCTTATCTACCAAGTGAACATAACACTGAACCCTGGAATCCATCATGCATTTTAGCCGAGCAAGATTCCTAAAGATCAGGACCAAATACTTACAATAAAACAGTTGTAACTTTATAACTATAACAACAGTAAAATGATAGCTCACGGATATACACTAGCTGGCACAACTCATCTACATGATGTTGTTCTACTACACAGTATGGAAGAAATAGGAAAATACATTTCTGCAAAAGTAGCGTGAGTCAAAAAAATAACCAAATTCGTTTCTATGGTGGCTCACTGCCACTACAAATTGATACAAACAGGTGAAAACTGCCCGCTTCTGCATACTACATTTTGACTGAACATGTCCTTCCAAAAATTTCAATGATATCTGATCAGATCTTTGGCGCAATGGCACACATTACAGTCGACGACCAATAAAAATCATGGCAAGGTGGCAAGCTCATCTTCCTGCAACTTCTGTGTCAAAATGATGACCAATAATGATGTGCCCCAACATCACAAAGTATTAGCTCGGGGAGGATCTGGCAAAAAATGTGGACTGATAGTAGCTATTAACTAGCTACATTCATAAACTTCTACAAGATGCATGAAAACAGTCTACAACAGCAATGCTACAGAACAGCACCCATATGTTGGAGAAAACACTAGTCACATGCGACAGAATATAGCTCAATTTGGCATGCACTATATACTACAGTGCTTACCTTGAACTTGCTACACAAGAGCAGATCATCCGAGTGCCTAGCAATCAAATCAAGATGACGCCACTAGAGATTGATCAACTAAATCTCCATCTACATATAGGATTCTTATACAAGGCACACAGAAATTAGTACGAATCAGTCAGTTTATCAATAAAGAAAATACAATTTACCTATACAAAGGAAAGCTAAATACTAAACTAGAGATCTGAGCACAACTACTACTAACTGTACACAACTGCACTGCATCTACACTTGTAGACTATTGAATTTTCATCATCTAATTAAGATATTTCACACTCCCAAAGACCCAAAAACCATAAGTACTTGGCATCTTTTGCTGTTAAAGACGAATACAAAATATGCTAAGATAGAGATCTCCCATAATACTACTACTGCTACATTTTGACTGAACTACACATCTGCCCACTTCAACACACCACTGCAAACATTAAAGTCATGTTCACAAACCCCGGAGAAAGAAGAATACAAAATATGCTAAGATAGACATCTCCCATAATACTTCTACTACTACATTTTGACTGAACTACACATCTGCCCACTTCAACACACTACTGAAAACATTAAAGTCATGTCTTACATACAAATAGAGGATAAAGGGGAGGATCCAGGGACTTACAACCATGGATATCGGGGTGTAAAGTTGTTGGGTGCGAGGTAATGCCGTAGGAGGGGACAGCTAGTCGTGGATCTGGAGTCATTAGGTGCGGCCTTGGTGATCGCGAGCATATGGTCCGCATTGACCACAACAATCGGGCGCGACATCAACTCCCCGAGCTTTGTTGTTGGAAATTTTTTCAAAACCAATACAATACCAATTCAATCAGCACTCGAGAAACTCGGCAGGGGATCGCTGGATCGACAGGGAAAGAAGTTGTAGACGTACTTACTTGTCGGTGAAGACCGGCCGGTGCCTCGTCCGACGGATATGGCCGGGGCAAGACGTGCTCTCCAGATAAGACGCGGGATGGCCTTGGCGGCGCACAAAGAAAGAAGGGAGGAGGATGGCCTCGTGAAAAGTGGTTCACAGGGGAGGTGGCGGCGGTGTCGGTGGGAAAAGGTAGGGTCAGGTTTAAGGAGGAGGAGGTGGTAGGCGGGGTCAAGAGGATGGGATGCTGGAGGAAACGGCGGCGGCACAGGACTTGGCTATGGCGGGGGAGGACGGAAGCGCGGAGGTGAGGGCGGCCATGGTGTGTGTACTGTGGACCAGAGTGGACTGGGGGCTGGTGGTCGGGGGCCGGAGAAGAACGAGTGGAAGGCAGCCGAGGTGAGGAGGAGGAGGAAGGCCAGGAGAGGAGCGGTGATGGAGATCGTGATCTGTAACCGGCGGCGGGGCACTAGGAGGAAGGGAGGTCGGGGTAGGGTTTGGGCTGGGAACCGCACAACGGCACAAGTGATGTAGTGGATTTTTTATATTACTTTTCTTTAAATGGTTATATTGACGCGATGGGTCGGTGGATGGGGCCCGCGCGTTGGTTGTTTCTGGTAGTTGGATGGAGGTGTCGTGTACGCCTCAGATCAGATTCCTGGTGCTGATCCATGGGTAGGCTAGTCCTCCCTTCTGATTGGCTAGATTGGTGTGTTCATTTTCGAGTGCAAAAATGGGGTATTTTGTGAAGAAACCGTAAAATAAAAAATCAATTGGTCCAACCCTATTTTTCAAAAATACTATACCATCTTATATGGAAAATGTACCAGCCGGGGTATCTCAAACCTTCCTGTCCACCTCTGGCGAAAAAAAAAATCCCGCCGAATAGGTAGGAAGTGGGTCCGATTTGAACTACATGTATATTATTTGATGCTCATGATTTTTTGCAAAAATCATATTTAAACTCACACTATGCTATTTTTTCATAGATTCAATGCAAGTTTAGCGAGGCTCGGCCCTGAGATAAGAACCTTCATGCCCGCTGTTTTGACAGTAGTTTGAAACGGGCATAAAAATTTAAAAATGGTCCGAACAATGTAAATCCTTCGCGTGGTGTCATATTATGTGCCATAGTTGCAAGGAAAAATACCAAACTTGGTAAATTGGGTATGTCTCAAACAACCTTCACAAAATGACATATCATGTTCGAGGTTTCATGTCTTTCGAGTCAAATGACCAATGTTATGGATAGAATCAGGGCATAGTTTATGATAATGTGCCCATATTGTGTACGATGTGCATCATAGGATGACGAATAATGTCGTACGGAAAAGTCATTTTCCATTATTCGAGCGCCAAAAACAGGATTTTGTTTGAAGCAACCACCAAAATGCTCATTCAAAATGCTACCACCACATTTAAAAAAAATCCTCGACCACCTTACATGGACAATGTCCCAACCGGGGAATCTCAAACTATTTCTTCAATCATTGGTGAAAAAGACAAATTCCTGAATCGCCAGGAAGTAGGTTCGGTTTGAACTACATGTGCATTATCTAATGCTCATAAATTTTTGCAAAAATCATTTTTAGACTCACAATATGATGTTTATTCATAGATCCAATGCAACTTTAGCGAGTCCTAGCACCTAGATAAGAACCTTCATGCCCGCCGTTTTGAGCATAGTTTGAAACGGGCATAAAAATTCAAAAGCGGTCCGATCAATGAAAATCCTTCACCTGGTGTCTTATTATGTGACATAGTTTTAAGGAAAAATACCAAACTTAGTATATTACAAGTTTCTCGAAAAAACCTTCTCAGAAATAACCTATCATGTCTGAGGTTTCATGGCTTTCGTTCTAAATGACCAATGTTCTGGCAAGAATCATGGCATAGTCTGCGATAATGTTCCCAGATTGTGCATGCATGTGAATCTTGTGTTAGCGAACAATGTTGCAGGAGGAAGTTTTCCTTTTCGTCGCACGAAAAAACCATTTTCCATTTTCCGAGTGCAAAAAATGGGGCGTTCAACCACCAAATGACCGTTTAGAATGCTACCACCCCATTTTTGAAAAATAGTATAGCACCTTACATGGAGAATGTCCCAGTCGGGGTATCTCAAACCTTTCTGTCCACCCCTCGTGAAAAAGACAAATTTCTGCCGAATCGGTCGGAAGTGGGTCCGATTTGAACTACAGACACATGATCTGATGCCCATGGTTTTTAGACTCACAATTTGCTATTTCTTGAGAGATCCAATGCAAGTTTAGCGAGGCTCATCCCCTAGCTAATAACCTTCATGCCCGCCGTTTTGACCATAGTTTGAAACGGGCATAAAAAATTCAAAAATGGTGCGATCAATGAAAATCATTCGCGTGGTGTCTTATTATGTGACATGGTTTCAAGGAAAATACCAAACTTGGTATATGTCAAGTGTCTCGAAAAAACCTTCTAACAATGACCTATCATGTCTGAGGTTTCATGGCTTTCGGGCCAAACGACCAATGTTACGGCCAGAATCGCGGCATAGTTTGTGATAATGTGCCCATATTGTGCAGGAATGTGCATCTTGGGATGGTGAACAATGTTGCAGGAGGAAGGTTTTCTTTTTGTCACATGGAAAAACCATTTTACATTTTCCGAGCGCAAAAAATTGCGTGTTTTATGAAGCAACCACCAAATGACCGTTTTAGAATGCTACCACCCCATTTTTCAAAATTAGTATAGAACCTTATATGGAAAATATCCCAATCAGTGTATCTCAAACCTTTCTGTCCACCCCTGGCGAAAAAGACAAATTCCTGCTGAATCGGTAGGAAGTGGGTCTGATTTGAACTACATGTACATTATATAATGCCCATTATTTTTGGAAAAAAATGATTTTTAGACTCACAATATACTATTTCATCATGGTAATTCTTCCATTCAACTTATCTAATTTTTTAAATCAAAATGCTAGTTTCAAAATTATATTTCGATTTATGATATTCTCCCTACCATGGACAAATATGTGATTAGCACATTTACCTTTTTAAATAATGAAAGTGTTTCTGATTAACATCCTAAGATTATCTGCTGAATTATATAAAATTTTAGAAACAAAAATCAATTCTTTTAGACTTCTTATGAAAAAGATACAAAAGAATTAACAAAACAAAAAAAGAAAGAAAGAAAAAACTATTCTAACTAGAACAGCCGAGCTGGTCCAGACCTAAACTACCGCAAATATGCTTATTTTCCGATGCAATCCGCTTCCTACAAAGACCCAGTCCTACAAAGGCCCGGTCCTAAAAGCCAAGGTCCAGGAAATAAATTTTCTTATAGACGGTGGTATAGTACTAAACCACAAAAGCTTCGTTGGTGTAGTGGTATGCCTCGCTAGGAGGGACGCCTGGTCGCGGGTTCGAATCCCGCTGGCCACCAACTTTTTGCAGAATTGCTAAGGAATTTCCTGGGTGCATGTCAGTTCGGAGATGGTTCCACACGTCATAGTCCTGGTAAATTTAAACAGTGCTATGTAAGCACATATTTACACATGAATATGACACGCAATCAAAAGCTAACACATAGACATGACACATAGGCATAATTGGTGTTGTGGCAGAGTACCTATTTCAGCTTATCCTTATTTGGTTGCTATAATGGCAGAGTACCTATTTCAGCTTATCCTTATTTGGTTGCTATAACTACAGATAACGTCGTAGGTTACATTCGCTAGGTTATGACGATTTCAGCTAATGAAATTATGACGTTCAAGAACAAAATCGTCGTAAATTTGTAAGGTTTTGAACCTCTAAAACGGCTTACGACCATCTAGTGCAAAATCATCATAACTCTATGAAGATTTTGTTCACGGTCACTATTAGAAGCTCATAGAATAACACATTCCTTATAGTGAAAACCGCCACGTGTGCCAAGTAGCTAACTGGGCTAGCCCTACTAACTGCCCACGTAGGCCGCCGTTTCCCAGCAGCCGTTGACAGCAGGGACCCACATGTCATCCCTATCCTCCCATGGATCTCGGAGCGGACTCGGCGCCACCGTGTGTCGAACGAAGACCAGCCGAGTTGGAGAGGATTTTGTGCCCCCCGCTCTGATGACGCCAAACACTATCGTGAGACGCTTCGTTAGAAACCCCAAGAGGAAGGTGTGATGAGCACAGTAGCAAGTTTTCCTTCAGTAAGAAACCGAGGTTATTAAACCAGTAGGAGGAAGGAAACATCTCAAAGGTGTTGCAAGCAACTTGGAAACCTGCATAACACAAACTCAAGACTTTGCCCAACGAATCAGTAAGGTTGTCAAGCTCACCAGTTTGCTGTAACACGGATTAAACGTATGGTGTGGAAGGTAATGGTTTGCAGCAAGTAAACAAGTAATAGTGGAAGATGTATCAATGGTAAAGATTGGACCGGGGTCCATAGTTCACTAGAGGTGCTCTCCTTAGATAAGAAACATGGCATGAAGAGTAAACAAATTACAGCAGGGTAATTGACAGGAACTGAGAAAGGCATAACAATGCAATACTAGACAAAAAGATCCTATTAAAGATGGATTTCTAACAATAGGAAAAAGTAACTATGCATGCAACATGAAAGGCTACAAATAACGATCATGAATAACATGCATTGAAAAATGTTTGTTTGTTTCACATACAGAAAACATGGCATAGTGGCAATCAGCTTGTCCGTCATAGAGTAGCAAATAGATGCATATGATACCTTCAAAGTTCACAAGGGTGAATAGAAACAAGTAGCACAAGAACAAGTACTATCACAATATCCATCAATCAATAAGCTTTGGGACACTGCACACAGAATGACAACTATGGTCTCTTAATGGTGCCTAAAGGTAGAAGGTGGAGACTCAAATAATAGTGGATGAAAGGCCCTTTGTAAAGGGAAGCAGGGATTTCAAGTTTCAAAAAGAGCTTCCCAAAATTATGGTACTTGTTAGCTTTCAGCCCTCATTGCCCATATCATAAGCATCTTGAAGTGATTAAGGTTAAAGTGAACAAACTAAGGAGTATATGCTTGACAAAGTATAAGTTGGCAATCTCAAGTCCCTTGAATATGAGGGCCACACCTCATGCTACTCAACTTCAGTCACCTGTAAGTTCTTGTCATTGTAAGTACTTGCATATCATAGAGAACCGCCAACGAGGTACCCCTTGCACATGGTACAAGAGCTATCCCATAACCAAAATGACAAGGCAAGAAGACAATGAGCATCTGAGTGATCTTTTTATTTACTATGTGCATAGCTTTTTTATTGAGGTTGCTTCACAGATAGCTCATTATGGTGATGCTGCAAGTTTCCACCATGATTAGGCATGGCTTAGGCTAGCGGCCCAGGCGTTTCTCTAACACAAAATACAAACTCCATGGACTTAGAAGTTCCCTCTTTATTTCATACCGGTGACATCCATAGACAAAAGAGCATCATATCAACTGAGTACAAAGTACAAGTGTAATGTTGAAAACATTCCCCGTGACAGCACGGTTCTGCTAATTCCAACGTATAAGTGCAAGCATATACAACATAGATGACACAATGGTTCAAGTTTATTAGGGGCAAAGAATATAAAGTGTGCCATCAAGTTTGTGAGGGCTTTAATCACTAAGTTTTCACATAACAAAATAGTTTTTAATTAGAAGATAGCTGAAAACAAGAATATACTTGGAATGGTTAACACACCATGCATAGGAGTTTATAGTGGACACTTTGGAATAACTGGGTTTCTTGGGAGCTGGAAGCATGAGTAGAGCTTACTCATACAAGTGAAGGCTAGCAAAGGACTGGGAGCAACCAACTAAGAGAGCTTAATGGCCATAATCATGCAGAGCAACAAAGCATTACTAATCAAAGCATAGAGTGGTACTACAAGTCAAGGACTAAATGATCATAGAGGCTATGGTGACTTGTAATAGTCATAACATGGTGTGAGCATGTGCCAAGTCAACCCAAACAAAGAATCAACGGAGAATACCACAATACTATGCTCTTGCATGCTAAAACAACGCATAATTTCTTCAAGGCACACTAAGCTATCCCAATTTTTTTGAACAAGACATGCTATAGCAATAATCACTAAGCATAAGTTCAAAACAACACCTAGCATGTCATGCTAAATTCTAAGTCACAGTCAATGCAAGCTCCTCTTGCACTTTCAAGCAGGAACTTCCTACTCCTTTCCAACACCAAGCAACTTATTTGAAACAACACAACGAGAACGGGGGTCCAAACTACTTTATTCAAGCAAACTAAACAACCTAAGAAAAGCAAACAAAAACTAAGATGCTCCTAGAACAACACAATAGTGCATGAAACAATAAAAACGAAGTGTCTAGACAGACCTGAGCTTTTTATTGATGAAGAAGGGGATGTCTTGGGCATCCCCAAGCTTTGACGCTTGTACCTCTTGGATATTTCTTGGGGTGACACCGGGGTGGAATCCCCAAGCTTGAACTTTTGTCCATTCTTCATATCATTACATCATTCTCTCTCTACACCTGAAATTTTTCCTTCATACAAAACTTCACACAATCTTCATTAGCAACATTAGTGTATTCAAAAGATACTAGACCTTAGGCAAAGCTTTGGAACAGCAAGACTTTTCAATAAAAACACAAGATACTATAGCAACTCCTTCAAAGAGCTCAATTCCCCAAAAGAGAACTCAAAAAGGAATCAATAAGAAGCAAATGCAAATAATGGCAGAAATCTATCAAAACAGACCAGCAGGTAGAAACCGATTTTTTTGAAAATCTTCTGTTGCTCAAATCAAAAAGTGTTGATCTAAAGAAAGTTATCTAATATACTGGGGGATTTATTCGTAAATTTTGAGCTCAATCCTAGTTACAGAGAATCCTTACGGATTTTTATGGTGGAGGACAGAAATCTGTTTCGGGACAGCAACTCCCCAAATCTTACTTCCCTCTCATTAGAGGTCATTCTTGGCACAAAAAGCAAATAAAAAGTATAAGGATAGGTTATTACAGAATTAATAACTTCCAAGACTCAAGGAAACTCTTGGGTTATCCCCCAACAAGTACTTTTCTTTAACACCTTTAAGTTAGGCACAAGAAGCAAGAATAATCAAGTATTTTCAAATGAGGAAGCATTAAGATCAATACTTTCAAAATCTTCAACTATGAAAGGTATCTCATCCAAATGGGTTTTGGAGGATCCCTTCTCATCTCTCTTTGGTTTACTACTTTCATCAAAATGATTTTCAGGAGCGATCCAATCAAAATTCTTTTTAAAGGCTCATGCATTCCAACAAGCTTAAAGGGTATGAATATCTTAAATTCCTCTCTAGGCTTAGTTTTATCAGAAGTACCCACAATATCTACACTTGAACCTAGCATATTAAAACGCTCAAAGACCTTTTTGGCTTCCCTAGCAACATCATGGAACTCTTTACAGTAAAGTTTCAAGAATGAATTCTCTCCTTTTAGCATTCTTTTCTTCTTTTAGTTTTCGGAACAAGAATTGTATGAAGGGGTTAAGGCTAACAAACCTAGCCTCCAACATTTGAACTAAAGAAGCTGCAGCAATCTCATAATTATGAGCAAGCTCTGCTATAGATTTATCCTCAATATCCTTATGCTTGCTAACATAATTAAACAATTCTTCAATATTATCTTTCCCAATTATGGAGCCACTACCTATTGCAAGATCTTTCAGGGCGAACTTGGGGATCAACATGGTGGGTTAGAGCAAGGTGGCAACTAGAGTAGGAACTATTTTTTGTGTTTTTGAAATAGATAAAGCAAACCAAACCAAACTAAACTAATTTTTTTGGGGTTTTTTGAAAAGAGGCAAACAAAACCAAGAAAAATAAACTAAGCAAACTAAAAACAAAGTAAAGAGAAAGGAAGTGGAGGACTCCCCTTGTGAAGACGTCCTTCTCCTCCACGGAAACGGCGCCAGAAAATAGCCGATGGCATGGAGGAAAGGTAAAAGCCCAAAACCTACCCGGCAACAGCGCCAGAAAATAGCTTGATGACGCCTAACACTGTCGTGGGACGCTTCGTTAGAAACCCCAAGAGGAAGGTGTGATGAGCACAGCAGCAAGTTTTCCCTCAGTAAGAAACCGAGGTTATCATACCAGTAGGACGAAGGAAACGTCTCAAAGGTGTTGCAAGCAACGTGAAAACCTGCACAACACAAACTCAAGACTTTTCCCAATGAATCAGTGAGATTGTCAAGCTCACCGGTTTGCTGTAACAAAGGATTAAACGTATAGTGTGGAAGGTAATGGTTTGCAGCAAGTAAACAAGTAACAACCAGGTTCGAATCCTGGCTGCATCAAATTTTTTTTCTTTATTTAAAAATTGTATGATACAAATATATTTAAACCAAGCACATACACATATGTATATTTATTCAAAAAACTTCCTCGAATTATATGTATATATTGTGCTTCTCACAAACACATGTGAATTTGTATACCCACATGAATATCACGATATATGTTTAATTAGTCTCTAACTAATACACAAAAAAGGTCACACATCGTCGTGTGATGTTTAGAGTTAGCTAGACTCTCTTCACAATCTTCTTGCCCTTTTTCTTTGCGGTTGAATACTTTAGCCTGGGCACTATGAGATTTCTTCTCGTGAACGGACAAACTTTAGTCGGTAGTGTGGTCTTTCTTCTTATTGTAGTAGTAGTAGGCATGTTGAAGTACTTGTCGAATTCCTTTTCGATCTTCAGATCGCCGTTCTTGTCGAAGTCTTGCTCATTGGCGGATCCTTCCATTCCGATGATGCTCCTCTTTCCCCTCCTCACTACAACACGACTGGGCTTTGACAGGTCGGTAATAAAGAAACATTGATCAACTTGGCTAGCGAGTATCCACGACTCATTTTTTGCGGAGGCCTTCTTTGCCGACTTGGCATCGGGTATAACGCAGGTGGTGAAATACCGGCCTTCTTTTTCGACGTTCTTGGCCCATCTAACACAGAACATCGGTACTGTCTCTCCATAGTAGTCGATCTCCCATATCTCCTCGATCCTTCCGTAGAATCTTTCCATGACAGTAGTCTCGTCATCGGCGAAGGACATCATAGTTACTCCTGAGTTTTGATATTCGCTATTCATGTCCTTTTCCTCGGTGTAGAATCTGTTATCATTGATGTCGTACGACTGATAGGTATTTACGTTATGCGCAGGGACCTGTGACAAGGAGAATGTGAGTTGTTGATCTTCCATAGAAGGCGTATGCGGGGGATTGTCCAGCAGCCTTTTCTTGAACCAACCCGTGAAGCTAGAGTTGTGTTCTCTTGTTACGTCTCCTTTCTTCCTCGGGCGGGCCTGGTCCACGTACTCCTGCTCGATCAAGCTTTTGTGCTCTTCCACCCAAGGGCTTACCAATTCAATGTATTGTAGTGCGACTCGGTGTGCCCTGCCAAAGTTGGTGCTTCGATTAGCAATGCTGACATGCAGTGAGCGGTGGCCCTCGCGGTGACCATACCCAGCGAGCCTACCGAGCTGCTTCTTGGTGGGTATTCCAACATCCTCGTTCTCGGTGGTTAGATAGTTCTGGAAGAAAGAGATGCACTCGTAGTTCAGAAAGCCCTTGGCTATGCTTCCATCTGGACGGGACCTGTTGCGAACGAACCCTTTGATGACACCGTTCAGCCTTTCAAACGGCATCTTGTTGTGCAGGAATGTCGGCCAGAGCTGGATGATGTCATCCACGACATGGACAAGTAGATGCACCATGATGTCGAAGAATGTAGGCGGAAAGTAAATCTCGAGCTCGCATAGTATCACCACGATCTCTTCCTGTAGCCCGTCGAACTGCTTCATGCCGATCGACTTCCTAGAGATGACGTCGAAAAAGTTGCACAGGCCAAACAGCGTCTCATAGACGTGCTCGTCCATTATCCATTGTATGGCAACTTGAATTATCCGTGTCGTCTTCACGTGATAGTCGTGGGACTTCATACCGCTTAACCTCTTCTTCGCTACGTCGAGATATCTGCTTATCTTGCCCGAGTAACCATGATGAACTTTGACTCCTAGGAGGCACCTGAAAAACTACTCGATCTCCTCCTAACACAGAGTGAAGCAGGCAGCGCAAAGCACAACCACCTCATTCTTCTTAACCCTTTTGCGGCGACCCTAAGTCCCTTCCGTTTGATCGTCATCATCATCACTATCAGGGTACTGAAGCTCCTTCTTGATGCCAAGCAATTTCAGGTCGTTTCTTGCTTTCGGCCCATCCTTGGTCCTCTCGGGCATGCTGAGGAGGGGGAAGAAGGATGTGAAATGGATGGTGGTAGATAGAGAGGTGCAAAGCTGCCACCTTTTTGTGCAGATCTGGACGCAGGGTTCTATGGCGCATATGGGTGATATGCGCCACATAAGTTCAATCGTCTGTGGCGCATATGGGCGATATGCGCCACAGAACCTTGGCCATAGGGTGCAGTGGCCAGACTGTGGGCCCACATATGGTCAGTCAAAAGTGTTCAGTGGCGCATATGGGCGATATGCGCCACAGAAGATTGAACTTCTTTGGCGCATATAGACCATATGCGCCACAGAACACTAAGTGCAGATTTGCACGAAGTTAAAGGTGGCATATAGCTGCTTTAATGACACCCCTCTATATATATACCACACTCCCTGTCTAAAGCAACATCCCTGCCCCTGATGTCTTCTTCCCACAACTCATCGAAAGACTCGCTGGAGAGCACAGCCTGCTCGTGTTCCCTGCAGCCTACTCGCAGTGGAGGGGCGAGGTCGAGGGACAGTGCTCAGATTCAGCCGCCGCGGGATTCGGAGGTCAACCTAATCGAGGAGGAGGCCAGGATGCGGCACGAGGCCCTCTACAACAAGGCCATGAGGTTGTACGCCGTGCTTGCGTCCCCGGAGGAGAGGACGCGCATGGGAGAACCAATCAGGTGGCAGCCGGTGCTCGACCCCAATGTGTCCATGGAGGACCACGTCCGCAGGCTGCAGGCGCGCGTGAACAGGGAGGTTTGGCATCTTCCACCACCATCGCCCCCACCAGCTCTGTGAAGGAATTTGCGATGTTTGTAGTTTGTGCATTTGCAATGATGTATGCCATTATTGTTTTGCTGTTAAAGGGCTATGCGCATGTGCATTTGCAATGATGTATGCCACTGTCTATCTAGTAGATTGTCTAGTATTCTACCTATGACACTGGTACTTGTTTAGTTGGTAAAACAAGAGGAAAATGTTGACGAGGTTTGATCTCATCAATGCCCATTGTTAAGGACTTGGGTTTTGGAGAAGATGGGGATGCTGGAGATCGTGGAACGGTTAGCAAACAAGCAACACGGGGACACAAAGTTTACCCAGGTTCAGGCCCCCGGAGGGAAAACCCTACTCCTGCTTGTCTACTCTTGATTACGGCGGAACCGAAGGTTACAGGGGTGCGCAGATGCAATCTGGCGTGGAGGTGTGTATGCGAAAGTATGAGTCGAGAGATCTAGGTCATGCCCTCCTGGCCTTTATATAGACTTAGGCAGGTCCCGGGCATAGTCCTAGTCGGTTACAGGTTCTAGGGTTTTACCCCTATGAATTTCCTATCTACTCTAGTCTTGCTCTCCAAGGATCCGAAGGCGTCATGGGCTTGGGCCACTCGAAAGTCTTCATGGGCCGGCGTACAGTTGCCGTGGGCCTTCCTTGGGCTAGACCAGGTATGCTGAGATCATGCACCCGCGGGGTATAACCATGTCAGTAGCCCCCGAGTGATCAGTCGAATCGTAGATTCGGCTGAGGACTCTTCAATCCTTCGGGTGCAACCATGTATTAGTAGTTCGTGTGTAGGGATTGTTGATGTGTGTGCCTGACTCACTCGATGGATCAGGGTCAGTTAACTGTCTTAGGACAAAACAACACGATCTTCTTCAGGTTCGGGTCCCTCAACTCGAAACTGGAACATATGCTGGCGTAATTCGACTCAGGCCGCGGAGGACTTACAGGAGTGGAATTCCAGTGATTTTAGCTGGTGTACCCAACGCGTCCGTCAGGATTTTTCATCGCGCCTACTGGCACGGGTTTATACTAACAGAGCGCAGTCGTGTGCGTTGCCAGGCCATCAGATGATATCTTTAGGTCTTATCTTTGTGTCGCAGACACAACATCCGAATTTTTGTCACCGCGGAGGTGTTTCGGGTGGCCAAGGAGATCGTTGCTCACTCAGCGTTTTGTTGGGGCAGAGTTGCCGAAAAGTTTTTGCATGCTGATCCAAAAGATCGCAGTCAAAGATTTCATAGGGTGCGCGACCAGCGCTCCCTATGGGAGTAGCCCCCGAGTGTCTGTTCGAGTCGTAGACTCGAGCGGAGACTTTAGTTCAAACATTTTTCAGTTGTTAAGTCCGTAGGACTCAAAAAATTTCGGATGCTTAAATCCATCCTCCCTATGGGAGTAGCCCCCGAGTCCGTAGTGGAGTCGTAGACTCGACGTAGGACTCGAAGAAACAGTTCATTTTTATTCATCCTTCGGGTGCGCGGCCAGCGCTCCTAATAGGAGTAGCCCCCGAGTATTTAGTCGAATCGTAGATTTGAGTGAGTACTCTTAGCTTTGAAGCCGAAGATCTTGTAGTTGTTGCTAGTATAGCTTTTGATGACATCAGTGCTAACGATCAATGACCTCAAGCGTCTGCTGCGCCAGAGATGACTTGACTGGACGAACGTGGGTCCCACTTGCTGACCTTGAATTGACCGGTCACGCGCGGCGTGGAGATAATTACGGCGTCTCCTCGATTTCCGTGCGTAGTGGACGGCGTGGTAACGACTGTTCGTTGTAATGCTGACACGTGTATGGCCAGATCTACCGTTGGCGTTAGGTCTTCTGGGTGGACGGCTGCCGTGCATCGTCCTCGTCGTTATAATCATTGGGGAAAGTTGCAGTTTGTTTTCACCGCATTAGTTCTTGTTTTCACTGCCTCCTTGTGCTCGAGCGATTCTTGCTGCGCGCTGGAATTTCCTTCCACATTTCCATCTTCCCTTCTGCGCTCTCACCGCCGGCGCCGCCGTAGCGCGATGGGGAAATCGAAGAAGTCATCATCTGCGGTTGGTACCAGCACCGCCGGAGGAAAGAAAAGCGCCACCGCTACCCGTGTCACTGACGGTGGTTGGCGGCGATCAGAGACGCGAGAGAGTGATCTCCGCAAGCTTCGCGAGCGGGGCTTGATCCCGCAGGATAGGGAGGCCGTCAGACTCCCCGGCAACGAGGTAATCCCTCGTCCCCCCGCTGGGTATCGGGTTATGTTTCTCGCCTTCGTTATGCGTGGGTTTTCCTTTCCAGTCCACAACTTCCTCCGTGGACTGCTCTTTCTCTATGGCATCCAGCTGCATCATCTTTCGCCCAATTCTCTTCTTCACATTGCTTGTTTCATCACTTTCTGCGAGTGCTGGCTCGGCATTGAGCCGCACTTTGGCCTCTTCCGGAAACTTTATTCCGTGAAGAGGCAGTCTGGTTCGGATGGTGTTTATCCCATTGGGGGTTGCATCATCTCCCTCAGGCCCAATCTGCTTTTCTTTTCCTTTTCCATGTCCAAATCTGTCCAGTACTGGTGGAGGCGATGGTTTTATATCCGCGACTCCGTAGTGCCTGGGCAAGATTTTGGCCTTGTTCCTTTTGACCCCTCCCAAAATATTGAGCCGAAAAGGTCTTGGAAAAACAAGATCTTGGATGGCGAGGAGGCGGAGATAGAGGCCCTTTACCGTCGGGTGGAGGATCTCCAGTTGATTCCGGAGAAGGAAGTGAACGGCGTGGATATCATTCGCACGTTTCTCGAGCGTCGGGTGCAGCCTCTCCAGGCTAGGGCGCACCCGATGTTTCTTTATTCTGGGCACCGTGATCCGACGAGGGTTTCGGCTGAGAAAATCTCCGAGGGGGATCTTGACAGGACCCTTCACTCGCTGCTGAAGTTCAAGGCCGGAGAGAAAATCCCGGGGAAGTCGCTGACTCTGCCATTTTCTTCGACGTTGGCTGTTCCACAGGTGTAGATTCGTGCGCGTAGCGCTTTTTGTCGACTGCGTATTTATTTTCCTTTGTTTGCTGACAAAGTCCCTTCTTGTTTGCAGAGCTTCAAGGTGCCGGGCATGGTGCCTCCGCTGCCCGAATTATTTCCGGATGCGCCGGATAATGACGTGGTGGATTCCGTGTCCGAACTGCCTTCGGCACGTTCGCTAGCTGAGGAGGCTAGCGAGTCGAGCGAGGACCATACGCGCAAACAATCGCGGGGCTCCAGCGAGTCTTCGGATGCTTCGACTCCTCCGACTCCCAGAAACCCTCTGTGCCTTGAGCGTCACAGTGACGGGCATGGAGGCTCTTCCTCTCCCATTCCTGCCATTCCTGTGCGGGCTGTAGCGCCGCACCCGCCAGCGAAGCGGAAGAAGGAAGAAAATAAGGAAGAGAAGAAATGGGAGAAGAGAGCCTGAAGAACTCCTCCTGTCTTCGACCTGAGCTCGCTGGACTCGTAAGTTTCCTTTATACTGTTGTCTTTTTGCTGTTGATTTTTGTGCTTGTGCTAAATATTTCGTGTGCAGGCACTCCTCCCACGACTCCTCCAGCGATGGTGCTCGGGAGATGATGGGAGAGTCGAAGGTTGCGTCTCCTCCTCCTCAGACGGTGGCAACTTCGGGGGGCGCTGCTCCGAGCCCTCCTATGCAGGAGGTTCAGGTGGTTGCGCCTCAGAATTTCGCCAGCGGGCCTTCAGCATCATCGTTGGATCATGTAAGTCGTCTATCACGGGGGAAGCCCCCGAGCGTGTGTAAAAGAGTTCTCTTAGTTTTTTCTTCGAGTCTCGGGGGGAGCCCCCGAGTGTTTTCGTGTGATTCTTTTTCTTCTGCTCTCTCCTGTTGGGCGTAGCCCCCGAGTCCTTTTTCTGAATGGTGGTTCTTCTTCCTGCAGCCTTTTGTGCAAGAAGCCAAGCGGCTGGTGCAGGAGCGCCTGGCGCTGGAGGCCAACCTCCAACAGCTTCAAGGTACCCGTATGCTTTGGGTGCTTCTTTCCTTTATTCCTGTCCTGCTTTCTGACGTTTGATTGTTTTGAATGCAGAGGAGCATAATACTTCTCTCCGTGAGATCGACGCTCTCAAGAAGAGCCTTGGTCAATCGGAGAAGAAGGCTGAGGACGCCGCTGATGCGAAGGAGCGCCTTGAGCTAGAGTTGGCCAAGGCAGCCGAAGCGAAGGAGCGTCTGCAGCAGGAGGCTACAGACCGCGAGGAGCAGCTTGCCATGGCTGCGACTACGCGTGAAAAAGAGGCGGCGGGCAAACTCATGGCTGCTGCCAAGGCTGTTTCAGGTGAGTACCTTATTTTTGCTCCTTTCTTTTCATTTTCTTGTCTTCTTCTGTGTCACTTTCTTCATTCCTTCTCTTTTTGTCTCAGATGCCGCAGGCATCGAGTTTGACCGCGACGCTCTGGAGCATGGGAGTGCTCTAGATGATGCTACTGCAGTGGTCGAAGATCGCTACAACACCGCCGTCAACTCCCTTGCCAAGGCGAAGGAGGTTCTTGGCCGCTTCTACAAGGAGCTTGTCCCCAAGGGCGCGGCCCTTGATGATGTTGACGCCCTGGCGGAGGCTTTGTCAGCCGAAGCGCCTGCGGCGTACAAGCGCAAGCAAAAGGGCATCATCGCGTCCGCGGGCTAGCGATGGCCTTGGCGGCTGGGGCGGAGCTGGACCTTCCCCAGATCACCTCCCGGATGCCGACTACCGCGGATGGATCCGAGGTAGCCTTTGCTACCTATTCTGCTCGCTGCAAGCGATATGGGCCAAAGCTCATTGATCTTCTGTTGGAGTATGCGCTGCGGCAGCAGGGGGAGGCCAAGGCTAGGCAATCCGGCTCCGAGGCGACTCAGGATGCCGCGTCTTAGGCGTTGTAGATGTAGGATAGTTTGTAGTCTGCTTTTGCTGTAAATTTTTTGAGGAACGCAATCATTGTGCCACGTAGTGGCCTTTATATGCTTAATGAATTCTTCTGAGTTGTGCTCTACCACTATCTGAATGTTTGTGTCCTTTGCTTTTCTGCTATTCTAGGTTCCTTCGGGTGCTGACCCTGTTGACACCTCGCCTGCAACGCAGCTGCGGCCATCTTTGGATGATTCCTCGCAACTCGCTTTTCTTCGGGACCGTGTTCGTAGCCTTGAAAAGGAAGTTGATTGGGTTGCATGGTCACGCCGATGTTTGGAAGTCCAAGGCAGATCGCGGTGCAGCCAGGGAGGAGTACTTGATGGCGGAACTACTTCGGCTGTCTGACCAGCTTCAATGTAAATTGTTCTTTGTTTCGGGCTGCAGCTCAGATTTTCGGATGCGCCTGCTAGCCTTGCCTCTTATTTTGTGCAATTGTCGCAGGTGCTAACCTTGCTCCGAGGGAAGAGAAAGAGCGTGTCGCTGTTCGGGTCAATTTCTTGACTCAACAGGACATGGAGGCTGGCGGCTTCTTCTGGATGGATCGTGACCGTGCCATGGCTCTGGCGACGGTGCAGGATCGTGTGCATCAGGTTTCGCGGGTGCTTCGTCAGTTGCAGACGTTGCTTGCCTCGGTGTTGCATGTCATGTTTCCATTGGATGCCGTGCCAACAAGCCTTGTGGGTCTTCTATCGAAGTTTCGGAGCGTGAGCAATGTCAAGGAGTTGGTGCAGCAACAGCTTGTCACAGGAGTGAAGGCTGCTTTGTTCCTTGTGAGCTGCACCGACCTGATGTAGATTTGTCTGTTGTAGCAGCTGGGCTCCCTCTTCGGCCGGATGGTGGCGAGTGGTATATGCGTCCGCATTATGCGGCTGTAAGGAAGTATGCCGAACAGGTAGTAGATTTGTTTGAGCAGCGTGCTCAAGTTATTCTTCAGAATAGGTAGTACCTGTAAAAGAGATAGATGTAAAATTTGTATATTTCGACTGGGCGTGTTGTGCCCTTTGTTATAAAGGTTTATGTTTATTGTGAGCACGTAATGCTTTGTTTGAGCACGTGTCCTTTTCGTTTGCCTGACGTTGTCAGCTACTCAGATGTACACGTGTGATCCTCGTCGATGAAATCGTGAGGTTGGGGGGCCCCCGAGTGCGTTAGTAGCATAAAGTAAAGTTGCAAGTAGCGAACAAGATTTTGGGGCGGAACACTTAGCTTTATTTATATCGTAATGGAGGAAGTACATTGTTCGGCTGAATAGCCTTGGCTGAAAAGCCTTATTGAAAGTAAAAGGGGTAGGTAGCTATGGGTAGAATCGCCGCAAGTGTGCGATGTTCCATGGGTTGGAGTATGCGACTCCAGACTCCACGTGCTTGAGGCGATAGGCGCCACCTGGGATGACTTCGGTGATGACATAGGGTCCTTCCCATGGCGACTCGAATTTCTTCGGTCGTTCTTGCTTGAGTCGCAAGACGAGGTCTCCTTCGACGAAGGACCTTGGGCGTAGCCGTCGGCTGTGATAGTTGCGGAGACTCTGCTGATACACCGCTGATCGAGCTGCTGCTACGTCTCTTGCTTCGTCGAGTGTGTCCACGGCGTCTTCGAGTGCAGCCGTGGATTCGGCTTCGCTGTAAGCGACGACCCGGGGGGCCTGGTGGCGTACTTCGGCTGGTAGCACGGCTTCGGCTCCGTGCACCATGAAGAACGGTGTGTAGCCAGTGGAGCTGTTTGGCGTAGTGCGCAAACTCCATAGGACGGATGGCAGCTCTTTCGTCCAGGCTCTGGCCTTTCGTTCGAGTGGGATCATGAGGTGCTTCTTGATGCCCGCGCCGATTAGGCCGTTGGCCTTTTCCACTTGCCCGTTCGTTTGCATGTGTGCCACTGAGGCGTACATTATGTTGATCCCGAGGCCTTCGCAGAAGTCTTGGAATTCCTTGGAGATAAAGTTCGATCCATTGTCGGTGATGATGCTGTGCGGTACACCGAACCTGTAGACAATGGATTCGAAGAACTTGACGGTAGTCTTGCCCTTCTGGTTGGTGACCGGCATGGCCTCGACCCATTTGGTGAATTTGTCGACTGCGACCAGGAGGTAAACGTGCCCCACTTTCGAGGACTTTGGCAGTTTGCCGATCATGTCGAGGCCCCATTGAGCAAAGGGCCAAGCTATAGGTATGGGTCTAAGTTCTGACCCGGGTGCGTGCGGTTTGTCGGCGAACCGTTGGCACCCGTTGCATCTTCGGATGATGTCCTTTGCATCGCTCATGGCCGTTGGCCAGTAGAATCCGGCTCGTAGAGCTTTGGCGACAAGGGAGCGGCTGCCTGCGTGATGGCCGTAGATGCCCTCGTGGATGTCTTGGAGGATGGCTTTTCCGTCACCGATGGTGACGCACCTTTGTAGTACACCCGTAATACTGCGCTTGTACAGCTCGCCATTGATGATGGTGAAGGCTTTCGACCGACGAGATATGCGCCGGGCATCTGTCGGGCTGTCAGGCAGTTCTCCGTTTATCAAGAACTGGAGGTATGGTCGCGTCCATGTTTCTTCGACTGCCATGACCTGCATCAGGTTGACCATGGCGACCTCTGTGTCCAGTTTCTCGGGTCCTTCATGTCCTTCGGGCAGCGTACCCCCCGAGTGTTCTGCTTCTTCGGGTGATCCCTTGGGGAATTTCCGCTTGATACATGGCACACAGATCTGTTCGAGGAACACACCCGGTGGCACCTTTGTGCAGGTGGAACCGATGTTGGCGAGTCTGTCGGCTTCCTCGTTGCTTTCTCTTCCGACGTGCCGAAGCTCGCAACCATCGAATTCTCCTTCGAGTGCATTGTAGAGTGCGCGGTACGCGATCATGTTTTCGGCATGTGCGTCGCACTCGTTCATCGTCTACTGGATGACGAAGTTGGAGTCACCGTAGATGACCAGGCGCGTTGCGCCATAGATATTTGCCATCCTCATGCCATGGATGAGGGCTTCGTATTCGTCCTCGTTGTTGGAGGCTCGGAATTTCATCCGAAGGACGTACTTCATCTGGTCGCCCTGCGGGGAGGTCAGTATGACCCCGGCTCCTGCTCCAGCTTCACGCTTGGAGCCGTCGAAGTGCATTGTCCATGACTGCGACATGTCTGGGGTGTCTGGCAGCTGCAGCTCCATCCAATGTACGAGGAAATCCGGGAGGACTTGAGATTTGATTGCGAGTCGCTTCTCGTAGATGATGTCCAGAGGTGACAGTTCAATGCCCCACAGGGCCACGCGTCCTGTGGCCTCAGGGTTATTCAGGATGCTGTTCAGGGGTGCCTCATTGACGACCATCACCTGGTGCTCCTGGAAATAATGGCTCAACCGTCAAGCTGTCATGAACACGCCGTAGGCGAGTTTCTGGTAGTGAGGGTACCTCTGTTTCGTTGGCTTCAGTACCTCGCTGAGGTAGTAGATTGGGTGTTGGACCTCGTGGGTCTTGCCTTCTTCGGGTCATTCGACCACTAGCACGGTGCTGACCACCTGGTGTGTGGCTGCTATGTACAGCAGCAGAGGTTCGCGCTCCTTTGGCGTGACTAGGACGGGCGAGGTGGAGAGTAGCCGTTTGAGGCTTTCGAACGCGTCGTCGGCTTCGGGCGTCCATTCGAATTTATCTGCCTTGCGTAGCAGCTGGTAGAATGGCAAGGCCTTCTCGCCCATGCGGCTGATGAATCTGCTTAACGCCGCTATTCGTCCTGCGAGCTGCTGGACGCCCTTGAGGTTTTTTGGCCTCTCCATCGCCATGATGGCTCTGATTTTCTTCGGGTTCGCCTCGATCCCTCGCTGAGAGATGAAGTACCCAAGCAGCTGACCCGATGGGACGCCGAAGGCGCACTTTTCGGGGTTGAGTTTGATCCTTTAGCGGTCGAGGTTGTCGAATGTCTCGTGGAGATCGTCGATAAGCGTCCTCGCCTCCCTGGTTTTTATGACTATGTCGTCGACATAGACTTGAACATTGCGACCGATCTGGTCCTTGAGGCATGCCTGCATGCATCGCTGGTACGTGGCACCTGCGTTCTTTAGCCGGAAGGGCATTGTGTTGTAGCAGAACACTCCGAACGGTGTGATAAATGCCGTTTTCTCCTGATCTTTGACCTTGAGTCGAATTTGATTGTAGCCTGAGTAGGCGTCGAGGAAGGAGAGTTTTTCGCAACCTGTAGTCGAATCGATGATCTGATCGATCCGAGGAAGAGGGAAGTGGTCCTTTGGGAAGTGCTTGTTTAGCGACGTAAAATCCACGCACATCCGCAGGATGTCCGTGTCCTTTTTTGGGACCATCACTGTATTTGCAAGCCATTCGCTTTCTTTGATTTCCCTGATGAAGTCTGCAGCGAGTAGCCTGTTGATTTTCTTTGCCGATAGCTTCGGCTCGTGGCTCGGACAGTCTCCGGATGGACTGCTTGACGGGCTTGGTGTCTGGAAAGACGTTGAGTGCGTGCTCGGCGAATTCCCTGGGAACTCCTGGCATGTCCGCAGGACACCAGGCGAAGATTTCCCAGCGCTCACGGAGGAATTCGACGAGCGCGCCTTCATATGCGGGGATGAGGTCGTTGGCTATCAGCGCCGTCTTGGAGGCATCCGTCGGATGGACCTGCACCTTCTTTGTATTGACGGTGGAGTCGAAAGACATGTCGGGCGCGTTTTGTCGTGCGACTGGGGGTGCCCCATTGTCTGTCACTTCGCGGAGCTTTAGGAGCTCCTCCTGCATGCCGAATGACTGGGAGATTCTGTTGAAATCCCTGTCGCATTGGTCCGATCGGGTGAAGCTCCCGTGGATTGTGATGACGCCCTTCGGCCCTGGCATCTTGAGTAGCATGTATGCATAGTGTGGGACAACCAGGAATCTTGCGAATGCTACATGCCCGAGGATGGCGTGGTACTGCGATGGCCAGTCCACCACTTCGAATTCGAGTCGCTCTAGCCGGAAGTTGTCCGGCTTGCCGAAGATGACGTCGAGCCATATTTTGCCCAGGGGGAATATGCCCTTCCCTGGAACGATGCCGTGGAACGTTGTGTCTGATTGTTCCAGGCTGCACTGGGGGATCCACATTGCTGCTAGAGTGCTTGCGAACATCAGGTTGATGCCGCTGCCGCCATCCATGAAGACGCGACTCATCTCGAAGCCTCCGATCTGCGCCTCCAACACCAGGGCAGCATGGCCTGGGCGAGGGATCTGGCAAGGGTGATCCGAACGACTGAACGTGATGCAGGACTCCGATCCGCTGAGGTACTCAGGGATGGCGGGCGGAGTTGCTACGGCCAGGTTGATTTGTCGGGTGATTTTCTTCTGCACCCTATTCGTGGGTCGCCCCTTCTGGATCATCAGTGCTCCTTTCGGCGGGGGATACCCGTTCCCGGCGTTGTTCTGTGCTGGTGCGACTGGTTGGTTCGGGCCTCCAACGGGTGGCGGTGGAGGAGCTCCATGCGCTATTTCACCTAGCGCGGGTGCATTTCCGAACGCGGGGATTGGGGCTTGCTGCCTCATCTGCACCATGCTTTCACTTAGTTTCTGGAACTCGTGGCAGTCCTTGAGCATGTGGCTGGCCTTCTTTTTGCCATCCTGCTTGTCGATGTAGAAGTGGATGGTGCATGGACCCGAAATCTTTTCGTATGCTGAGGGTCCATTATCGCGGCCGCGGCGTTTCCACGACTGCGCTGGGCGCCCCCCATCGCGGAAGTTTCCTCCGCGGTATCCTCCGCTGTTGCGGTTGACGTCGTTGCGGCGATCGGCGTAGCCAGCCGCGACCATGTCGGGTCCGTCGCGATCGTCATAGACGCGCGATCTTCTCTTGCTACGGCATTCTCGCCGTCGACCGTAGTCGTCTTCTTCTTCCGATTGTGCTCGGTGAATGGAGTCTTCGCCGTCAGCCCATCTGTTGGCGATATCCATGAGGTGGTCGAGTGTTTTGGGCTTGACGTGCCCAAGTTCTTCCTTGAAGTCTTGGCGCTTGACGCCATCCCTGAAGGCGTCGATGGCCCTCTCTTCGGAGATGTGGGCTGCGGAGTTCTTTGTGTTGGACCAGCGTAGTATGTACGAGCGAATGGATTCGCCCGTTCGTTGAGTGCAGGCTCGCAACTCTTAGATTGAGGCGGGCCTCTTGCTGGTGCCTTTGAAGTTTCGGATGAAGTTGTAAGCTAGCTCATCCCAGCTTCGGATGGACCCTGAAGATAGGCTGCTGAGCCAGATCCGGGCTGCGCCTGTCAGCTGCAGCTGAAGGCATTGCATGGCAGTCTCCTTGTTTCCACCGTGCAGTTTGATGGATGATAAGTGGTCGCTGAGCCAAGATTTTGGGTCCTGAGTGCCGTCGAACTTCGGAGTATCCGAAGGAAGCTTGAAGTTGCGCGGCATCCGTGTCCGCCGGACGGATCTGCTGAAGCATCAGGCTCCGCAGAGTTCTCCTTCGTCTTCGTCCATCTCGGATTCAGACGAGCATGCGCGCTTTGCTCGCGCTTTGTCGATTTTGCGCTGTGTGAGCGCATCTCTGGCGTCATAGTCGCGGTCGCGGCGGCGCGAACTCTTTTTCCTTCGAGGAAGGTCATGTTCTTCTTCTTCGGATGAAGGGGTGGGGCTGCGATCGAACCTGACCGGAGCCTTCTTCTTCGGTTCCGTGGGAGCTTCCTGGTGGAGCGCAGCTCCGACGAGTCCGAGTCTGGTGAGTGCGGACTTGTGCATGGCTCTATTCGGGCCCCCCTCTGGAGGTGGGTGGGCCGCGAGGTACACAGTGGCTGCCATGATCACAGCCTACGGCGTTTTCGGGATGACGTTGTCGTCGGCGTCCATCTCCATGAAGGATGTGTGGAGAGTTCGCGTCAACTCACGGCGCTCCTTGGGATCCATGTTCTTCATCCGAGAGCGGTGCTTGTTGCCTGGGTTGGCGTTCGAGATGGAGCCAATGCCCATGGCGGAGAGCGCGGCTCGTCGCGCGCTGGACTCTGAGGCTGCTTGCTTGCGTTTGTCAAGCACCTCCTGCATCTTGACCTGCTTCTTGTGCTCCTCGATCAGGAGAAGGTGGTAGGCCATTAGCATATCCCGCGAGGCGTCTGCAGGCAGTACTATGTTGCCTGCCACGGCTTCGCGGACCTGGGTCCATCCTTCTTTGCTAAGGCGGATGACATGGCCGCCGTTGTTTTCCCCTTCGGGTGGGGGGGGGGACTGGCTTCTTCTGTTCCCGCCGTTTCGTTCTAGCGGGTTAGGCGGCGGGTTAGGAGTTTGCTGATCCACGTCGCTTTGGATGACTGTGGCGCATTGGTAGCGCTCGCAGATTGGTCCGCTGCTGCCGCAGCTTTCAGATCCGGAACCGTAGGTCCCTGCATCCGATGGCGGATCGCACAGATCGGAGTTGTAGCTACTGCTATCGTAGGAATCATCTGCTGATGATGTTGTGCGTAGCACGGGGTGTGGGGTCCATGAAGCGGGCCTGATTGATGGTAGGGCCACCCGCTCAGGGAGGCGGAGGGTGCCAGTTTGCCCCACCTGGAAACAGAAGCTCCCGAACAGGATTTCGAGTCCGTCGCCTACGGGCTCGAAGTCCTTCATGGTGGACGGCGAGTGGGCGGTGAAGTCGAAAGCGCCGAAGAGGAGGTGACTCTTCGTTGCTGCAGAGTTGTAGATCGATCGGGTTGGGACCGTCACGATCGCACAATCAGCGTCCCCAGTTCCCACAGACGGCGCCAATTGACGAGGTTTGATCTCATCAATGCCCATTGTTATGGACTTGGGTTTTGGAGAAGATGGGGATGCTGGAGATCATGGAACGGTTAGCAAACAAGCAACACGGGGACACAAAGTTTACCCAGGTTCAGGCCCCCGGAGGGAAAACCCTACTCCTGCTTGTCTGCTCTTGATTACGGCGGAACCGAAGGTTACAGGGGTGCGCAGGTGCAATCTGGCGTGGAGGTGTGTATGCGAAAGTATGAGTCGAGAGATCTAGGTCGTGCCCTCCTGGCCTTTATATAGACTTAGGCAGGTCCCGGGCATAGTCCTAGTCGGTTACAGGTTCTAGGGTTTTACCCCTATGAATTTCCTATCTACTCTAGTCTTGCTCTCCAAGGATCCGAAGGCGTCATGGGCTTGGGCCACCCGAAAGTATTCATGGGCTGGCGTACATTTGCTGTGGGCCTTCCTTGGGCTGGACCAGGTATGCTGAGATCATGCACCCGCGGGGTATAACCATGTCAAATGTGCACTAGAAACAATCAAGATATTCTGAGTAGCACACACTATTCTGTGGCGCACATTGCAAATATGGGCCACAGAAGTACAAACTTCTGTGGTGCATATGCACATATGCGCCACATAAGCTTGGTCATAGGTGTCCATATAGTGGGTCCCACATAATTGTTCTGTGGCGCATATGGCGACATGCGCCACAGAAGATATAAACTTTGGTGGCGCATATCGTCATATGCGCCATAGAAGGTTGGTTAGAGCACGGTCAAAGCCTGCCTGCTGTGGGTCCCACCTGATGATTCTGTGGCGCATCTGTCAATATGCGCATAGAAGTGAAAACTTCTGTGGCGCATATAGTAAGATGCGCCACAGAAGTTTCATAGACCAAGGCCTGGTGTCGGTCCCACCAAACTTCTGTGGCGCATCTCCAATTGACATGCGCCATAGAAGTTTCATGGTTCTATGGCGCATTGGTCCAGATGCGGCACTGGACAACTTTTGTGGCTCATGGTCAGAACCATGCGCCACAGAAGGTTTGTCTATCTATAGATTGTTTCCTAGTAGTGAACAGTGGAAGATGTATCAATGGTAAAGATAGGACCATGGCCCATAGTTCACTAGAGGTGCTCTCCTTAGATAAACAAAATGGCATGAAGGGTAAACAAATTACAGCAGGGCAATTGACAGGAACTGAGCAAGGCATAAAAATGCAATACTAGACAAAAAGATCCTATGAGATTCGATTGGGCAATACAACAATATACATAGACCGCCATCCAACTGCATCTATGACTAGAAGTCCACCTTCAGGTTATCATCCGAACCCCCTCTAAAAGGATCGTATGGGCACCTAGAGGGGGGGGGTGAATAGGTGCTACTTCAAATTTTCTTCTTTTTTTAAATTAAGGTTTGACAATAAGGTAAATTCTCTAGATAATGCAACTACGGTGAATTTACCTATATGACAATTATGCAAGAGCTACCACAACACAAAGTAGTAACAAGTAAGTAAGGTGTGGTAAAGGATAGAAGTAACCAAAAAGTGGATGCAGAGACACAAGGATTTGTTTCCCGTAGTTCTTTCCTTTTGAGGGGAAGTACGTCTACGTTTGGAGAGGGGGTGGTTTCAAACCACCAACGCCACGAAAGGCCTCCCTTGTTCTCCGATGAATCTCACCCCAACGGGATCGATTCACCTTCCACTATATCGGCAACCTTCAAGGTGGAAGCTGGCACCGTTACAAGTTTGGGGCACACATCCACAACTTAATCGGAGGCTCCCAAATACAAGCAAGCTGTCAAAGCAATCAAAGACAAGCTTGTAAGAACCAAAACAAGAACTAGGGTTTCCAAGAAAACACTAGAGCAAAGGGGCCCTCAATGAAATGAGGGGGAAATGAAGATCTATTTTGGTGAAGTAGTAGATCGGGGCCTCCTCCTTCGATTCCCCAAAGATCAAGGACTTTGGGTGGTGGAATGAGGAGATCTTGAAGATTGAGTGGCTCCAATGGTGACTTTAATGTGGCTGAGAGATTTGTCCCAAGGTAGGTGGAGGGGTATTTATACCCCTCCACGAAATCTGGCCGTTGGAGCCTTTACTGCAGCGGTAGTACCAGAAGTTCAAGCGGTACTACCGGAGAACTCCGGTACTACCGGACCTGGTACCGGACGACCCTCATTCAAACTTCATAAAGCACTTCCCACAGTGGTACTACTATTGATGCTACCGTAAAGTGGTAGTACCGCAAATGGCAACCGGTACTACCGGACGTGCAGTGGAATCAGCAGCTTTAGAAGAAAAAACTCTCTGTCACGCCAGGTAGTAAAATGCGGTAGTACCGCATTTTACTACCTAGGCAGACATAAGCTTTTTGCCAACATCCAAAAAGTCTCTGCCCGGTGCGGTACTAAAATGTGGTACTACCGCATTTTAGTACCAGAGCAGGCAGAAGCTTTTGACAAGTGGTCAAAAAGCTACTGTCGCGCTAGGTACTAAAATGCGGTACTACCGCTTTTGAGTACCTAGCCCGGCAGAGGCTTTTTGACAGTTAGTCTAAGCCTTCTGTCGCATCCGGTAGCAAAAAGCGGTACTACTACCGCTTTTTGGTACCGCGCCAGGCAGACAGTTTTTTGAACATTGCAAATCATTTTCAATTCACCTGCGATACACTTGGCAAATAATTAGTCCGATATGTGTGTTGTTATAAAACACCAAAATCACTAGGGATAGGAAATGCTCTTTCAATCCCCCCTTTTTGGTGTTTGATGACAACACACATTTTGTAAGGAAATCTAGTGATGAGAGATATAGATGGGCTCCCCCTAGATATGTAGAAACAAGCCCCATACACTTCAAACAAGTTACCTGGGAGTAGAAGTCGCACATAGAGCACATACCTTTGCTAAATAACATGTGATGACCAATATTGATAGGAATGGGGAAGGTCGTCACATAGATTGGATCCAAATTAGAATAGCCATATTACACACAAGATGGATCCATACGATAACCACATAGTCTCACCATACATAGCACAAATAGTTAGTTCACACATAGTAAGTCACACATAATAAGAGGCAAGCAAATAAAGTTCACAAGCGAATAAAATCAATGGCAAGAACGAGCTTGTGACTTTTCCCACGCAAATCCCGCATACCTATTGTGCAACTTCTCCCCCTTTGGCATCAAGACGCCAAAAAGGGACAAGAGCAACACTAACGCCCCAGAGATCACTCATCATCATCATCAACCCAGTCTTCCCATGCATCATCATGAGGTGGTGGGGCACGGAAGGAGGAAGTGGCATCATCTTCCCATTGGCTGTGCTTGGAGATCCATTGGTCTTCTGGGGTAATGTTGTTCTCTGAGCCCTTGGAGACGGTCAAGCCTTGAGCATCCATCATTTCCTTCTGACGAGCACATGACTTCTTGGCATAGACATGGGCCTCGTACATGCGTTTCTGATTGTCCACTTGGAAGCAGAATATCTTCTTGAGTTTGTCCTCAAACCTCTTGGCCCAAGATGGCTGAGCCGACTGGCGACGTGAGACCACAAAGGCAGCATCCTGCTGCGCATCAGCAGCATCACCTAATTCCTCCACAACAGGATTCCCATCCTCATCAACAATCTGACCATCGGCATTGCGTGGTTTGAGATGGGTCTTGATCAACAGATTCTTGTGGCGGTGAGTGGCAAGACGAAGAGAAGTCAAGTCATGGGCAACCACAGGGCACTTGCGAATAATGAGAGCCATGATGTACGGAGCAAAAGGAGGCACCCTCCTTTGAAAAGTGGCACAGACCATTTCATTCCAAATGACATCCATCACATCAATAGGTAGGCCAGAGTCACGGTGGTGATAGGTGGCCATCATAATATCTACCATGAAGGCATGTATCTCATCAACATTCCCAGCACGAGGGGCGACGGTCTCACGAAAGATGCGATGCAAGATGTCATATGTACGGAGAAGCCCTTTGATCTTTCCAGGGATTCCACGCCCCCAGATGTACAGTGGTGCAAGCACATCCTTCTTCATGGGACGATCATTGGCGTGGCACCGAAAGCCAACGGGAGTGTCCTTGCCACGGTCTTTGTACCCGAGGATAGCCCCAAACTCAGCCAACGTTGCTTGCTTGACAACACCCTCGGTCATCCAGGTGAGAGTCCGAGTATCATTCTTGGCAAAGTGAACGGTTGCATAGAACTGAGCAATGAGCATTGGATCATAGTTGCACCAGAACTCCATAATGGGAAGCAAGCCAATGTTGGTGCAAATGTCAAGGGCCTCACCAAAGTAGTTCAGATTCTTCCTCACATGATTCATCTCGATCCATTTTTGAGGAACCACAATTTTGTCATCTTTCATGAGTATCTCATGGAACACCCGCTCCTGGAAATCCATAAAGAAGATGCTATTTTCCCGAGTATGAGAGCGAGCTGTCCCATATGGACTTACCACCCGCAGGGCATGAAATTCTGTCTCAGACAAATCAGACAACAACTTTGGTCCAGATGGCCCGGAACTGTGGCTCTTGCGAGGACCGGAGGGAGGAGGAGGTGGAGGAGCTTTCATTTTATGTATTCAAATTCAAACTCTTATTTGAACCAGATTTATTTATCAAATCTTTTCAAAACTTTTCAGTAGTTTCCATACTGTTTAAACATGAATTTTAAAGATAATTTTGGGATATTTCTTTTATTATTCTATGATTTATATATTATTTAAAAAGGGAACCTTCCTTAATTAAATAATATTTAATTAAATTTTCAAACCCTTATTTAAAATCAAAATTTCACCAAAACCTTTTCAGTAGGATTTATTTATTTAATAGGGTGCTAAATAATTCACTTTGAATTATTTATAGAATTTTCATATGATTATTAATCATTTTAATTTGGGAAATTGTTTTTACTCCAAATGAAATCAATTATGGTTTTAAATTCCATAAATTTTATTTAGGTGATTTCCTTGATTCCATTTAAGTCAACTAAATAACTTTTATACCATTTGGGTATATTCCAAATATTATTTCCCGTGATTTAATTAATCAATCTTATTAGGGATTTGTCTTTATTCAAATAGAATTTGGTTAATGCCACTTTATTTTATTTGGAAAACTCTTTATCCTTTTATTTTATTTGGACTTGGATTACATTCATTCAATTTTCTTATGGTTTAGGCCAAGATTTAATTTGGTCTTTAAATATTCCTCATTTAATATTTCATTCTTTATCTTATAAAATCCATATCTTTTTATTTATAGATCCAAAGTTGGTGATTCCAATTTGTAAAATACAATTTAATATTTATTTATCCTTTTAAATATCTTTAGGATTATTTTCTCACCATTTGGTATGGATTTCTAGATAGGTGCTTTATTAGCTTTGGAAATTCAATTCCCTTATCTTATTAAATTCATAAGATTTTATTTATTTTTTTGAGGGTAAAACAGTAGGGAAAAACCCCACTGCAATTTTTATATATCATAGAGAGTTACAAAAGAATATTTACAAACATGTTCCACCTCAAAAAAGAGGGATAACATTCTAATCAGCTATCTCCTGTCTAAATTGGTTTCAATCCAGTCCTTAAGGCCCTGATAATACTTCTTCTTAATTCTATGAAGGACCCATCTTAATTCCTGGGCTACAATAGCCTTCCAGGTCTCCACCGACGCATGCTAATTGTTGAAAATTTCATTGTTTCTGCAAATCCAGATGCTCCAAGTTCCAAGTATCAGAATTTCCATTGCAAAAGGGACCTTGAGGTTATTTTTAATACTGGCTAGAACTTCAAAGATGCTTTGATCAGCCGTATTGACCTGTGAGATTTCAGCCCAGCAGGCTCTTGCAAATGGGCATTCCCAAAACAAATGTAAACTAGTTTCTTCACTATGGCAGCCCTGGAAGACACAGTCATAAGATGCCAGAGAAAAACATTTCCTTTTTAGAAGATTTCTTGTGTTGAGTCTATCAAGCAGAAAGAGCCAGAAGAAGAATTTGTGCTTTTGTTGTAAGATTTTATTTATGGCTCCAAATTAAGTGAAACCAATTTGTATGGTTTTATAATATTTCTATTTGTCATTCTTGATCATTTGTAAATGTTTGTTGACAAATTTTTATATGGGTTAAAACCATGGTCTTAGAGATATCTTGGAAATGATTTTATTCCATTAAGGTTTTAGGGTTTTGGTTTATTTCTCAAGTGTTTAAATTTCTAGATGCAATTATGTAGAATGCATTTCACTTGATTTGAATTTAGTTGGATTCAAACATTAACCAAAGTTTGTTCAAGATGGGATTTTAGGTTTCCATTTGGAATCAAAAAGTTTCTTTTCACCCTAAATTTCAACAATTATTTATTTTGTTTATTTATTTTTCACATTACAAGATTTGGAAAATCTTGGGATGTGACAGGCTACCACCCTTAAAATAAATCTCGTCTCGAGATTTGGGAAATATGGGGGTTACAAGTTGGCTCAAAGCAACTAGGGTACTACCACCCTTAAAAGTTCTCCAACTAGATTACATCTTGGCTTGCTTGGGATTTTGATGAAGCTTCTCTGGACACTTGTCTGCATAATGGCCTAGTTCTTTGCATTTGACACACATCACTTGGCTATTATCCTTCTTCTTCTTTGGTATCAATTCCTCTTGTTTATTTCCTTGGTTCTTCTTCTTTTCTAGGCAATCACTGACATAGTGTCCCATTTCTTTGCAATTGTAACATTGCAACTGGCTTATGTCCTTCTTCTTCTTCTTCTTCTTGGGTCTCTCTAAAGCTAGGAGTTCTTCTAGTTCATGCTCTCCATACTTCACCACAAAGGTGGGAAATCTTTCTCTCTTCTTGGGGCAGTTACTAGAGATATGACCTTCTTCTCCACAAGAGTAGCAACACTTTGTGGTCACTTTGGATTTGGCCTTATGATGCATGGTTTTGACTTTGCCTTCATTCTTCTTGGCAGAAGTTGTTCCTTCATGTGGGTTTACAATCTGTTGATGCACTCCACCTTGTTTCCTTTGTTGAACTATGGAATAGATGGGGCATTGGATGGGGACATGATTATTTCCTTCACATAGAAAACAAGTAGCTTGAGATGTGGGGCATTGATTTGTTGGATGTTTCTCTTCACAATTAGGGCATTGAGCTTCATGCTCTTGGTAAATGTGATCCTTGTCTCCACAAACATTGCAAGCTTGGGTTCCTTCTAGAATATCATCCTTGACATCCTTGTTGTCACAAACTCCTTGAAAAGAGTTGTCTCCCATGTTGATCATTTGGTTTGTCACCTTTTGCATCAATTAAGTTTGGGTTTCCAAAAACCTTTGCATGGTTGGGTCTAACTCATTGTAGTTGGCTAAAATCTGAGTTGTCACTTGGTTCAACTGGGTTTGGGTTACTATGAGTTCTCTCATGTTGATCTCTTGGTTGTTGTCGTTGTTTTTGTCACCATCCTTGATGTTGGAGTTTCTTGGAGTAGTCATCTGTTTGGGTTGGATTGGGATTAGAATAGGCAAAAGATTTCTAAGAAAGAATTCTATTCACACACATCACAAGTCACACAAACAATGTGCAAACAAACACAAACAAACATTCCACTCAAACAACAAGTTTCAAGCACATTTTTATGCAATAAAATATTTTTGCTACACCACATAAGTTGGTGGGTTTGATCTAAACTTAATATGGTGGTCCAACTATATGGTTCACTTGAGATCTTTCCATCCTTCTTAGTTGATTCTTCATGAACAAGATCCTTGTATCCTTGGAGAATTCCTTGTATCTTGGTCACAAAACTTCAAAGGTAATGATGGTTCCTTCTAAGTTGTGTTTCCTTAGTCTTCAAGTCTTGAGTAATATTTCTTGTCTCACTTGTAGTCCTTAGTGATATCCAAGTTGAAATCCTTGATGAGAATAAGGTTGAAATCACTTGAGTTGGTGAAGTCCTTTGTTCATGTTGAAGTCTTTGCTCATGGTGGAGGCTTTATCCCTCAAGTTTTGAAAAGGGAAGAGATGTAGAATCAAAACCAAAATGGTTGAGGAAAGTGTTTACAAGATTATTTGCAAGTAAGTTTTGGAACAAATTCAACTCCTATTTTTCTAAGTGGTTTTGTCCAATCCTAGCGTTACAATCCTATAGGCAACACAATGCTCTGATACCATCCGTAGAGGTCCCAACCTTTAATAAGGTAGAGATCCCTCTGTTTACAATGCTAGTCCCTGGATCAATAGCTAGAATCCACAGTTAAGATGTAATATCACGAAACAAAGGTCATATTGCAACTTTATAACCAGGAATAAAATAATTCATTACATCTTACATAGCTCATTTGGCTATCTCATTACAATGCAGCAGAAATAACTTTAGCATGGAGTCCTTCATCTTCAAAGTGCCATAGGCAAACATGTTGGTTGTAGACTTGTAATCCTAATCAAGACACTTTTCTAACATCAAACAAACCTGCAACATAATAAGTTACAACCACAAGGGTCAATACATTTGAATTGTATTGGCAAGTGATACTATGGTAGTATAGTGGAGTCTATCATTTATATGCATTTGGCTAAATCGAGCTTAGGCTTGCTTTGCTCAAAATAGATTTTCCTTATCTTTTGAAAAACACTAAGTTTTTGTTTGTCAAAAATCACCCAAGGCATCTCCCAATAGAAATTGGTGATCCTTTAACCCTTGTTCAACCACAAGTTTTTAACTGAGAAATTGGGATCAGGAGATTCTTGATGGCTTCCATGTCTTGATGCTCAAATTTTCCTTTACCATGGACATGGATAAGTACTTATATTTTACACTCTACAGAGGTGGTGCACTTTCCCCATAAGACTTGGTTTCACCAAGACAAGATCTTTCAGAAGCTTTCCCTTAGACCAGAATGGACGCGTTCCAACCTATCATCCCCTACCACCAACTGTCCATTTGGCTAAGTTATTGCAATCTATATGATCCAGGCAGAGCCCATAATGCCAATTGGCTGCACTTGAAGCTTCTCAACATTTGACATCTCAAATCTCTTTCTTCCTGCGTGGCCATCCACAAGTGAGATACACAAGGTAAACCATAGAAATGGGCCTTGTGTCACCACTCAACACAAACCATTCCTTCCATTCCACCCAGGTGATTCATTCACTTAGTTGTTTTATTAAACAAAACACATGTCCTTGACTTAGAAATATTCCATAGCATGAATATAATCCACCCTTGTTTTCTACAAGCTAAGCTAAGCATGATGGTAGTAGGAATCTTAACTTAGGAAATTTCTACTAAGGTTTCATCTACTAGGATTTCCCATGGCATAGTTTACACTTAGCAAAATTCCATGCAAGTCCTACTTTAGAAATATCACTAATGCATAGTGAAAATAATGGGACAAAAGTATGGAGCATCACTTGCCTTTTTGGTAGAGAATATAAGTTCACTCCTTGATATTGCAATATTCACACTCTTCAAAGCACTACAATTCAATCAAGCAAGGCACAATTTCAATCTACCATTCAAGCAAACATCACATAAAATAATAGAAACAAAGCAATGCATGCAAGCATGCCAAATATTGTCTTAATTGGAAAAGTGGTTTCTAATAGGTTTTAATCATCCTAAAACACATATTGGTCATTTTATAAAGTGGCAAAACCATTTGTAAAAGATTTTACCCATAAACCATTTTTAGACCAAATCAATATTTTATGTGGTTGAAAATGCTTTTTTAGCAAAGTAATTATATTTATAGGGTTCACCAAATACATTTTTAATTCGAAAACTTGGTGTTTGGGGTCAGAGAGTTTAAATCAAAACATTTCCCAAAGGTTTTTCTCCAAAAAGCATTTTAACATATAAACAATATTTTTATTTGACTGGAAAAATGCTTTAATTCAAAGATTTATTCTTTTGCTTCACAAAATATGTTTTTGAATCCACAAGTTGATTTATATGGTCAGTAGGTTCAAAACAATCCATTTGCCAAAAGTTTTATCACAAAAAATAAGTTTAGAATGAATTTTACATTCTAAATATGCCTACACAAGTTTCTGCAAAAGAAACCATTTTATCAGAAGCAATTTACTAAACAAAGGGCATGGTTGGAAAGCACTTGTCTTGCTGATTTCATTGATATATAATTTGCAAAATTTAGACGTGTGGATCAAAAGTTATGAATTTTACAAACTTGAACATCTAATAGATCATTTCTGGTTTTTATTATAATAGACTGGTGACGTGGCGTGATTTCACTGGCCGATACCGTTTCGTGTGGATCGACAGATACAGGCCGTCGGATCTGAAGTGGATCGTGCGGCACAGAGCACTACTTACCCCTTCGTTTAAGGTTCTATCGCAGCGCTTGGATTCAGATCGTACGGTGCACAACACACTAGCCACTAACTAGCGGCGCTGGCGGCGGCGACTGGCAGCGGCGCGCTCAGACGAGGGTGGAGCTGGCAATGCAGGAAGCGAGGGAGAAGATGGTGAGGCTTACTGGGTTCGCCGCGATGTGCTGAAGCTCGAGGTGGCCGTGGGAGATCAGGGGGCGCTCGGGGTTAACCGTAATTGCTCGCCGGAGAGATGCCTGGCATCGGGTGCGGTCAGTCGTTGTCGAGGGCGATGCTACGGAGCTCGAGAGAGCAAACGGAGGATGCGGTTAGCTTCATACGCGAGTCACGGACATGTGTGCATCAAAAGGAGGGCAAGGGGGGTCTGTGCTTACCAGGAGGACTCGCCGGAGTCGAGGCAGACGTCAGCGATGCTCAGCTGTCGTCGTTGCCGATGTTGTGGGTCAAGAGCGAGCAAGCTGAGGGTGTAAAGAGAAGCATCAGGGGATGGGGATTATGCTCGTGTGGTCGAGGAGGCGAGGGGCGACGGCGGCTGGCCAGAATTGGAGAAGAGGCTCGTCAGAGCAGTGGGGGAGCGAGATCGGAATTACAGCAGCCTGGGGGCAGAGGCGGAATGGGGTCTGGGGGGGAAATGGAGAGGAGGGAGAGGCGGTTAAGAAGGCCAGGTCAGGGGAGGAATTTAATCGCGTGTTTATGCCAATTCATTCGTAATCAACGCCGGCAGAAACAGTAGAGGGGAGGGCGAGGTCAGCGGCGGGTGAGAACGAAGGGGAGTTGGCGGTGGGGTCGCTTCGTCAGTGAAGGAGAGAGAGAGGGGAGATGGGGTCCAGCGGTCAGTGACGGAGTGGGTCCGATCGTGAGTAGAAAAACGCTTCGGGGTGGAAGGAGGAACTGGGCTGCGTTGTTGGCCAGATAGGTTAGTTGGGCTGGGCTGAGTTCTTTTATTTTTTTCCTTCTCTGTTCTCGTTTTCTTTTTCCATTTTGATTTTCTGTTTTGAAATTCAAACTCTTATTTGAACCAGATTTATTTATCAAAACTTTTCAGTAGTTTCCATACTGTTTAAACATGAATTTTAAAGATAATTTTGGGATATTTCTTTTATTATTTTATGATTTATATATTATTTGAAAATGGCACTTTCCTTTATTAAATAAGATTTAATTAAATTTTCAAACCCATATTTAAAATCAAAATTTCACCAAAACCTTTTCAGTAGGCTTTATTTATTTAATAGGGTGCTAAATAATTCACTTTGAATTATTTATAGAATTTTAATATGATTATTAATGATTTTAATTTGGGCAATTGTTTTTACTCCAAATGAAATCAATTATGCTTTTAAATTCCATAAATTTTATTTAGGTGATTTCCTTGATTCCATTTAAGTTAATTAAATAACTTTTATACCATTTGGGTGTATTCCAAATATTATTTTCCCGTGATTTAATTAATCAATCTTATTAGGTATTTGTCTTTATTCAAATAGAATTTGGTTAATGCCACTTTATTTTATTTGGAAAACTCTTTATCCTTTTATTTTATTTGGACTTGGATTATATTCATTCCATTTGCTTATGGTTTAGGCCAAGATTTAATTTGGTCTTTAAATATTCCTCATTTAATATTTCTTTCTTTATCTTATAAAATCCATATCTTTTTATTTATAGATCCAAAGTTGGTGATTCCAATTTGTAAAATCCTATTTAATATTTATTTATCCTTTTAAATATCTTTAGGATTATTTTCTCACCATTTGGTATGAATTTATAAATATGTGCTTTATTAGCTTTGGAAATTCAATTCCCTTATCTTATTAAATTCATGAGATTTTATTTATGGCTCCAAATTAAGTGAAACCAATTTGCATGGTTTTATAATATTTCTATTTGTCATTCTTGATCATTTGTAAATGTTTGTTGACAAATTTTTATATGGGTTAAAACCATGGACTTAGAGATATCTTGGAAATGATTTTATTCCATTAAGGTTTTAGGATTTTGGTTTATTTCTCAAGTGTTTAAATTTCCAGATGCAATTATGTAGAATGCATTTCACTTGATTTGAATTTAGTTGGATTCAAACATTAACCAAAGTTTGTTCAAGATGGTATTTTAAGTTTCCATTTGGAATCAAAAAGTTTCTTTTCACCCTAAATTTCAACAATTATTTATTTTGTTTATTTATTTTTCACATTACAAGATTTGGAAAATCTTGGATGTGACACCCTGTCCCGGCACGGTGCCAGAACGGAGCATCTGGGATTAAAAATCCGGGTGTTGACAAGTTGGTATCAGAGCCATCCTGACCATAGGAGATCCTAGTTAGAATGGACGCTTGAATCAAAAACTTAGTTTCAAAACAAAAGAAGTGAGTATTTATGAAAACCTATTCCCATTCTTATCACTGAGATTCTTTCAAGAAAATTCATGTTCCTCAAAAATTCTTGCAAATCTTACATAAAATATTGCACACTAGATAACTTTAGTAGAACTCACACCTATGATAGAGCTAACTATTTGTGAGTTGTATCCACTCCCATTGTATCGTAGTTTCACATAATGGTTCTTAAAACCATCTGTTTCCTTGTTGTGGTGTGTGTTTGTATTATGTGCTATCAATGAATGAATGAATGAATGAATGAATGAAAAGCAAGTTTATAGTTGGCAAAACCAGAGTCAAACTCAAAGTTTAAACGATTTTCAAAAACAATCCACAAACCTTAGAAATTTCCCTCTTTTCTCATGATCTATCTCAATCTTCATATTCCTTTCAGAGGAATCAGTTCATCCCCGGGCCCAATGCTACAAATTTGCAAATATTTGTTTCAGACAGTGAAGCTGAAAGAGCCGAACGTCAAGCCAACCTAGTGATGACCCACAAGTATTGGGGATCGCAATAGTCTTCGAGGGTAGTACTACCCAATTTATTGATTCGCCACAAGGGGAGCCAAAGAATACTTGCAAGCCTTAACAACTGAGTTATTAATTCAGCTGCACCTGGAAATAGTTCTTGCCCACAAAAGTTTATCAATAGCAAAAGTTTGTAATAGCAACAACAAAGTAAAGGAAGCAGTAATATAGGAGAAATAGTAACAGTAGTAGCAAACAGTAGGATATGAGCGCGGTAGGCATAGGGATGGATGGACGGGCATTGCATGGACAAATCTAAACATGTAACTTAAAGATCTAGGGCATTTCACATAAATAATAATAAGCATCCAAGTACTAAACAATCATAGACATGTACTCCATATATAGTCATATGTGCTCGCAAAGATAACTTGCACAACATCTTTTGTCCTGCCAGCCCGTTGTAGCGGGGCCTCAAGGGAACTACTGGCAATTAAGGTGCTCCTTTTAATAGAGCACTGAAGCAAAGCATTAACACTTCGTGAACACATGTGATCCTCACATCACAGCCATCCCCTGCGGTTGTCCCAATTTCTGTCACTTCGGGGCCTTTCGATCCGGACAACCACATGTGTACACAACTTGCAGATAAGATCACAAACAATAAATCATAACGATTCAATAATAAGTTCAGATCTGATATCATCGCACTCGGGCCCTAGAGACAAGCATTAAGCACAACAAGTTGCAACAAATTCAAATAGCACTAGTAGAGATACAAGGCACCATGTCATAACAATCTTATTCGATTATAGAGAACTCATCCAATCCCTACCATCCCCATGGCCTAGTGCGGGGGATTACTCACTCATGGATGAGGGAAACATGGATGGTTGATGGAGAGGCGTTGGTGATGACGATGGCGATGATCCTCTCCAAATCCCCCGTCCCGGCACGGTGCCAGAACGGAGCATCTGGGATTAAAAATCCGGGTGTTGACAAGTTGGTATCAGAGCCATCCTGGCCATAGGAGATCCTAGTTAGAATGGACGCTTGAATCAAAAACTTAGTTTCAAAACAAAAGAAGTGAGTATTTATGAAAACCTATTCCCATTCTTATCACTGAGATTCTTTCAGGAAAATTCATGTTCCTCAAAAATTCTTGCAAATCATACATAAAATATTGCACACTAGATAACTTTAGTAGAACTCACACCTATGATAGAGCTAACTATTTGTGAGTTGTATCCAGTCCCATTGTATCGTAGTTTCACATAATGGTTCTTAAAACCATCTGTTTCCTTGTTGTGGTGTGTGTTTGTATTGTGTGCTATGAATGAATGAATGAATGAATGAATGAATGAATGAAAAGCAAGTTTATAGTTGGAAAAACCAGAGTCAAACTCAAAGTTTAAAGGATTTTCAAAAACAATCCACAAACCTTAGAAATTTCCCTCTTTTCTCATGATTTATCTCAATCTTCATATTCCTTTCAGAGGAATCAGTTCATCCCCGGGCCAATGCTACAAATTTGCAAATGTTTGTTTCAGACAGTGAAGCTGAAAGAGCCGAACGTCAAGCCAACCTAGTGATGACCCACAAGTATTGGGGATCTCAATAGTCTTCGAGGGTAGTACTACCCAATTTATTGATTCGCCACAAAGGGAGCCAAAGAATACTTGCAAGCCTTAACAACTGAGTTGTCAATTCAGCTGCACCTGGAAATAGTTCTTGCTCACAAAAGTTTATCAATAGCAACAGTTTGTAATAGCAACAACAAAGTAAAGGAAGCAGTAATATAGGAGCAATAGTAACAGTAGTAGCAAACAGTAGGATACGAGCGCGGTAGGCATAGGGATGGATGGACGGGCATTGCATGGACAAGTCTAAACATGTAACTTAAAGATCTAGGGCATTTCACATAAATAATAATAAGCATCCAAGTACTAAACAATCATAGACATGTACTCCATATATAGTCATATGTGCTCGCAAAGATAACTTGCACAACATCTTTTGTCCTGCCAGCCCGATGTAGCTTGGCCTCAAGGGAACTACTGGCAATTAAGGTGCTCCTTTTAATAGAGAACCGAAGCAAAGCATTAACACTTCGTGAACACATGTGATCCTCACATCACAGCCATCCCCTGCGGTTGTCCCAATTTCTGTCACTTCGGGGCCTTTCGATCCGGACAACCACATGTGTACACAACTTGCAGATAAGATCACAAACAATAAATCATAACGATTCAATAATAAGTTCAGATCTGATATCATCGCACTCAGGCCCTAGTGACAAGCATTAAGCACAACAAGTTGCAACAAATTCAAATAGCACTAGTAGAGATACAAGGCACCATGTCATAACAATCTTATTCGATTATAGAGAACTCATCCAAGCCCTACCATCCCCATGGCCTAGTGCGGGGGATTACTCACTCATGGATGAGGGAAACATGGATGGTTGATGGAGAGGCGTTGGTGATGACGATGGCGATGATCCTCTCCAAATTCCCCATCCCGGCACGGTGCCAGAACGGAGCATCTGGGATTAAAAATCCGGGTGTTGACAAGTTGGTATCAGAGCCATCCTGACCATAGGAGATCCTAGTTAGAATGGACGCTTGAATCAAAAACTTAGTTTCAAAACAAAAGAAGTGAGTATTTATGAAAACCTATTCCCATTCTTATCACTGAGATTCTTTCAGGAAAATTCATTGTAGAGGTCTCAACCTAATAAGATAGAGCCCCCTGTGTTTACGATGCTAGTCCCTGGATCAATAGCTAGCATCCACAGTATAGATGTAATATCAAGAAACAAAGGTCATAATATAACTTTATAACCAGGAATAACATAAATTTTATTACATCATACATAGCTCATTTGGCTATTACATTACATTGCAGCGGAATAACTATAGTCATGGGTCCTTCATCTTCAAAGTGCCACAGGCAGATGTTGGTTGTAGACTTTGTAATCCTAATCAAACAATCTTCACTAAAATCAATCAAACCTGCAACATTACAAGTTACAGCCGCAAGGGTCAATACATTTGAATTGTATTGGCAAGTTTCACTACTATGTGGAATATAAGTGGATCCTATCATTACATGCATATTTGGCTAAGTAGAGTTTAGGCTCATTTGCATAAAGCAATACTTTATCCTATCTTTTCAAAATGGTTTTGGTCCTTTGTTAAATCTCCTTTTCCAAGTTCCTTGAACTCCTTGGTAGAAACACAAGTGTTCAAGTCCTTGTCAAAAATCTCTTGAGCTACTTGGTAACCCCAAGAGCATCAAGTTTTGTCAAAATCTCTTGAGCTCCTTGGTAATCCCCAAGTGCCTCAAGTTTAAAAAGTTTTCTTTTTTAAATTAGAGTGTCGAGATCTTCCATAGCTTCAGGCCTTAGTTGCTCAGTATTGTCCATAACCGGGACACGGCTAAGTACTTAGAATTTTGATCTTCTGCAGAAGTTGTACACTTTACCCACATGACACAATCTCGTCTTGACGCCACCAGTGGCTGCTGGATAAGTACTCACCAAAATGGAGTACCGGCAGATCGAGAATGTGACAAAGTCTTTCCATAGGAGTCCTCCCAATACAAAATGCTAGCTTGTCTACCAGGCACAAATGTAGGGTTACTCCCTTACACAAATCTAGTTAACCTGAAGATGCCAATGCATGGGACTTCCACTATGTAGTTGACTAAGCCAGAGCCCATTTAGCATGTGGCTGTACACGGAAGCCACTGTACGAGAAACATGTTCAATCTCTAAGTTTCCTGGGTGGTTCCTTTGGAGCACAACACAAAGAGATTGCCATAGTCATAGTTCCTTTTGTTGCCAACTTCTCCAATACTCAAAGTATCCTTGGCCACCCAGGTGGTTCATTGAGTCCTTGTTTTATTATATAAAACACAAGTCCTTTTCTCAACTTCATAAAATCTCAACATGTATCTCTTTTCAAAATATAGCATGGCTAAGCATGTAACAACTACATTGTTTTCTCTAAGGAATATATAGGGGTATCCTATTAGGATTTAGCATAGCATAAAATATAGAAATCATTATCATGCATGTTTCAAAAATCCACTAAGTGTAATGAAAATAATAGGACTTGGATGATAGTGTCACTTGCTTTAGTAGTTGGTGGTGTTGGTACACTCTTTGCAATAACACACTTGACAATCAACACAATCTATCAAGCAAAACAACCAAGACAAAACATACACAAGATCAACACTAATGGCAACACAAAAATCATGCAAAGTATGCAAACATGCAAGATGACAATTTTTATTGTACAAATTTTTATAACAAGGTTCTGAACATTACTAAGTGACTTATGGACATTTTATATTTTCAACATTACAAATGCAACCATTTGTGCAATTGTAGCAATTAGCAACATTTTCTAACAATTGGAAAGGCCATTCTCACTAAATAATTGCCACGGTCTTATTCATACTAGAATAAAATTATATTTTGGTCTTACTATACAGAGGGTTCAATTTACAACCATTTGCAAAAGGATTCACTTAAAAATAATTTACACAACAATTTTTATACTCAAAATACTCCACAAATTGTTCTGTATAAAACGTGATTTTAACAGACTCAAAAATACCAAATTATGGCTCCACTGTGTTCTACTCGTTTTTGTGAATCCATAGACATATTATTTGCTAAATTTGGATATACAGAACTAAAGATATGATTTTTGCAAGTTTGTGTGTTTTTATGTCTAAAAATCCGAAAATAGGAATAGATATGACACTTGGCAGATTCTAATTGGAGGATACCCCTTCGTTTAAGTGATCTATGAGAACCTTTAGATGAAGATCTAATGGTTCAGGATGGCTCACCGGAAAAGCTCGCCGGAGAAGTTCGCCGGATTTGCGGGCACGGGCTTGGCGTTGCCGTTCCCGTTGCTAGGAAAGTATCCGGAGTTGAATAAAATGTGGACGGTGTAGAGGACGTCGAGGCGATGCTACTGGACATGATTTAGAGCTCGTTCGTCTCCAATGGTGACGACAATCCACGACTGGAGCAACGTGCGACGTCGGCGGCGCGGCGAACTACAACCATAGGATGAACAATCATGTCCTGGAGGTAGGCAATATCAAGATTAGTCCTCTGGTAGAAGGAATCGATGAGGGATTCACCGTAGAAGACAAGATCTGACGATGAACTCAAATTTTGGGGATGAATTTGGCATCGAACGTGTGTGTTCTACAGAGCTCCTCTCGAGAAAGTTTGAGAACGAAAATAATGGAGGAGGAGGAGAGGAATATGGTGCTCACTTCGGTTTTTTCTAAGATGGTCTATAGAGGGAGATCGGGGTACGTATGCCGACGGGTGGCATTCAGAGCACCGTTTTGGCTTGGTGTATTAACTCAACTAAATGCGAAATTACTTTTCTGAACGGAACCTCCACTTGATTCTAAACGTTTTTCGTGTTGATGACGATTCATTTTGGAGTCTTAAACGTCTTGAATGAGGAGGAGAAGAGGTGACATGGTTCTGGGTAACGTACAGCCACCATGTACCTGCTCTCTGTCGAGGAGGAAGAAGATTGATCCTGTTGGGTAAGGTTAGATGGGCTTGGCTAAACCGGCCCAACAACAAAATAAATGGAAGAAAAAAAATAGAGTGAGATGGCGGGCTGATTGGGCCTTGGGCTGGTGTTGTTTCTCTTTTTTTTTCCTTCAACGTTTTCTTCTTTTCTATTTCTGGTTTATTTTCTAGTTTCCAATTTGTCTCTTCAATTTGATTTAAATTTGTACCAAACTTTTCAGAAAATCTTATATAAAATATAAGTTGATAGTTTACTCTAATTAGAATATTTGGAATAATTTTTTTTATAAAGTATAATTCATTTTAAAAAAAATTGAGCATGGCACGTAGGCCTATACAGTATATTTTCTCAATTCTTGTTTATTTCATATCTTTTGATTTAGAGCTCCAAAAAGGTTCAAATCAATTTTCTTAACTTTATAATTTTATTATTTATCATAATCACTCATTTAAGAATGCTTTTATTTCGTTCTTAGTCTTTGCCTTAACTTGACTTTACTTATCTTCCTATATTTTATAAATTTCATATCATTTTATTTGGAGCTTCAAATAGAGTCAAACTAATTTCTATGGTTTTATAATTTTGCCCTTTATCTTTTTAGCTCACTTAGGAGTTCTTTTGTATATTTTAAATATGGAATATATCCAAAGTCTCATGTGGTTAAGTGGCCAATTCAACTTTGAGAAGTAAGTTATTTCTCTTAGTTTTAAAATGCAACCATGCATGCTTCATGATTTCGAGGTTTTGAAAACATGCATACAACTTCACAACCAAAATTGTTTTATTTAACTTTTGGTTTGAAGGAGTTATATTAAATATTCAAAAAGTTTTTGTTCCCTCTGAATTTCCAAGACTTAGTTTTTTTTTCATTTTGTTTAAGTTTTTTTTTTCACATTTCAAAATTTGCAAAATTTTGGGATGTGACATTCATGTTCCTCAAAAATTCTTGCAAATCTTACATAAAATATTGCACACTAGATAACTTTAGTAGAACTCACACCTATGATAGAGCTAACTATTTGTGAGTTGTATCCAGTCCCATTGTATCGTAGTTTCACATAATGGTTCTTAAAACCATCTGTTTCCTTGTTGTGGTGTGTGTTTGTATTGTGTGCTATGAATGAATGAATGAATAAATGAATGAAAAGCAAGTTTATAGTTGGCAAAACCAGAGTCAAACTCAAAGTTTAAAAGATTTTCAAAAACAATCCACAAACCTTAGAAATTTCCCTCTTTTCTCATGATTTATCTCAATCTTCATATTCCTTTCAGAGGAATCAGTTCATCCCCGGGCCCAATGCTGCAAATTTGCAAATGTTTGTTTCAGACAGTGAAGCTGAAAGAGCCGAACGTCAAGCCAACCTAGTGATGACCCACAAGTATTGGGGATCGCAATAGTCTTCGAGGGTAGTACTACCCAATTTATTGATTCGCCACAAAGGGAGCCAACGAATACTTGCAAGCCTTAACAACTGAGTTTTCAATTCAGCTGCACCTGGAAATAGTTCTTGCTCACAAAAGTTTATCAATAGCAACAGTTTGTAATAGCAACAACAAAGTAAAGGAAGCAGTAATATAGGAGCAATAGTAACGGTAGTAGCAAACAGTAGGATACGAGCGCGGTAGGCATAGGGATGGATGGACGGGCGTTGCATGGACAAGTCTAAACATGTAACTTAAACATCTAGGGCATTTCACATAAATAATAATAAGCATCCAAGTACTAAACAATCATAGACATGTACTCCATATATAGTCATATGTGCTCGCAAAGATAACTTGCACAACATCTTTTGTCCTGCCAGCCCGATGTAGCTTGGCCTCAAGGGAACTACTGGCAATTAAGGTGCTCCTTTTAATAGAGCACCTAAGCAAAGCATTAACACTTCGTGAACACATGTGATCCTCACATCACAGCCATCCCCTGCGGTTGTCCCAATTTCTGTCACTTCGGGGCCTTTCGATCCGGACAACCACATGTGTACACAACTTGCAGATAAGATCCCAAACAATAAATCATAACGATTCAATAATAAGTTCAGATCTGATATCATCGCACTCGGGCCCTAGTGACAAGCATTAAGCACAACAAGTTGCAACAAATTCAAATAGCACTAGTAGATATACAAGGCACCATGTCATAACAATCTTATTCGATTATAGAGAACTCATCCAATCCCTACCATCCCCATGGCCTAGTGCGGGGGATTACTCACTCATGGATGAGGGAAACATGGATGGTTGATGGAGAGGCGTTGGTGATGATGATGGCGATGATCCTCTCCAAATTCCCCGTCCCGGCACGGTGCCAGAACGGAGCATCTGGGATTAAAAATCCGGGTGTTGACAAGTTGGTATCAGAGCCATCCTGACCATAGGAGATCCTAGTTAGAATGGACGCTTGAATCAAAAACTTAGTTTCAAAACAAAAGAAGTGAGTATTTATGAAAACCTATTCCCATTCTTATCACTGAGATTCTTTCAAGAAAATTCATGTTCCTCAAAAATTCTTGCAAATCTTACATAAAATATTGCACACTAGATAACTTTAGTAGAACTCACACCTATGATAGAGCTAACTATTTGTGAGTTGTATCCAGTCCCATTGTATCGTAGTTTCACATAATGGTTCTTAAAACCATCTGTTTCCTTGTTGTGGTGTGTGTTTGTATTGTGTGCTATGAATGAATGAATGAATGAATGAAAAGCAAGTTTATAGTTGGCAAAACCAGAGTCAAACTCAAAGTTTAAAATATTTTCAAAAACAATCCACAAACCTTAGAAATTTCCATCTTTTCTCATGATCTATCTCAATCTTCATATTCCTTTCAGAGGAATCAGTTCATCCCCGGGCCCAATGCTGCAAATTTGCAAATGTTTGTTTCAGACAGTGAAGCTGAAAGAGCCGAACGTCAACCCACAAGTATTGGGGATCGCAATAGTCTTCGAGGGTAGTACTATCCAATTTATTGATTCGCCACAAAGGGAGCCAAAGAATACTTGCAAGCCTTAACAACTGAGTTGTCAATTCAGCTGCACCTGGAAATAGTTCTTGCTCACAAAAGTTTATCAATAGCAACAGTTTGTAATAGCAACAACAAAGTAAAGGAAGCAGTAATATAGGAGCAATAGTAACAGTAGTAGCAAACAGTAGGATACGAGCGCGGTAGGCATAGGGATGGATGGACGGGCGTTGCATGGACAAGTCTAAAATGTAACTTAAAGATCTAGGGCATTTCACATAAATAATAATAAGCATCCAAGTACTAAACAATCATAGACATGTACTCCATATATAGTCATATGTGCTCGCAAAGATAACTTGCACAACATCTTTTGTCCTGCCAGCCCGATGTAGCTTGGCCTCAAGGGAACTACTGGAAATTAAGGTGCTCCTTTTAATAGAGCACCGAAGCAAAGCATTAACACTTCGTGAACACATGTGATCCTCACATCACAGCCATCCCCTGCGGTTGTCCCAATTTCTGTCACTTCGGGGCCTTTCGATCCGGACAACCACATGTGTACACAACTTGCAGATAAGATCACAAACAATAAATCATAACGATTCAATAATAAGTTCAGATCTGATATCATCGCACTCGGGCCCTAGTGACAAGCATTAAGCACAACAAGTTGCAACAAATTCAAATAGCACTAGTAGAGATACAAGGCACCATGTCATAACAATCTTATTCGATTATAGAGAACTCATCCAATCCCTACCATCCCCATGGCCTAGTGCGGGGGATTACTCACTCATGGATGAGGGAAACATTGATGGTAGATGGAGAGGCGTTGGTGATGACGATGGCGATGATCCTCTCCAAATTCCCTGTCCCGGCACGGTGCCATAACAGAGCATCTCGGATTAAAAATCCGGGTGTTGACAAGTTGGTATCAGAGCCATGCTGACCATAGGAGACCCTAGTTAGAATGGACGCTTGAATCGAAAACTTAGTTTCAAAACAAAAGAAGTGAGTATTTACGAAAACCTATTCCCATTCTTATCACTGTGATTCTTTCAAGAAAATTCATGTTCCTCAAAAATTCTTGCAAATCTTACATAAAATATTGCACACTATATCACTTTAGTAGAACTCAGACCTATGATAGAGCTCACTATTTGTGAGTTGTATCCAGTCCCATTTTATCGTAGTTTCACATAATGGTTCTTAAAACCATCTGTTTCCTTGTTGTGGTGTGTGTTTGTATTGTGTGCTATGAATGAATGAATGAAAAGCAAGTTTATAGTTGGCAAAACCAGAGTCAAACTCAAAGTTTAAAAGATTTTCAAAAACAATCCACAAACCTTAGAAATTTCCCTCTTCTCTCATGATCTATCTCAATCTTCAGATGCCTTTTGGAGGAATCAGTTCATCCCCGGACCCAATGCTGCAAATTTTGCAAATGTTCGTTTCGGACTGTGAAGCAGAAAGAGACGAACGTCAAGCCAACCTAGTGATGACCCACAAGTATAGGGGATCGCAATAGTCTTCGAGGGTAGTACTACCCAATTTATTGATTCGACACAAGGGGAGCCAAAGAATACTTGCAAGCCTTAACAACTGAGTTGTCAATTCAGCTGCACCTAGAAATAGTTCTTGCTCACAAAAGTTTATCAGTAGCAACAGTTTGTAATAGCAACAGCAAATTAATAGCAGCAGTAAGATAGGAGAAATAGTAACAGTCGTAACAAACAGTAGGATATGAGCGCGGTAGGCCTAGGGATGGATGGACAGGCGTTGCATGGACAAGTCTAAACATGTAAATTCAAGATCTAGGCCATTGCATATAAATAAGAATAAGCATCCAAGTACTACACAATCATAGACATGTGATCCATATATAGTCATACGTGCTCGCAATGAGAACTTGTACAACATCTTTTGTCCTGCCAGCCCGTTGTAGCGGGGCCTCAAGGGAACTACTGGCAACTAAGGTGCTCCTTTCAATAGAGCACCGGAGCAAAACATTAACACTCCGTGAACACATGTGATCCTCACATCACAGCCATCCCCCCGGTTGTCCCAATTTCTGTCACTTCGGGGCCTTTCGAACCGGACAACCACATGTGTACACAACTTGCAGATAAGATCACAAACAATACTATCATAATGATTCAATAATAAGTTCAGATCTGAGATCATGGAACTCGGGCCCTAGTGACAAGCATTAAGCATAAGAAGTTGCAACAAAGTCAAATAGAACTAATAGAGATACAAGGCACCATGCCCTAACAATCTTATTTGATTACATGATAGAACTCATCCAATCCCTACCATCCCCATAGCCAACTGCGTGGGATTACAAACTCATGGATGAGGTAAACATGAATGGTTGATGGAGAGGCGTTGGTGATGACGATTGCGATCATCCTCTCCAAATTCCCTGTCTCGGCATGGTGCCAGAACGGAGCATCGTGGATTAAAAATCCGTGTGTTGAAAAGTTGGTATCAGAGCCATCCTGACCATAGGAGACCCTAGTTAGAATGGACGCTTGAATCAAAAAATTAGTTTCAAAACAAAAGAAGTGAGTATTTATGAAAACCTATTCCCATTCTTATTACTGATTCTTTCAAGAAAATTCATGTTCCTCAAAAATTCTTGCAAACCTTACATAAAATATTGCACACTAGATCACTTTAGTAGAACTCACACGTATGATAGAGCTCACTATTTGTGAGTTGTATCCAGTCCCATTGTATCGTAGTTTCACATAATGGTTCTTAAAACCATTTGTTTCCTTGTTTTGGTGTGTGTTTGTATTGTGTCCTATGAATGAATGAATGAATGAATGAATGAATGAATGAATGAATGAATGAAAAGCAAGTTTATAGTTGGCAAAACCAGAGTCAAACTCAAAGTTTAAAAGATTTTCAAAAACAATCCACAAACCTTAGAAATTTCCCTCTTTTATCATGATCTATCTCAATCTTCAAATGCCTTTCGGAGGAATCAGTTCATCCCCGGACCCAATGCTGCAAATTTTGCAAATGTTTGTTTCGGACAGTGAAGCTGAAAGAGCCGAACGTCAAGCCAACCTAGTGATGACCCACAAGTATTGGGGATCGCAATAGTCTTCGAGGGTAGTACTACCCAATTTATTGATTCGACACAAGGGGAGCCAAAGAATACTTGCAAGCCTTAACAACTGAGTTGTCAATTCAGATGCACCTGGAAATAGTTCTTGCTCACAAAAGTTTATCAATAGCAACAGTTTGTAATAGCAACAACAAAGTAAAAGAAGCAGTAATACAGGAGCAATAGTAACAGTAGTAGCAAACAGAAGGATATGAGCGCGGTAGGCATAGGGATGGATGGACGGGCGTTGCATGGACAAGTCTAAACATGTAACTTAAAGATCTAGGGCATTGCACATAAATAATAATAAGCATCCAAGTACTAAACAATCATAGACATGTACTCCATATATAGTCATACATGCTCGCGAAGAGAACTTGCACAACATCTTTTGTCCCGCCAGCCCGTTGTAGCGGGGCCTCAAGGGAACTACTGGCAATTAAGGTGCTCCTTTTAATAGAGCACCGAAGCAAAGTATTAACACTACGTGAACACATGTGATCCTCACATCACAGCCATCCCCTCCGGTTGTCCCAATTTCTTTCACTTCGGGGCCTTTCGATCCGGACAACCACATGTGTACACAACTTGCAGATAAAATCACAAACAATACTATCTTAATGATTCAATAATAAATTCAGATCTGAGATCATGGCACTCGGGCCCTAGTGACAAGCATTAAGCACAACAAGTTGCAACAAAGTCAAATAGCACTAATAGAGATACTAGGCACCATGCCCTAACAGTCTTATTCGATTACATGATAGAACTCATCCAATCTCTACCATCCCCATGGCTTACTACGGGGGATTACTCACTCATGGACGAGGGAAACATGGATGGTTGATGTAGAGGCGTTGGTGATGACGATGGAGATGAACCTCTCCAAATTCCCCCCTCGGTTCTGAGATGTAGAGGCGATGGTGATGACGTTGGTGCCAGAACAGAGTTTCTGGTTCTGAATCGTGGTTTCTGGTGGTGGCGGTGCAGCAGAACTCTTTCTGGAGAAATGTCGAACCCCCCTAGGTTTTTAGGTCATGAGGCGTCTTATAGGCGAAGAGGGAGGCTGAGGGCGTGCTTGGGGTGGCCACACCCCCTCTAGGTGTGGCCAAGTCTGGCCTGCGCGGCTGGGGGGTGTGGGCCCCCAAGGGCCTCACTCCGCCTTGTCTTGTGGCTCCGTGAGTCTTCTCGTGAAATAGGATTTTTGGCATATTTTCCGGGTTTTTTCCTGATAGTTTATTTTCTGCACAAAAACTAGACACCAAGGCAATTCTGCTGAAAACATAATTAGTCCGGGTTAAATGTATCCAAATCACACAAGTTTAGAGGAGAAACAATAGCAAAAGTGTTCGGGAAAGTAGATACGTTTTCAACGTATCACCTAGACACCCTTCAACACATAGCTTAGCTGGCCAACAACAATCAAGGCCATGGAAACCAAGATAACCATGGATACAAGCTCAAGAACTTTAAGAACACCAATCCACCCATATTTAGTAAGTCTGAAGAGCCATTAGATGTTGATGACTAGCTGCAGACCATGGAGAATAGCTTAGAAGTCGCAGGAGTGGAGGCCAATGATAAAGTACTGTTTTCCACCCATTATCTGGTAGGATATGCAAGAGCTTGGTGGAATAGCATTGGTACCATGAATGGGGGACAAATTATGACTTGGGATGAATTCAAACTCAAGTTCAGCAGAACCCATGTGCCACCGGGTTTAATCAAGAGGATGAGAGATGAGTTCAGAAAATTGAAGCAAGGGAGGATGACAGTAGTTGAGTACCGTGACAAATTTCTGTCATTAGCTAGGTATGCACCAGATGAGATTGACACCGAAGCCAAGAAGAAGGAGAGATTCTTGAATGGTCTGCATGATGAGATGCAGATGGTATTAATCAACATTCCTTTCGCTGACATCGAAGCCCTTGTAGATTCTGCAATCCAGATGGAAGGCAAGATCGACCAAGCCAATGAGATGCGCAATCGTCGAATGATGCATCAACCAGGAACTCACCATACCCCGAAGTATCGCCCCAACCCGTCTGCAGGATATGCCCCGAGAAACAATAGACCCCCTATGAACCGTCCGAACTATCCCAACCATGGAGGAGGAAACCCAAGGCCCGGAGGAAATCACAACAATAACCCCGGCAACTCCAACAATTTCAACCGTGCACCGCCCAAGTTCAACAACAACAGCAACGCCAACAACACCAATCCTGCCCCAAGAACTGGAAACAATGTTGTGCCTGTTGCAGGAAAAGACAAGTCTCAGGTTACTTGTTTTGAGTGTGGAGTCAATGTTCACTATTCCATTGAGTGCCCCAAGAAGCTTGCAGCATCCAATGTGAATGCCCCAGCTCAGCAGCAGCGCCGTGTTTAGCCTAGAAGGAGATTTGCCCCAGGGAACTCGATCAACCGCAACGGCCGTCTATTTCACATGAATGCCGAGGAAGCTCAGGAAGCACCAGATGTCGTGCTGGCTATGTTTTCTCTTAACTCAGTACTTGCAAGAGTGTTGTTTGATTCTGTTGCATTGCACTCATTTGTTACTGAAGAATTTGCATGCACTAGTAAGATTCAACCAACAAAATTGAAGCATGTTTTGATAATTCAAATATGTGGTTCAACCACCAAAGCTAGACAAATTTGCAAGGCCATACCTATCAGAATCCATGGCATATATTTTTATGCTAATCTAATAGTACTTGGAACCAAAGGTTTGGAAGTAGTACTACGAAAGGATTGGATGTCGAAATATAAAGGAATAATCGACTATGCCAAGAAAGCCATAACCATGACTAGTAACGTTGGATTATCAGTAGAGCATGTATCTGAAACTTTGCCCCGTCAATTCACGTGCAACAAGAGTCTAGCCCAACCAACCATTGACCAAGTCAGAGTAGTCTGTGAATACCGCAACGTATCCCAGATGTATTGCCTGGTATGCCCCTAGATCGGGATATCGAGTTTATCATTGAAATAATCCCTGGAACTAGACTCATAGCTCAGAGACCTTATAGTATGAACCCATCTGAATTAGTGGAGCTGAAGAAGAAACTGGATGCTATGCTGGACATATGATTGATTCAACCAAGTGCTTCTCCATGGAAATCACCTGTTGTGTTTGTGGACAAGAAAGACGGAGGTAACCGTTTGTGCATGGATTATCGGAATCTGAATGATGTCACTATTAATAACAAGTATCCACTGCCGAGGATAGAAGATTTGTTTGACCAATTGACCGGTGCTAAGATTGATCTTAGAACTGGTTAACATTAACTCAAGATTCGCGTGGAGGATATTCCCAAGACTGCCTTTACCACCAGATATGGATTGTATGAGTACATTGTCATGTCTTTTGGATTAATCAATGCCCCCGCTTATTTCAAGAACCTCATAAATAAGATTTTTATAAACTTCCTGAATAAGTTTGTCGTTGTTTTCATCAACGACATTCTGATCTATTCCAAATGAGACGAAGAACATGAGATACACCTAAGGACCATCCTTGAAACCCTTAGAGAGCATCAGTTGTATGCCAAGTTTACCAAATGTGAGTTCTAGTTAAAGGAAGTAGGATTCCTCGGACATATCGTGTCGTCAGGAGGAATTGCCGTCGACCCTGCCAAGGTTAAGGATGTTGAAGAATGGCAAGCCCCGACCACTCAAACCCAAGTTCGTGCATTTCTCGGATTAGCGGGATATTACCGCAAGTTCATAGAAGGATTCTGGAGCATCGCAAGACCCATGACCCAATTTTTGAAGAAAGATAAAAAGTTTGAATGGATGGACAAATGTGAAGCAAGTTTTCAAGAGCTCAAGAAGAGATTGATCTCATCCTCAATCTTGATCATGCCGGATATCACGAAGCCTTTTGATGTGTATTGCGATGCATCCAAGATGGTCTCAGATGTGTGTTGATGCAAGAAGGAAAATTCATATTCTATCTGTCCCGACAACTGAAGCAACATGAGCACAATTACCCTACCCATGACGTTGAACTAGCAGCCGTAGTTTTAGCCTTGAAGACATGGCGGCATTACCTCATGGGTAACCGTTGTGAAATTTATTCGGATCACAAGAGTCTGAAGTATATTTTCACCCAGAAGGAGCTGAATATGAGGCAAAGGAGATGGATAGAGCTAATCAAGGACTATGACCTTGACATTCACTATCACCCTGGTAAAGCCAATGTGGTAGCAGATGCTCTTAGCAGATTGTCGTGTCACTTAAACAACATAATTCTGAAGGAGCAACCAAGTTTGCACAAGGAGTTGGAAGATTTCAGAATGGAGCTAGTTAGTGAAGGATTTTTGTCTAGCATAGAACTTCAACCCACTTTGATCAGTCAGATCAAGGAGGCGTATAAAGGAAATGCTAGTATCGACCGAATCAAACATCGGATCGGTATAGGGAAGGTACCCGGATTCACCGAAGATGAAGAAGGATTTTTGTGGTACAAAGGACGTATCTGTGTACCAGAAGATTCAGAATTGAAGCAAGCTATTTTGAAATAAGCCCATGATACTCTTATCCACCCCAGAGGAACAAAGATGTATCAGGATTTGAAGGAACAATTTTGGTGGCACAAGATGAAGAGAGAACTTGGAAGCTACATAGCGAAATGTGATATATGTCAGAGAGTCAAAGCGGGACATCAGAGACCCGCAGGACTTTGGCAACCATTGCAGATTCCAAAATGGAAATGGGATTCTGTAGGAATGGATTTTATCACCGGTTTTCCTACATCTAGTAGGGGAAATGACTCTATCTGGGTCATAGTGGATAGACTGTCCAAGGTAGCCCATTTCTTACATTTCAAGACCACTTATCAGAGTTCAAAGCTAGCAGAGTTATACATTGCTAGGATAGTTAGTTTACATGGAGTCTGCAAGAACATTGTGTCGGATCAAGGAACTCAGTTTACCTCGAGGTTTTGGACAAAAGTCCAAGAAGGATTAGGAACAAGACTGGAATTCACCACAACTTATGTGATGACCCAACATACCACTGCATGTTGTAGTATACTATAGTCGTGGACATAACACTCACGGAGTACCATTCCGCAAATATTACATCCTCAGAGTGGTACAACAGAAACAAAGCGGGTCTACAACATACATTGTCATTATTACAATCAAAAATTTACATGACGACTTTGAGATCCTCCTAGGTCCATAGAGGTATCCCGATGACTCAGGGCTAAACTATAATAACTCGGAGAACAGAATTAAGAAGAAACTAAGATTTATATGAGATTTAATATAGATAGAGGATAGAGATCTATGCTACTTGACTAGATCACTATATATGCTACATCTACACTTCAGATACGTCGGTCTCCATTCCATAGATGTTTTCGTAATTGTTCCCTTCGCCGCCAACCACCCAAGCTCTTCCTATCTCAGACCTACACATCCCTCCAATTTGATTTGTGAATTTCGCCCTATTGATCTCGTCCCCTTCAATTATCTGGTTCTAGGGTTCTTGCTTCCCCTGGCTCCAGCGATTGATTGTGACCTCGTTGGTTTATGGTGGTGTCCTACTGATGCAGAGAGGGTCTGGTGGTGCTGATTTCCGCAGGTTGCATCTTGGCGCAGGGTTAGCACACGGTGCTCCCTGTGCCGCTATGCCACTGCTCGATTTAGGATTAGCTCTGCCTCCTCTTCGACGAGCAGTAACTTGTCAAAGGTAGGTGATTCTTTACTCAACCCTCCCTCTCAGTTTTACTCCTCCCACTTTATCTGTGTCCAATCCTAGCTAGGGTTCCTCTCTCTGGTTCCTAAGCACATTACAGTAGCTTTGCTACTGAACCTGACTAGCAGGTTTGATCCTAAAATTCTAGTTATCTGAATTGAGCTAGTGGATGGCATAGAGTTGTGATTACCTTATGATGATGAGACTAGCTAATTATGTAGCTAAAAGAACAATTGGAGCTAGTGCTTCTAAGTTGAACTGTCACCTAATTTCAGTAGAGAAAATATTGGAACCATTGTTATCACCCTTGTTAGTAGTTATATAAGATAAGCTACTCCAGTATAAAGGGATGTCTCTGTTTGGATGAAGTTCTCATCCAGAAATGTGTGGTTTTGTTATGGTATTTTCTTTGATCAAGGTATATCCTTATTATGTTGTTAACAAGCATATCCTAGTGATGGATCCAATGGTTGATGCTTTAATTAGAGATAGTGGCCTTGACTATATTGATCTTATTAAACTAATGGAATTGTCTAATACTGAAATGCATGATTCCTAGATAACTTTTCTAATAAGATGATTATTTGGTTCAAACCTTTGGCTTGACTTGGTTCAAACCTTTGGCTTGACTTGATTATTGTGGGATGCTTTTCCTGAATTTTATTCAGTTCTAATGTCTGAGACATGATCCAGTGATGATTCTAGACATGTACTAGTAGTTAGTCTGCTAGAATTAATATGATTCCTAGAAGAAAGATTCTAGGAAAATGATTTGCTTAAATTTCTTTATTTAACAAAATGTTAGTTCATGTACTTGCCAATGATGCCCAGTCTGAGGCTTTACTTGTGTGGAACATGATCATATATAATTGTTTCCTTGCAACTTAGTTGGCTAATGTCCAACAACCATTAATAAGACAGTGATCATATGATTCCTAGTTATTTTTTGCTAGGAAAAGCTTTATGTGGTGTTATTATCATGTGCTATGTAGATTCACTAATGAGATATCACTGTGATGCCTCCCTTAGGATGGAACACAGTGATCTCCATTACTGTATAAGCTAAACTTGCCAAGTAGAGTATGGAAAAAACAATATCATTCAGTTTGGATGATCTCGATGTAGATTCCTAATATGTGATCTTGGTCAATGATGCATAAGGCTGAGACCAATTCTTTCTAAGATAAGAACAGATACTAAGATTTAGAAAGCCTTGTATGTCTCTATGATGATTTTGCAAAGAAACACTTTGCAATTCTGAGAGTACCACTCAACCTAGTCCTCCTAGATATATTCTAGTTGAAGGGTACGTGGAATTTGTTGATTTGTAGAGTCCCCTGGTATTTCCAGATCTATGTGTGGAATACAAGAATGGTTTCTATAGGATCCAGTGGTTGGTTCTGATGATTTTTACCTGATGTTTGTGTGTGGCTTATGGCCTGTTGTAGATCTTCTACTTTCCTTTGATCAGCTGCTGGAACTCCTCCTTGAGCACCTGGATGGCTCTCCCAAGCAACCAGGGTGCTTGTGATGTAGATGATTCTGTTCTGTTGACAGATCTAATGCTCGTCCTGCTCCTCCTTGCACTCCCTGGCCTTCTCCCTCTTGATCCAGTTACTGATATCTTCTTGGATTGGTCCTGATCCTCCTCCTCCTTGCTTGTTCTTAGGTACAACTATTTCCTCTTGTGGAGTCGGTTAGCCAGATCCTACCGCGGTAATCTAATGATTTGAAGTTTTTTGTGCTAGCTATTCTGAATTTTAGTAATCTTCTGTTCTTGTTGTTCTAGTGATGTGGAGGAAATGGAAATGCTAGTAGCTGTGATACAGCTGTGCTCCTTCATATGTACTTCCTGTGCTGTCTCTGGTGTTGACAACACAACAGCTGCATGTGGTGTGTGTGCTGCCTTCTTGCTTACATATGGGTCCCTCTCAGGTCCAAGTTTCAATGCCAGGATTGTGGATGAGCTCAAATAGGAACCGGAGATATTTTCCTAAAACTTGACTGTTTGCCTTTTACTATACAGTGGTGAAACTTTCCCCTATTTTCCTATGATGTAGTACTGAGGCCAGATTTGAAATAAGAACAGATACTATTTCATTTGATGAAACTTGCCCCTCTTTCTAAATAAGCTCAATGATGAAATGAACAGTGCACCCCACTGTTAGACGGAGAGCAAAATTATTAACACTAATCCCTTTTTGTTTTTATCTTATATTTCTTTGTTTTGCAGGAATCAAAAGAATATCCAAGATCATCAAAGTAGATAGAGATTCTAGCTTATGTTTAAAGCTTCTGTAATCTTCTTATTTAATTGTAATAACAATGTAATTATTATATATTTTAGTGAAGCTTTTAGTTTTCTTTATTTGTAACTATGCATCTATATAATGACTTCTAATTACTTGTATTGATTAAATCTTTGTATGATTAAATAAAGATTTATTTTTATTTGTTTTTTGTATTTGACTTTATTCTTATTCTTTTATTGTAAAAGAATAATAAATACTTCATGTATTCTTTTTTATAAATAATTCTGTTATATCCTTGTTGTAATCATTTCTTTTTATTTCTTTGTTATAAAAGGATAACGTGATATACATATATTCTTTTAATAAACAACTTTTCTATTTGTTTCATTAATGTAATTCATTTTCCATTTTCTTTATTCTTTTATTATGAAAGAACAATGCAATGTTGGTCTTAAAGAATCTTTATACTTTTGTTGATAGCACTTGTATTTGTCTTATTATGAATAATTATTTATAATTCAAATTCCTCCCCTCATAATTCAACAAAACAACAGAGGTCATGTCAAAATTCATCACACTCCCCCCTTGGATGACACTAAACCTATTTCATCAGAGTGAGAATTCTATCACTCTAGCTTTTTAATTTGGCGAAAAATTTACGTGGACTTTTAGATGCATGCATGCAGATGCACAAAATCCTAAATCTATCCTTCGTTTAGTCCTAAATGCTGGGATGTTTTAGACTTCCCCCCTTAAATTAAACTTCGTCCCGAAGTTTGTGGTTTTTGTTCAAGAAGATTTCCGATAGTCTCGTCCTGAGTTTTCTTCTTTCCTCCCAGTTTCTTGTCTTTCCAAAGTAATGTTTTTAATAAACTCAACACTCCTTGAGTTTACTCTCAAACTTGATTCAGTTATTGTTAATGCCTAATGTTAGTTTATACTTCCTCCTGAAGCTTCATGAGATTACCATTAACCCTGAACAACTTTATTGACGAAGGACTACTGATACTAAACATAACTGTCGTAGCCTCGTCAACGTGGTTCCCTCCCAAGTTTCCACCTCTTGATGGTGATTTTACTCCTCGAGTAACCATCTTGTTAGGACATTCAGATCTCCTATGTCCTTCCAGACCACACCTATAACACACCTTATCGGTCTTCCAACAATTCCTGCTTAGGTGACCTGAAGTTCCACACTTATTGCATATGATTTGTTTCTTTCGTTTTGATGCCTCGTGCTTTGATGTACCACTTGTGGATATGAATCTGGGCATAAAAATTAAGTTTGATGTTGATTCTGGAGATTGAATCTTCTTTGGTTCTCTTATAGCTCGTTTCTTGGCTAATTTCTTCCTCTCTTCCACTAGCAACTTGTAATCATCCTTGAAAGTAATTGCCACATCAACCAGCTCTTGGAAACGTCGTGTTGAAGCCCCTCGTATTTTCATCTTCATATAAGGGTTTAGTCCTTCCAAGGACCTTCTCTTGCGCTTCTCCTCCGTAATTACCTCATCAACTGCATAACGAGATAATTGACTAAACTTGCTAATATATTTCATCATGGTTTCATCATTTTGTCGTAAATCCTTGAATTCTCTCCTCTTAAATTCCATAATGCTCTCTGGAACATGATACTGATGAGACTTCTGCTTGAATAATTCCCAAGTGATTATCTCTTCTAGTGTGAGCATGGCTAATTGATTTACCCACCAATTTGCGGCAGGTCCTGATATAAGAAATGTTGCATAACGTAACTTCTCCTCATCATTACATCCAACGGTTTTAAGCTTCCTTTTTGTATCCATCAGCCAATCCTCCGCATCCAAGTTCTGGTGCAGACACGAAAGGAATTGGTTTGGCATTTTGGAAATCAGAAAGACTTACTCTAATATCTTTGTTCCCCTCTCCGGGTCTAATTCATTTGAGTATCTCTTGCATGAACTTAATCTGGTACTCTTGAATCATTTGCATGTATTGCATGAAATTATCCTCTGTCAACAGACGAGTTGATGATCCAGTTGCAGGTACATCCTCATTACTTTCCCTCTGCTTAGCTTCTTGCTCCATACGCTGTCCTTCAGACCTAGCCTCTACTCCCGTATCCATACACTCTCTAGTCTTGTTACATAAAGCGAATACTCATACTTACATCATGCATATGTTTTCTGAGCTCAACTCTATGCAGAGTGCTAGTCACACAAGGAAATAAAGAACCAAATCCAAATAACAACCAAACCTATACCAGTATTATACATGGTTTTTATAAGCTATTACAAACAATCCTCACCATTATGGCTTAACTCTTAACTAATACATTACTCGTATATTGCAAGACCTCACTTACTCACATGAGAATACTCTCACTTATTATGTCATTCCTCTCAAACACTACGATGCACATTACTGGTTTATATACATCATTTAAGCCCTTTACTTCTATGGATTGTCTCTTCTTAGTACTTCCTGGAATTCCGTCCATGATGACATGAAGTCTGACATACCTTCTGGAGTATATAAACATCCAGAGGGTGTGCACTTTTGATTAGAAGTACTAAGATTGAGATTATCCATTGAGAAATGACTAGAAAATGCGTGATCCCCCATGGAATTCTTAGGTCCACCTTCAAACGCACTTTCGAAGAAAGATGTATTTTCTGATTTTCCTTGATTTAGTCATACATATAGATATACTAATTGTCAATGCCTTCTTCCATGTCAACAGGATTGGTACTACCCCCATATGGATCATAGGTTCCACGCTAATATTGCTGGTTTCTACTCCTTTCTTAGGATCCACTAGTGCAGAGAGGCCCATTGGTCCCGTTTGGTAAGGGGCTTTAGTCCCGGTTACCCAACCGGGACGGGGCAATCGGGACTAAAGCCCCAACCTTTAGTCCCGGTTGCCCCACCAACCGGGACAAATGGGGGCACATGTGGCGGCGTCAGAGCGCGAGGGGGGTGAAGCATTAGTCCCGGTTCGTAACACGAACCGGGACAAATAACCTTCTGCCGCGACAGAGATTTCGCCCATTTCTCGGCCGCCGCAGAGAATTCATTTTGGCACATTTTGTTGCCGCGGCAGCATTTTCGCCACTTTTTGTGCCGCGACAGAGAATTCATTTAGGTTGATTTATTGTTTATTTAGTGTTTTGCACTCAGCAATGAAGGAACCATTATATTACACAAGATCATCATGACAATATTACATTCGATACACGGATCGAGTTCATGCACTACATACAAATGTTGCTCTTTGTACAATCCCTATTGTCTATATACAGCCGAATAGTATTCCACTTTTGGGTCTAGGACTTCTGCATCCAAGAATCTCGCCAATTCCTCCTGAATTGCTCGTACGCGATCCTTTGGCAGAAGACCGTTCAGTAGACATTCAATCTGATTTAAAAAAGGAGTCAGCCTATATGAATGAAACTAAACACAATTTGATTGTAATTAAAAACTATGGAAATTGTTTACGTACGTGGAGTTGCTCTAAATTTCTGCCCTTCTCATCGCACGTCTGTCGAATGAACTCGCAAACATAGTATCCACATAGATTGTTACCTGGTCCCTGCGTCAGGCACTTTACGAGAACATAGTTCAATCAAAATAATAATCAAGCATGATAATAACTGTATCAAAACTAGAATCAAAGAGATGCGCGGATATAACTAGTGGTGCTTACATCTAGTGCTTCAAATGTAAGATCCTCTTTCCAAACACCCCTATCCTTTTTGGTGAACCTTTTCCAAGCGCTGCCCGGCGAAGAAAACGAATAAAATAAGTTATTAATTACTTGATATCATAAAATTCACGAACGTTGCCGATATAGTGTCGTAATGATTAGAATTACTGCTGGAGAAGTATCTGCATGTCCTTCCACGTCTCAAGGGGTTTATGTTTCGAGTCCATGACTAGTACATGCCCTTTGTCAAGTTGAATGATTAACAGAATATAGTGGTAGCTGCGAATGCATAACTAATCAATTATATACATAACATCGAGTAAGCGAAATAGAAAGTGTATACAAGACAATAACACTCACTCGAAGTTGTAAGGAAATAGTATTTCCCTTCTAGTTTCTTGAAATATTAGCGCGTGTACTATATTATCCTCCGTATCCTTGTAGAGGTCCCAACCCAATAAGGTAGAGTCCTCCTGTGTTTTACAATGCTAGTCCCTGGATCAATAGCTAGCATCCACAGTTAAGATGTAATATCAAGATACAAAGGTCATAATATAAATTTACAACCAGGAGTAACATAAGTTTATTACATCTAACATAGCTCATTTGGCTAATACATTACATTTGCAGCGGAATAACTATAAGTATGGGTCCATCATCTTCAAAGTGCCTCAGGGAGATGTTGGTTGTAGATTTTGTAGTCCTAGTCAATCAAACAATCTTCTTTTTAAAACAATCAACCTGCAACATTACAAGTTACAGCCACAAGGGTCAATACATTTTGAATTGTATTGGCAAGCTTCACTTTAATGTATAACGAGAGTGGATCCTATCATTATATGCACATTTGGATAAGTAGAGTTTAAGGCTTATTTGCAGAAAGCAATATTTTATCCTAATTTTTTTAAAAAAAGGGTTTTAAAGTCTTTTGTCCAATTTATTTTCCAAGTTTCTTGAACTCCTTGGTAGAAACTCAAGTGTTCAAATCCTTGTCAAAATCTCTTGTGCACCTTGGTAACCCCAAGTGCAACAAGTTTTATCAAAAACTCATGAATTCCTTGGTAAAGCCCCAAGTACTTCATGCTCTTGAGCACCTTGGTAACCCCAAGTGCATCAAGTTTATAAAATCTCACGAGTTCCTTGGTAAAGCCCCAAGTACATCATGCTCTTGAGCACCTTGGTAACCCCAAGTGCAACAAGCTTTACAAAATCTCTTTGAATTCCTTGGTAGACACACAAGGGCATCAAGTTTTTATATCAGAAGTTGGAATGTCGAGATCTCCCATAGTTCAAACTTTAGTTGCTCAGTATTGTCCATAACCGGGGACACGGCTAAGTACTTAGATTTTATTTACTTCTGCAGAAGGAGTACACTTTACCCACATGACACAATCCCATCTTGTTGCCACCAGTGGCCTACTGGATTAGTGCTCACCAAGATGGAGTACTGGCAGATTGAGAATGTGACGAAGTCTTTCCAAAAGGTCCTCCCATACATCATTGCTAGCTTTGTCTTCAGCCCCCATGAAGCATTCCAGATCCCCATGTCCAGTAACTAAAGACAATGCATGGGTCTTCCTAATGTAATTGACTAAGCCAGAGCCATAATAGCATGTGGTTGTACATGAAAGCCACAATTGGAGAAGCATGTTTGATCTCTAAGTTTCCTAGGTGGTTTTCTTTTGGAGCACAACACAAAGTGATTGCCATAGACATGGTTCCCTTTTGTTGCCACCTTCTCCAAAACTTAAAGTAGCCTCCACCTAGGTGATTCATTGAGTCCTTGTTTTATTATGTAAAACACAAGTCCTTTTCTCAATTTTTGTAAAATCTCAACATGTATCTCTTTTTCAAATTATAGCATATAGCATGGCTAAGCATGTACAACTTTAATATTTTCACTAAGGAGTGTTTAGTGAATCCTATTAGGATTTAGCATATCATAAGTATAAAATATCTTTTCATGCATATTTTCAAAATCCACTAAGTGTAATGAAAGTAGTAGGACTTTTGTATGATAGTGTAACTTGCCTTTTTGTTTAGGGAATGATAGTCACTTCTTGATCTTGCTAATCTCACACTTTGCTAATTTCACTACAATCAAACAAGCATAGTATCAAGTAGCATTCCATCATTCAAACAATAATTCACATACACAAAGCAATGGTTCCTAAGTCTTGTAAAAAGAGGGTTCTATTGCAAAGTTGGTCTCTTCTAGGTTTATAAACTTTGTAAGGTCCACATTGGTCATTTACAAAAATGGCAAAGTCATTACTTAGAGGTTTTTGCCCAAAGTCTATTTTAAAATCCATTCAACATTTTATGTGGGGAAGATTATTCTTTTTAAAGTAAGACTTTATGTTTTTCACCAAGTGGGTTACCTTTGGCAAGGCTTGGTGTTTTGGGTTAGTAAGTTTTTGTCCAAAACATTTTCCCAAAGTTTTCCTTGCCCAAACTTTTCCATGATAAAATCAATGAGTTTTATTTTGGCTAGAAAATGACTAAGTTAACTAATTCAACTTAAATTTCACAAAAATCATTTTTAACACTATGGGTTGGTTCCTAGGGTCAGTAAGGTCACTACAAATCATTTTGCAAAGGTTTTGTCATTAAATTCAATTTTAAACCATTTTTATACTCTAAACAAGTACACAAATGATTCTGCAAATTCAATCAAGCTAACAGATACTATTTTCAAAACTAAGGCCAGGGTTAGCTAGGGCTTGTTCTCCTGAATCCATTGATATAAAATTTGTCAAATTTGGACGTGTGGATCAAAAGTTATAAGGGTTTGAAAATCCTATCTAAATCAGATTTCAAATCTGTTTTTAAATCGAACAGGTGACACGCGGCGTGTTCTTACTGGCCGATACCGGTTCGGGTGGATCGATCTCTCTGGATCGTTGGATCTAAGTGGGATCGCACGGCGCTGGCTGTGTACCTCTTTGAGTTTAAGTGATCTAATCTCGCTCGTTCAAACTAGATCTGACGGCTGTGGGGTGTTCGACCATAGACGGGCGGCGCTGCGACGGCTGCTGGCGGCGGCGACTCTGTTTCACGGCGGCGCCGGCGATACAGGAAGCGAAGCAGAGGGGAAGTGTGCTCACCGGGTTCGCTGACGCTCGCTGATGCTCAACGTGGTACGGGTTGGTGATGGGGCGCACTGGGTCGGGCTTGATTGCTCGCCGGTGTTGAAGACGGCGTCGGGTGGTCTCAGTCGTGGTCGATGACGTCGCTACAAATCACGAGAAGGCCAACCGAGGTTATGGTTAGATGCAGGAGTTCACGGGGGTGCTGTGAGCGTGATCGAGAAGGAGAGGGGCGGTCTGGTTTACCGGGGAGTCGTCGTCGGAGAAGAAACAGACACGGCGGCGCTCTGTGCTTGACGATGGCGAGGATTGGGGGCGCCCTAAGACAAACGGGAAGTGCCTTTAGGTTCGTATGAGCTTGGAGATCATCATCGTGTTCTCGGGGAGGAGAGGGGTGACCGGAATCTACCTGTGGAGCTCGTCGGAAAAAAAGGGCAGACGGTGGCGACGGTGGTCGTCGTGGTTGTCGATGCTCTGGATCGCTCGGGGGCAAGCTGGTGCTACGGGGATGATCGCCAGGAGGTGGGGATCACGAGAGGATGGTCGAGGAGGCAAGGGGCGGCGGGGGGTTGCCGGAATTGCTGCGACAGCTCTTCGGAGACGGCGGCGGTGCGAGCTCAAATTGTAGCAGCCTCAGGGCAGAGAGGGAGTGGCGAGTGAGGGGAAAGGAGGAGGAAACGCTGGCGATTAATAGGCCGTGGTCGCAGCGTGGTTAAGGCGTGGCATTACTGCGAATTGAAGCCGCGACATCAACGACAGAAACGGCCGTAGTGGTCGTCGCGAGGAAGGAGACGGCTGGGAAAGTGGGGTCCGCTGGTCAGTGGGAAAAGAAAGGAGGGGAGGGTCCACCAGTCATTCTCTCAGTGGGTTTGATAACGCGTGCGAATCGTTTTCCTTCGGGGTGAGGGAGCTGGGCTGTTTCTGGGCTTGTTGGGCCGGCTGGGCTAGATGGTTGGGCTGCTCTATTTTTTTCTGTCTGGATCCTTTTTCTTTTTCTATTTCTGATTTCTGTTTTGAATTTCCATTCAAATAAACATCAACCAAATCAATTCAAACAACACTCAAACTTGTAATATTGAAATTAGTTCTGTTTTAGTAATATGGTCAAAAGCCCAAAATAAAAATAATAATAACTTTATTAATCCATTCTTTAATTAAATAAAATGGAATTTTATTTATTTATCATGGTTTGATTTATTTAATAAAAATTCTCATTTGAAAACACTTTCAAATCTAAATCAGTAGGTTTATTTGGAAATAAAGAATATTTGGAAGATTTGTTTAAAAAAAAATAACCTCTTATTTTAGGGTCCATTAGTAATTAAATAAAATGGGCCTTAGTTATTAAATCAAATAGAGTTTGTTTCTATTAATAAAATCTTTATTTGAAACCTAAATATTTTCCAAACCAAATCAGTAGGTTTTATTTGGAAGTATTAAATACTTGGAAACTTGTTGTTAAAACAAAATAACATTTTATTTTAGAGTCCATTATTAATTAAATAACATAGACTTTTATTATTAAATCCTCTTGGGTTTGTTTTATTAAGAATATTTATTTTAAAATCCAAAATAAAGCCAAAACACTTTAGTGTTGTTTTAACACTTTAGTAGTTTTTGATGGTTTATAATTGATAGAACCTTTATTAATAAAACTTGGATATTAAATCCTTATTAATTTATTTAAATAAATCTTTGCTAATTTTATTTAGAATAAAATGTTTTTAATTCCAAAGCTTGGCCAAGGTTTAATTTGGTTTTATAAAATAATCTTTATTTAAATCCATCTTTTCTTTTGAATACCAAATCTTTTATTTTAAAAGATCCAAAATACTATTTCCAAAATATTTTTAGTTTCCTTTATTAAATGTTTATCTTTTAAGAATCCCTTTAGGATTTTATTTTATTCAAATGGATTTGAAGTTCCAATTGAATTCAGAAAGTTTCTTCTGGCTCTGAAAATCAAACAAGGTTTTATTTTATTCATTTATTTTCACATTACAAGATTTGGAAAATCTTGGGATGTGACAATCCTGGGGGTTTGTTTTGAGATTAGCTTGATGAACCCAATATGGGTCAATGAAGCCAATGTCATAGATTTGTCCTCTACTGCATTCGAGAATCTTCATTCTGCATATTACAGTATGATTATATACATGCAATAAACAAGGTGAGATAGCTGGAGACTAAATTAATTACAGAATTAGTACTTACAGACAATAGGCACTGATGATCGATTTGTCCAAGGCGTCTTGATTGAATAATTGAAATAGTTCATCAAATTCAATGGATATCATGTCATCCATATCTTTCCCATAATGCTTTTTTGTAGCCTTCAGCACTATCCAGTTAGCCCCGGCCTTTGTGGCATGCAAGTACCAGTTATACAATCTTCGCATTTTTGTTGGAAGATTATTGACCTCCTGAGGTTTGATGAGAGGTTTGCCGTATTGGTATTTGTATGCTACTTCACTCATGGGGAAGTACTCTAACTGGGATAAGTACTGGGCAATACTCATAGCTTGAGCAGCGACAGCTTCTCCGTATTGTGCAACTACCTCTGGATCATACTGCTCTTCGGCCCCGTATTTGCTCGACCCCACATTGGTTTGGGAAATCACCTTGAGAGGGGCGCAAGACTGTTTTGCTTGTTCTCCGAGCTGGGCAACAGATTTCTCGCTTGCATCAGTACTGCTCTTCGAGGCTTTTTGTGCCGCATGTGACTTGAGAATAGAACGCTCATAGTCTGATGACAGCTTTGGCTCTGGTTGATGAAGAGACTTTAGCATTTTCAACACTTTGGATTTTTCTTCTTTGGTGCTGGGGAACTCTGGCTCTTTAGGTCGCCTCAGCTTTGCGAAAAACGATGTCGTTTCCGCATCAACGATCGCCGCAGTCTCCTCTTCAGTACATTCATAAGCTCTCTTGGGAGGAATCTTTGGTACTTTTGGAAGAGGCTCTTGTTTATGTTTCGGCGATCGCTTACCACGACGCAGAGTAGCGGTACGCTTACGGTTTTTATCCTGAGGCGCCAGCGATGGATCCCACGGCGATGGCTGCGCCGGAGATTGGTGAGGCGACGGAGCCGGGTGAGGCGACGAAGACGGCTGCCGCGTTGGCGACGACCTCGCTGGAGACGGGTGAGGCGGCGGTGAAGATGGCCTTGGCGTGTGATTTCGAAGCACGATACATTCCTTTGGCCATAGAATGGTGACATTTTTTGCGTCTCCCAGTACAGTCACATCCCCTTCACCTGCAGGGTAGTCAAGATCCAAAACTTCAAAGGTAGGCATGATTTCATCCACCCCGACAACAGCGTAGCCCTCTAGAACCGGACGACAGTGGTAAGTTGGTGTGGGTCCAATTGGTAAGGCATAGCCGACCGCCACCTTCATTGATATGTTCACAACTTTGACATGTAGCTCGCAGTGTGTCATCTCTGTGATATCATCCACTGGGTAGCCAACAGGAGCCATCGTCGGTGCACCATTGTCATCGATATTGTCATCACCCGGGACCTTGGTGGAAGCCACACTACTTTTTCGATTATTCGATAGGCCGGTAGCATCGAATGCAGTGTGTTGCTGAGATGGGCCGGTAGTACTTTGCTCTTTAAGTGCTTTAATTTCATCTTGTTGTTGCTTTATTCGTTCTTCAATTAAACGCATTCGCTCTTTCTGACTATCTGCTTCAACTTCCGCCCTGTCCTTTCCCCTCTGACGGCTTCTATCAGGATATTTCTTCCTCTCTTCGGGAAACCCAGTCCTCCATGGTTGGGAGCCTCTTGTGCCTCGTGTTCGTCCATCATGTTCCTTATTTCCAAGGGCGAGTGTGAGCTCATCATTCTCTCTATCGGGAATTAAGTCCCCATCTTTAACAGCCTTTACTGCTTTTCTCATCCTCTCGATTGGCAAGGGGTATTCTTTATGTCGTATGTTATATATACACCTCCCTTCCGAGTCCAACGTTCCCCCATGCCCGTAAAACCAATTCCTTGCATGTTCTACCCAATCGTCTGTCTCTAGGGTGATCTTTTTAGCACGCAGTTCATTCTCAAGTTTCTCCCACTTAGGAATGCCAGCCCTGTAGCCACCTTGTCCCATAGTATGGTGATACTTCTTGTTAGCAGCATTCAGCTTATTCGTTGCAGACATTTTCTTAGCTTTTTCTGATGTATTGTATTCCACAAACTCATCCCAGAATGGTTTTATCTTCTCAAACTGAATATTCTTGAAATCGGGAGTCTTCTCTTTCACGGCATAGTCAAGGTGCAATCTTTTCTTCCAGTTGGTGAAACACTGGGACATCTTCTTCAAAGCCCACTCCCTGACCTTAGCCTCCATGGCTCTCCCATGTTCTAAGGCGTCCTCAACTGGATCCTCCGCATTTGGATCCAGCTCTATCTTCGGTAGTTTGAAATTAACCATGAGCCTCTTCCACAGTAAATCTTTGGCGTGGTTAGGGACAAATAAACATGTTCCCTCTTCATCCGCATTAGCAGGCCTATTCCAATTTCTAATGGTGATCGGGATTAAGTCCCTAACGATTACTCCGCATTGTGCCACAAATTTGTTTGCGACAACTTCGGGAGCCGTCGGTTTTCCGTCTTCAGCGACATCTTCGATCCTGAACCTCTCATGGTCTTGCAACTTTCTGGTTGGGCCTCGTCTGCTCTTTTCAGTAGATTTGTTCGATCCAGAGGGCTAAAATAAGAAAGACCGTCGTTACTATTTCTATATAGATAGCAGATGATTAATTAATGCATTAATTATATTACATGCACCTCGCCGGAGCGGTCGTCTTCTCGATTACACAAGGCATCGCCTTCTCCCTCGTGGAAGGCAACACCTTCAACCTCAAACAAGTCGTCTATTCCGGTAAAAAGAGGATCACCCTCACCGGAGTTGTTCAGAAACGTTGATACATCTAAATTTTCTTCCCCGCGGATCACACCTTGGATCAACTCTTCATTTTCTTCGTATCTGACGTGTGGGTCCATATTTTCTGCATAGGTGGAAAAATGAATAAGTCAAAGCGGCTAAGGGAGAAAGTTAGGTACGGTGTTGAGAGATATAAACCCTAATTAAGAGAAACCCTAATATATACATACACAATAATAAAAATGAAGAGAAACCCTAAACCTGTAGGGCGTGCAGGGGCACCCAGTTATAACCAAAGGGCCTTTAGTCCCGGTTGGTGGCTCCATCGGGCTCGGATAATTCAAAGCGGCTAAGGAGAAACCATCCGGCTCGGATCCTATCACGAAGAACCAATACCGAAAAGAAAGGCGGCAATCAATCAACCCTCGGGTTCGGGATGCCCTGGCGAGGACACACTGGCTAACCCTAGGTGCAACATCGATTCAACTAGGGTCTATGACAACTAATATCATGGCTACGCATCTACAATGTGATGGCTATCAAGAAATCTTTGATATTCGATGGTGTTGACCTCGTTCTTTGATCTCGATCTCGTATTCTACCGCGAAGAACCGAACGCCGGAAAGAGAGGGGAACAATCAACACATGGCATCGATGCAATGATCAAACAAGGATGATGATATGACAAGTTAATTTGTATTAAAAAGTAACCCTAAGACATGCTCGGCAATTTAAACGGGGTTCCGAGGGATGAAAACCCTAACTCGGCAAAACTCCGGAGTATATGAGAGGGGTTGATTTTGTTTTCTAATTAAACTTGTCTTGAAAGTTGTTGAACAATGCATGATTATAGGTTAAATAGTTAGATCTCATTTTTCTGAATATTTTGATATATTATTTGTATTTTCTGAGTTATAAATAATTATTTATTGAATTTACAATATTATATCAATTTCTGGATTTAATTAAACCATTTCTGAATTTAAACAAAACAGAAAACATTTTTACACCGAGGCCACTGCTAGCCATAGTGGCTGAGAGAGGGGACCGTGGCCACCTCAGCCTCCACGCAGGGAGGTGGGACCTGGACCAGGACACGGCTAACCTGCACCACTGAGGCACCTAGCCTATGAGGCTGGTAGGTGGGACTGGGGCCACACGGGCACCACGCGGTAGCCACGCAAGCACCACGTCACCACGACGGGCGGCGCGGCAGACGGTGGTCGACGGCGACCCTGGGGAGCGCACGGGACTGCGGGGCTGTGCGCGTTCTAAAGAGCTCGTCGAGGCGAACCATATGGTGGCTGCGCCGCCCATTAATTGTCGCCGGAGTGACGAGCATAGCGGCGGACAGAGGCGGCGGCGACAGATGGTCGTCGCGGTAGAGCTAGAGAGTGAGAGGGAGCGTGTGAAGAGGTGCTAGAGCACCAGTGGCTCACCACGAACGCGATGTCGAGGTCGGGGAAGCAAGGGGTGGCCTGACGGAGGCGAATCGACGGCGGCCGAAGCTCGGGAAGATGGGTTGCAGAGGTTGATTAAGGACGAGCGGGGACGATTCCTTTGGCGTAGAGACGCAGTCCAGCACGACGGAGCTCCTCGGCACCTTGGCTTCGCTCGGGGAGGCTCTGAATGGCGACGACGACGAGTTAGGGTTTCTGCTTAAATGGGGAAGAACGCGAGAAGGAACGAGAGGGGATGAGATTGGTACTGGGAGAGAGAGGGCAACGCGGCGGTTCCTATCCTTGCATCGAACAGCGGCGACGAGCTCGGCGGGCAGCCTGCCGGCGTCGTAGGGGGGGGGGTTCCTGTGTGCGCGCGTCGATGAATGAGATAGGGAAGAAGAAGAAGAAGAAGAGGAGGCGATCCAATTATAAGCGAAGGGCCTTTAGTCCCGGTTGGTGGCTCCAACCGGGACTAAAGGGTCATACGTCTCGGTTGGACCCACCAACCGGGACGTATACTCCAATTTTTTCAGCAGTTAAAGGGGCGCGCGCAGGGGGTCTTTAGTCCCGGTTGGTGGCTCCAACCGGGACATATGACCCTGTTTTCAAAAAAATTCAGGAATTTTCTCTATGTTCCCGCCTTATTTTTTATTTTGGGGTTTAAATTTGTAATGTTTTTTAAATGATAATTACTTTGGAATTTAGAAAAACTATAAACATAAAAAGTATTTGAATTTGAATAAATAATTCGAAACCATTTTCTGTTTTTAAAAATAATTAATGTAACCATTTAAACTATGAACCATTTAAAATTAAAAGTGAATTAACTTATATTTTTTGAATATTAATTTGGAATTTAGAAAAACTTTAAACATAAAAAGTGTTTGGATTTGAATAACTAATTCAAAACCATTTTCTATTTTTAAAAAATAATTAATGTAACCATTTAAAATTAAAAATTAATTAACTTATATTTTTTGAATATTAATTTGGAATTTAGAAAAACTTTAAACATAAAAAGTGTTTGGATTTGAATAATAATTCAAAACCATTTTCTGTTTTTAAAAATAATTAATGTAACCATTTAAACTATGAACCATTTAAAATAAAAAATGAATTAACTTATATTTTTTGAATATTAATTTGGAATTTAGAAAAACTTTAACCATAAAAAGTGTTTGGATTTGAATAAATAATTCAAAACCATTTTCTGTTTAAAAAAATACTTAATGTAACCATTTAAAATATGAACCATTTACAATTAAAAATGAATTAACTTATATTTTTTTAATATTAATTTGGAATTTAGAAAAACTTTGAACATAAAAAGTGTTTAGATTTGAATAAGTAATTCAAAATCATTTTCTGTTTTTAATTTGGATTTGAATTAACTTATATTTTTTATATATTAATGGGCGGAAAAAAAAGGACGGAAAATAATGGGCGGAAAGAAAATTTGATTAGGATAGAACTGGAATTAAAGTACATAACGCAACTAACACATAGTTGCATAGAAGAACTGAAAATTAAGATACATGGTCAGATTAAGCCACAATCGGCTGAACTTGTTTTGCAATGTTGGAATGATTCAGTCATGCTCCTGCCTACACCTGTAATACTCGCCACTGTAGTCGTCGTACTCGCCGCGGCCGTCGTCGCTGTCGTCGTCGGGGTCGCCGTAGTTGAACCTTGAAGGCTGAGTACGAGTGGGCTGGACTTGAGGGTAGCGTAGGCGGGGGCTAGAGTCAGCGGCCGTGTCATAGGCCATGACGCTCTGGAGAGTCCGTCCGTGCCACCACAGCCGACGGCCGGCCTCGTTGAAGTTCGGAGGAGGTGGGCCGATCCACGAAGAAGGCTTCCCAACTCGGTAAATAGCCGGGATGCCATCTAGGATTCCTCCGCTGCTCCGGCATGAGCTCGAAGTAGTAGTGGTTCGTGATGGTCATCCGACGCGCCACACCTAGAGGGACAAGAGGAACCGGCACGCCTCCGGCGCTCAGCATCCAGCCGACGGGGACACAGTAGCCCGGCGGGCAGGGGTAGTTCGAGGCGCAAAGCGCCTCCGCCTCCCTGGGAGTTAGTGCTATGGTGGAAGTCATGGGAAAGAGTGATGAGGTTGCAGATATGAGTCTAGAGATGTGCAATGACAATGGAGGCCGACCCTACATATATATATAGTGAGAAATGGCAGGAAGATAACTTGAGGGAAGAACTGGCGGGAAGAACTGGCGGGAAGAACCGACGGGAAAAACTGGCGGGAAGAAATGGCGGGAAGAACTGGCAGGAAAAAATGGCAGGAAAAAATGGCGGGAAAAATCGGACCCACTTCCTGCTGATTCGGCAGACATTTGTCCTTTTTACCCGGGATGGACGAAAAGGTTTGATATGTCCCGGTTGGGAGATAGTCCATGTAAGGTGGTCTAGTATTTTAGGAAAATGGTACGGTAGCATTCTGAAACGGCATTTTGGTGGTTACTTCACAAAACAACCCGTTTTTTGCGCTCGGAAAATGGAAAAGGGCTTTTCCGTGCGACAAAAAGGAAAACTTCCTCCTGCAACATTGTTCTCCATACCAATGCCGACACACATGCATAATATGAGCACAACATCACAAACTATGCCGTGATTCAACACATAACATCGGTCATTTGGACCGAAATCCATGAAACCTCGAACATGATAGGTCATTTTGTGAAGGTTTTTTCAAAACATAATCAATATACCAAGTCTAGTATTTTTCCTATCAACTATGTAACAAAATATGACACCACGCGAAGGATTTTCATTGTTCGGATTTTTTTGAATTTATTATGCCTGTTTTGAATTATCTGAATTTCTAACTATGGTCGAACCGGTGTGCATGAAGATAGGGGACGAGCATCGTTAGAACTTGCATTGGATCTCTAAAGAAACCACATATTGCGAGTCTAAAAATGATTTTTTTCAAAAAATCACAGACAATAGATCATGTACCTGTAGTACAAACCGGACCCACTTCCTACCGATTCGGCAGACATTTGTCCTTTTTACCCGGGATGGACGAAAAGGTTTGAGATGTCCCGGTTGGGAGATAGTCCATGTAAGGTGGTCTAGTATTTTAGGAAAATGGGACGGTAGCATTCTGAAACGGCATTTTGGTGGTTACTTCACAAAACAACCCGTTTTTTGCGCTCGGAAAATGGAAAAGGGCTTTTCCGTGCGACAAAAAGGAAAACTTCCTCCTGCAACATTGTTCTCCATACCAATGCCCACACACATGCATAATATGGGCACAACATCACAAACTATGCCGTGATTCAACACATAACATCGGTCACTTGGACCGAAATCCATGAAACCTCGAACATGATAGGTCATTTTGTGAAGGTTTTTTCGAAACATAATCAATATACCAAGTATAGTATTTTTCCTATCAACTATGTAACAAAATATGACACCACGCGAAGGATTTTCATTGTTCGGATTTTTTTGAATTTATTATGCCTGTTTTGAATTATCTGAATTTCTAACTATGGTCGAACCAGTGTGCATGAAGATAGGGGACGAGCATCGTTATATCTTGCATTGGATCTCTGAAGAAACCACATATTGCGAGTCTAAAAATGATTTTTTTCAAAAAATCACAGACGATAGATCATGTACCTGTAGTACAAACCGGACCCACTTCCTACCGATTCGGCAGACATTTGTCCTTTTTACCCGGGATGGACGAAAAGGTTTGAGATGTCCCGGTTGGGAGATAGTCCATGTAAGGTGGTCTAGTATTTTAGGAAAATGGGACGGTAGCATTTTGAAACGGCATTTTGGTGGTTACTTCACAAAACGACCCGTTTTTTGCGCTCGGAAAATGGAAAAGGTCTTTTCCGTGCGACAAAAAGGAAAACTTCCTCCTGCAACATTGTTCTCCATACCAATGTCCACACACATGCATAATATGGGCACAACATCACAAACTATGCCGTGATTCATCATATAACATCGGTCATTTGGACCGGAAGCCATGAAACCTCGAACATGATAGGTCATTTTGTGAAGGTTTTTTCGAAACATAATCAATATACCAAGTATAGTAATTTTACTTTCAACTATGTAACATAATATGACACCACGCAAAGGATTTTCATTGTTCGGATTTTTTTTGAATTTATTATGCCCGTTTTGAATTATCTGAATTTCTAACTATGGTCAAACCGGTGTGCATGAAGATAGGGGACGAGCATCGTTAGAAATTGCATTGGATCCCTGAAGAAACCACATATTGCGAGTCTAAAAATGATTTTTTCAAAAAATCACGGGCGATATATCATGTACCTGTAGTACAAACCAGACCCACTTCCTACTGATTCGGCAAACATTTGTCCTTTTTACCCGGGATGGACGAAAAGGTTTGAGATGTCCCGGTTGGGAGATAGTCCATGTAAGGTGGTCTAGTATTTTAGGAAAATGGGACGGTAGCATTCTGAAACGGCATTTTGGTGGTTACTTCGCAAAACGACCAGTTTTTTGCGCTCGGAAAATGGAAAAGGGCTTTTCCCTGCGACAAAAAGGAAACCTTCCTCCTGCAACATTGTTCTCCATACCAATGTCCACACACATGCATAATATGGGCACAACATCACAAACTATGTCGTGATTCAGCACATAACATCGGTCATTTGGACCAAAAGCCATGAAACCTCGGACATCATAGGTCATTTTGTGAAGGTTTTTTTGAAACATAATCAATAGACCAAGTCTGGTATTTTTCCTTTCAACTATGTAACATAATATGACACCACGCGAAGGATTTTCATTGTTCGGATTGTTCTAAAAATGGGACGGTAGCATTCTGAAACAGGATTTTCATTGTCGACACCACGCGGAGGGATTTCGGCAGGCTGGGCCAGGCAGCACTAATGATAGGGGTGAGTGTCGACATTATGTCGTGCGACGTGTACCTTGTCCCAGATGGTGTCACCAACCGGGACTAAAGATGAACCTGTAGTCCCGGTTGGAGACACCAACCGGGAAAAAACACGAGTCAGCACTAATAATAGGGGTGAGTGTCGACATTATTTCGTAAGTGTCGACATTATTTCGTAAGTGTCGACACTATGCCGAGTTGCTTGTACTATAAATAGGCATCCTTGCGAGTCCAGTCCTCCAGCCAGTTTGAGGCATCTCCAAGATGGTTTTCGAGAGCAGGGACACCACTACGGCCAGTTTTAGGGAGATGCCGACGGAGCCCAGTCCTTCGGCATCTCCGAGAAACTGGTCATAGAGGCACTCCCTAATATGTGAAATTAGTTAGCTCCGAGGCGTATTGTTCTAGTTAGAGAAGTTACAAGCTGCAAGATGGTTTTCGAGAGAAGGGACACCACTACGGCCAGTTTCAGGGAGATGCCGACGGAGCCCAGTCCTCCGGCATCTCCTAGAAACTGGTCATAGAGGCACTCCCTAATATGTGAAATTAGTTAGCTCCCAGGTGTATTAATCTATTTAGAGAAGTTATAAGCTCCAAGATGGTTTTCGAGAGCAGGGACACCACTACGACCAGTTTCAGGGAGATGCCGCCGGATCCCAGTCCTCCGGCATCTCCAAGAAACTGGTCATAGAGGCACTCCCTAATATGTGATCGCGCACGTTTGGAGATCAGATCTTAATGGTAAGTACGAATCGGGACAACTTCTTCATAGTCCCGGTCCAGCCACAAAACGGGACTAACACTCAAGACATTTATTAATATTAAAAACTGAGACTACAAAACCGGGACTAAAGGCCCCCCTATATATAGTCCCGGTCAAACCACAAACCACGAAAGATATCCTTCGGTCAAGCCACAAACCGCGAAAGACATGAACTAGAGTTACATAATATGAGCATGAACTTCTTGGCATATGTCCTTCCTTATGATCGCTTCAGACGTAACCATGGAGCATCTTCTTTACTTAACGGAATGCTTGGGTCAGTTTTCACTGTGAAGGGCGGAATTTCATCAAACTTATTATAATCTTCTGACATGTCTGTCTTGTCCTCGATTCCCACGATGTTTATTTTCCCTAAAAGAACTATGTGACGCTTTGGCTCATCATATGATGTATTCGTTTGCATATTTTTCCTTTTTTCGGTCTGGAGGACATGTCCTTCACATAGAAAACCTGAGACACATCATTGGCTAGGACGAATGGTTCATCTCTATAACCAAGATTGTTGAGATCCACTGTTGTCATTTCGTACAACTGGTCTATCTTTACCCCTTCCCCATTCAGGTTGACCCATTTGCAGCGAAACAAAGGGACCTTAAAGAGACTCCATAGTCTAGTTCCCATATCTCCTCTATGTAACCATAGTATGTGTCCTTTTGTCCATTCTCGTCTATTGCATCAAAGCGGACACCACTATTTTGGTTGGTGCTCTTTTTATCTTGGGCGATCGTGTATAATGTATTCCCATTTATTTCGTACCCTTGGAAATTCAATACAGTAGAAGATGGTGACGCGGCCAACAAGTATAGCTGATCTCCAACAGTGGTGTCATTCAAGAGATGTGTCTGCATCCAACCACCGAAAGACTTCACGTGTTCATCTGTAATCCATGATTAAGGCTTCCCCGGGTTTTTGGAGCGTACAATATTCTTGTGTTCCTCGATATACGGAGCTGCCAAGGTGGAATTATGTAGAACTGTGCAATGTGATTTACTGAAAGAATCCCCGTCCCTACATATCATTGCTTTCTTTCCCAGCGTGCCTTTTCCACTTAGTCTTCCCTCATGCCGCGAGTCAGAAACACCAATCGGCTTAAGGTCAGGAATAAAGTCAACACAAAACTCAATGACCTCCTCTGTTCCATATCCCTTGGAGATGCTTCCTTCTGGTCTAGCACGGTTATGAACATATTTCTTTAAGACTCCCATGAACCTCTCAAAGGGGAACATATTGTGCAGAAATACCGGACCGAGAATGGCAATCTCTTCCACTAGGTGAACCAGGAGATGCGTCATAATATTGAAGAAGGATGGTGGGAACACCAATTCAAAACTAAAAAGACATTGTACCACATCCTTCTGTAACCTTGGCAGAATATCTGGATTGATTACCTTCTGAGATATTGCATCGAGGAATGCACACAGCTTCACAATGGGTACTCGAACATTTTCCGGTAGAAGCCCCCTCAATGCAATCAGAAGCAACTGCGTCATAATCACGTGACAGTCATGAGACTTCAGGTTTTGGAACTTTTTCTCTGCCATATTTATTATCCCCTTTATATTAGATGAGAAGCCCGACGGCACATTGATACTGTAAAGGACTTCAAAAAATATTTCCTTCTCTGCTTTGGTAAGAGCATAGCTGGCACGACTTAAGTGACGCCCTTTATCCGTCTTGTTATGTGTATGCATGTTCTTTGGGTCTTTCATAATTTGTTGGTCCTCCCGTGCTTCTGGTGTATCTTTTGTATTCCCATACACGCCTAGGAATCCTAGTAGGTTCACGCAAAGATTCTTCGTCACATGCATCACATCGATTGAAGAGCGGACACGCAGGACTTTCCAATATGGCAGCTCCCAAAATATAGATTTCTTCTTCCACATGGGTGCGTGTCCTGTAGCGACGTCGTTCGGAACTGATTGACCGCCGGGACCCTTTCCAAAGATTACTTCTATGTCCTTGACCATACCAAATACATCATCACCAGCAGGGAGTTCAGGCTTCTTCCGGTGATCTACCTCACCTTTGAAATGCTTGCCTTTCTTTCTTACGGGATGATTGGTCAGAAGAAATCGTCGATTCGCCAGGTACACAACCTTCTTGCATTTATGCAAATATGTGCCTTCAGTCTTATCTAAACAGTGTGTGCATGCCTTATATCCCTTGTTTGTCTGTCCTGAAAGGTTACTAAGAGCAGGCCAATCATTGATGGTTATGAATAACAACCCTCGTAGATCAAATGGCTCCTGTTTGTTCTCATCCCACGCACGTACACCTGGTTTGCCCCACAACTGTAAGAGTTCTTCAACTAATGGCCTAAGGTACACATCAATGTCGTTGCCCGGTTGCTTCGGGCCTTGGATGAGCACTGGCATCATAATGAACCTACACTTCATGCACAACCAAAAAGGCAGGTTGTAGATACATAGTCACGGGCTAGGTGCTGTGACTGCAGCTCTGCTCCCCAAAAGGATTCATGCCATCCGTACTTAGACCAAACCATAAGTTCCTTGCATCACCTGCAAAGTCTGGGAAGTCTCTCTCGATTTTTCTCCACTGTGACCCATCAGCAGGGTGTCTCAAATTCCGATCTTTCTTACGGTCTTCTTTGTGCCATCGCAACAACCTGGCATGCTCTTTGTTTCTGAACATGCGTTTCAACCTTGGTATTATAGGAGCATACCACATAACCTTAGCAGGAACCCTCTTCCGGAGGGGCTCTCCCTCAACATCACCAGGGTCATCTCGTCTGATCTTATACCGCAACGCATTGCATACCGGGCATTTATCTAAATTCTCATATTCCTTACCGCGGTAGAGGATGCAGTCATTAATGCATGCATGTATCTTTTGCACATCTAATCCTAGAGGATAGAGAGTCTTCTTTGCTTCGTAGGTACTCTCGGGAAGTTCGTTATGTTTTCGAAACTTCGGCTTCATTATTTTCAGCATCTTTTCATATGAGGAGTCAGTTAGACCACACTCTGCCTTCCATCGTAACAATTCCAGTGTGGTACCGAGCTTTGTGATGCCATCTTCACAATTTGGGTACAACAATTTCTTGTGATCTTCTAACATGCCCTCTAACTTCAACTTCTCATTTTCTGTTTCACAGTCTCGCTTTGCATCAGAAATGACCCTACCAAGTTCATCAGCCGGCTCATCTGATGCCCGTTCTTCACCTCTTTCCTCTCTATTGTCTTCCATTGCAGTATCACTGTATTCAGGAAACATATGATGATAGTTGTTATCATCATCTTCTTCTTCACCATCTTCCATCATAACCCCTCTTTCCCCGGCTTGGTCCAGCAATTATAGTTGGGCATGAAACCTTTCATAATCAGGTGGCCGCGAATGATTTTCGAGGAAGAGTACTCCTTGTTGTTCCGACATTGAACACATGGACAACGTATAAAACCATTCTCTTTGTTTGCCGTAGCCACATCGATAAATTTATCCACGTCTTTCATATACCCGGCTACGCGCCGGTCACCGTACATCCATTCCCGACCGTTCATCTGCATCATATAAGTAAGTTTATAAAAAAACAGGACATCATAAATAGTGAAATGACCAATTCACATCGACACATGCATTGTATCAATGACAGAGAAAAGATAAGATTGCTAACCTCGATCGAGGGAAATAAAGAGGAGAAAGATCAAGTGCGTCTCGGACACCTTCTATATTTTTGTTCTATGAGAAATTGAACGGGATTATTCACTCAAACATTTCATCAAACACCTTGAATGCATGCATAGGGGAGAAAAAACTAGCACACCCCTCACACCTTCCACCAAGAGAAAAAACAGAGTGGAGGCAGAGGGGGCTGGGGCGTTGCATTTATAGAGGGCGGAAGCATACGTCCCGGTTGGATCCACCAAGCGGGACTAAAGGTGTGTGCCACGCCACGTGGCTGTGGCCAAACCTTTAGTCCCGGTTGCTGGCTCCAACAGGGACGTATGCCCCGTTACCAACCGGGACGCATGTCTCCGGGCCCCGTGCCCGCTCGAACCGGGACGCGTGCCAGCATTAGTCCCGGTTGGTGGCGCAACCGGGACTAATGCTCTGAGGGGGCGCGAACGGATGGCCTGTTTTCTAATAGTGATCATAGGGTATAGGATTCTCCCTGGTTCCAGTCTAAGATTCTACTCCCCATCCATCGTAATTCCAAACTAGAATACTTGGATTGGTTGTTTCCTGAGTTTCCTGTTTTGTTTTATACTCGTCCATGGTCTACGTGTTTATAAAACCCATTCTGATAATTAGACATAGGTTTTGGACTATGGTCCCTCAAATTCATTCTCTTCATACACCACTTTTGAAAATACTATTCTAAGATGCCTAGCTTCTCTATCTGACTCCCTTTTTGCATTCTATTGCTTTAGTAGGATCAACATAATCCTCAAGGTTGTATCCAACTCCTGGACTCGAACCTTAATGTGTGTCATGATAGGTACTGAATAATGTCCTATTATGATCTATGTACTCGGAAGCTAAGGTAGATTTAGTCTGCACAAATGCAGCATGATCCAACTTAAGTTCCGAATTTATGGAATCTTGAGGTATAGTAGTGTAGCATCCCATTTGTATAACAATTGTAATGCTACTTGATCTAGTAATATAATGGTTACTTCATATATATAATTGTTGCATCATCATTATATCATGCTCATGCCATCATGCCACCTTGCATTTGAGCATCATATAAAACCCTTTTGATTTGGTTCTTCTCTCATCTGCATTGTAAATTGTATTTGCCTCTTGATATTGTATTTGGTTCTTGATATATTGTGTAAATGCCCAAGTTGAGTTGGGGGCATATCTTTTATTGACTCCACCACCTTTCTTGTCATCACCCCATCATTCCACCATTCCACTATATATGAGCATTGCAACTTATTTGGTTTTACCTCTAGCTCATGTGGGTTGGGATGGATCCAATTCTATCTCCACATGCTCTCATCTTAGCATCATGTGGTTTTCACATTATTGATATGTGGGGAGCCACATGGACACCTTTGCATGCTATGTTGCAGATTTGCCTCTACTAGCTTCCATGTGGGAACTATCCTATATGTGTACATGCATGAAGCTATAATTTGGCCATGTGATGATCTAGTGGAGAAACACACACCATATAGCTCCATATATGTGCATAGGATCAATATTTTCCATATTGCATGGTAGTATTCAAATTTGAGTGCATGCATGATATAAATGCCATGTGTATTTCTAGTTGTTTTCACAATTAGCAATGGGGCATTTAATGCTTATGCATGGGCCATGCAACCTTCTCCAACTTTGGTCCTCCTTTGTTTTTTTTGAATCTTTGAGTGGATCATCCCCCATATCTCTCTCTTACCCCCGCTCTTCATGCTTGATCTTGCTTGATGCATGCAAGCATCTAAAACCCTACACCCATCTCCATCCATTCCATCACCCCATTATCTCACCCATATCTTTTCTTTTAAATAAAACTCTTATGCTTGATCATATGAGGCTTATTCTTTTCTTCTCTCTTTCTCTCCTAGCCTAGTTCTTCTAAACCCTAATCTCTCTTACCCCCTCTCACTTATCCTCTCCCCTAAACCCTAGCCTCTCTCTAACCCTAACCCAAGCTCTAAACCTAGTTACACCCTACCCCATCTCCACCTCTCTCACCTTACCCTCCCCTTGGTCTCTCCATGCCGAGCCCCCTTGCTGCCCCACCTGGCTACCCCCCTCTCCCTGGTCCCACACCCCATCTACCCAAACCCTTAAACCAACCCTAACCCGAGGCTACCCCGACCCTAGCTCCATGCCACTCCCCTCCCTCTCTCTAGCTCCCTCTCTGCCACAGCTGCCCCACCCGAGCAAACCCCTCCTTGAACGCTCCCTGGCCCCACCTAGACGCCCCCACCCGTGCCTGCCTCCCCTCCAGCTCGAGCACATGGGGGTAGAGGAGAAAAAGGTGGCCGAAGCCACCTTTATCATCACCACCTCCCCACGGCACCCCCTCTCCTCTCCCGTCCTTATCTACCCCTCTCTCTCTCGCCTACTGCCTCCCCCAGATCTACCCAGGGCGCCTGCCGCTCCTCCCCTCCTTCTCCACCAAACGCCCACCCTCTCTCGCCGATCACCGCCAGCACCGCGTCGCCTCGACGATCCGGCCGTCAAGCTCGACGTGGAGGTGGTCTGGGAGAACGAGGAGGACCCGCTGCGTCGCCCCGTACATGCCAGCGAGGAGCAGAAGCCCCAGGAGCCCCAGAACCAACACCGCCCCGACGAAACCCTAGCTTCGCTCGGCCCCTGCCTCGTCGACGATCGCCGGCGCCTCTGCCCGAACCACCACCGTCAACAGCCTCGCGGTGAGCCTCCCGTCTCCCCTGACATGGTCCGCCTCGCGGTCGTCGCCTGTGCTCGTCGTTCGTTTCGTCGAACGCCTACCCTGCGCCGCCGCTCGCTGCTGTCTGTGCGCTCCCCCGTCACGTAAGCCCTATCTAGGCCCCGTCCACCCTCCTAACACCAACCCCGTCCTAGCCCAGCGGTAGCCGCCTCCGCGCGCACGCCCAGGTCGCGTGTTCGAGCCCTGGTCGCCCCTGATTTTCCTCTGCAGAGTGGCGCCGTCAGTTTCGTCAGAAACAGAGGAAGAGAAACAGTAGCCCATGTGCACTTTGCAAATAACCCCCAACCTTTTTATCCCGTCAACCCGCGCTCCCCTCCGACCCCACCTGTCTGCCTCTGTGCGGTTTTATAAAAAGGCACCGCTACTTTGCGGTACTCAACCCGCAGTCCCTGGGTCCGCCGCGTGCCACAGATGCGGCCAACCACTGGCGCGTGGGTCCGCTCGCGCGTCGGGCCTACTGGTCAGCTGCTGCGGCTAGATCAACTCGCGGTGAGGAAAGCTTTTGCGCGCTGCTTACGCCCAGTCAGCAGCGGTCCCACCCGTCAGCGTCTGTGGCTAAGTTTGCCTGAGTAGAAAAAGTCCCTGTTCTTTTCTGTTTTAAATCAAACTTTTCAAATTAATTTAAATTCAAAATTCAAATCAGTATTTAAATAACTTTTAAAATATGAATTCAAATAATACAAATAATATATGTTCTGAAATCAGAAAAATGTGAGGATTTCAAATATGCCATCCAAAATACATTTTTGAACACTTAAAATTTCAAGTTAATTTAAATTACAATAGAATGCCCTCTTTCTTAATTAATTAATAACTTTTGTTTTATAACTCCAAATTTGACAAATGATATGTCTAAAATGATTAGCTCGACGAAACCTTTCTGTTTATGCATTCCTTGATCTGAATTGAAGCATGCATCACATAAATATTGCAAAACCAGAACTGGTTATGAGAGTAAAACATGCCTAAATACTTTAACCAAGTGTCTTATTATTGTTTTCTCACCTCACCCATGCATGCTACTTTATTGCCATGTAAATTGTGCATCATTAATCATGGAATGATTGTTTGTTTGTCGCATTTTATTCCTATGCTTGTGCACTTTATTTATGTTGGCCCTTGTTTGTTTGGTTCTTCTTCGAATAGACACTGAGCAGGGGTTATTTCAAGAGACCCAGGAGCACTACCCATATCCTTCTCTCGCTTCAACTGAGCTGCCAGGCAAGCACTACCACATGCTTGCATACATATAGTACCTATTGCCTCTTTCTTATTCTTGCATCATTGAGTCGCGATTGCATTAAATTGAATCCCAAGTATTGCATAGCCTTTACTTTTAAACCCCACCGAAGCTTGTTCCTCCATCCCATGAGCCATTACTACAGGAGTTGTTTGAGCCATGCGAGTCGTAGAACAGCATGTGTAGGGTATGTGAGTGTCTGATGGATAACGAGGTACCTAAACAACTTAATCTGAGTAGTAATGGGATAACTAATGAAAGTGGCACCGGTGAGCAATATCTGCTATTTGGTTTTTCATGCTCACTTGTGTCCCGTAGGACCCCGAGTACTTGATTCCTGTTCCTTGAATATTCGCGCTATCCACATCCGGGAGGATTATGGGACCCCCCTGAGCCAGAGCTTGATTCATTCTTATTTCTTGGGGCCACAAACTAGTTTGAGGTTTTATTTACTATCATGTACTTATGCCATGCTTTACTGCTTTATTTAAATTGTGCGATGTACTACACCTGTACTGTTTAGGATCGGGACACGTTTTCGCGGTATCGACAAGCCCAGTCACACTTTCGGGTTCCCAGTCGTTTACAGCCGTCCACCCAAACCTTGAGTCCGTCTCGGAGTCAGCTAACTTCGTTGCGGGTAGCTTAATGGGGTGGCCCCCTGAAATATTTTTGAATCCTGTTTTTGCTTTGTCGTGAAAGCCTCGTTGGGTTTTGATTTGGTTTTTCCGAGGTTGATCGAGTGTGTGTTGCTATTTGTGCACCCCTGCAGGGTAAAACTTTCTGAAAGCTGTGTCCGCGGTTATGGACGACTTGGAGCACAGTTTCTCGATCATAGACAAGTATAACTAAAGTACCGCTTTTAAATTTGACTAAGTAACTGACTAGTAAATAGTGCAACACTCATGGAATGGATAATAAAACTGCCAACGGATGGGGGGGGGGGTTGTTCGTCCGCTTCCTCGTTGGTAAGCGAGGAGGAGGATGGATCTGTTAATATTACCGTCATAACTGTTGTCATTAATTCCCGGACATCCGTCTATCTTTGGTTAGGCGGATGGTTAGCGAGTATCTATAGAATTGCTAGGTATTATATTTTTCTACAATTGCGTCACCCCAGGTTGTGTCCCCTTTAGAGGCATAAAGACTTGCTGAGTACCCCTAGGGTCTCACACGATAAATTATTTGATTCAGATGAACAGGTACACTCACAAGATGGATACTGGGTGGAGGAGACGGACAATGTGGGCAACGATCATTCGGTGTAGAGATTCCGGGAACGGGGATCCGTGAGATCTGTGGGCGGGATGTGTTTATTTACGGGGCATCTTATGCCGATTTGCTTCTTATCCGTACTCGGATCTTGCTTGCCGCTTCCGCCTGATACTCTGATGTTTGATGTATGAGGAGATATCCTAACTATTATATCTATCTAGGACATTTGGATCTTGCCGTATGGCGTTGCAATATTTCTATTTCTTTTAGATGGAATGGCTCTGATGTACTGTTGTATGGTGGCATGCATACATACCCATTTGTGTATGTAGTTGATCCCTTCGCCTGCCGATTACGCCGTCCGTTCTTGTCCCGATGTTTGGAAATGGTTGGGACGGCCGAAAGGTCTACCTGTGAGTGGAATTTGGGCCCCACCGTACTATTTCAACCATTTCCGCTCATCCAGGCTTGTAACTAGGAGCGTAATTCACCGAGGTAGTTACAATTGGTATCAGAGCCATCCCGCCCTTCAGGGTCTCAGCCAAATGGTCGTTGTCTATCTAGAAAATATTTTTGGTAGCTATGTATACTAGGGAAAAACAAAACGCGAGAGTAGGACTGCTTCCACTTTTCTTCTTACCCATCCACCCACCCTTTTCTGGTAAGGAAGTGTAACGTTTTCAATCCTCTTCTTAAAAGTTCAAACTAGGATTCACGTGTTCTGGGTTTCCGTAGTACCATAGGTTGTGTGTGTGTGTGTGTGTGTGTGTGTGTGTGTGTGTAATTCCTTGTCTATCTGTTGCATCCAAGTTGTTATCACAATCGGCCTTTTGGTTATCAACTGTTGGTACATTCCATACCGACAGGCTTTTGCAAACCGACGCGATCTATCTGATTCGTTGTATACCGCCGCGATCTGTCTTACTCTTTGTTATCCGACGTTATCTTGTTTGGGGTGTTCGTTTCCGTAGTTACCATTCTTTAGGTTCATCGTGAGAAGAAGGGGTTAGGATATGTGTTCTACTTATTCATGTGCGGAGTAATGATTTGAGTGCGGGATGGAGTCGCGACCATACCACTACTCTTATCATTCGCTTTTGTATATTGAATTGGTAGAGTCACTAATCTTGATTCGTGAAGTGATTTTGCGCATCTACTGGTATTTTAATGCCGAAATTTGCGGAAAATTTTTCTTTGATATATCTGTGTACCACACTCCTTTTCAGTCGTGTGCGATATGCTTAATATCTTCTAGGTGCTTTGAACTTTGTTGATATTTTAATATCATCTTAGTAAATTGTATCCATTAATATTGGTTAATTCCATCTTGGTACTATTTTGTATTATTATTATTCTCCATTATAGTACTGACTTGTGTTTTTACATCAATAACAGGATGGCACCACCACGCCGTTCTGGGGAGGACATACCACCTGAACTAGGGGCCGCGTTGTCAAGCATCACCGATGCCTTGGCAGCAATGCAGCAGAACCAGCAGCGTTTCGAAGAAAGTGTTCGGAGGAATGAGTTTGCTCCGCTACCTCCACCTCCCAAGCGAGGAGACATCAAAAGCTTCCTGAAGTTCAACCCACGCCAATTTGATGTTTCTGATCAACCACTTGATGCTGATGATTGGTTGCGTGAGATGTCAAGGCTACTGACGACTGCTGATGTTCCTGAGCAAGAATGGGTAAACTGTGCCACTCACCTTCTGAAGGGAGATGCGGCTCTCTGGTGGGAGAATTACCTGAAGGCAAACTGCATTGGTTTTCAGCCTACTTGGGAACAGTTGACTGGAGCCTTCAAAGAGCAGTATCTGTCAGAAATTGTCATGGAGAGGATGAAGGAAGTGTTTCTCAACCTCAAGCAGGGAAATGATAATGTCAATACCTACATCAGGAACTTCATGAACCTTTCTCGTTATGGTGGCGATGAGATCTCTGATGACAAGAAGAAGCAAAAGAGGTTCCGGCAAGGGCTCAATGCATCGATTAAATATGCAATCACACATGCAAGGCCGGCGTCTTTTCTAGAACTTCAGCATACAGCTCTGCAGGAAGAAGCAAGTAAGCAAGTGTTTGAGGAGTCAAAGAAACACAACCGCGAGGCAGCAAGCTCTTCAGCTATGTCAACTCCTTCTAAGCGTCGTGTCTGGGTTCCTAACACCCCACCGTCGCTCCCGGCTCCACCAAGACCTTCAAGCTTCGCGGCAAGGCCACCAAACTTCCTCACTGCTGCTCCCAGGGGCTACAACCACCACTACCCTGGAGCGCCTGGCGGAGTCCCTGGCTAAGTTGCTCCACGTCCACCTGGTGCTTGTTTCACTTGTGGAGACACTGGGCATCAGTACTGGAACCGTCCGATGAAAAACAAAGCTCTTCCTCCACCACCTCCAAGATCTGCGGCAAGCTCTCCTATGGTTCGTGCACCACCACCTCGGGCTCTCAACATCAACACCAAGCCCGGGTCTACTGTTGCTCGTGCCAACTGTGTCAACGCCGCTCAAGCTGAGCATGCACCTGGAGTTGTGATGGGTATGCTTTCCGTTAACTCAGTCCCTGCACGAGTTTTGTTTGATTCTGGTGCACCGCATTCGTTTATTTCTCACAAGTTTGCAAATGAAAACGAGTTAGCTATGGTTCCTCTCCTTAAGCGGTTGATGGTCCTATCTCCTGGTTCAAACATGAGGGCTGTTCATATCAGCCATGGCAATCAAATTGAGATTGGTGTCTCTTCGTTCTCGGCGTCCTTAATTGTTCTGGGCAATTCTGACATTGATGTCATCTTGGGCATGGATTGGTTGACAGCAAATGCAGCTGTGATTGATTGTGCTGAACGCTCGGTTTCTCTGAAGATTCCTGAAGTCCATATAGTCTATTCTCCAAGTCTGACTCCTGCTATCCAGCTTTTCTCTTTGGCGGCTCTGAATGATGATGCTATGGAAGCTATTCAGAGTGTTCCGGTGGTCTGTGAGTTCCCAGATGTCTTTCCTGAAGAGTTGCCGGGTATGCCTCCGGATCGTGAGGTTGATTTTGTAATTGAGCTTGAACCTGGAACGGCTCCTATCTCCAAGCGGCCTTATAAAATGGGTCCTGCTGAGTTGGCTGAACTCAAACGTCAGCTTGATGAACAAGAGAAGTTGGGTTTCATTCAACACAGTACTTCATCTTGGGGTAGCCCAACAATCTTTGTGAAGAAGCGAGACAAGACTGATAGACTTTGTGTTGACTATCGGGCTCTCAATGCTAAAACCATCAAGAATAAATATCCCCTTCCGCGGATTAATGATCTCTTCGATCAGCTAGCTGGATCTGAGGTATTCTCTAAGCTTGACTTGAGAAGTGGTTATCATCAAATTAAGATTCGCAAGGAAGATGTTCCTAAAACAGCTTTCACCACCCGCTATGGCCTGTATGAGTACACGGTGATGTCCTTCGGTCTCACCAACGCACCTGCCACCTTTTCGAGGCTCATGAACTCGGTTTTCATGGAGTATCTTGATAAGTTCGTTGTGGTCTATCTGGATGACATCCTAGTCTATTCTAAGTCAAAGGAAGAGCATGAAGAACACCTTCGGTGTGTCCTAAACAAGCTTCGTGAGAACCGCTTGTATGCAAAGTTCTCCAAGTGTGAGTTTTGGCTGCCTCAAGTAACCTATCTTGGTCACGTCATCTCTGCCAAGGGCATTGCAGTCAACCCGGAAACTTTAAAGACAATTGTTGAATGGCTTCCTCCTGTTAATGTCAAAGAAGTGCGGAGTTTCCTTGGTTTGGCTAGTTATTGCCGTCGCTTCGTTCAGAACTTTTCGAACATAGCAAAGCCTCTTACCGATCTCCTCAAGAAAGGCAAGAAATACCTTTGGACTCCTGCATGTCAAGCAAGCTTTGAGACACTCAAAGAGAAGCTCACTTCCACGCCAGTCTTGGTTCCTCCGGACACATCTAAGCCTTTCCAGATATTCTGTGACGCCTCTTTGCAAGGATTGGGTGCGGTCCTTATGCAAGAAAAACAAGTTGTTGCTTATGCCTCTCGACAGTTGAAGACGCATGAGATCAACTATCCTACACATGACCTCGAGCTCGCAGCAGTTGTCTTTGGTTTGAAACTATGGAGGCATTACTTGCTGGGCAACCGTTGTGAAATCTTTTCTGATCACAAGAGTCTGAAGTATATCTTCACTCAGCCTGATCTCAACCTTCGGCAGAGGAGGTGGATTGAAGCAATCAATGATTTTGATTTGACCATCAACTACACTCCGGGCAAAGCTAATGTCATGGCCGATGCTCTCAGCCGCAAAGCTTATGTCAATAACCTCATGATGGAAGAACAACAACCTCTCTTGTGCGAGAAATTCCGTCAGCTCAACCTTGAAATTGTGGAACAAGGGCATCTCCCGAACCTTCTGGCTACTCCTCTCTTGGAAGAAAAGGTTCGCTCCATTCAGCTTGGTGATCCGCACACCAGAAAGATCATCTCCAAACTTCAGCTTCCGAAGTATGAGTCCTTCCACGTCGATGATCAAGGCACGCTTTTCTTTGAACACCGGATGTTTGTTCTGAACTACCCGGGTTTGAGAGAGCAAGTTCTCAAGGAGGCGCATGAATCTGTTCTTTCTATCCACCCTGGCAGCACAAAGATGTACATGGACTTGAAAACACAATATTGGTGGCCGGGATTGAAACGATATTGTGCCAAGTATGTCTCCGAGTGTGATGTCTGCCGCAGAGTGAAAGCTGTCCATCAGAAACCTTCCGGTCTTCTACAGCCATTGAAACCCCTGGAATGGAAATGGGAGAAAGTAGAGATGGACTTCATCACTGGTTTTCCAAGGTCGCAGAAGGGAAACAATGCAATCTTTGTTGTCATTGACAGGCTTTCTAAAGTAGATCACTTCTTCCCCGTCAAGGAAACAATTTCTGGAATTCAGTTGGCTGAGCTCTATATCAACAGAATTGTCTCTCTGTATGGGGTTCCGCTTGAGATCAGTTCAGACCGTGGGAGCATCTTCACTTCCAAGTTCTGGCAAAGTTTCCAAAATGCTTTGGGAACAAAGTTGAACTTCAGCACAGCTTACCACCCTCAGTCGCAAGGACAAGTTGAAAGGATCAATCAGATTCTGGAGGATATGCTTCGTGCTTGTGTCATCTCTTTTGGCATGAAGTGGGAATAATGTCTTCCTTATGCTGAATTCTCTTACAACAACAGCTTCCAGAAAAGTCTGAAGATGGCACCATTTGAGGCTCTCTATGGCCACAAATGCAGAACTCCGATTGGTTGGTCAGGTGCAGGAGAAAGAATTTGGTTTGGCCCTGACATTGTAACTCAAGCGGAGGAGAAGGTGCATATCATTCTTGAAAATCTGAAGATTGCTCAAAGTCGCCAGAAGAGCAATTATGACAGGAAGCACACGGACATGGTGTATGTCCCTGGTGATCTCGTTTACCTTCGTGTCACTCCCATGAAAGGCACACACCATTTTGGTATCAAAGGAAAGCTGGCTCCTAGATACATCGGTCCATTCAAAATTCGTGGAAGAAGAGGAGAAGTTGCTTATGCTCTTGAGCTCCCGGAAAAACTCAAGGTCCATGATGTTTTCCACATCTCTCAACTCAAGAAGTGCTTCAAGGATCCCGGCAGGACCGTGGATCATGAGCTTATCAATCTCCAAGAAGACCTGTCTTATCAAGAACACCCCACAAAAACCCTTGATATCGCAGAAAGAAGGACTCGCAACAAGTCCATCAAGTTCTGCAAGGTGCAGTGGTCGCACCATTCCGTTGACGAAGCCACTTGGGAACGTGAAGATGAGCTCCGTGCCAACTATCCTACCCTCTTTGAGTCTTCTTCTTCTTCCTAGAATCTCGGGGCGAGATTCCTGTTTAGTGGGGGAGAGTTGTAGAATCCCATTTGTCTAACAATTGTAATGCTACTTGATCTAGTAATATAATGGTTACTTCATATATATAATTGTTGCATCATCATTATATCATGCTCATTCCATCATGCCACCTTGCATTTGAGCATCATATAAAACCCTTTTGATTTGGTTCTTCTCTCATCTGCATTGTAAATTGTATTTGCCTCTTGATATTGTATTTGGTTCTTGATATATTGTGTAAATGCCCAAGTTGAGTTGGGGGCATATCTTTTATTGACTCCACCACCTTTCTTGTCATCACCCCATCATTCCACCATTCCACTATATATGAGCATTGCAACTTATTTGGTTTTACCTCTAGCTCATGTGGGTTGGGATGGATCCAATTCTATCTCCACATGCTCTCATCTTAGCATCATGTGGTTTTCACATTATTGATATGTGGGGAGCCACATGGCCACCTTTGCATGCTATGTTGCAGATTTGCCTCTACTAGCTTCCATGTGGGAACTATCCTATATGTGTACATGCATGAAGCTATAATTTGGCCATGTGATGATCTAGTGGAGAAACACACACTAGTATGGTCATATAGCTCCATATATGTGCATAGGATCAATATTTTCCATATTGCATGGTAGTATTCAAATTTGAGTGCATGCATGATATAAATGCCATGTGTATTTCTAGTTGTTTTCACAGGGCATTTAATGCTTATGCATGGGCCATGCAACCTTCTCCAACTTTGGTCCTCCTTTGTTTTTTTTGAATCTTTGAGTGGATCATCCCCCATATCTCTCTCTTACCCCCCCTCTTCATGCTTGATCTTGCTTGATGCATGCAAGCATCTAAAACCCTACACCCATCTCCATCCATTCCATCACCCCATTATCTCACCCATATCTTTTCTTTTAAATAAAACTCTTATGCTTGATCATATGAGGCTCATTCTTTTCTTCTCTCTTTCTCTCCTAGCCTAGTTCTTCTAAACCCTAATCTCTCTTACCCCCTCTCACTTATCCTCTCCCCTAAACCCTAGCCTCTCTCTAACCCTAACCCAAGCTCTAAACCTAGTTACACCCTACCCCATCTCCACCTCTCCATGCCGAGCCCCCTTGCTGCCCCACCTGGCTACCCCCCTCTCCCTGGTCCCACACCCCATCTACCCCAACCCTAAAACCAACCCTAACCCGAGGCTACCCCGACCCTAGCTCCATGCCACTCCCCTCCCTCTCTCTAGCTCCCTCTCTGCCACAGCAGCCCCACCCAAGCAAACCCCTCCTTGAATGCTCCCTGGCCCCACCTGGACGCCCCCACCCGTGCCTGCCTCCCCTCCAGCTCGAGCACATGGGGGTAGAGGAGAAAAAGGTGGCCGAAGCCACCTTTATCATCACCACCTCCCCACGGCACCCCCTCTCCTCTCCCGTCCTTATCTACCCCTATCTCTCGCCTACTGCCTCCCCCAGATCTACCCAGGGTGCCTGCCGCTCCTCCCCTCCTTCTCCACCAACGCCCACCCTCTCTCGCCGATCACCGCCAGCACCGCGTCGCCTCGACGATCCGGCCATCAAGCTCGACTCGGAGGTGGTCTGGGAGAACGAGGAGGACCCGTTGCGTTGCCCCGTACACGCCAGCGAGGAGGAGAAGCCCCAGGAGCCCCAGAACCAGCACCGCCCCGATGAAACCCTAGCTTCGCTCGGCCCCTGCCTCGTCGACGATCGCCGGCGCCTATGCCCGAACCACCACCGTCAACAGCCTCGCGGTGAGCCTCCCGTCTCCCCTGACATGGTCCGCCTCGCGATCGTCGCCTGTGCTCGTCGTTCGTTTCGTCGAACGCCCACCGTGTGCCGCCGCTCGCTGCTGTCTGTGCGCTCCCCCGTCGCGTAAGCCCTATCTAGGCCCCGTCCACCCTCCTAACACCAACCCCGTCCTAGCCCAGCGGTAGCCGCCTCCGCGCGCACGCCCAGGTCGCGTGTTCGAGCCCTGGTCACCCCTGTTTTTCCTCTGCAGAGCGGCGCCGTCAGTTTCGTCAGAAACAGAGGAAGAGAAACAGTAGCCCGTGTGCACTTTGCAAATAACCCCCAACCTTTTTATCCCGTCAACCCGCGCTCCCCTCCGACCCCACCTGTCTGCCTCTGTGCGGTTTTAAAAAAAGGCACCGCTACTTTGCGGTACTCAACCCGCAGTCCCTGGGTCCGCCGCGTGTCACAGATGCAGCCAACCACTGGCGCGTGGGTCCGCTCGCGCGTCGGGCCTACTGTTCAGCTGCTGCGGCTAGATCAACTCGCGGTGAGGAAAGCTTTTGCGCGCTGCTTACGCCCAATCAGCAGCGGTCCCACCCGTCAGCGTCTGTGGCTAAGTTTGCCTGAGTAGAAAAAGTCCCTGTTCTTTTCTGTTTTAAATCAAACTTTTCAAATTAATTTAAATTCAAAATTCAAATCAGTATTTAAATAACTTTTAAAATATGAATTCAAATAATACAAATAATATATGTTTTGAAATCAGAAAAATGTGAGGATTTCAAATATGCCATCCAAAATACATTTTTGAACACTTAAAATTTCAAGTTAATTTAAATTACAATAAAATGCCCTCTTTCTTAATTAATTAATAACTTTTGTTTTATAACTCCAAATTTGACAAATGATATGTCTAAAATGATTAGCTCGACGAGACCTTTCTGTTTATGCATTCCTTGATCTGAATTGAAGCATGCATCACATAAATATTGCAAAACCAGAACTGGTTATGAGAGTAAAACATGCCTAAATACTTTAACCAAGTGTCTTATTATTGTTTTCTCACCTCACCCATGCCATGCTACTTTATTGCCATGTAAATTGTGCATCATTCATCATGGCATGATTGTTTGTTTGTCGCATTTTATTCCTATGCTTGTGCACTTTATTTATGTTGGCCCTTGTTTGTTTGGTTCTTCTTCGAATAGACACTGAGCAGGGGATATATCAAGAGACCCAGGAGCACTACCCAGATCCTTCTCTCGCTTCAACTGAGCTGCCAGGCAAGCACTACCACATGCTTGCATACATATAGTACCTATTGCCTCTTTCTTATTCTTGCATCATTGAGTCGCGATTGCATTAAATTGAATCCCAAGTATTGCATAGCCTTTACTTTTAAACCCCACCGAAGCTTGTTCCTCCATCCCATGAGCCATTACTACAGGAGTTGTTTGAGCCATGCGAGTCGTAGAACAACATGTGTAGGGTATGTGAGTGTCTGATGGATAACGAGGTACCTAAACAACTTAATCTGAGTAGTAATGGGATAACTAATGAAAGTGGCACCGGTGAGCAATATCTGCTATTTGGTTTTTCATGCTCACTTGTGTCCCGTAGGACCCCGAGTACTTGATTCCTGTTCCTTGAATATTCGCGCTATCCACATCCGGGAGGATTATGGGACCCCCCTGAGCCAGAGCTTGATTCATTCTTATTTCTTGGGGCCACAAACTAGTTTGAGGTTTTATTTACTATCCTGTACTTATGCCATGCTTTACTGCTTTATTTAAATTGTGCGATGTACTGCACCTGTACTGTTTAGGATCGGGACACGTTTTCGCGGTATCGACAAGCCCAGTCACACTTTCGGGTTCCCAGTCGTTTACAGCCGTCCACCCAAACCTTGAGTCCGTCTCGGAGTCAGCTAACTTCGTTGCGGGTAGCTTAATGGGGTGGCCCCCTGAAATATTTCTGAATCCTGTGATTGCTTTGTCGTGAAAGCCTCGTTGGGTTTTGATTTGGTTTTTCCGAGGTTGATCGAGTGTGTGTTGCTATTTGTGCACCCCTGCAGGGTAAAACTTTCTGAAAGCCGTGTCCGCGGTTATGGACGACTTGGAGCACAGTTTCTCGATCATAGACAAGTATAACTAAAGTACCGCTTTTAAATTTGACTAAGTAACTGACTAGTAAATAGTGCAACACTCATGGAATGGATAATAAAACTGCCAACGGATGGGGAGGGGGGTTGTTCGTCCTCTTCCTCGTTGGTAAGAGAGGAGGAGGATGGATCTGTTAATATTACCGTCATAACTGTTGTCATTAATTCCCGGACATCCGTCTATCTTTGGTTAGGCGGATGGTTAGCGAGTATCTATAGAATTGTTAGGTATTATCTTTTGCTGCAATTGCGTCACCCCAGGTTGTGTCCCCTTTAGAGGCATAAAGACTTGCTGAGTACCCCTAGGGTCTCACACGATAAATTATTTGATTCAGATGAACAGGTAAACTCAAAAGATGGATACTGGGTGGAGGAGACGGACGATGTGGGCAACGATCATTCGGTGTAGAGATTCCAGGAACGGGGATCCGTGAGATCTATGGGCGGGATGTGTTTATTTACGGGGCATCTTATGCCGATTTTCTTCTTATCCGTACTCGGATCTTGCTTGCCGCTTCCGCCTGATACTCTGATGTTTGATGTATGAGGAGATATCCTAACTATTATATCTATCTAGGACATTTGGATCTTGCCGTATGGCGTTGCAATATTTCTATTTCTTTTAGATGGAATGGCTCTGATGTACTGTTGTATGGTGGCTTGCATACATACCCATTTGTGTATGTAGTTGATCCCTTCGCCTGCCGATTACGCCGCCCGTTCTTGTCCCGATGTTTGGAAATGGTTGGGACGGCCGAAAGGTCTACCTGTGAGTGGCATTTGGGCCCCACCGTACTATTTCAACCATTTCCGCTCATCCAGGCTTGTAACTAGGAGCGTAATTCACCGAGGTAGTTACAAGTAGCATGAGTACTACCTACCAATCTCCTTGGATTCCTGTTTTCAAAGCCTGGTTATTGCTTCTAAAACTGCAATTCGATACGCCGCTACCATAAATCTCATCTTCCCTGATGGCATTTCTTCACTTATCGCCACCTTTTTAGTAAGATAAGCACTATATGGTACTTGAATAACACTTTCCTGAAATAGAAACTATAAAACTTGACAGAAAGTTGAGATTTACAATTCCATATTCCATAAAGTTATCTCAAAAGTTTTGTCCAATCACCAACATGGTAATCTAAAGTCCTATACATCACTTGAACATTCCGGTTTGAGTACCGAGATGCCATTCCCTACTGTAGGTAAGAGATTATAATTAGTCCTACTAGTTTATAACTTAGTATTATTACCCAAATTGCATCATAATAAAGAATTATCGCACTAGAAACATGACAATGTAATTCTCAAGTGAATTCTCATCATATTTGTGGAGAACTCTTTACCATTGTTAGCATAATTCCTACAATTTCTACCCATTTAATAGGTTTCCAACCTAAGGTCAAAGCTTTTGCTCTGATACCAGCTGTGATGACCCAACATACCACTGCATGTTGTAGTATACTATAGTCGTGGACATAATACTCATGGAGTACCATTCCGCAAATATTACATCCTCAGAGTGGTACAATAGAAACAAAGCGGGTCCACAACATACATTGTCATTATTATAATCAGAAATTTACATGACGACTTTGAGATCCTCCTAGGTCCATAGAGGTATCCCGATGACTCAGGGCTAAACTATAATAACTTGGAGAACAGAATTAAGAAGAAACTAAGGTTTATACGAGATTTAATATAGATAGAGGATAGAGATCTATTCTACTGGAATAGATCACTATATATGCTACATCTACACTTTCGATACGTCGGTCTCCATTCCATAGATGTTTTTGTAATTGTTCCCTTCGACGCTTCCGGATACTTCTGGTTCTTCATAGCGGAATTCTTCTTGGTCTTCAATTGGATATAGTATTTCCTCTTCCTGACCGTTAATGTCTTCAGAATCTAGGAAGGGTTAAGAAGATACGTTGAGTACGAGCGTACTCAGCAAGTTCACTAAAAAGGAGTGTTTGATGCACTATATCTACAGCCACAGACCATAGGTCGTAGGCAATGCAAGTTTTTGTAAACATTTTTTCTAAGGTTGCTTTATTCTAAAAATCTATGTCCGTCAGCCTTCACGGGTTACCAGAACAATCATGGAGTTCCTTTCCCTTCGCGTTCGCAGCTCCTTCCCGGAACAGGGAGTAACAAGTTACAATTCTTTCACTCTACAGAGGTACGTTACTTTACCCATGAGAGATCTTAGCTTTGTTGCACATCCGGGCGCGCATTCCCGTTCACACTTTCTTGGTATGAGGCCTAGACTAAGATCCAAGCCAATCACTTTCCTTCTTCGTGACCCCGCATACACCACAATTGTTGTATGCCCAAACTCAAGGTAGACTTCTCCTCGAATAAAACGGCTATACCTTAGTTGGATACACACAACAACCATTAACACTAGAAATCTGTCTTTTGTAACCCAGATCCACGGTAGACTTTTCCCCTTATAAAACAGCTATACCCATAATCTGCAACTTACAAATGCCCAGAACATTGTCCAATGCATGCGAAAGGGAGCCGATCCAGCTAACTTCTCCGTCCCATTCCAAATCCCATGGTTAACGCGTAATATATGGCGCAAGAATCACCGGCGACATTGGTTGTTAAGTCCTATATAATATGTTCCTTTACCACCGGAACTTTCATAGAAGGTTATTACCTCATGGTAAATAACCTATAACCATATTATTATAAAAATTGTGTTTTCTGACCTTTTTCAAATACATGTGATGACAATAGTGGGTTTTTAAAATACTTTATAGAAAATAATCAAAGGACATGAGCAAGTGTGAACTTCCCTTGATATAGAGGAGTATTGTAGTCGAATGTCTCGACTTGACCCTGGACCTCGAGTTCTACAAAAATACCATCATTGCCCGCTAAGGACAATGTTTTAAGAAGCAATATGCTGTTATGCATAAGTAATGGGATGCATGTTGTAAAATTCCAAGTAATTCCCCAACCATTACAAGTGAGTTGTATTTAGATGATTTGTTTAGGATGTGATTTATCTTTAAGTTTTCTTTATAAAAGAGAGTAGTTGTAAGGGTCTTTGGATAACATATAAGACATGAAAGTAAGGTACAATTGTCATACAATTCTAATATTGGGTGATATCATGTAACCATTACAAGGTTTATGTTTTAATTTTGTTATGGCTTAAAAGAAATTGTTTAGTGCTTCTTTTGGAAATGGCAAAAAGAATAACATTTGAAGAAAATATTATTTATGTTAAGTTAATCAACTCTAAAGATTAATAAGATAAAAGTGATGGTTTAGGATAAGGTTTAAATGATCTTGAGACATTATATATCTAACTTATGATATATCAGACCAAAGTTAACTATAAAAATATAATTGGTATTGGGATATAACATTTATGGTATTAACAATAATTAGGGTTTTTCCTAAGCATAATGAAATTTAGTCTTAAAGACTTAAGATAGCACATTTAATATTTATAGATTATACTATAAGATTTTCTCATATAAAGAAAATAGGTGAATTTCTTTTATGATGTATTTAGTGAATACCAAGTTTGTTAATTATAATTATACATGAATTGAGATCACTTACTTCTAATTTAAGTAAATGATTTGCAGGACTAACTTTGTAAATCTTGGACTTATAGTTGAATAAATATTTTAAAGGAATATTATAAAATTGATTTTTTATATTTGGATAGTCTCCTAAATTATAATTATATGTTAGACTATTTTAGAGTTAAAAGATTGTGTTTTGAACATGATTATTTCTTACTTAGGAAATAATGTTAATAATTAATAAAACAACTATATCATTTTAATAATTGAAGATATATGATCTAAGAATTTTAAAATGTTTTTGGAATAATATATTTAGTATTATCCTAGTAAGTATTCTTACTTAAAATATTAAAATTTTATTTTATTTTATTTTAGGTAATATCTTGATTTTTTTATAAATTTCTCAATTATTGAATGTCTTTAATATTTTTTTAGGTAATATCCTAGTAAGATTTCTTTTTATGTATGAAAGTGATTTTTATTTATTTTTAGGATTTTTTCTGAATTTATTAAGTTTCATTTAGTTATTTAAGGGTGTTAATACTTATTTGTATTTTATTAAACTAAAATAGATATAATTATATGTTTCTTAGGTGGATATTATTTTAATAAACATTTTGATGTATTAAATATATTTCTAGGATTTTCCTACATTTGACTAGAGATAAAATAGTTGTAGTGTATCTTGGTTATTTCCTTATTTTAGCTTATATTATTATCATTATTTTTATTAGAAGGTGTTTGGTTGGTAATTAGAATGGCCCGGTCCGGCCCAACCAGGTCTGGCTCGGGGTCAACATGACCCCGGCCCCTTCACCCTTCTCGCTCACATCCCCTTCCTAGGACAAACCCGATCCTCCCCTCTGCGACGCCCACTCCACCGCTCGCCAAATCCCGGTGAACACCGGTCGCTGCGGCCACCGCCGCTAGCCACCCAAGCTCCGCCTATCTCAGACCTACACATCCCTCTAGTTTGATTTGTGAATTTCGCCCTATTGATCTTGCCCCCTTCAATTATCTTGTTCTAGGGTTCTTGCTGCCCCTGGCTCTAGAGAATGATGGTTACCTCGTTGGTTTATGGTGGTGTCCTAGTGATGCGGAGAGGGTCTGGTGGTGTTGATTGCCGCAGGTTGCAGCTTAGCGTGGGGTAAGCACACGGTGTTCCCTGTGCCGCTGCTCAATTTAGGCTTATCTCTGCCTCCTCTTCGACGAGCAGTAGCTTGTCAAAGGTAGGTGATTCTTTACTCACCCTCCCTCTGGTTCCTAAACACATTACAGTAGCTTTTCTACTGAACCTGACTAGCAGGTTTGATCCTAAAATTCTACTTATCTGAATTCACTACAAGAAATGTGTTGATTTGTGACCTTCTCATTGTGACGGGGAATGAAATCGTCATAGATCAATGACGATTTCGCACAAGATGGTCATGGACCGTTTGGAGAGGCCAAAACCATGCCGAACTATGACGTTTTTGTTCAGATCGTCGTAATTTCATCAGATGAAATCATCATAAACTATCTAATACAGCACATGGCCTTATTTGTAGCCGGTTATTACTAATTCAAATCGTCATATAAATTGATTGGTAGGCCACATCAGTAATTACATCTACGTGACATCTCTATATGTATACTTGTATGTCCATGTGTCAATATATGTCTACTAAGACTACAAAACTAATAGGATGGACCCACCACCGACTTGGCCAGTCACAAAAAATGGTTTATGGGATAGTGGGGATCAAACCCACGACTGTGCTCACTCTGTTGTGATACAAACCACCCCAATGCATCATTGTTTTTGTTATTATTCCATATACAGTTTTCATTAACCACCAAAACCCGCAAATAAATGGCGCAAAAATATACTAGTCACGTGGGTTGAACCGCAGACCTTCCAATGGCAGCAAACGACTCTAACCATCGCACCAATAGTTTAGTTCTGTCTCAATACCATGCTACGTCTTTAAGAACATGCTACATTTTGTTGGGCCTGGGCCTTGGCAGACGGTCCTCCTCCTTTTCTTTTTTTTTCTAGGCGACCTGGGCCATGGCGGAGGAGTCCTCATCCTTTTCTTTTTTTTCTTGGTGTCCTGGGCCCTAGCGTACGTATATAGCATCCAGGCCAGGTCGGCCGGTCCATTTAGGATTTTTTTTCTTTTTTGTTTCTTAATTTTTTTGTACTTTTTTCGTAAGAATTACAAATGACTTGATTTTTGGCTCTAAATTCATATAAAATTCAGTAGATCCTCTTAGGAGGATAATTATCAATCTTTTTATTATGTTAAAATAGTGTATTTACTAATCCCACATTAGTCCATTGTAGGGATAATATCATAACTAAAAATATGATTTTCAAACTAGTGTTTTAAATTCAAAATTTCTGGACTTGAGTCTTGAAAAACTATTAATGGATCTCTAAAGAAACATCATATTATGAGTCTAAAAATCATTTTTCCAAAAAATCATAGGCATCAGATAATGTACCTGTAGTTCAAACCGGACCTACTTCCTACCTATTCGGTAGGAATTTGTCTTTTTTGCCAGGGATGAACGGAAAGGTTTGAGATACCCCGGTTGGGACATTGTCCATGTAAGATGGTCTAATATTTTTACAAAATGTGATGGTACCATTCTAAAACCGTCATTTGGTGGTTGCTTCACACAACACCTCGCTTTTTGCGCTCGGAAAATGGAAAATGGATTTTCCGTGTGTTGAAAAGGAAAATTTTCTCCTATAACATTGTTTGCCATCCCATGATACATATGTATGCACAATATAGGCACATTATCACAAACTATGCCGCGATTCTGGCCATAACATTGGTCGTTTGGTCCGAAAGCCATGAAACTTCGGACATGATAGGTCATTTCTGAGAAGGTTTTTTTGAGACACTTGCAATATACCAAGTTTGGTATTTTTCCTTAAAACTATGTCACATAATAAGACCCACGTGAAGGATTCGCGTTGATCGGACTGTTTTTGAATTTTCTATGCCTGTTTCAAACTATGGTCAAAACGGCGGACACAAAGGTTCTTAGCTAGGGGATGAGCCTCGCTAAACATGCGTTGGATCTATAAAGAAACATCATATTGTGAGTCTAAAAATCATTTTTCCAAAAAATCATAGGCATCAGATAATGTACCTGTAGTTAAACCGGACCCACTTCCTACCGATTCGGCAGGAATTTGTCTTTTTCGCCAGGGATGAACGGAAAGGTTTGAGATACCCCGGTTGGGACATTGTCCATGTAAGGTGTTCTAATATTTTTAAAAAATGTGATGATACCATTCTAAAACCGTCATTTGGTGGTTGCTTCACACAATGCCTCGTTTTTTGCGCTCGGAAAATGGAAAATGGATTTTCCGTGTGTTGAAAAGGAAAACTTTCTCCTATAACATTGTTCGCCATCCCATGATACATATGTGTGCACAATATAGACACATTATCACAAACTATGCCGCGATTCTGGCTATAACATTGGTCGTTTGGTCCGAAAGCCATGAAACCTCGGACATGATAGGTCATTTCTAAGAAGGTTTTTTTGAGACACTTGCAATATACCAAGTTTGGTATTTTTACTTGAAACTATGTCACATAATAAGACGCCCCGTGAAGGATTTGTGTTGATCGGATTGTTTTTGAATTTTCTATGCCCGTTTCAAACTATGGTCAAAACGGCGGACACAAAGGTTCTTAGCTAGGGGATGAGCCTCGATAAACATGCATTGGATCTTTGAAGAAATAGCATATTGTGAGTCTAAAAATGATTTTTTCAAAAAAATCATGGGCATCGGATCATGTACCTGTAGTTCAAGCCGGACCAACTTCCTGCCAATTCGGCAGGAATTTGTCTTTTTCGTTAGGGGTGGACGGAAATGTTTGATATGCCCCGGTTGGGACATTTGTCCATGTAAGGTGGTCTAATATTTTTACAAAATGTGGCGGCACCATTCTAAAACTGTAATTTGGTGGTTGCTTCACAAAACGCCTCGTTTTTTTGCGCTCGGAAAATGGAAAATGGATTTTCCATGTGTTTAAAAGGAAAACTTTCTCCTATAACATTGTTCGCCATCCCATGATATATATGTGTGCACAATATAGGCACATTATCACAAACTATGCCACGAGTCTGGCCATAACATTGGTCGTTTGGTCCGAAAGCCATGAAACCTCGGACATGATAGGTCATTTTTGAGAAGGTTTTTTGAGACACTTGCAATATACCAAGTTTGGTATTTTTCCTTGAAACTATGTCACATAATAAGACGCCACGCGAACGATATGCGTTGATCGGACTATTTTTGAATTTTATATGCCCGTTTCAAACTATGGTCAAAACGACGGACACAAAGGTTCTTAGCTAGGGGATGAGCCTCGCTAAACATGCATTATATCTCTGAACAAATAGCATATTGTGAGTCTAAAAATGATTTTGTTTGAAAATCATGGGCATCGGATCATGTACCTGTAGTTCAAACCGGACCAACATCCTACCGTTTCGGCAGGAATTTGTCTTTTTCGCCAGGGGTGGACGGAAATGTTTGATATGCCCCGGTTGAGACATTTTTCCATGTAAGGTGGTCTAATATTTTTACAAAATGTGGCGGCACCATTCTAAAACTCTCATTTGGTGGTTGCTTCACAAAACGCCCCTTTTTTTGTGCTCAAAAAATGGAAAATAGATTTTCCGTGCGTCGAAAAGGAAAACTTTCTCCTGCAACATTGTTCACCATCCCATGATACATATGTGTGCACAATATGGGCACATTATCACAAACTATGCCGCGATTCTGGCCATAACATTGGTCGTTTGGTACGAAAGCCATGAAACATCGAACATGATAGCTCATTTCTGAGAAGGTTTTTTTGAGACGCAACAGAGGTGGAATATTGCAAAAATAATAGTGGGTCCCTAATGATATAGCAAAGAGAAAACAATGATGTATTTGTAGTTCACATTTGGCCCGTTTCCAGCTGAATCGGCAAAGATATGTCATTTTTCAAAGACATACCTAAAATGCTTTTGGAATAGGGGCATTTGGTGATTTGCACACATAATATGGTATATTAGTTTGTAAAATTGGTTTGGTCCAGTTTTATAAAATTGTTTTGATAGATACTTCACAAAAATAGTCATTTGAGACAAAATAAAACCTCTAAAAATATGTTTTCCCTCCCATTCCATTAGATTTTTTTCGCTCCCACCCTCTCAGCGCCAGTTTTTCGCGCCTACCCAATTATGTGACCTGAAATGACCAAAAGCCCCACCTAAATACCCCCCAACCATGGATATTTTCGTAAAATGAACCTGCAACGACAGCCCAGTCATCACTGAACCCTAGCCGCTCCTCCCGCATCCACCATTCCACCCTCCCCCGCCGCCCACCAAAACTAATCTTAGCTCTCCCTCCAGTCGCACACCTCCGCCGCAGTCCCCTTCGTTCTCCACCTACTCCTCCACCGCAGGGCATCAACGGCAACCTCCTATTGTCTTGTCCAACCCACAAACCTCTCCACCCCTCTGCCTAGGATGACCAGCCCGCAAAACCTAGATCCCAGCGTATCCGCCTCGCACCCTTCTCTTTTCCAATCTGAAGTTGAGATGGCGGTGCTACCACAACGTTGGCCAGGGTGGGGTGGCTAGTATGGCTCGGCAAGCCGTCCTGGAGCTCTTCTCCGACCTTGCCGCAGATGTTCCTTGTCGTCGACCATGGATCTCGGCTTCCCGCTTCATCTTCGAACGCGGCTACATCGGCTCCGTGAACAAGCTCTACTCCCAACAGAGGCAGGTGTCCCGCACCGCCGCGCCGCCACGCCCAAGACGGAGGAGGAGGACGGGCTCCTATACACCGCGACCTGCCGCCGGTGCCGAAGCGACAGAGGATGGCGGTGGAACTGTCACCGGTGAGCTCCTCCGTAGGGCATAACCACAGGAACGGAGGCTCGGGCTGCTCTGGATAGGCTTGCGCTGCTGGAGGAGCGGCGCCTAGAGATCGAGCGCATGCGGGTCCTCGTCGACGTCTCCGGCCCCAGAGATCCGGAAACCCCATCCGCCGCCACTCCCGCTGCCCCGCCGGCTTCGACAGCCTAGTTGGTGAGTTCTCTCCTATCGCCTGAGCCAATGCGTAGCGTGTCATGACCTGGTTATGCCAAAATTTTCCATGTTTAATGGCGGTTTGGATCCTGTTTGATTTTTCTTTCTAGGTCTTCTACTAGCTTGTAGTGATGTCTAGTATTGCGTGCAGGCTGCTTACCAAAACATATAGTGATCTGCTACTAGCTGGAATGTTCTACTTGCTGGTGGTGTAGTTGATCTTATCCACGCTTGTTAGGATTCGAGTTACACACAATTGATCTAGATAGGCTGTTGGTATAATCCTCCCAGGGATTCTATGTTGGTTCCTTCTGCTCATTAATCAAATACTGTAAAACACCATCCATCTCATTGGATACAAACTATTCTACTAGGAACTTCATATATATTTTTTACATCCATCTCGTGCTGAACATTTTATACTAACTCAATTACAAGTTGTTAGTCAAGATAATTCCCAAAATATGTATAGAAAACTAGTCCTTTTCCTGTACTAGAATTGTTTGTGGACATTGACTGGGAATAATCATAGTCTAATGCCAAATCTGAATAAGGCCACACAACTACTAATTTTTGATGATGGAAGAAACATAAAGTAAAGTGTTTGTAAGCAGAAAATATGGTTCATGTGGTTTCGGCCACTTCCTGTAGTATGAGTAAGACATCTAGGCCAATTAGTATACATAGGATTACTTTTATATCATCATTCTTTTTTGTTGATGTTGAAGAAACTGCATGTTCATTGTATACTTGAAATTAAGAGGTTTTTTGCTGTTTATTTGTGTAGGCTGCTATGGTTGCTGCTTTCTCTAAGATGATGGTTTTTGCTGGTTGTTGCTTCTTACTGACCCATGTCCTGAGGGTGCACTGTGATGAGTTAGGCCAATTGACATGACGTGTTGTGCATGTTCATTGTATACTTGAAATTATAGTTTTTATAAATGACATATTGTGCAAGATGCGCACATGCTAATTTTCATTGACATGATAGGCCAATTGGATTTCTAAATGCTAGAATGCGTAGCTACATTGCAATTCACATGTTCTAAAATTGTATGTTGGTTCAGATTTCCTTGACAAATAGTGTCATGTAAAATTTTTTTTGAGTAAACTTTTTCACTCCCTTTATTTCAGTACTGCTACCACTCCATGTAGTCAAGTGAAAACTGCAATTAACTGTGCTGTAGCACTGCTTATTTGTAGTAGCTGTAGACGGAATTCATCTCTGGATTCAGTTAGGCCATGTTGTCGTCTTCAAAATTTATTCTGGTGATTTCTTTGTTCATGTGTGCGCTGCAGGTTACCCAAGGGTGGCACAGAGCAAGGCGGCATGATTGCGAAGAAGGCGCACCGGGGGTAACACCATGTCCAGGGTCGAGAAGGGCTTCATCGAAGGATGGTAGGTTGCTTTAACATTGAAGGACATCCTTCGTACTCCTGATGCATGTGACTAGGGAAGTATCATGCTACAGTCATCTCAAAATTTTCAACTACACTAGCTGCCAAATGTTGATATGGTTTCTACAAGAAATTCTGTTTATTTCTATTGGTAATGACTCGATTTGTGCAAGAATCTGAAATGTATGATTTTGTTGTCAAGAAAATTTGGAAGTACGAGTGCATTAGTTTGTCATATCTGATGTTAAATTGCTTTGCTTGTACCCATGATGACCATCTCTGTTAATTTTGAGCTTGTGTTGCTGTGAGAAAGTATGTTACCGATATCATCTAAAAATTTATTGTACACTTTTTGCATGAATAGGGATTATTGTAGTTCCATTGCATCATTCTGTTAGGCACAATGAAATCAGATAATGAGCAGTGTTTGTTCTTTTGCAAATCAATACTTGTAAAGTAACTAGTATCTATTTTGATGCTTATTAACAATCTCTTTTACCAAATTTAGTAATTGGCATGCGTTTTTGTGCTATAACCAAATATATACAAGGAGCAGTGGCGGCCGGCAGCGGCGACTGGCAGCATGGAGCAGGAGCGGCGGCTAGCAGCATGGAGGGTAGCAGCATGGAGGGTAGCAGCATGGAGGAGCAGCAGCAACTCCCCTAGGATCTGGGTGGCTGATAGCGTGGTCATTCTCGTGCTGAGCTTGTCTGTTATGCTTTCTAGGCTTTGAAATCCTTTTAAACTGTGTTGATTATTATCAGATGATACATATGCGTGGTAAATGTTTAGATGCACTGTTGTATTAGTTTTGATTGGCTGATGTACTGTTGTATTAGTTGTTCATTATTTGTTCTGATTGGCTGTTGTACTGTTGAACTAGTGAAATGCATTGTATGTGGGCTCTTAAATGGGTCAGAACAGCCCGTGCACATTTCAGCTAGAAAGGGTGAAGCCCACTAACTAAATGGACCAAACGAAAAATAAATTGACCATGAAAAGGTTGAAGCCCCTGAAAATAAATGGACCAAAAAGGCCAAAAGCCAATATTGCAATGCATTATCAAAAGGGCACCAAAAAGTCCACGCCCATTTAATAAATGGCTGAATTGTTGGGCTCAGCCCATATAGAATACTGAAATGGACCGGGCTGAATTTCAATTACGACGATCTCGTTTTGTCATAATTTTGCCACGTCGGATCAGCCACGTAGGATCTGACTTGGCTTGGCTAGATGTCCCGTGACGATAATGGATCGTCATAATGGTTATGACGATCTGATATCGTCATGGATGGTTATGACGATTTCGGAAAAAACGTCGTTGTATGCAATTACTGACGCTCAGTTTTTTACAATATGTTTTTCGTCATAAGACCATCATATATTTTAGACAATGATAATTCAGTGACGAAAATGGAGGATCATGTATCAACAGATTCCTTGTAGTGATTGAACTAGTGGATGGCATAGGGATGTGATTACCTTATGATGATGACACTAGATAATTATGTAGCTAAAAGCACAATTGGAGCTAGTGCTTCTAAGTTGAACTGTAGCAGAGAAAGTATTGGAACCATTGTTATCACCCTTGTTAGTAGTTATATAAAATAAGCTACGCCAGTATAAAGGGATGTCTCTATTTGGATGAAGTTCTCATCCAGAAATGTGTGGTTTTGTTATGGTATTTTCTTTGACCAAGGTATATCCTTATTATGTTGTTAACAGGCATATCCTAGTGATGGATCCAATGGTTGATGCTTTAATTAGAGATAGTGGCCTTGACTATATTGATCTTATTAAACTGATGGAATAGTCTGATACTGAAATGCATGATCCCTAGATAACTTTTCTAGGAAGATGATTATTTGGTTCAAACCTTTGGCTTGACTTGGTTGTAGTAGCATACCAAATTGTGGGATGATTTTCCTGAATTTTATTTAGTTCTAATGTCTAATACATGATCCAGTGATGATTCTAGACATGTACTAGTAGTTTGTCTGCTAGAATTAATATGATTCCTAGAAGAAAGATTCTAGGAAAATGATTTGCTTAAATTTCTTTATTTAACAGAATGTTAGTTCATGTACTTGCTAATGATGCCCAGTCTGAGGCTTTACTTGTGTGGCACATGATCATATATAATTGTTGCCTTGCAACTTAGTTGGCTAATGTCCAACTACCATTAATAAGACAGTGATCATATGATTCCTAGTTATTTTTAGCTAGGAAAATGATTATGTGGTGTTATTCTCATGTGCTATGTAGATTCACTAATGATATATCACTGTGATGCCTCCCTTATGATGGAACACAGTGATCTCCATTACTGTATAAGCTAAACTTGCCAAGTAGAGTATGGAAAAAAGAATATCATTCAGTTTCGATGATCTTGATGCAGATTCCTAATATGTGATCTTGGTCAATGATGCATAAGGCTGAGACCAATTCTTTCAAAGATAAGAATAGATACTAAGATTTAGAAATCCTTGTATGTCTCTATGATGATTTTTCAAAGCAACACTTTGCAATTCTGAGAGTACCACTCGACCTAATCCTCCTAGATATATTCTAGTTGAAGGGTAGGTGGAATTTGTTGATTTGTAGAGTCCCCTAGTATTTCCAGATCTATGTGTGGAATACAAAAATGGTTTCTACAGGATCTAGTGGTTGGTTCTGGTGATTTTTACCTGATGTTGGTGAGTGGCTTATGGCCTGTTGTAGATCTTCTACTTGCCTTTAATTAGCTACTGGAACTCCTCCTTGAGCACCTGTATGGCTCTCCCAAGCAACCAGGGTGCTTGTGATGTAGATGATTCTGTTCTGTTGACAAATCTAATGCTTGTCCTTCTCCTCCTTGCACTCCCTGGCCTTCTCCCTCTTGATCCAGTTACTGATCTCTTCTTGGATTGGTCCCGATCCTCCTCCTCCTTGCTTGTGCTTAGGTATAACTACTTCCTCTTGTGGAGTGGGTTAGCTAGATCCTACTGCAGTAATCTAATGATTTGAAGTTTGTTGTGCTAGCTATTCTTAATTTTAGTAATCTTGTGTTCTTTTTGTTCTAGTGATGTGGAGGAAATGGAAATGCTAGTAGCTGTGATACGGCTGTGCTCCTTCATATGTACTTCCTATTATGTTTGTGGTGTTGACAACACAACAAGTGCATGTTTTGTGTGTGCTGCCTACTTTCTTACATGTGGGTCCCTCTCAGGTCCAAGTTTCAATGCCAGGATTGTGGATGAGCTCAAATAGGAATTGGAGATATGTGGGTCCCTCTCAGGTCCAACTTGACTGTTTGCCTTTTACTATACAGTGGTGAAACTTGCCCCTATTTTCCTATGATGTTGTACTGAGGCCAGATTTGAAATAAGAACAGATACTATTTCATTTGGTGAAACTTCCCCCTCTTTCTAAATAAGCTCTATGATGAAATGAACAGTGCACCCCCCTGTTAGACTGAGAGCAAAATTATTAACACTAACCCCTTTTGGTTTTTGTCTTATATTTGTTTGTTTTGCAGGAATCAAAAGAATATCCAAGATCATCAAAGTAGATAGAGATTCTAGCTTATGTTTAAAGCTTCTGTAATCTTCTTATTTAATTTTAATAACAATGTAATTATTATATATTTTAGTGAAGCTTTTCTTTTTCTTTATTTGTAACTATTCATCTATATAATGACTTCTAATTACTTGTATTGATTAAATCTTTGTATGATTAAATAAAGATTTATTTTTATTTGTTTTCTATATTTTACTTTATTCTTATTCTTTTATTGTAAAAGAATAATATAATACTTCATGTATTCTTCTTTATAAATAATTCTGTTATATCCTTGTTGTAATAATTTCTTTTTATTTCTTTGTTATAAAAGGATAACGTGATATACATATATTCTTTTAATAAAGAACTTTTCTATTTGTTTCATTAATGTAATTCATTTTCCATTTTCTTTATTCTTTTATTATGAAAGAACAATGCAATGTTGGTCTTAAAGAATCTTTATACTTTTGTTGGAAGCACTTGTAAATAATTATTATGAATAATTATTTATAATTCAAATTCCTCCCCTCATAATTCAACAAAACAACAGAGGTCATGTCAAAATTCATCACACTCCCCCATGGATGACACTAAACCTATTTCATCAGAGTGAGAATTCTATCACTCTAGCTTTTTAATTTGGCGAAAAATTTACCTGGATTTTCAGATGCATGAATGCAGATGCACAAAATCCTAAATCTACCCTTCGTTTAGTCCTAAATGCTGGGATGTTACAACTTATCACCCTCAAACCGATGGACAAACAAAGCGAGTAAACCAGATACTCGAAGATATGTTGAGAGCTTGTGTGTTGGAATATGGATCAAAATGGGAAGATTGTCTACCTTTCGCAGAATTTTCATACAACAACAGTTACCAAGCCAGTTTGCAAATGGCCCCATTTAAGTTCATGTAGGGAAGAAAGTGTCGTACCCCTTTGAATTGGTCGGAAGTAGGAGAGAGTCAGATTTTCGGACCCGACATCCTACGGGAAGCCGAAGAGAAAGTTCACAAGATCCGTGAGCACCTCAAGACCGACCAATCCAGACAGAAGAATTATGCCGACAAGAGACATCGAGACCTAGCCTTCAATATCGGAGATTTTGTGTATCTTAAATTATCACCTTAGAAAGGAATGCAACGTTTCCAACTCAATGGAAAGTTAGCCCCCAGATATATCGGATCCTTCAAGATTTTGAATCGCCGAGGAGAAGTATCATATCAATTGGAACTGCCGGAGGAGATGTCAGCCGTGAATGATGTGTTCCATATCTCGTTACTTTGCAAATGCCTAGAATTCCTGGAGAAGACCAAAGTTTTCAAGAATATTGATCACGGTATCATAGAGATCAGCAAGGACCTAACATATCCTGAAGTACCCATTCGTATTTTGGAGGAAGCCTTCAGAACCAGCAGAACCAGGAGTATCAAGTTTCTCAAGGTCTAGTGGAGTAACCACACTGAGTTTCCAGATCTCTTTAAATCCTAGTTTCCTTTTTCTTAAATCTCGGAACGAGATTTTGTTTATGGAGGGAAGGTTTGTAACATCCCAAAAATATTAATCAAGATTATCCCGATCTAATCACCCAAGTTTAGGGTTAACAAAAACTTTTGTTAATGAAAATCAATATGAATGCATGTGTATGTGATGAATGCACGAATGCTTGCAATGACTTGTTTGATTGCTATGAATGGCAAGGATTGATTTAAATATGAAAACAACATCATCTAAATCATTTCCAAGCAGAATCAAATGAAGACAGAATAAAAAATAAGATATATAAGCAAATGGTCATTTTGACCAAAGTTAACCACTAGACCACGTTGAGTGTTTCTAGTGCTAGTTTTCTAACACAAAAAAAAATCCAATTATTTTCACCCCTTGCTAGAACAAGTACAAGTGAACCCAAGCCCACCTTGCAAAACCACAGAAACATTTTACAAATCTATTCAAATGATAATTCAAAACTGAATCAAGTGTAGGTACTAAGATCACCATTTCTCAAAACCACTCAAACCAGTTCGCGTTGACAAATCCAAACAACCAGATACTAATAAGTATGTGAACAGTACACTCAACAACTTTCATCCAAAAATTCAAATATAAATTTCTTTTGGTCATTTTATCAAACACTTGGCAGACACAAATCAAATTGGCCAATGATCATTCAAATCATTGTCCCTAATTCTTACCCCTTGTATCCCCTAGTGACTACTAGTGCATTGATCAACCTACCACCCCTACCCTTGCACCATGTCGTGCCACCCGAAGCTACCCCTTGCCAGCCGACCATGGCTAGCTAGCAGGAGCCACCGCCACACCTAGACACCATGTCCAGGAGGCAGCCCAACGTCCACCGCCACCCCTGTCCAGCCCTCGAACACACCCAGGCCCTGGACCATAGAGAACACGCCCCGCCCATTGTCTCTGTGCCATGCCAAGAGCGTGCCAGAGCGCCGCACCCGACACACACACACGCCATGCCTCGCCTTTGCCGCCATTCCTGCAATTACCGTGACACCAGGAACCTCCCAGACATCCCCGTTCGCTGCCACGCGACCCGTAGCACCGTGCAACGTCAAAATCACCGTCAGTGCCGCTCAGAGCACCAACGCGTTCCGACCGTTCTCGACCGCCCCTTGCCGTGCCATTAAGTCCTTGAGCATCGCCGGGAGACCGCGCACCGGCCTACACCCTCCGCCATGCCACTAGCTAGCTATACCGAGAAACCCTAGAGCAAGCCGCTACCCGTAACTCCCCAATTCCACCGGAGACCGCCGTGGTAGGAGGAGAAGGGCGTCGTCGATTCAGGCCACCGTAGGAGATGTCGCCGGTACCAGGAGAACCGCTGGAGCCGCCTCATTATTTTGCCCCCATCGCCGACCCTCGCCGGAGCTCTGATAAGCCTCCCCCGACCCTCACTAACCTCGCTAGGGTTTCTCCCCGTCATGTCCTTTTCTAGTGAATAAGATGGTTGTGAGCCGTTCATCTAGGATCTAATCCTATGGTCATAATTCTCCCATACGCCTTCGGCATCCCCTGCCTCACTGACGGGTGGGACATCACTTAAATCAGCGCGAGCGCCGTGCTGTGCAGCTGGGCCGACCCATTTAGCTCTCCCGCGCATTAATAAAAATCACATTTGACAAGATCTTTCTGAATATGTAAAAATATATAGGTTTACCTGCAGTAATTTTGGACAAGTATTAAAAAGAATGCCCCATAGGCATTTCTAGTCACTTTAATTAATAAAAATAAGATTGTTAAACCTTATTAAATTGTGACACCACTTTAAATCACATTCCCAAGTATTAAAATATATGGTGATGACATGGTCAATATGATCCCATATTTTAATTGGAGAATATTAAATCTTAAGTAGTTTTCAATGAGTAGAAATTACTTTTCTAAAATAAAATAAATAAGACTAAGTCTTTAATTCATGTGATGATGCTAGATCATCTAGTGTAAACACTTGTGTGCCAAATAAAAGTAATTAAGTATTGTTTGGTGATTGTGTACGTCATATTTATTTATAGACGCTAGTACCGACCAAGGATACAAAGAGGAAGGTGACTACTACGAGGAAGAAGGAGAGGAGAACTTCAATCACTGCACTACTCAAGGCAAGCTACCACTTGCAAGTTTTGCTACCAGTGGATCGACTCCGTTGTTGACATCGCCGCCATGGATGACGGCGCACAGGTAACTATCACGGAGAGGGTCGCTGCTTCCATAGCTTTCAGATCCGGAACTGTAGGTTCCTTCATCCGAAGGAGGGTCGCATAGATCGGAGTTGCAGCTGCTGCTGTCATCCGAATCGCTTGTCAGCGACATCGTGCGCGAGGCGTCGATGGGTGGGATCCATGAAGCGGGTCAGATTGATGGAAGTGGCACCCGCTCTGGGAGGCGGAGGGTGCCTGTCTGCCCCACCATGAAGCAGAAGCTCCCCAACAACATCTCGATTTTGTCGCCTATGGACTCAAAATATTTTCGGGTGGCCGGCGAGTGGGCAGTAAAGTCGAAAGATCTGAAGAGGAGGCGATTCTCCGTCGCCTAGGAATCATAGGTCGCTCCGGATGGGACCATCTCGACTGCACGATCAGCGTCCCCAGCAGATGGCGCCAATTGACAAGGGTTCGACTCATCAATGCCCATGGTTATGGACTTGGGTTTTGGAGAAGATGGGGATGCTAAAAGTCGCGAGACTGTTAACAGGCAAGCAACACGGGGACACGAGGTTTACCCAGGTTTAGCCCCCTCGAGGAAAAACTCTACTCCTGCTTGTCTGTTCTTGATTACGACGGAACCGGAGGTTACAGGGGGTGCACATATGCGATATGGCGTGAGGTGTGTGTATGAGTTGGATGATCCTCCTCGACGTGCCCTCCTGGCCCTTATATAGATATGCCAGGTCTAGGGGGTAGGTCGAGTCGGTTATAGATTAGAGTTGGACCCTTCGAAATTCTTTCTACAACTAGTCATGTTCTTCAAGGATTCAAACTTGTAATGGGCTATGGCCACCCGAAATCTTCTTGGGCAGAAAGTCTTCATGTGGGCCTTCCCTGGGATAGACCGGGTATACCAATGTGAGGCACACGTAGGGTATATCCATGTCATCGAGCATGGCGAAAGTCTCATGACCGATGTCATGTAAGGTTAGCCCGGGCCGCTTCATCCCACCATCCCGCAAGATGCAAAGTACAGAAGAAGTAATTGATAATAAAAGTACCACCGCCCATAACTATCATTGTGTTCTACTCGTGCAACAGATCTACATATAGACACAGATCTGATACCACTGTAGGGATTCGTAGCATGGAAAAAAATTCTATCGCATGAACACACACAAGCCAGGATATATCTACTAGATTGTAGCAACGTGTAGATATAGTACTAACCCTCGAAGATTCCAAAGTGGTTAACGAGATCAGATTCTCGTGGGTGATGTAGTCGTTCACTTGCCGATCTCAAGATCGCGTAGACGATCCTTCCGACATCGCGTTCCGACAGCGCTTCCGTATTCGGTCGCACATACGGTACTTGATGAAGACCTTCCTCTCCCTTGTTCCAGCAGGCTTCAGAGTTTGTAGATCTCTCCTCGCGATTCCGGCAGCACGACGGTGTTGTGTCAGAAGTAGAGGGGAATCCTACAGGGATTCACCTAAGCCAGAGCGGTTATGGTGGAGTAGAGAGAGCCCCGATGATCTAGGGTTTAGAGGCTGAGTTTTAGAGGTGGCTAGCAACTAGGTATTAGCTAGTCGGTAGCTGTTTAGAGGAGGATCTAGAGGCGTCCACTTGGGAGGGCCAAGGGCCAGTAGCTAGGGTTTGTGGGGTGGGTGATTGGGGCGCCCCACCCCTTCTTCTATAGATGGGGACATGCGTTTCACGTCATGGGACGGTGTCAAGGGAGAGGGAGGAATCCTCCCTTAGGTAGGATTCCTTCCCTCCCTCCAATAGGCAATGTTGAGATTTGACTTTTTCAAATTGGTGTTTGACTTTTCAAACTAGAGTTTGATTTATCACTTCCCATTTGCCCAGCCAACTGACCTATGACATGATGCAACCATTACACTTTGTACACATCCATGTACCCTTCCCACTTCGGATCGCTAAACCTTCTAGCCATTCTAGAACATTCCAGTGAAAACACCGAAACCATTTCCGAACTCTGGAATTGGACTTTCCTTATATGAATATTATTCTCCGGACCATTTCGGATCTCCTCATGATATCCTGGATCCCATCCCAGACTCCGAACAACATTTAGTCTCTTTACTGACAATTCATATCTACTAAACAACATCGAATCCTTAAGTGTGTCTCCCTACGGTTCGTGAATTATGCAGACATGACCGAGACACTTCTCTGATAAATAACCAATAGAGGAGTCTAGAAGTTCATATGGATCCCACATATTTCTACGATTACTTCGTGAATGAATGAACCATTTACATACGATACCAATTTTCCTTTGTCCCGCGATACTTTAACTATCCGAGGTTTGATCGTCGGTATCTCTGCATACCTAGTTCAACCTCGTTACCGATAATTACACTTTACTCGTTCCTGTGATATGTGATCCCTTGTGAGCCAGTCACATTCTTGCAAGCTAATTGGCTGACATTCCAGCGAGAGGGCCCATAGTATATCTATCCATCATATGGATCGACAAATCCCACTCTTGATCCATGTGCCTCAACACATATTTTCATAATACTCAATGCCACCTTTATAACCACCCAGTTACGAAGCGGTGTTTGATGTCATCAAAGCATCCATCCGGTGATGGTGATTAACATGATCTCATGGTCGAATGATTTAGGTTACTATGTATCTGAAATCTTATAATAAGTGAACTATTTTAAATGACTTGATCTTATCCTACGCTTAATCTATAGGAGTATGTCCATCACATCATTCTCCTAATGATATAACCTTGTTGCCAATAACATCTCAATGTTCATGATCGGAACACCATGATCATATATTAACCAACAAGCTAGTTTAACAAGAGGCTTTACTAGGGACTCCTTCATATTTACAAATCAGACAAGTATTAATGTTTCCGGTTAATACAATTATAACATGAATGTAAACATTTATCATAAACATAAAGATATGATAATAATAACTTTATTATTGCCTCTTGGGCATATCTCCAACAGAAACTCCCGCTGTGGGACCAACGTAGGTAAACCGGTGGAACCTTGGGCCTAGCCTTGGTTTTCCATGTAGATATTACTAAACAAACCTAAACCACCACAACAGTACATTGGTCAACCCTCGTACGGAGAATGCTACGGGGGTAGATCTACGGGGCACTCGGATTAGAGTTTTGGTGGAAAAGGAGCGCCCGAGAGCCGGGATGCCACGGGAACATGCGTGTGGCCCTATCATACATGCACAAGGGTGGTGGATTGCTCCTATATGGAAAACCTAGCCCCCGGTTATGACCGTCCACTGTTGCACGCGATAACACTTAGAGAAGTGTCCTAGACATGTAGGAGGAAACTCCCGGTGCGGGTCAAACGTAGGTGAACCGGTGGAAACTTGGGCCTAGCCTTGGTTTTCCATATAGGTATGACCTAAACAAACCTAAACCACCAAAAAAGTACATTGGTCAACCCTCGTACGAAGAATGCTACGGGGGTAGATCTACGGGACCCTCAGAATAGGGTTTCATCGGAAAAGGAGCGTCTGAGCGCCGAGATGCCACGAGAACATGTGTAAACATGCACAAGGGTGGTGGATTGCTCCTAGATGGAAAACCTAGCTCTTGGGTGTGACCGTCCACTATTGCATGTGATAACACTTAGAGAAGTGCTGGATATGTAGGAGGAAACTCCCGCCGCCGGTCAAACGTAGATAAACTGGTGGAACCTTGGGCCTAGCCTTGGTTTTTCAGGTAATTATGACCTAAACAAACCTAAACCACCAAAAAAATACATTGACCAACCCTCGTACAGAGAATGGGGATATATCTACGGTGGTTGTACATTGGTCAACCCGCGGTGCCTAGGCCGACGGTACGTACACCGACGGCTCCGTATAGCCGTCGGGCCAGGGTCTACGCAGACGGTGTTATGGCATACGCCTACGGCCTGGTACGCCGACGCATATATGCTAACGGCTACCGTCGGGGTAGCCTATGCCGAGGGGGTTCTAGGCCTACACTGATGGGCCCTAGCCGTCGGCCCAATGCTCGTTCCTGTAGTGTGTAATATGTATAGAAACAACAAAGTATGTTTCCCATTTATAAAAAAATTAATTTAAGAATTATATTATACTACAAAAATCTTATTTTTAAGCTCCAACTTTGGTTTAGATTAAGAACCATTTATCCGTGCACATATGTACAACTACAGTTTTGACGCCAAAAAGACTCAGAAGTTCTACCCTAAAAAAGAAAAGCAAGTAGCTCGACAGAAGAAAAAAAAACTCCTATCACAATATTGCTAAAGTGAAAATGTGAATTAGGAGCGGTCCAAGAAGCGTTGACCTCCTGGCATGAAGTGGTACCCGGGAGTAACACTGAATAACTGCAAGTCGCTAGCTGCTGTTCATCTTGTATACATATGGGATCGATGATGTGCGCGCGTAAGGGTCGTGTGCATCCCTGTTCCCACACGACTTCACTGATGTATGGGTGCCAAGCCGCCAACTGGAACTGGAGCGTGCACGTGCTCGTCAATGTAACATTGCGGATTGCGGCTGAGAAAAGATGATCAGGATTTAGGTATGGATCGATATATGACATGCCCACACGTTGGCACTTAAATTGCAAATCAAAGGGTCCACCAGAATCAATGTTCATTGGTATTTTTTTCTTTGACACGTGACACGTAAGTCACTACAGGAAATTTTTACTACGCCGATGGCCGGCTGCCGTCGGCACAACGATAAATTGCCGTCGGCACAGGCTGTGCTGGTGGCCGTCGGCGTAGCCCCCTCGGCGTATGTCCTCGTCGGCACAGCTCCATGGCCGTCGGCACAGCCCTCCCCCCTCGGCATAGTGTCTTCCAGCGGGCCCCACATGTCAGTCAACGGCCGTCTTCGATAACGGTCTAGCCTGGAGCTATGCCGACGGCCAGACCGTCGGCACAGGAATGGAGCTACGCCGACGGCCTGGCCGTCGGCATAGCCTAAATTTTTTTTTTTCTTTTTTTAAATTTTTTTAAATTTTTTTTGTTTTATTTTTTTAATCTTTGAATTGTTTGACTCCTTAATCTCTCGCTCTAATCATTTTAACACTATTTATAGTTAATAATTGATTAAATTGCAGTCTTAGTCAAAGTTCCTGTTCGGTCACCCATCCTAACACTACTCCAGCTCTAGCACGCTTAACTTTCTCGTTCCTTCAGAATCTCTTTCCGCAAAGCAATTTACACATTGTTGTCAATACTATGATATCATTCCTATTAAAGTATATCATCATGTCACATGGTTGTATTTTTTGAAATTACAAGCAATTATTAAAGTAAACAACAATGAATAAGTAAAAATATTATTGAATTCAAATAAAAATATAATGATTTTATTTATTTAATGTATTTTTTATTTAATATGGAATAATTAATATCTTTAAATCCGTAAATCGGAATTCGGCAAATAATATGTCTAAATTGATTAGAAAAATGAGAGGAATCCAAATATGATATCAATATCAACTTATCACAAACTATGTTGTGATTCTTATCATAATTTCATTTGCCCGTTTCAAACGGCACGCATAAAGATTCTTAGCTCGGGGCTGAGACTCGCTAAACTTGAAGTGAATCTATGATGAAACAACATATTTTGAACCTAAAATAATTTTTTGTAAAAAAGCATGAGCATCCGATCATGTACCTATAGTTCATATCTGACCCACTTCCTACCGATTCGGCAGGAATTTGTCTTTTTCACCAGGGATAGACGGAAATGTTTGAGATCCCCCTGTTATGATATTATCCATGTAAGGTGGTCTAGTATTTTTGAAATATGTGACGGTAGTATTTTGAATCAGCCATTTGGTGGTTGCTTCACAAAACCGTCTGTTTTTTGCACTCAGAAAATGGAAAACGGCTTTTTGGTGCGACGAAAAGGAAAACTTCCTCCTAAAATATTGTTCTCCATCCCATGATGCATACTTATGCACATTATGGACACATTATCACAAATTATGCCTTCATTATAGCCATAACATTGGTCATTTGATCAGAAAGCCAAGAAACCTCGAACAAGATAGGTCATTTTGTGAAGGATTTTTTGAGACATAATCAATATACCAAGTTTGATATTTTTACTTCTAACTATGTCACATAATATAACACCACGCGAAGGTTTCATCTTGTTTAGATCGTTTTTGAATTTATAATGCCCGTTTTAAACTATCGTTAAACTTTGTCGAAGGGCGGGCATGAAGATTTTTAGCTCGGGGCTGAGACTCGCTAAAATTGAAGTGGATCTATGATGAAACAACATATTTTGAACCTAAAAATGTTTTTTGTAAAAAAACATGAGAATCCGATCATGTACCTGTAGTTCATATCTGACCCACTTCCTACCGATTCGGCAGGAATTTGTCTTTTTCACCAGGGATAGACGGAAACGTTTGGGATCCCCCTGTTATGACATTATCCATGTAAGGTGGTCTAGTATTTTTGAAAAATATGACGGTAGTATTTTGAATTAGCCATTTGGTGGTTGCTTCACAAAACCGTCCGTTTTTTGCACTCGGAAAATGGAAAACGGCTTTTTGGTGCGACGAAAAGGAAAACTTCGTCCTAAAACATTGTTCGCCATCCCATGATGCATACTTATGCACAATATGGACACATTATCACAAACTACGTCTTCATTCTAGCCATAACATTAGTCATTTGCCCCGAAAGCCAAGAAACGTCGAACGAGATTGGTCATTTTGTGAAGGGTTTTTTGAGACATAATCAATATACCAAGTTCGATATTTTTCCTTCTAACTATTTCACATAATATGACACCACGTGAAGGTTTCATGTTGTTTGGATCGTTTTTGAATTTATAATGCCCATTTTAAACTATCGTTAAACTTTGTCGAAGGGCGGGCATGAAGATTTTTAGCTCGGGGCTGAGACTCGCTAAACTTGAAGTGGATCTATGATGAAACAACATATTTTGAACCTAAAAATGTTTTTTGTAAAAAAACATGAGCATCCGATCATGTACCTGTAGTTCATATCTGACCCACTTCCTACCGATTCGGCAGGAATTTGTCTTTTTCACCAGGGATAGACGGAAATGTTTAGGATCCCCCTGTTATGACATTATCCATGTAAGGTGGCCTAGTATTTTTGAAAAATGTGACGGTAGTATTTTGAAATAGCCATTTGGTGGTTGCTTCATAAAACCGTTCATTTTTTGCACTCAAAAAATGAAAAACGGCTTTTTGGTGCGACGAAAAGGAAAACTTCCTCCTAAAACATTGTTCGACATCCCATGATGCATAATTATGCACAATATAGACACATTATCACAAACTATGACTTCATTCTATCCATAACATTGGTCATTTGACCCGAAAGCCAAGAAACCTCGAACGAGATTGGTCATTTTATGAAGGTTTTTTTGAGACATAATCAATATACCAAGTTCGATATTTTTCCTTTTAACTATCTGAGCATGAGCATCCGATCATGTACCTGTAGTTCATATCTGACCCACTTCCTACCGATTCGGCAGGAATTTGTCTTTTTCACCAGGGATAGACGGAAATGTTTGAGATCCCCCTGTTATGATATTATCCATGTACGATGGTCTAGTATTTTTGCAAAATGTGACGATAGTATTTTAAATTAGCCATTTGGTGGTTGCTTCACAAAACCGTCCGTTTTCTGCACTCGGAATATGGAAAACGGCTTTTTGGTGCGACGAAAAGGAAAAGTTCCTCCTAAAACAATGTTCTCCATCCCATGATGCATACTTATGCATAATATGGACACATTATCACAAACTATGCCTTCATTCTAACCATAACATTGGTCATTTGACCTGAAAGCCAAGAAACCTCGAACGAGATAGGTCATTTTGTGAAGGGTTTTTGAGACATAATCACTATACCAAGTTCTATATTTTTCCTTCTAACTATGTCACATAATATGACACCACGCAAAAGTTTCATGTTGTTTGGATCGTTTTTGAATTTATAATGCCCGTTTTAAACTATATATAATGTTTTATATTTTACTTAATTTTTTTATAAATGTGTAATATTTGAGTGTAGATAGATAGGTCTTATTTTTCTGCAAATTTTGATATATTATTTGTATTTTTCTGAATTAGAATGATTTAGTTATGATTTTTCAAAAAATAATAAGATAAAAGGAAAAAATCTGGAGGCTACGCCGACGACTAGGCCGTCGGCACAGACCAAACAAAATTTTTCAAAGAGCTGTGCCGACGACCAGGCCGTCGGCACAGCCTGTCTGCCTAACACCGTTTCCATCGCCGTGTCTAAACTGGGGCTACGCCGAGGGCTATACCTACGCCGAGGGCCACCGTCGGCACAACCCTCTTTACTACGCCGACGGCCACGCTACGCCGACGGCTACCCTCGGCACCGTCACCTACGCCGACGGCCGACCCTACGCCGACGGCCAGACTGGTCAGCTAGCCAGGAAAGGTAGCTACGCCGACGGCCCCGATATTTGGCCGTCGGCGTAGCCGACCGGCCGTCGACGCCTTACTTCTTTCCTGTAGTGAGTGGAGTCATAATTCCAAATCAATATCCGCTATTGCCTTCTACTCCACCGGAATTAACGACCATTGGTAATTTTTCTTTGACAGGTGATAGGTAAACATAACACAATCCGTCGCTAAATCCTAACCGTAAATTACCGATCTAACAATTAATATAATTTAGATGAGCCTGGTGTGTCGAAAAACATCTTTATATTTCTCTTAGTATACTTATATAATAGATAGATTAGTATGTTTGCCCATACTAGGACGACGACATAAATAAGACGCTACTTGTAGGACGGACACGAGAGTCCTCGTATATAACAGGGTCACTACTAACAGTCCCAACGTACCCCCGCACTCACCATGCATATATAGAAAAGGCGCTTTAGCAGGATGTGTCCATCACGTGTTGTCAAGAACCTCAAATTTGTGAAATAGATAATTGCCAAGAACTTGTTTGGCATCATGGTCGCGGCAATTGCTGTTGTTGTGAGTCTTGTAAGGGTCGTTGGAGCTTTGCGGCCGGCTCACCACCTCCTCTTAGCCGGCTTCCTCCCTATCGCTGTGCTCATCATCTGTTGGAGTTGGAGGCGCAAGCCGCCCGAGGTGTACCTCGTGGACTATGATTGCTTCAGTGGCACTGAGAAGTGCCGTGCCCCTTCCGCCAGCTTCATGGAGCACATACGCACACCCATATTGAACAAGCAGAGCATTAGCTTTTTGACGCGCCTTCTCCAACACTCGGGACTCGGTGAGGAGACCTACCTGCCGTTGGCGTACAAATACCTTGAGCCACACAAATACTGCACGCTAGAGGCGAGCCGCGAGGAGGCAGAGCTAGTTATCTTCTCAGCTATTGAAAATGTGTTTGCCCGCTCAAGCATCATTCCCCAAGGCGTTGACATTCTCGTTGTCAATTGCTCTATTTTCAGTCCCACGCCATCCCTTCCCGACATCATCATAAACAAGTACAATATGAACAGCAAAATAAAGAGTGTAAACCTTTCAGGAATGGGATGCAGTGCTGGGATGATCGCCGTAGATCTTGCTAGGAGCCTTCTGCAGGTTGCACCCCGAGGTGGACAAGCTTTAGTGGTATCGACAGAAACCATCACACCCTATCATTATGTTGGGAACGAGCGAGATATGCTGTTGCCCTATTGCCTATTTCGCATGGGCGCAGCAGCCGTATTGCTGTCAACTTCTCCAAGCAGTGCCCGATTTCGGCTAAGATCTATCGTCCGTACACTCACCGCAGCAGAGGAAAGCTCGTACCAGTGCATATACCAGAAGGAAGATGGAAAGGGACATGAGGGTATTAGTCTCTCCATGGATCTCGTCCAGGTTGCGGGCCACACGCTCAAGGCAAACATCTCCGCCCTTGCACCGTGCGTACTTCCGATATCGGAGCAGCTTTTGTTCGCCTTGTCTTTGTTCCTGGAAAAGCTGCCCGGTGGCAAGTTCAAAATGTATTCCCCTGACTTCAGGACAGCCTTCAAACACTTCTGCATTCACGCAGGTGGGCGCGCAGTCATTGATGCAGTGCAACGAAGCCTTAGCCTATTTGACGCCCACGTTGAGCCATCTAGAATGACACTACATCGGTTTGGCAACACATCAAGCAGTTCGACTTGGTATGAGCTTGCATACATCGAAGCCAAGGGCCGTATGTGTGTCGGTGATCGAGTGTGGATGATTGGATTTGGCTCCGGGTTCAAGTGCAACAGTGTAGTGCTGGAGTGCATCGCCCCAGCAGCCTGCAATGTCGTCCATGGAGGACCATGGGCAAACTGTATCCAACGCTATCCAGTGAACATTATGCCTCGTTTGTAGGAAAAAAATATCCAAGCGAGCAAGTACGTACCCGGAAATAAAGAATCCTGAGATATTACGCGTTCTTGTAGACTCTGCTGTACTTGTATCTGCTTCATGTTGTGTTGATCCACTTATTTTAAAAAGATATTTCAGCTTGAACACCATCAAATTCTTCGATGATGCAGGGTATTACTAACGATATAGCGCAGCTCACAGCTGAGGAGAATAGTGTTAGCTTAATCTTGGTAAGAGAGTCCGAGTGATACTAGTCTATGTCCGAGTAGCACTAGCACTATGTGTGTCCGTTGTATTGTGGTGTGTACGTGTCTTAGTTTAGGAAGGTTTCCTAGTTAGGCAAGTGTATGTGTGAGTTCTAGTACTAGTAGTATCCGTACGTGTGTACGTGATGGTTTAGTTTTAGTATTAGTCAGGTCTAGCTTGTATATATAAGTAAAGGTAGACCGTGAGTCTTGTAACACATTGAGTGAGTTGAGAAAAAAAATAAAGAAAAAGAACAGACACGATACGTGATCTTAGCCATAAGATTTTTCGAGCGTGCTTGTTTGTCTAGTTTGATGTAGTCGATCTGTGGGCAAATTCCAACAATTGGTATCAGAGCGAGGTCAAGGATTTGAAGCCGCTTGCCCCGGGAAGGCGATCCTACTAGCGCCTCGGGGCGGGCAACCTGGTGGAGGCGGTGAGCATGCCGTCATCGGTGAGGCGGCGGGCGATTGTCGCTCGGAGGAGCGACAAGGAGGAAGATAGCGGGCGAGGCGTCATCGGCAAAGTGGTGGATGGGGATGATCGTTGATGAGTGCGGTGGTACCGGGGTGCGGTGCCGGGAATCTTGTCAAGATCGTCGTCCGGGAGAGTATGAGTCAAGGAGTCATGGTCGTGCGGGTTAGCACATTGAGTCGGCGTCGTGTTTGTGAGTCGCTATCGTGTCCAAGTGCTTGTCTCTGTGAGGATCTGTTACAGTTTAAGCGAGTGAAGGTTGAGAGACTGTTCACCCTATGGAGAAGAAGCAATTTGCGTGCCTCGATCAGGTCGTCTATGTGTCTCGACGAGAGGATCAATTTCAAGTGTGAAGGGGGCGGTAAACCAGTGAAGGTGAGTCTCTTCAATGAGGCCATGTCTCTACATGAGGCCGAAGTAGATGGTCTATTCCACGCCAGGAGGTCGGCATGTATTGCGCTAGGGTGGACGGTCTGTTTCACGGGTGGTGCGATTCCACAAGTTTGCTAGCGTGGCCAGGTAGTCTGGATCATACTTGAGTTGTTCCGTAAATTCGCTAAGTCGAAATTTGGGGAGAACCAATTAGACTTGTCGTGGTGCGAGATCTACACAAGACGCAGATCTACAAGTATTCAAGACCAGAGAAGCATGGAAGACGAAGAGTAGTCAATCAAGATTAGGGAAAGATTGTTAGCTTAATCTTGATAAGAGAGTCCGAGTGGTACTAGTCTATGTCCGAGTAGCACTAGGACTATGTGTGTCCGTGGTATGTGTGGTGTGTACGTGTCTTAGTCTAGGAAGGTTTCCTAGTTAGGCAAGTGTATGTGTGAGTCCTAGTACTAGTAGTATCCGTACGTGTGTATGTGATGGTTTAGGTTTAGTATTAGTCAGGTCTAGCTTGCATATATAAGTAAGGGTAGACCGTGAGTCTTGTAACACATTGAGTGAGTTGAGAAAAAAATAAACAAAAAGAACGAGCATGATACGTGCCCTTGGCCATAAGATTTTTCGAGCGTGCCTGTTTGTCTAGTTTGATGTAGTCGATCTGTGGGCAAATTCCAACAATTGGTATCAGAGCGAGGTCAAGGATTTGAAGCCGCTTGCCCCGGGGAGGAGACCCTACTAGCGCCTCGGGGCGGGCTACCTGGTGGAGGCGGTGAGCATGCCGTCATCGGTGAGGCGGCGGACGATCGTCGCTCGGAGGAGCGACAAGGAGGAAGATAGCGGGCGAGGTGTCGTCAGCAAAGTGGTGGATGTGGATGATTGTCGATGAGTGCGGTGGTACCGGGGTGCGGTGCCGGAAATCTTGTCAAGATCGTCGTCCGGGAGAGTATGAGTCAAGGAGTCATGGTCGTGCGGGTTAGCACATTGAGTCGGCGTTGTGTTTGGTGGGGCCCCCGCCGCTTCCGGAGGGGCCAAAGGCAAAGCCAGCGCGCCTCAAGGAGCGTGGTGGCGGGGATCCTTATTTGTTGGCTGGTGGTGCGGCGCTGGCCCGTTGCCGAAGGGAGTGCGAGTTGCCGCCGGCGCGGCAGGCGTAGGTGGAGCCTGGTGGTGGGCGCCAAGGCGTACAACGGCGCTGTGGATTGTGGTGGTGTGGTCGCCTATCCCCTGGCACAGCAGGTGTGCCTGCCCTACATCTGATCTCCGCCGGACGGATGGTGCGGTGATGAGGTCGGGCACCCAGGTGCCTCCACCCATGCACTTTCTCCACCGATCGTATTTCGGAGGATCTCCGTGGGTCTCTTGGCACTAGGTTGCGGTCGTGGCTGCCTGGGATGCCTACTCCTCTAACGGCCTTGCTGGTGGGGAATCGGACAGTCGGTCTCGTGGGGAGTCGGGTGACGGTGGCGTGGGGACGACGATATGCCTAATAAAGGTGGTGGTCCTAAGATACCTCTGAAGCTATGTGATGGATGTGAAATATATCCATCCACATCCACATTTTAACTGGATATTATTCATATTTTTCATGAAATATCTCTCTAAACCCGACCACTAATGCCCAATGATCAAATAGATATGCAATCCTTTCTTTCTATTTTTCCCTAGGCAGATAATGACGTTTGATGCTGGGAATCACAACATTAAAGTCAAAGATACGAGATTTCCAACAACCCAAAGAAACCAGGAGTCGTGGAAAGGAGGTAGAAGATTTAACGACCGACTATACGGCGGGAATAAAATTCTGGACATATAGTTGCCACCGACACCGCTAGGTCAAATAGAAAAACTTTCGTGAAGGGACCCCTATAAAAAGAGGCCTCAGGAGATGAGAAAAGCCCCCTGCGCCCCACAGAACAAAACACCGAAGAGCCGCCGGAGGAATAGATCTAGATCTGATCTCCAAACCTGTCGGGGGGATAACCCCCGGTAGGGTCATAAGGGGTAAAACATTGCCTAGCTTGTCTGATGCCGAGTCAAAGAAGTCTCTGGTCGGGTATCAACGGCCGGATATGAAGCCCATGTGTGGCCGACATAGGAATTATGTCGGCCCGCATAAGATAAATTTGTTTACTTTGCAGGAAGCAACGAGCCGGATCTCACAAGGGAAGGCCGACTCAGATAGGACGCGTGGCAGCTCTCCGAGTGAGATTCAGGAGGGACCATGGTAACACATGGTCAAAAGAGAAGGGCGACGCCGGGTGACATAAAAGGAGCCGGGTGACGTACAAAGTTACCGTATGACGCCAAAAGAGCTGGAGGCTACGTACGTGATGAACGTTGGCAGTACAACTTTGTGGACTGGGTCAAGGGCTCAGGGCTAGCCCATGACCCGGCCCGCACAGTGAAGAAAAATATCCAAACAGTAACCCTAGAACCCAAGGATATAACCTATCTGCCCATCGTCTATATAAGGAGGGCCATATCTAGGGTTTAAGGAGGTTGGACCAAGTAGGAAACTAGTGCCCTGAGGCTATGCTTGAACAGCTCTAGGAGCACTTGTAAACTTCTTGGATCAATAAAAATCCTAAGTGTGGAGAGTTCATCTTGTTGGAGATATGCCCTAGAGGCAATAATAAATGTAGTTTTTATTATATCTTTGTGTTTATGATAAATGTTTACATTCATGCTATAATAGTATTAACAAGGAAACATTAATACTTGTGTGATTTGTAAACTAAAATAGAGTCCCTAGTAAAGCCTCTTTATAATACTAGCTTGTTGGTTAATAAATAATTGTGTTTTCCCTATCATGAACATTGAGATGTTATTAACAACAAGATCATATTGTTAGGAGAATGATATGGTGGACATACTCCTATAGATAAGCGTAGCATAAAGATCAAGTCATTTTAATAGTTCAATTGCTATATGCTTTCTGATACATAGTAACCTAATTCCTTCGACCATGAGATCATGCATATCACCTTTACCGAAAGGATGCTTTGATGACATCAAACACCACACCGTAACTGGGTGGCTATAAAGGTGGCATTGAGTGTTCGGAAAATATTGGTTGAGACACATGGATCAAGAGTAGGATTTGTCCATCCATATGACGGATAGATATACTCTGGGCCCTCTCGGTGGAATGTCATCCAATTAGCTTGCAAGCATGTGACTGGCTCGCAAGGGATCACATACCACGGGAACGAGAAAGGAGTACTTATCAGTAACGAGGTTGAACTAGGTATGCAGAGATACCGACGATATAACCTCGGATAAGTAAACTATTGTGAGACAAAGGGAAATTGGTATCGTATGTAAGTGCTTCATTCGATCGCAAAGTAATTGTAGAAATATGTGGGAGCCATATGAATTTCCAGATTCCTCTATTGGTTATTGTTCGGAGAAGTGTCTCGATCATGTCCACATAATTCACGAACCGTAGGGAGACACACTTAAGGATTCGACGTTGTTTGAGTAGTTATGGAATGATGAGAAAGAGACCGAATGATGTTCGGAGTCTCGAATGGGATCCGGGATATCACGAGAAGATCCAGAATGGTCCGGAGAATAAGATTCATATAAGGAAAGTCCTATTTCGGAGTTGGAGAATGGTTCCGGTGTTTGATGGGTTTCGCGGCATAGTAAATCAAAATTTTCTACAGATGCGAACAGAGGGGAAGCCAAGATCTAATCTAGGAGATGCAATCAACGAGAGAGATTGGATTAGATCTTCATACCCTTGAATATTCGCACAGCGGAACGTTCGTCGGAACGTGGGTGATGTAGTCGTACTCGCTTCTCCTCCTCGCGATCCGATCCGATCTAGCACCACAAGTGGCGGTGCCTCCGTGAGATGCACACGTGCAGCACCTCGACGTCTCCTCCTTCCTCGGACCAGCAAGTATGGTGGAGAGATAGATTGGATCTACAACACGACGGCGTGGTGTATATGGTGGAGAATTTCTGCTGCAGGGCTTCGCCTACAAACAGTCGGGAGGGAGAGAGGAAAGCTAGCAAGGCGGCTAGGGTTTGGAGGAGAGGTGTGGGGGGTTGGTGCGCCCCCACCCCTCTTTATATAGAGGGGGGGCGCAGCCCTAGCCCCTCTCCCAAGCCCAAAGGATAAGGAGTGGGGGGCATGGACTCTCCCCTCTTCTAGAAACCCTATCTCTAGTTTAAACGATTTAAACTCTCTAGGATCGGCTGGGCCCTATGGGGCCTTGTGCCCCTGGCCCAATGCGGCCAGGACACTCCCTCATAGGCCCATGCCCCCTCCCGGAAGGTGGGGCCACGTTGGTCCCCTTCCGGAAGGTTCTAGAAGCTTCCGGTACAATACCGAATAACCCGGAACAATTCCGAACTCCAAAAACTGCATTGCCTTATATGAATCTTATTCTCCGGACCATTCCGGAACCTCTCGTGATATCCCGGATCCCATCCGAGACTCCGAACAAAAATTCATAAACCAATTATCCATTCTATCCTAGCGTCGAGACACGTTAAGTGTGTGACCCTGCGGGTTCGAGAATATGCAGACATGATCTTCTATCAATAATCAACAGCGGGGTCCGGGCACCCATATTGACTCCCACACATTCATCGATGATCATATCGGATGAACCACGATGTCAGGATTCAAACAATCCCATATATATATTCCCTTCATCTCGCGATATTTTACTTGCCCGAGATTCGATCGTCGGTACCGTCATACCTAGTTCAATCTCGTTCACAGCAAGTACTTTACTCGTTCCGTAATCCGATATCACTTTGTGATTAACTCCTTAACCACATGCTTGCAAGCGGTGTTGATATCGATTACCGAGTGGGACCGAAGTATATCTCTCCGACTTGGGAGGGACAAATTCCATCTCGATACATACAACCCAACAGATACTTTCCGATCACCTGAGAGACACCTTTATGATCACCCTCTCATAGGATGATGTTTGATGACCTCAAAGCTTTCTTCCGATACCAGGGAGTTGTATTATCTCATGGTCTAAGGAATACAATATTTGACATAGGAAAAGCTTCACAAAGATGAACACGATGATACGATCTAATTGCTTCGCTTAGTTTGGGTCTGTCCATCATATCATTCTCCAATGATATGATCTCATCATCAATTGACAACTCATGTCTATGGTTAGGAAACGTCAACCATCATTGATCAATGAGCTAGTCCATAGAGGCGTACTAGGGACACGGTGTTGTTCACAAACCACACAAGTATTAAAGTTTCCGCTTAATACAATTCTAGCATGGAATATAAACTTTATCATGAACAATAATTATAATAATAACATCTTTATTATTGCCTCTAGGGCATAATTCCAACAGTCTCCCACTTGCACTAGAGTCAATAATCTAGTTTACATCTGGCAACAATCTCACACCCATGGCACTGAGGTGTTGATCATGTTTTACACGTGGAAGCGGTTTAGTCAATGGATCTGCGACATTCAGATCTGTATGTACTTTGCTAATCTTCAGATCTCCATCTGCAATATAATCTCGGATTATATGAAACTTGCGGTTGATATGCTTGGTCTTTGGATGATATCTTGGTTCCTTAGCGAGTGCTATGGCGCCAGTGTTGTCACACAATATCTCCAGTGGGTCCAATGCACTTGGAACCACGCCAAGCTCAGTGATGAAGTTTCTGATCCAAACTCCTTCACTTGACGCTTCTGCAGCAGCCATGTATTCCGCTTCTACTATAGATCCCGCGATCACGCTTTGCTTGCAGCTTCTCCAGCTCACAGCTCCTCCATTCAAAATATAAACGTATCCTGTCTGAGATTTGGACATCCTTGTCGGTGTCAAAACTAGCGTCGACATAACCTTTTATGACGAGCTGTTCATCACCCCCATAGACTAAGAACATTTCTTTAGTTCTATTTAGGTACTTTAGGATGTTCTTCACGGCTGTCCAGTGTTCCACTCCTGGATCACTTTGATATCTGCTCGTCAAACTAAGAGCATTGGACACATCCGGTCTAGTACACAGCATGGCATACATGATGGAACCTATGGCCGAGGCATAAGGCACTTTGCTCATAGTTTCCCTATCATTTACCGTAGCTGGACACTGAGCCTTGCTCAATATCTTACCTGACAACATAGGCACTGAACCTTTCTTTGCCTTATCCATTCTGAACCTTTTCAGAACTTTGTCTAGGTATGTACTCTGGCTTAAGGCTATCAGGCGTCTTTGTCTATCTCTATAGATTTTGATGCCCAATATATATGCAGCTTCACCTAGGTCTTTCATTGAAAAACACTTGTTCAAATAACTCTTCACTTCGTTAAGCATGTTGATGTCATTTCCGATAATCAATATGTCATCCACATATAGTACCAGAAACGTCACCGAGCTCCCACTCACTTTCTTGTAGATACAAGCTTCGTAGCAATTTGGAACAAATCCAAAGCTCTTGATCACTTGATCAAAACGAAGGTTCCAACTCCGAGATGCTTGCTTCAGTCCATAAATGGAACGCTGAAGTTTGCATACTTTACTAGCATCCTTAGGATCGACAAAACCTTCAGGTTGCATCATATACAACTCTTCATCAATGTTGCCATTGAGGAACGCAGTCTTGACATCCATCTGCCATATTTCATAATCATGAAACACAGCAATTGCTAATAAAATCCAAATGGACTTAAACATCGCTACGGGAGAGAAAGTCTCATCGTAGTCAACACCTTGAACTTGTCGAAAACCTTTCGTGACAAGTCGTGCTTTATAGACGGTAACATTACCATCCGCGTCCGTTTTCTTCTTGAAGATCCATTTGCACTCAACGGCCTTTCGGTCGCTAGGAGGGTCCACCAAAGTCCATACTTGGTTTTCGCTCATGGATCCCAATTCGGATTTCATGGCTTCTAGCCATTTCTCAGAGTCTGGGCTCATCATCGCTTCCTCATAGTTCGTAGGTTCACTGTCTTCTACTAGCAAGACAGTCAAGACAAGGTTGCCGTACCACTCAGGGGGGGCACGCGACCTTGTCGACCTGCGACGTTCAGTAGCAGCATCGTCCGAAGCTTCATGATCCTTGTCATTAGCTTCCTCTATTGTTGGTGCAGGCGGCACTGAAACAATTTCAGGTGCTGCGCTACCCTCCAATTCAAGAGAAGGTTCAATAACCTCGTCTAGCTCTACTTTCCTCCCACTCACTTCTTTCGAGAGAAACTCCTTCTCAAGAAAGGAACCGTTCTTTGCGACAAACACTTTGCCTTCGGTTCTGTGATAGAAGGTATACCCAATAGTTTCCTTAGGGTATCCTATGAAGACGCATTTCTCCGCTTTGGGTTCGAGCTTGTCCGGCATCAACTTCTTGACGTAAGCTTCGCATCCCCAAACTTTAAGAAACGACAACTTAGGTTTAGCACCAAACCATAGTTCATACGGTGTCGTCTCAACGGATTTAGATGGTGCCCTATTTAAAGTGAATGCAACGGTTTCTAATGCATAACCCCAAAATGATAACGGCAAATCAGTAAGAGACATCATCGATCGGACCATATCTAATAGGGTTCGATTCCGGCGTTCAGACACACCATTGCGCTGTGGTGTTCCGGGTGGCGTGAGTTGTGAAACGATTCCACTTGCTTTAAGATGCGTGATAAAATCATAACTCAAATATTCACCTCCACGATCGGATCGTAGAAACTTAATCTTTCTGTTACGATGGTTCTCCACTTCATTATGAAATTCCTTGAACTTTTCAAATGTTTCAGATTTATGTTTCATTAAATAGATCGGTAAAAGTGAGGAAATAGCGATATCCACCGCGCGTCGAAACACTCATCGGTCCGCATACATCAGTATGTATGATTTCCAACAAGTCCGTTGCTCGCTCCATCATACCGGAGAACGGTGTTTTGATCATCTTGCCCATGAGGCATGGTTCGCATGTGTCAAATGATTCAAAATCAAGAGACTCCAAAAGTCCATCAGAATGGAGTTTCTTCATGCACTTTACACCAATATGACCTAGACGACAGTGCCACAAATAAGTAGTATTATCACTATCTACTTTGCATCTCTTAGCCTCAATGTTATGGATGTGTGTTTCATCCCTTTCGAGATTTAGAAGAAATAAACCATTTACAAGAGGTGCATGACCATAAAAGATGTTACTCATATAAATAGAACAACCATTATTCTCCGATTTAAATGAATAACCGTCTTGCAATAAACACGATCCAGAAATAATGTTCATGCTCAACGCAGGCACATAATAACACTTATTAAGGTTTAAAACTAATCCCGAAGGTAAAACTAAGGAGAGCGTGCCGACGGCCATCACATCAACTCTTGATCCGTTGCCAACGCGCATCGTCACCTCATCCCTTGCAAGCCGCCGTCTATTCCGTAGCTCCTGTTTCGAGTTACAAATATTAGCAACTGAACCGGTATCAAATACCCAGGCACTACAATGAGGGCTAGTAAGGAAAACATCAATAACATGTATATCAAATATACATTTGATGGTGCCAGCCTTCTTGTCCGCTAAGTACTTCGGACAGTTACGCTTCCAGTGACCCTTGTCCTTGCAATAGAAGCACTCAGTGTTCGGCTTGGGACCATACCTGAGCTTCTTCAGTAGGGGCATTGCGCTTGTCGCCGCCCTTCTTGAAGGGCTTCTTTGCTCCCTTACCTTTCTTAAAGGAGGGCTTGTTGACCATCAACTCATGATTATCCTTCTTGATGTCCACTTCCGCAGCCTTCAGCTTTACGAAGAGCTCGGTGATCGTATCAGTGGAACCAATCTGATTATGAGTCACTACAAAACTTTTGTAGCTGGGAGGGAGTGATTGCAGAACCCTGTCAATCTTGAGCTCCTCTGGAATCGTGCATTCCAGTTGCTCAAGGCGTTGAGTGTAGCCCGACATCTTTATGGCGTTCTCACTAACGGAACTCCCTTCCTCCATCTTGCAGTTAAAGAACTTCTCAGAGATCTCATATCTCTCAGAACAGGCTTGAGTCTGAAACATGGTTTTCAGCTCCTCGAGAATCTCAAAGGGCCCGGGATAGGTTTCAAAACGATTTTGAAGTTCCGGTTCCATAGCAAACAACATGGTGCTCTTAATCACACCATAATCATCTTTGCGCGACTGATAGACAGCTTTCTCATCAGCCGGCGCAGTTGCAGCAGGGGGGTCACCTAACGCTTTCCCAAGGACATAGTCCTTTTGTCCGCCAGACAGAATGATTCTTAGATTGCGGAACCAATTGGTGAAGTTAGACCCATTGTTTCTAAGATTTTCCTTCTCAGCAAAAACGTTGAAGTTGAAGTTGGACTTGGCCATGTGATCTACAGTATTGGCAAGTACAATTTAGACTATGTTCATGATAAATAGTTCAACTTAATCAAATTACTAGATGAACTCCCACTAAATTCAACATCCCTCAAGTTGTTTAGTGAACACGATCCAAATTCACCACACCTAATCCGATCATCACGAGAAGAGATGTGGTTTCAATGGTGGACAACGAAGTGTCGATCATATCATTCATATGACTCATGCTTAACCTTTTGGTTCTTGTGTTCCGAGGCCATGTCTGTACATTCTAGGCTCGTCAAGCTAGACCCAAGTATTTCCGCGTGTGCAAAACTGGCTTGCACCCGTTGTATGTGAGCGTAGAGTCTATAGCACCCGATCATCACGTGATGCTTGGACACGACGAACTTTCGCAACGGTGCATACTTGGGGAGAACATAGTTTTTATCTTGATCTTTAAGTGAGGAATCATCTTATAATGCTACCGTCGCGATCTAAGCATAATAAGATACATAAAAGGATAAACATCACATGCATATAACTTTATGTGACATGGTATAGCCAATCCTCGCGCAATGATCTCCATCTTGTGCGTTCCGGCATGATCTCCATCACTCCACCATGATTGCCTCCACCACGAATAGCAACTACAACTATTGCTAACTACTTAGCGATAAAGTAAAGCTATTACATGGCGTATAAGAAGTTGACTCGCAGGTCATACACAATTATAAAGACAACCATATGGCTCCTGCCGGTTGTGTACTCATCGACATGCAAGTCGTGAAACATTACAAAACATGATCATCGCATACAATATACACATCACATCTTGGGCCATACCATATCACAGAAAACACTCCCTGCAAAAACAAGTTAGACGCCTCTACTTTGTTGTTGCATGTTTTACGTGGCTTTATGGGAGTAGATGCTAAGAACGATTCTTACCTACGGAAAGCCACAACGGTGATATTATGGTTGCCAAACTCCGGTGTTAATCCCATGACAACTATAGTGAGAGAAACTGACATCCACCAGCCGCATGTGTGGAACAAGCCACACGTCAAGTGCGGAGCCGGTCTCGCGAACGACGTTGCGTAAGGTTGGCCTGGACCGCTTCAATCTCACTATCCCGCGTCATAAGAAGAACACAAACAAGAGGCTTGCAACAGAAAACATCAAGGCCCGCAACAACCATGTTGCGTTCTACTCGTGAAACACATCTACGCATAGATCTAGCTCTGATACCACTGATGGGTTTCGCGGCATAGTAAATCAAAATTTTCTACGAATGCGAACAGAGGGGAAGCCAAGATCTAATCTAGGAGATGCAATCAACGAGAGAGATTGTATTAGATCTTCATACCCTTGAAGATTCGCACAGCGGAACGTTCGTCGGAACGTGGGTGATGTAGTCGTACTCGCTTCTCCTCCTCGCGATCCGATCCGATCTAGCACCACAAGTGGCGGTGCCTCCGTGAGATGCACACGTGCAGCACCTCGACGTCTCCTCCTTCCTCGGACCAGCAAGTATGATGGAGAGATAGATTGGATCTACAACACGACGGCGTGGTGTATATGGTGGAGAATTTCTGCTGCAGGGCTTCGCCTACAAACAGTCGGGAGGGAGAGAGGAAAGCTAGCAAGGCGGCTAGGGTTTGGAGGAGAGGTGTGTGGGGTTGGTGCGCCCCCACCCCTCTTTATATAGAGGGGGGGCGCAGCCCTAGCCCCTCCCCCAAGCCCAAAGGATAAGGAGTGGGGGGCATGGACTCTCCCCTCTTCTAGAAACCCTATCTCTAGTTTAAACGATTTAAACTCTCTAGGATCGGCTGGGCCCTATGGGGCCATGTGTCCCTGGCCCAATGCGGCCAGGACACTCCCTCATAGGCCCATGCCCCCTCCCGGAAGGTGGGGCCACGTTGGTCCCCTTCCGGAAGGTTCTAGAAGCTTCTGGTACAATACCGAATAACCCGGAACAATTCCGAACTCCAAAAACTGCATTGCCTTATATGAATCTTATTCTCCGGACCATTCCGGAACCTCTCGTGATATCCCGGATCCCATCCGAGACTCCGAACAAAAATTCATAAACCAATTATCCATTCTATCCTAGCGTCGAGACACGTTAAGTGTGTGACCCTGCGGGTTCGAGAATATGCAGACATGATCTTCTATCAATAATCAACAGCGGGGTCTGGGCACCCATATTGACTCCCACACATTCATCGATGATCATATCGGATGAACCACGATGTCAGGATTCAAACAATCCCATATATATATTCCCTTCATCTCGCGATATTTTACTTGCCCGAGATTCGATCGTCGGTACCGTCATACCTAGTTCAATCTCGTTCACAGCAAGTACTTTACTCGTTCCGTAATACGATATCACTTTGTGATTAACTCCTTAACCACATGCTTGCAAGCGGTGTTGATATCGATTACCGAGTGGGCCCGAAGTATATCTCTCCGACTTGGGAGGGACAAATTCCATCTCGATACATACAACCCAACAGATACTTTCCGATCACCTGAGAGACACCTTTATGATCACCCTCTCATAGGATGACGTTTGATGACCTCAAAGCTTTCTTCCGATACCAGGGAGTTGTATTATCTCATGGTCTAAGGAATACAATATTTGACATAGGAAAAGCTTCGCAAAGATGAACACGATGATACGATCTAATTGCTTCGCTTAGTTTGGGTCTGTCCATCATATCATTCTCCAATGATATGATCTCATCATCAATTGACAACTCATGTCTATGGTTAGGAAACCTTAACCATCATTGATCAATGATCTAGTCCATAGAGGCGTACTAGGGACATGGTGTTGTTCACAAACCACACAAGTATTAAAGTTTCCGCTTAATACAATTCTAGCATGGAATATAAACTTTATCATGAACAAGAATTATAATAATAACATCTTTATTATTTCCTCTAGGGCATAATTCCAACAGTGTTTTCATCAGGAATGTTCTAGAAGGTTCCGGAATGTCCGGCACTCCGAAGGGGAAGGGTACATGAATGTGTCATACCAAGTTGGAATGATTGCATCATGTACTAGGTGTCAGCGCTGAACAAAATAAAGGGTTTAATCAAATCCTAGTTTGAAAAGTCAAACGCCAATTTGAAAAGTCAAACGGCTATTTTGGGAAGTGGAGGGGAAGGTGGAAACCGAGTTGGGGAGGAGTGCCTCCCCTCCACCGCCGGCCCCCTTGGGAAACCGAGTTGGGGAGGGACTCCCCTCCCCTGGCGCGGCCCCTCCACCTATATAAGGAGGGGCAGGGCTGCCCCTCCTAGCACACAACTCCACCAGCCCGCAAACCCTAGCCCTAGCCGCCGGCTCCTCCTGCAGCCGCCGCCGCCTAGCTAACCCTAGCCGCCGGCCAAGCCTCCTCCTTGGTGTGTCTAAACCCTAGATCACTGAGGAGCTCTCTCATAGTCCACCATACTCGCTCCGGCTTAAGGCGAAGCCCTGCGAGATCTCCCCTCTACTTCCGGTACCACGCCGTTGTGCTGCCGAAATAACGAGGAGAGTGCTACGACCTCCGCTGCCTGCTGGAACAAGGGAGAGGAAGGTCTTCGTTGAGTACCAAACGTGTGACCGACTGCGGGAGCGCAGCCGGAACGCAGCGCCGGAAGGATCGTCTACGCGATCTTGAGATCGGGAAGAGTACGACTACATCACCCACGAGAATCCGCTCTTGTTAAACACTTTGGAATCTTCGAGGGTGAGTTATTCCATCGACTCGTTGCTACAATCTAGTAGATAGATCTTGGCTTGTTTGTTTGTATGCGATAGAAATTTTTTGTTTTCCATGCTACGAAACCCTACAGTGGTATCAGAGCCAGGTTGTATATGTAGATCTGTTGTACGAGTAGAACACAATGGTCATTGTAGGCGTTGATGCTTTTATTATCGATTGCTTCTTGTGTACTTTGCATCTTGCGGGATGTCGGGATGAAGCGGCCCGGGCTAACCTTACATGACATCGTTCATGAGACTTGCCCCACGCTTGACATGCAACTTGTATTGCATAAGTGGCTTTGCGGGTGCCTGTTTCTCCCAGCATAGTTAAGATTCAATTTACAACGGGTGATTGACAATACTAGTATCAATGTTGTGGTTCTTGTTCGTAAGTTAGAACGACACTTATTGAAAGCCCCAAACCACGTAAAACATGCAAAGAAAGTAGAGGCGTCTAACTTTGTTTTGCAGGGGTGTGCAGTGATGTGATATGGCCATGATTGTGATTATATCTGATGTATGCAATGTTCCTTATTGTAAGTTGGCAACCGGAAGGAGCCATATGGTTGTCTTTAATTTATGTTAAGACCCGCGTGTCTATTCAAAGTAGTTGTAATAGTTGAAGCCAGTGGACGACAACCGTGGAGAAGCGTCATTGACCTTGATGCAATGCCGGTGATGATGGAGATCATGTTCGTGCTTGAAGATGGAGATCGGAAGCACAAATAAGAAAGGCCATATCATATCACATATTATGAATTGCATGTGATATTAATCCTTTATGCATCTTGTATTGCTTAGTTAACAACGGTAGCATTATAAGATGATCCCTCATGCACATGAATTTCAAGTCATAAAGTGTTCACCCTTAGTTAGCACCGTTGCTAAAGCTTGTTGTTTCGAAGCACCACGTGATGATCGGGTGTGTTAGATTCCGCAAGTGTATACAATGTGAGCAAGCCATATTTGCTCATGCGGAAGCTAAGGTTGATCTTGACGAGCCTAGCATGTACAGACATGGTCTCGGAACACGGATCACCGAAAGGTAAAGCATGAATCATATAGTAGATATGATGAACATGTTGATTGTTCGCCATTGAAACTATATCAACTCTCGTGATGATCGGTGTTGATGTGGTGGATTTGGTTCGTGTGATCACTAAAACAATGTGAGGGATATTGTTTTGAGTGGTAGTTCACCTAGATTAATTTAACTATTAATTAGAACTCAATTTGTCATAAACTTAGTCTAAACTATTGCAAATATGTTGTAGATCAATGGCGGCCCCTACCATCAATTTTAATGCGTTCCTAGAGAAAGAAAAGTTAAAAAACAATGGAAGCAACTTCGCGGATTGGTTCCGCAATTTGAGGATTGTCCTCACAACTGGTAATTTGACCTATGTGCTGGATGCACCGCTGGGTGACCCACCTGCAGCTACTGCTACAAATGAAGTAAAGAATGTTTACCTCGCTCGGAAGACTCAGTACTCCACAGTTCAGTGTGCTATCTTGTATGGTTTAGAATCGGAGCTTCAGAAAAGGTTTGAGAATTCAGACCCACATGATATTGTCCGTGATCTCAAATTTATCTTTGAGACTCACGCGGCAATTGAGAGCTATGAGGCTTCTGAAAAGTTCTTTAACTGCAAGATGGAAGAGGGCAGCTCCGTCAGTGAGCATGTGCTTAAGATGTCTGGGCACGCAAACAAACTTCAAAGCTTGGGTATAGTGATTCCTAATGCTTTGGGGATTTACCGTGTCCTCCAATCACTACCACCAAGTTACAAGAACTTTGTGATGAACTACAATATGCAAAACATGAACAAACAGTTGCCAGAACTCTTTGCCATGCTAAAATCTGCAGAAGTGGAGATCAAGAAAGAGCACCAAGTGTTGATGGTCAATAAGACCACCAAATTCAAGAAAGGCAAGTCTAAGCAAACGGGACACTTCAAGAAGGGTGGTAAGAAAGTTACCGCGCCGACGAAGAAGACCAAGGCTGGAACTAAGCCTGATACTGAGTGCTTTTACTGCAAGGGAGAAGGTCACTGGAAGCGGAATTGCCCAAAGTACTTGGCGGATTTGAAGAACGGCAACATCAAGAAGAAAGGTATATCCGATATACATGTTATTGATGTGTATCTCACTAGTACTCGTAGTAGTGCCTAGGTATTTGATATTGGTTCGGTTGCTCATATTTGTAACTTGAAACAGGTGCTGCAGAATAAACGGAAGCTAGCGAAGAACAAGGTGACGATGCGCGTTGGAAACGGGTCAAAGGTTGATGTGATCGCGGTCGGCACGCTACCCCTTCATCTACCATCGGGATTAGTTTTATACTTAAATAATTGTTATTTGGTGCCTGCGTTAAGCATGAACATTATATCGGGATCTTGTTTATTGCGAGACGGTTACTTGTTTATGTCCGAGAATAATGGCTGTTCGATTTATATGAGTAATATGTTTTATGCACATGCACCTTTGATAGATGGTCTATTCTTATTGAATCTCGATAGTGGAAATACACATATTAATAACATTGAGGCTAAATGTTTGAAATCGAGCGATAACTCGACCTATATGTGGCACTGTCGTCTTGGTCACATTGGAGTGAAGCGTATGAAGAAACTCCATTCCGATGGACTTCTCGAATCACTTGATTTCGAATCACTTGATTAATGCGAAGCATGTCTGATGGGTAAAATGACTAAGACTCCATTTTCTGGTATGATGGAGCGAGCTACGGACTTATTGGAAATCATACATACCAATGTGTGTGGTCCAATGAGTGTAGCATCGCGCGGTGGTTATCGTTATGTTCTTACCTTCACGGATGACTTGAGTAGATATGGGTATATCTATTTCATGAAACATAAGTCAGAAACTTTCGAGAAGTTTAAGTAATTTCAAAGTGAGGTAGAGAATCAACGTAACAAGAAGATTAAATTTCTACGTTCTGATCGTGGAGGTGAATATCTAAGTTACGAGTTTGGCGAGCATTTGAAGAAATGTGGAATACTTTCACAATTGACACCGCCGGGAACACCACAGCGTAATGGTGTGTCCGAACGTCGTAATCGAACTCTCTTAGATATGGTTCGTTCTATGATGTCACTTACAGATTTACCGCTATCATTTTGGGGTTATGCATTAGAAACAGCCGCATTCACTTTAAATAGGGTACCATCTAAATCCGTTGAAACGACACCGTATGAATTATGGTTTGGGAAGAAACCTAAATTGTCGTTCCTGAAAGTTTGGGGTTGCGAAGCGTATGTAAAGAAGTTACAGCCAAACAAGCTTGAACCCAAAGCGGAAAAATGCGTCTTCATAGGATACCCGAAGGAAACTATTGGGTATACCTTCTATCATAGATCCGAATGCAAAATCTTCGTTGCCAAGAATGGATCCTTTATAGAGAAGGAATTTCTCTCGAAAGAAGTGACTGGAAGGAAAGTAGAACTCGACGAGGTTGTCGAACCTTCTCTCGAAATTGCGAGTAGCGCAGCACCGGAAGAAGTTCCTGTGGTGCCTGCACCAATAAGAGAGGAAGCTAATGATAATGATCATGAAACTTCGGTTGTAGTTGCTACAGAGCCTCGCATGTCAACGAGAACTCGTACCACTCCAGATTGGTATGATCCCGTTATGAGTGTCATGTTGGTGGACAACACCGATGACCCTGCGACATATGAGGAAGCAATGATGAGCCCAGATTCCATTAAATGGCAAGAAGCCATGAAATCCGAGATTGGATCCATGTACGAAAACCAAGTATGGACTTTGGTGGACTTACCGGATGGCCGGAAGGCTGTCGAGAACAAATGGATTTTCAAGAAGAAAACAGATGCTGATGGTAATGTTACTGTCTATAAAGCTCGACTTGTCGCAAAAGGGTTTCGGCAAATTCAAGGAGTTGACTACGATGAGACTTTCTCACCTGTAGCGAAGCTAAAGTCTGTGAGGATTATGTTAGCAATCACTGCATATTATGATTATGAGATATGGCAGATGGATGTCAAAACAGCATTCCTCAATGGAGACATTGATGAAGAGTTGTATATGATGCAACCCAAAGGTTTTGTCGATCCTAAAGATGCTAACAAGGTATGCAAACTTCAACGGTCCATCTATGGATTGAAGCAAGCATCCCGAAGTTGGAACCAACGTTTTGATAAGGTGGTCAAAAGTTTTGGTTTTATACAAACTTATGGGGAAGCTTGTATTTACAAGAAAGTGAGTGGGAGCTCTATAGCATTCTTAATACTATATGTAGATGACATATTGTTGATTGGGAATGATGTAGACCTTCTTAATAGTGTCAAGGAATATTTGAATAATAGTTTTTCAATGAAGGATCTTGGCGAAGCAGCTTACATATTAGGCATAAAGATTTATAGAGATATATCGAGACGCCTAATATCATTGTCACAAAGTACATATTTGGACAAAGTTATAAAGAGGTTTGGAATGGAAGATAGCAAGAAAGGGTTCTTGCCCATGTTGCCCAATACGACCTTGAGTAAAGCTCAAAGTCCGACGACGGCAGAAGATAGAGAAAGGATGAGTAAGACTCCCTATGCCTCAGCCATAGGATCTCTAATGTATGCCATGCTATGTACTAGACCCGACATTGCATATGCTGTTAGTTTAACTAGCAGATATCAAAGTGATCCAGGAGTGGATCATTGGACAGCGATTAAAAACATCCTTAAGTACTTGAGAAGAACGAAGGATATGGTTCCTTCTTATGGAGGTGATGAACAGCTCGTTGTTAATGGTTACACCGATGCTAGTTGGAACACCGATCCGGATGATTCTAAATCACAATCTGGATACGTATTTACTTTGAATGGTGCAGCAGTTAGCTGGAGGAGTGCAAAGCAAAGCGTTGTGGCGAGATCTTCAACTGAATCGGAATACATGGCTGCTTTGGAGGCTTCACAAGAAGCGATATGGATGAAAGAGTTCATTACAGAGCTGGGTGTGGTTCCTAGTGCGCTGGACCCAATGTCTATCTACTGTGATAACATGGGCGCCATAGCCAATGCGCAAGAACCAAGGTCACACAAGAAGCTGAAGCACATCAAGCTACGTTTTCACGCTATTCGAGAACATGTCCAAGATGGGGACATAAAGATTTGCAAAGTACACACAGATCTGAATGTGGCGGATCCGTTGACTAAACCTCTCTCGAGGGCAAAACATGACCAACACCAAATTGCCATGGGTGTTCGCTATATTACCATGTAATCTAGATTAGATGACTCTAGTGCAAGTGGGAGACTGTTGGAGATATGCCCTAGAGGCAATAATAAATGTAGTTATTATTATATCTTTGTGTTTATGATAAATGTTTACATTCATGCTATAATAGTATTAACAAGGAAACATTAATACTTGTGTGATTTGTAAACTAAAATAGAGTCCCTAGTAAAGCCTCTTTATAATACTAGCTTGTTGATTAATAAATGATTGTGGTTTCCCTATCATGAACATTGAAATGTCATTAACAACAAGATTATATCGTTAGGAGAATGATATGGTGGACATACTCCTATAGATAAGCGTAGCATAAAGATCAAGTCATTTTAATAGTTCAATTGCTATATGCTTTCTGATACATAGTAACCTAATTACTTCGACCATGAGATCATGCATATCACCTTTACCGGAAGGATGCTTTGATGACATCAAACACCACACCGTAACTGGGTGGCTATAAAGGTGGCATTGAGTGTTCGGAAAGTATTGGTTGAGACACATGGATCAAGAGTGGGATTTGTCCATCCATATGACGAATAGATATACTCTGGGCCCTCTCGGTGGAATGTCATCCAATTAGCTTGCAAGCATGTGACTGGCTCACAAGGGATCACATACCACGGGAACGAGAAAAGAGTACTTATCAGTAACGAGGTTGAACTAGGTATGCAGAGATACCGACGATCATAACCTCGGATAAGTAAACTATCGTGAGACAAAGGGAAATTGGTATCGTATGTAAGTGGTTCATTCGATCGCAAAGTAATCGTAGAAATATGTGGGAGCCATATGAATTTCCAGATTCCTCTATTGGTTATTGTTCGGAGAAGTGTCTCGATCATGTCCGCATAATTCACGAACCGTAGGGAGACACACTTAAGGATTCGACGTTGTTTGAGTAGTTATGGAATGATGAGAAAGAGACCGAATGTTGTTCGGAGTCTCGAATGGGATCCGAGATATCATGAGGAGATACGGAATGGTCCGGAGAATAAGATTCATATAAGTAATGTTAGACCCCTCCTATATAAAGGAAAGGATCCCTGTGATTGCAATGCTAGTCCCTGGATCAATGCTAGCATCCACAGTTTAAGATGAAGTACACAGATACAAAGGTCGTTTATTACATTCATTCCAGAGATAAAATATAGTCTTTACAACTCATGGCCATAGGCCTAATACAAGAGTTTTAAGGAATAAGTAAATAAACATAAGTCTTCATCTTCATGTGCCACAGGCAAGCATGTTGAGTGTAGACTCATGACTCCTATTCATCATCGGAGTAACCTGCAACATCACAAGTTACAGCCACAGAGGGTCAATACTTTGGAATAGTATTGGCAAGTGATACCTTATTATAATTTTTAAATGGACTATATTACTATATGCATTTTGGCTAAGTGTAGCTTGGCTTGCTTTGCTTGAAAATAGGTTTTTCCTATTAGTTGAAATCACCAAGTTTTTCTTTGTCAAAAACATTCCCAAGGATCCACCAATAGACATTGGGGTCCTTCACCCTTGTTCACCCACCAATTTTTTTTATTTAGAAGTTGGAGTGATGAGATTCTTGTAGCTTCCATGTCTTGATGCTCAAAGTGTCCATTTCCTTGGACAAGGCTAAGTACTTAGGTTTTCCATCTGCAGAGGTTGTGCACTTTCCCCACCAGACTTGGTTTCCCAAGACAGGACCTTTCAGAAGCTTTTCCTTAGTCAAATGGACGCGTTCCATCCTATCATCCCATCTACCACCAACTGTCCAAGTGACTAAGTTCTAGCAACCTATATGATCATGGCAGAGCCCATATTGCCAAGTGGTTGCACTGTAAGCTTTCTCAACACTTGGCCTCCAAATCCCTTTGTGCCTGGGTGGCATTCCACAAGTGAGATACACAACCCAAGTCCATGGCCTTGTGTAACCACTCAACATAACCCAATCTTTCCATTCCACCCAGGAGGATCATTTGACTTAGTTGTTTTATTAAGAAAATATAAGTCTCTTTGACTTAGAATATTTTTATCATAAACTAAATAGATGTTCACCACCCTTGTTTACTATAAGCTAGGCTAAGCAAAGTATGGTATCTTATCTTAGGAAAATTTCCCTAGCAATTCTACTATTTCACTCTACTTAGGATTTCCCATCTTAGCACTAAGCAAAATATCATGCATTTACTTTAGCAAAATATCTAATGCAAGTACAAAACTTAGGATAGGAAATTCATGAAAATATCACTTGCCTTGGTAGTGGGGAGAGTAGCACTCTTCACAATCACAATCACTAGCAAAATCTACACAAGAAACAATAGCATACAATTACACACAAATATATACAACCAAAAATATTATGAATGCATGTATGCAAGAATTTACTAAGTGGTGATTTTTGAAAATTCTACCAAGCATACTCATGAGTACAGAAACTTAACATGTCATAAGTTTGCCAACTAAACTTATTTGGCCCCATTTTAATTTACCAAATTAAATCTATACCTAAAATAGCTTAAAACTTGTTCCACAAATAAAATCATTTTAACTGTTACTATATGCTAAACAAATTGGATATTCAGAAAGGCCTTGTTTCACTGAATCCAACGGTATAAAATTTGCAAAAATCCAACGTGGCATTCAAAAGTTATAAGCATTTGAAGTTTGAATCTAAATCTGGTTTTTAAATCTGTTTTTAGATCTAACCTAGCCACGCGTCATGTTTTTATTCGCCCGTACCGCTTCGCACCGGATCATCCTTCTGTGCCGTTGGATCTAACTAACGCTGCACGGCTCAGATCTGTCCATACCCCTTCGTTAAGTGAAGTGTTTCTACGCGTAGGATTCAGATCTAACGGCTAAAAATCTCCTAACCAAAATCGAGCAGCGCTACCGGCGGTGACAGGCGGCGGCGCGTCTGACTACGGCGGCGCTGGCGTTCTACATCGTCCGCGAGAGGGAGAGGAACATTACCAGGTTCGCCGGAGGCTGCTGAAGCTCGTCGTGGTACTGGCTTGCGGAGGGGCGCTCGGAGATGGGCTCTAGATCTCGTCGGAGTTGCGTTTGGCGTCGGGTGGGTGTTGTCGGAGTCGTTGCCGAAGTTCTTCGTCGCCTGAGCACGAACCAATGGGTTTAGAAGATGCGCAGGACAACAGCGAACACGCTCGGGTGAATAAGAAAGCAAGGGGCGCTCGAAACTTACTGAGATTGCTCGCCGGAGTTGGGGTGGTCGTCGGGTGCCTACGGCGTCAAGTGAACACGTCGACCTAGGGCAATACAGGATGCTCTGTTGTGGTTAGAAGGTGCGCGGGAGGTTTACTAAGCGTCTCGAACAAACCAGAGGGAAAGGGGCGCTCGAGGCTCACCTGAATCGGTCGCCGGAGTTGCTCTGTCTGCGGTGGTTTTGAGCGAGTCGGGGGCAGCCTGGGGGCATGAGTGTGCGATTGACTGGGGGAAAATGATCGTGGGGAGGTGGGGATCTTATAGCCGGTGCCTCGACAGGAAACGCCTGCGTTTAATTGCCCAATTAAGCCGCGCCATCACCGGCAGTCACTGCAGCTGCGACGTGGTCGCGGGCGGGGTTTGAGGAAGACGATGACAGCGTGTACAGGGCCCGCTAGTCAGCGATGTGCGCGAGGTGAGTGTGGGGTCTGGATGTCAGCGACTCAGTGTGTGCGCTCGCGCGTGAGAGGAGAAAAAGTAATCCCCGGGTGGGCTTGCTGGGCTCGGTTCGTTGCTGGGCCAGATTCTGGCCACGCGGCCCTTTTCCATTGAGAAGTCCTTTTCTTTTTCTAAATTCATTTTCTGGTATGAATTTGATATGAATTCAAATCCTTTTGAATCCAAACTGTTTTGGGAAATTTTGCAGGGTTTTGTGGGTTAAAAAACAGTCATTTTAACTAAGTGGTTACTTTGCAAGGTTTGGTCAAGCTTGGGTTTCAAAATAAACAGAGATTTTGCTATAGTTTGCAAATATTTGAAAAAGATTTTAAAACTATTTCTAAATTTGGAATCTTGGGTTAAAAGCTTCACCTAATCTTTTCATCAATGGAGGTAAGCAAACAAGTACCTATCATTTAAATTTCAAAGGGTGATGGCCATTTGAGATAAATTGCCCACATGAAATCATAGTTCAAACTTCTGCCTCTAAATGATTTTTGAGAAAACCCTAAATGGATGAATGATGCAAAGATGATATGAATGAGTTTTGAAACTATGATTTTTGGGATGTTACAAATCTAACCCCCTTAAGATGAATCTCGCCCTCGAGATTCGGTTTGGCTAGCAAATAGGTGAGGGTGGTCTTTCCGAAGATCATCTTCTCTTTCCCATGTTGCTTCCTCTTCGGAGTGATGGTTCCATTGCACTTTACAGAACTTGATAGTCTTGGTCCTGGTGACTCTTTCTGCTGTCTCTAGAATCTTGACAGGCTTTTCCTCATAAGTGAGATCTCTTTCTAGCTGAACTTCTTCCAAAGGTATGGTATCCTTCAAAGATGACTCTTCCATTTCTGGGTGACATTTCTTAAGCTGACTCACATGAAATACGTTATGGACTGCTGATAGAGATTCTGGCAATTCAACTTCATATGCAACTTCTCCCTTGCGACTTAGAATCTTGAATGGCCCCACATATCTTGGTGCCAACTTTCCTTTGACTCCAAATCTTTTCACTCCACGAAGTGGTGATACCCTGAGATAAGCTCTATCCCCAACTTCGTAGGTGACTTCTCTACGCTTAGAATCCACGTAGCTTTTCTGTCGGGACTGTGCTATCTTCAACCTGTCCTTAACCAATTTGACTTTCTCTTCGGCGTCTTTGATAAGATCCGGTCCAAATAAGCTCCTTTCGCCCACACCATTCCATAACAATGGGGTGGTACACTTCCTTCCGTAGAGTAACTCAAACGGTGCCATTCCAATACTAGATTGATGGCTGTTATTGTAAGAGAACTCCGCGTAAGGCAAACTTTCATCCCAGCTTGCTCCATAGTCTAAAGCACAAGCTCTCAACATGTCCTCAAGAATTTGGTTGGTCCTTTCTGTTTGTCCATCCGTTTGAGGATGAAAAGCAGTGCTAAACTCCAATCTCGTTCCTAAGGATTCATGAAGCTGTCTCCAAAAGTGAGATGTGAACTGGGTTCCTCTATCTGACACAATACTCTTTGGCACACCGTGAAGGCATACAATCCTGCTCATGTAAATTTTAGCTAACTTGGCACTTGTATAGGTTGTCTTCACTGGTATAAAATGAGCCACTTTAGTTAGGCGATCCACTACTACCCATATGGAATCATACCCTGATCTGGTCCTTGGTAATCCGGTAATGAAATCCATACCAATATTTTCCCACTTCCATTCAGGAATAGGCAGTGGTTGAAGCAGACCTGCTGGTTTCTGGTGCTCCGCTTTGACTCTGCTACACACGTCACACAAAGCAATATGTTCGGCGATGTCCCTTTTGAGATTGTTCCACCAAAACCTTTCCTTCATGTCCATGTACATCTTGGTATTTCCCGGGTGAATAGAATATGGAGAGTTGTGACCTTCTTGTAAGATCAGTTTCCGTAACTCCGGGTCTTGTGGAACACATATACGTTTCCCGTGCCACAAAGTACCTTGTTCATCTATATGGAAACTCTTAGCCTTCCCTAGACTAATATTTTCCTTAATCTTTTCAATCTCTTTATCGGTCTTCTGGACTTCTCGGATCTTGTCCAATAGAGTGGGTTGAACATCTAAGGACATGAGATGTCCTTCTGGTACGATCTCCAATCTGAGTTCTTTGAATTGCTTACACAAGTCATCTGGCAATTCCCCTTTGGTAAGGCCATTTACAAATGTCTTACGACTTAGAGCATCCGCTACTACATTTGCTTTACCGGGATGGTATTGCAAACTTAAGTCGTAATCCTTGATAAGTTCTAGCCATCTTCTTTGTCTCATGTTGATTTCCTTCTGGGTGAAGATATACTTCAAGCTCTTATGATCGGTGAACACTTCACATCGCTTACCCAAAAGGTAATGTCTCCATGTTTTGAGTGCATGGACGACAGAGGCTAACTCCAAATCATGAGTAGGATAGTTTACTTCATGAGTTTTGAGTTGTCTTGAAGCATAGGCTACGACTTTACCATCTTGCATAAGTACGGCACCCAAACCTTGATGTGACGCATCACAATATACTTGGAAATCTTTTTCCAAATCTGGCAGACACAGAACTGGTGCTGTCACTAGTCTCTTCTTCAATTCTTGGAAGCTGACTTCACAACCTTCAGTCCAAGCAAATTTCTTGTCCTTCTTTAACAATTCTGTCATTGGCTTAGCAACCTTCGAGAAATTTTCAATGAACCTTCTGTAGTAACCCGCTAAGCCAAGGAAACTACGAACTTCTTTTACATTCTTAGGTGATTCCCAATCTGTCACAACTGAAACTTTAGCAGGATCAACTGCCACACCATCTTTTGTCATCACATGACCAAGAAAACCAACTTCTTCTAACCAGAACTCACACTTGCTGAATTTGGCATATAGTTTATGTTCCCTCAGTTTCTCAAGTATCAAACGTAAGTGTCTTTCATGTTCTTCCTTGCTCTTGGAGTAGACCAAGATGTCATCGATGAAAACGACAACGAACTTGTCAAGGAATTCCATGAACACCTTGTTCATCATATTCATGAAGTATGCTGGAGCGTTGGTTAATCCAAAAGGCATCACAGTATACTCATACAATCCATACCTTGTGGTGAATGCTGTTTTTGGTATGTCTTGCTCTCGTATCTTGAGTTGAAAATAACCTGACCGAAGATCAATCTTCGAGAATACACATGCTCCTTCTAGCTGGTCAAATAAGTCGTTGATTCTTGGCAAAGGATACTTGTTCTTGATGGTAACCTCGTTGAGAGAACGGTAGTCAATACATAGCCTTTGTGTTCTATCCTTCATCTCCACGAACAACACTGGGGCTCCCCAAGATGATGAACTTGGTTGAATAAATCCTTTCTGTAACTGTTCTCCAAGCTGTTTCTTGAGTTCTTTCAATTCATCAACAGACATTTTGTACGGTCTCTTAGCTATTGGTCCTGATCCTGGCACCAAATCTATCAGAAACTCCACATCTCTATCCGGTGGCATTCCTGGTAATTCCTCCGGAAACACATCCGGATATTCACATACTATTGGTACGCTGTCCATGCTAACCCCCTTAAGAGAATTCAGCTTACTTCCTTTGGATTCAAAGTTTGACTTGAATTTTATTCTTTTCCCTTCTGGGGTTGTGAGGGTAACTGAACGGTTGGCACAATCGAATACTCCTTCATACTTAGCCATCCAATCCATTCCCAAAATCACATCCAGTCCTTGGGAATCCAGAATTATTAGGTTTACTGGAAACTTATATTTTCCAAACTCTATGACTAAGTCATGACAACCTGAGTTTACTATCATTTCTCCTCCCGGAGAACTTACTCTTATAGGACACCCAATGGTTTCTACCGGCAGTTCATTTCTTTCAACAAATGCCTTTGATATGAATGAATGAGATGCACCGGTATCAAAGAGTACAAATGCTGAAATTGAATTGAGTCTGAACTTACCAGCCACGGCATCAGGTTCTTCATAGACCTCCTCCACATTGATGTGGTTAACCTGTCCTTTCTGAAAAGGATTCGGCTTGTTAGGTCCTTCCACCTTCTTTTCGGGGCACTCATTTGCATAGTGTCCCATCTTCTTGCATTTGAAGCATTCAACCTGACTGATGTCCTTTTTAGGAGGTTGGCCTCCACTTCCACTACCATTTCCACCATAGTGGCTCTTATGTCCACCCTTGTTGTTCTTGTACTTGTCCTTGTCATGACTGCGGTGATGCTTGTTGTCATGACGGTTGTGCTTGCTGAATTTCCCATGTTTATGGGATCCTGAGTTGCCACTGTCATCATAGTGAGATCATTTGTGAGACGATCCCGAGTTGTGCTTGTCGGAGTGTTTCCTCTTTCTACTCTCGACTTGCTTCATTTTACTTTCCAAAATAGCAGCCTTGTCACACAACGACTGATAAGTTGGAACATATGCCACAGACAACTGTAGGTTCAGCTCATCATTCAAACCCTCCAAGAACTTTTCTTTTCTCTTGGCATCTGTATCAACCTCATCCGGTGCATAGCGCGCCAGATTGTTGAACTCTTCTATGTATTCTGCCACGCTGCGGTGGCGCTGTTTCAGGTTGTGAAACTCCTTCTTTTTCAGACTCATTATCCCTGATGAGATATGAGCCGTGCGAAAACCATCTTCAAAGATAGCCCAAGTCACCTCATCAATAGGAGTGGTGATTTGGAAGTTGTCCCACCATGTGGCGGCTGGTCCTTCCAACAGATGTGCTGCAAACCTGACCTTTTCAGCATCCGTGCAGCCCACGGTCACTAAGTCTTTGTTCACAGAACGTAACCAGTCATTGGCTACCATGGGATCAGTTGTTCCCGAAAACTTTGCTGGCCTCAGACGCAGAAATCTGGTGAGCATATCAAAACCCGGAGGGTTGTTGTTGTTGTTGTTATTGTTGTTGGGGTCGTTGTTGTTGTTGTTGTTATTCTGGTTTTGGATGAATGTTGTCATCATTTGCATAAGCTGGGTTTGCGCATTCATCATTTGTTGCATTTCCGGGGTGATGTTGTTGGGGTTGGGGTTTGCGCGACGGGGAGGCATCTGTGGTTTGTTCAAATAGATAAGAATGAGATACCCATAGATGTTTCATGCACAATACAACATAAGCAAACACATAACAAGCAACATAAGAATAGAAGTTCAACAACCACATAACAAGCTCATGAGGTAAACACACAAGTGGCAAGCCATCCACATGTCGGATGGTCCAATAATAAGTTCACAATAACAAGTATGAATATGAAAGGTAACCGAGTAGTCAAGTCTACTCATCAGCATCAATCTCCTCCTCGACGAAGGTAAGACCTGCGTTCTCCATCGCTGTCTTGTTCTCCTCAATCGTAGTGGTCAAGGAATCGACCTTGGCCTTGAGAGCCCTCTTCTGGGAGCGAAGCCTCTCAATGACCATCTGCTGCTGCTCAAGCTCGAAGTCCTTGGACTTCAGTTCCTCGGTCATGTCCCGGATTTTCTTGTTCCTGTCCTGGACGCGTTTCTCCTGACTCTTGAACTTGCGATCCTGAGCCTCAAACTTCGTCTCCATTTCCTTGATCATCTCATCCTGCTGTGCGAAAAGCTTGTCCTTCTCGCGTAGCTGCACCTGAAGCTCGTCATTGCCTAGCATGACGTTCATCCTGTCCGTATCTACGTGTCTGAGAAGAGTCTCTAAGTCCTGAAGATAGAGGCGTATCGGCTCCGCAGTGCTCCTCGAGTCGTCCTCAAAGTCGATGGAATCTCCATCAACATCACGCCTTCCGAAGGCGTGGAAGTGAGTGCCCCTAACCTGTCGGGAGTGACGGCCTAACAGTCGTCCTATCAGGTCCTGCATGACTACCTCCATGCCTCTCTCCCTGTCGTCGTGCATCAACTTGAAGACGATGGCCTCCGTAGTAGGCTCAGTCTAGCGTCCAGGCTGGTTCACCTTGAAGCCCCAGAGGTCCTTCCTCTCGAACTTGGTGAGTGGGTACACCGTGATGGTAGGAAGAGGGAGATCGAGCAGAGTGGTAAGCTCAACGATACGGGGTCCGAAACGAGTAACCTGGAACTCCTCAACAGTGCTGACGGCAATAGGCATCTATTTATAAAATTGAAAAGTTAGAACAACACTATTTAAGATGAACACAAAAACAACCATCTCATACATAACCATGGAACACAAATACCACATATGTCATGCATACACAATCCATTACATCAAACAAGTCCAACTTTATTTAAGGCATCATTTTGGAAATTAAGGTGATAAGTGGTGGTCCAACTAACGAAGTGTCCTTACAATCCAATCTCACGGGATCTATTATTAAACACAATGTTCCTAGAGGCAATCCACCAGTCTTGCTCTCTTGACTCTATCACTAGGTCTATAACATCTCCCCTTATCTCTTGGTTGGTGTCTTCCAACTCTTGAGTAAGCTCCTTCTCTTTCTCTAAGTCCTTTTGGAGGTTGAGCATTCTGCACTTGACTCTAGCACTTAGTTCTTTGATAGTCCTCCAAGCTGCATCCCTGGCTGACTCAAAGACTGTGGTGTGCATTGTAGTGTTGGTGTACATGCAGAATCCCCTTTCTTTGTGGTTGTCTTCCTTGTTTTTGTACAAGTGAAGTTGCACCCACCAATACTCCACTCCTTTATCCATCACTAGAAAGCCCTTGTACACAGCTTCACCATGTGCATCCATTGCCTCCATGAGATCCTTGAGAATATTGGGAAACTCAGTTTCACACTCCAAGGTCATGGTCATGAGTGGTCCCTTCTTCACGGCTTCGTTGATGGAGTTCATCTACAAAGGAAGTTGAAAGAGATTAGAAAAGTTTTACGAGAAGAATAGACAAGTGTAGAAATAGTTGAAAAACTTTTTCCTTAGTGGTTTCCAATCCTAGGGTCATAATCCTACAGGCAACACAGTGCTCTGATACCATCTGTTAGACCCCTCCTATATAAAGGAAAGGATCCCTGTGATTGCAATGCTAGTCCCTAGATCAATGCTAGCATCCACAGTTTAAGATGAAGTACACAGATACAAAGGTCGTTTATTACATTCATTCCAGAGATAAAATATAGTCTTTACAACTCATGGCCATAGGCCTAATACAAGAGTTTTAAGGAATAAGTAAATAAACATAAGTCTTCATCTTCATGTGCCACAGGCAAGCATGTTGAGTGTAGACTCATGACTCCTATTCATCATCGGAGTAACCTGCAACATCACAAGTTACAGCCACAGAGGGTCAATACTTTGGAATAGTATTGGCAAGTGATACCTTATTATAATTTTTAAATGGACTATATTACTATATGCATTTTGGCTAAGTGTAGCTTGGCTTGCTTTGCTTGAAAATAGGTTTTTCCTATTAGTTGAAATCACCAAGTTTTTCTTTGTCAAAAACATTCCCAAGGATCCACCAATAGACATTGGGGTCCTTCACCCTTGTTCACCCACCAATTTTTTTTATTTAGAAGTTGGAGTGATGAGATTCTTGTAGCTTCCATGTCTTGATGCTCAAAGTGTCCATTTCCTTGGACAAGGCTAAGTACTTAGGTTTTCCATCTGCAGAGGTTGTGCACTTTCCCCACCAGACTTGGTTTCCCAAGACAGGACCTTTCAGAAGCTTTTCCTTAGTCAAATGGACGCGTTCCATCCTATCATCCCATCTACCACCAACTGTCCAAGTGACTAAGTTCTAGCAACCTATATGATCATGGCAGAGCCCATATTGCCAAGTGGTTGCACTGTAAGCTTTCTCAACACTTGGCCTCCAAATCCCTTTGTGCCTGGGTGGCATTCCACAAGTGAGATACACAACCCAAGTCCATGGCCTTGTGTAACCACTCAACATAACCCAATCTTTCCATTCCACCCAGGAGGATCATTTGACTTAGTTGTTTTATTAAGAAAATATAAGTCTCTTTGACTTAGAATATTTTTATCATAAACTAAATAGATGTTCACCACCCTTGTTTACTATAAGCTAGGCTAAGCAAAGTATGGTATCTTATCTTAGGAAAATTTCCCTAGCAATTCTACTATTTCACTCTACTTAGGATTTCCCATCTTAGCACTAAGCAAAATATCATGCATTTACTTTAGCAAAATATCTAATGCAAGTACAAAACTTAGGATAGGAAATTCATGAAAATATCACTTGCCTTGGTAGTGGGGAGAGTAGCACTCTTCACAATCACAATCACTAGCAAAATCTACACAAGAAACAATAGCATACAATTACACACAAATATATACAACCAAAAATATTATGAATGCATGTATGCAAGAATTTACTAAGTGGTGATTTTTGAAAATTCTACCAAGCATACTCATGAGTACAGAAACTTAACATGTCATAAGTTTGCCAACTAAACTTATTTGGCCCCATTTTAATTTACCAAATTAAATCTATACCTAAAATAGCTTAAAACTTGTTCCACAAATAAAATCATTTTAACTGTTACTATATGCTAAACAAATTGGATATTCAGAAAGGCCTTGTTTCACTGAATCCAACGGTATAAAATTTGCAAAAATCCAACGTGGCATTCAAAAGTTATAAGCATTTGAAGTTTGAATCTAAATCTGGTTTTTAAATCTGTTTTTAGATCTAACCTAGCCACGCGTCATGTTTTTATTCGCCCGTACCGCTTCGCACCGGATCATCCTTCTGTGCCGTTGGATCTAACTAACGCTGCACGGCTCAGATCTGTCCATACCCCTTCGTTAAGTGAAGTGTTTCTACGCGTAGGATTCAGATCTAACGGCTAAAAATCTCCTAACCAAAATCGAGCGGCGCTACCGGCGGTGACAGGCGGCGGCGCGTCTGACTACGGCGGCGCTGGCGTTCTACATCGTCCGCGAGAGGGAGAGGAACATTACCAGGTTCGCCGGAGGCTGCTGAAGCTCGTCGTGGTACTGGCTTGCGGAGGGGCGCTCGAAGATGGGCTCTAGATCTCGTCGGAGTTGCGTTTGGCGTCGGGTGGGTGTTGTCGGAGTCGTTGCCGAAGTTCTTCGTCGCCTGAGCACGAACCAATGGGTTTAGAAGATGCGCAGGACAACAGCGAACACGCTCGGGTGAATAAGAAAGCAAGGGGCGCTCGAAACTTACTGAGATTGCTCGCCGGAGTTGGGGTGGTCGTCGGGTGCCTACGGCGTCAAGTGAACACGTCGACCTGGGGCAATACAGGATGCTCTGTTGTGGTTAGAAGGTGCGCGGGAGGTTTACTAAGCGTCTCGAACAAACCAGAGGGAAAGGGGCGCTCGAGGCTCACCTGAATCGGTCGCCGGAGTTGCTCTGTCTGCGGTGGTTTTGAGCGAGTCGGGGGCAGCCTGGGGGCGTGAGTGTGCGATTGACTGGGGGAAAATGATCGTGGGGAGGTGGGGATCTTATAGCCGGTGCCTCGACAGGAAACGCCTGCGTTTAATTGCCCAATTAAGCCACGCCATCACCGGCAGTCACTGCAGCTGCAACGTGGTCGCGGGCGGGGTTTGAGGAAGACGATGACAGCGTGTACAGGGCCCGCTAGTCAGCGATGTGCGCGAGGTGAGTGTGGGGTCTGGCTGTCAGCGACTCAGTGTGTGCGCTCGCGCGTGAGAGGAGAAAAAGTAATCCCCGGGTGGGCTTGTTGGGCTCGGTTCGTTGCTGGGCCAGATTCTGGCCGCGCGGCCCTTTTCCATTGAGAAGTCCTTTTCTTTTTCTAAAGTCATTTTCTGGTATGAATTTGATATGAATTCAAATCCTTTTGAATCCAAACTGTTTTGGGAAATTTTGCAGGGTTTTGTGGGTTCAAAAACAGTCATTTTAACTAAGTGGTTACTTTGCAAGGTTTGGTCAAGCTTGGGTTTCAAAATAAACAGAGATTTTGCTATAGTTTGCAAATATTTGAAAAAGATTTTAAAACTATTTATAAATTTGGAATCTTGGGTTAAAAGCTTCACCTAATCTTTTCATCAATGGAGGTAAGCAAACAAGTACCTATCATTTAAATTTCAAAGGGTGATGGCCATTTGAGATAAATTTCCCACATGAAATCATAGTTCAAACTTCTGCCTCTAAATGATTTTTGAGAAAACCCTAAATGGATGAATGATGCAAAGATGATATGAATGAGTTTTGAATCTATGATTTTTGGGATGTTACAAGTAAAGTCCTATTTCGGAGTTGGAGAATGGTTCCGGTGTTTTCATTGGGAATGTTCTAGAAGGTTCCGGAATGTCCGGCACTCCGAAGGGGAAGGGTACATGAATGTGTCATACCAAGTTGGAATGATCGCATCATGTACTAGGTGTCATCGCTGAACAAAATAAAGGGTTTAATCAAATCCTAGTTTGAAAAGTCAAACGCCAATTTGAAAAGTCAAACGGCTATTTTGGGAGGTGGAGGGGAAGGTGGAAACCGAGTTGGGGAGGAGTTCCTCCCCTCCACTGCTGGCCCCCTTGGGAAACCGAGTTGGGGAGGGACTCCCCTCCCCTGGCGCGGCCCCTCCACCTATATAAGGAGGGGCATGGCTGCCCCTCCTAGCACACAACTCCACCACCCCGCAAACCCTAGCCCTAGCCGCCGGCTCCTCGTGTAGCCGCCGCCGCCCTAGGGCAAACCGCCGCCGCCGCCTAGCTAACCCTAGCCGTCGGCCAAGCCTCCTCCTTGGTGTGTCTAAACCCTAGATCGCCGATGAGCTCTCTCATAGTCCACCATACTCGCTCCGGCTTAAGGCGAGGCCCTGCGAGATCTCCCCTCTACTTCCGGTACCACGCCGTTGTGCTGCCAAAATCGCGAGGAGAGTGCTACAACCTCCGCTGCCTGCTGGAACAAGGGAGAGGAAGGTCTTCGTCGAGTACCGAACGTGTGACTGACTACGGGAGCACTGCCGGAACGCAGCGCCGGAAGGATCGTCTACGCGATCTTGAGATCGGGAAGAGTACGACTACATCACCCACAAGAGTACGGCTTGTTTTTTTGTATGCGATAGAAATTTTTTGTTTTCCATGCTACGAAACCCTACACATCTTATTCTTTGTGCGCGGCTAGACCGTGCACTCCCTCTCCGGTTACCACAAGCGTCCATTCGGTCCCCAACTTAAGGCCTACCCATCACATCTTCCGTGACACCACCACGATAGTTGGCGCCCATCTTGGGATAGAAGTAGGTGCTTGCTGGAGTTTTCATCCGGACAGGCAACATCATCGCCAAGACGGGCGAACGCGTCTACTCCGGTCTCATCCAGAGGTTCGGGGCACTCAACTTCGTCAGCGACAACGCGGGCCGCTTCGGGACAAGCCGTTCCCGAGGGGCGGTCGCTTCATTAAGTTCGGCGAGCACCAGGTCTATGTCACGGTGCGTGTAGAGCGCCCGTACCCGGAGCGCGTTATCCTGGAGCCGGATCCACCTGCGGTTCATGCCATGGGAAAACTTCATCAACTCGTCTCCGTCAAGGTAATGATGACAGCTCCAGACCCATCACATCCCCCAGCACCTCCAGTAGCTCCTATAGTGAATGAGAATGCTGATGGAGAGAACCTAGATGGAATGCCAAGGGCAACAAGAACTGCAAAAGCACCGCTAGAGAAGACATAGAACATAGCTAGGAGTAGGAGAGCCAAAGAGTTGTAGGAAGCAATAGAAAAACTAGCAGAGCCAGTAGCACCAGCAGCTGATCCGGCGCGAGTGCAGACCAAGTTAGAGGAGACTAGGAAAAAGGTTCTGGAGAATGCAAAGGAGTTAGCGCAGATGAAACATGATATGGATATCACGATTCAAGAGTATAAGTCAGCAAATCGAGTCAAGGATGCTGTCAACACCCGGATTTTTAATCCCAGATGCCTGTTATGCCATACATCTCAATCCCAGGATTACCATTTTTGCGAGACATAACAGAATTGGATACCACAATACATCATCCATTACAAACCATACATAAGGTCTTACACAAATAAGGATCTCATGATCCAGTTCTTAATAAAACTCAAGCAGCGGAATAATGTAATAATAACGGTAGCGTAGGCGAAGCTCCATCTTCGGGGTCACAGGCAATGCTGATGATGGGAGATGATCCTAGTTGTCGTAACCTTCCTGGGTTCCATCATCCTGGTACTCCTCTTCATATTCTGGCCATGGTAATAGACAGGGACAAAGCCATGAGTACTCTTTAAGTACTCGCAAACTAATACTCACAAGGGAAAGGGTTTTTGTAGTGGGACACTAAGCTCTAGGGTTGTTTTGCAAAAAGCCAGATTTACATCTACTAAGTTCAGAAACGAAGAAAGCTATTTGAAGTTTTATAACACCTAAGTGGGAACTTGTATTTCATGTCACAACTCTGTTGTGGTCAAGTCAAAATCTCAACTCATTTCACAAGTCATTTTGAAAACATCTGACGGGGGAACAGTATGGCCACTCCAACTGTCCATAACCGTGGACGCGGCTATTCGAATAGTTTGACACTCTGCAGAGATTGTACACTTTCACCATAACATTCGATGCATCCGTCAGGAACAAATCCTGAATTCACCATACTCAGTATGCGGGTAATCAATCCTAACCTTTCAATTACACGCCCTAGTATAAGGACCTCTCCTGTGAGTTTGGCCTCCCAACCATGACCAACTGTCATCTTGGGTACTGCACAGGTGGACAATCTTCACAAGGTAGCCTCAGCTCAGACCTTGGCCGCGAGGGAACCAATACTAAGGTATATAAGTTTCCAGTCAAGCCCTACCCAATTCTCGGGTATTGTGGTTGTACGGTAAAATTGGAATGGTATCGCATCCAGACAACCATCAGTTTTATAAAGGGCTAAGGCTCATGCCTCAACATTTTCATCACCAAAATCATCTAGTGTTCGGAAACACATGTCCAAAACATTTCAATAGGATGATCCATCATTCCAAGGTTTTCATAACCATTTTCCACCAAGTATTCCCATCTAAGTTGATCAAGTTTTATGCTTAGCACTAGCATCTACAAGTGGGGGTAAGTACTAATGAGGGGTGGTAAACTAGTGGAGTTTTACTAAGTTCAATCTCATGCTTAGGATGACATAAAGATTATCTAGATTAGGCCAAGTTTTATGCTCTTTATGAAACCTTCAATTATCTTTCTAGAATCTACAAATTCACTTAAGTAAGCTCTGAGTAATAGCTTTGATAAAGAAATAAAGTATAAAGCTTGTAAGTAAAACTAGGATTGGTTTATCAAGTGGTTATGATCATATATTCTTAAGGCATATAGTTGGCATGGCAACAAGGAAGTATTTGCTTGCATAGGCATAGTATCTTGCAAGTGTTAGCTTGCACAATTATCAGTATAAGCTTGCTCATTCAACTAGTAGTATTAGGCTTGCCTTGTGCAGAGCAGTGGTTGAAGTTCTCCTCGGCTTCTTCTTCATAGTATCCTCCTTCCTCCTCGTATCCTTGGTCGGTACTAGCGTCTATGAATAAATACGAGGTATACAATCACCAAACAATACTTAACTACTCTCAATCATCACACAAAAGGGTCCTATAGATGATCTAGCATCATCACTAACATTACAAGATTAAAGTTTGGTTTATTTATTTTATTTTTAGAAAAGTAATTTCTACTCATTGAAAAACTACATAAGATTTAATATTCTCCAAACCAAACATGGGATCATGTTGACACATGTCATCACCACACATTTCAGTACATGGGAATGTGATTTAAAGTGGTGTCACAATTTAATAAGATTTAACCTTTTTATTTTAAATAAAATAAGTGACTAGAAATGCCTATGTGGCATTCTTTTATTAATTAAACATTATTTATGTAAGTAAACCCATATGTTTTTATATATTCTGAAAGGTATGATCAAATGTGATTTTTGAGAGTTGGAATCAACTCAAAAGCTATTATGGTTTAAATTTGAAAAATGTTTGAATGCAGAAAAGCTTCTGCCTTGTTATTTTTACCAAGGTTGATCTATAGATTCAAATCATTTGAATACAACGGGATTGGATTAAGCATTTCAAAACCTTTCTAACAAAATTGGTTTCATTCAATTTGTTTCACTGAATCGAGCTAGGTTGATTTTTGAAACTAGGTACAGAACTGTGTTTGAATTAAAATGGAAAAAGTTAAATTCAAATGACTGGGCTGCGCGGGAAACGATAATGGGCCGGTCCGGTGTCACTCCGCGGCGCGAGGCTCAACTGACAGGGGGGTCCACCAGTCAATGGCTCTTTAAACGTGAAGCGGTACGGGGAAATATCGGCCACACGATCTAAGTCTAGTCGAACGGCTGCTACTCATCGTCCACGTCGGGCGGCCGGCGAGACAGAAACCTAACGCGGCAGGTGGGGGTCGTCGGGGGCTTACCGGGGCTCAGGCGAAGGTCGGCGATGCGGGCGAACGACGAAGTCGACGACGGCGAACCTCCTGGTACCGGCGGCTTCTCCTGGGGTGGATGAAATCGACGGCGCCCTTCTTCTCTAGAGGCGGCCTGCTCCGGCCAAATTCCGGTGATGCGCTGCTCGCCTTGCTACGGGAATTGGGTGGAAGGATCAGTGAGGATAGGGGAGTGAGATGGTGTGAAGAGTTTGAGCGGGGGAGGCCTCTATTTATAGTCTCGACAACGAGACCGAACGGAATGGGCAGACGACGGTGGTGACATGGCTACAGGCTGCTAGAGGTATGGCCGGCGGTGGCGATCGATCGGTGGTCTCCTGGCGATGCTCTATGGCTTTAATGCGCGTGTAGGGGCGGTGGCAAACGGTCTGGAACATGTGATGCTCTGCATGGCAGAGGTGGCGTCTTCGATGGCGAGCGGTGGCTGTGAGGCATGGGGTGGCGACCGGGGATGTCTGGTGGTCTCCTGGGATGGTGGTGATTGCGTATGCACGCGGCAAGGGCAGCGCGCGGTCTGTGGCCGTGTGTCGAGGGTGGCGCTCTGGCGCACGCTCGGCATGGTTGACAGAGGCACGGGCGCGGTGTTCCTGGGTGCTCTGGTCGGTGTCTTCGAGGCAGGGCTGGTTGAGAGGGGGCGGTGAGGCATGGGTGATCTCCCAGACAAGGTTGGCACGCTTAGTTCCTCTCCTAGCTTGCTGTCTACACTGGGGTGGCATGGGTGGCTTCGGCTGTTCACCATTGATGATGACATTGCCAAGCTTACAGTGGTGCTAGATGTTTACAAATGAGCTAGATGATCTACTAAAGCCTAGTTGCAACCAGAGAGGGAACAAGTTAGGCTCAAATCACTGCTCCAAATAGTGTTTGGATTTTATTTGATTTGCATCTGCAAGGTGTTTGATGAAATGGCTGCATGAATTCAAGTTTTGAATTTTGAAAAGATTTTTGGTGGGTGTGATAGGTAGGTGCTGGTGAGTCTGTAGATGCTTGGGTTTTGAAAGTTGAGCTTGTTTGAGTGGTTTTTGAAAAAGTGGGATCTTCCCATATGATATAGATTTAATTTTAAACTGCCATTTAAACTATGCATTTGAATGTTTCTGGATGATCACAAGGTGGGACTTGATACTTTGTTATGAGTACTATCAAGGGGTGCAAAGATCCAAACAAGTTTCTGTCAATTTCTAAAAGTTAGAGACAGCCAAAGTAGGCATGGGAGTTAATTTGGCAAAAGTGACCATTCACTTAATTTGTTTATTTTGATTTATTTGTCTTTGGGAAAAGTTTGGGAAATGTTTAGATGATGTTTATTTCACCTAAGAATCATTTTACAAGAAAAGAAACACATAATCATGTCAATCCAAAAGAATCCAAATTGTAATGCATACACATAGGAATGCTTTTATATTTTTAATTGGAAAAGTTTTTGTTAACCCTAATTTTGGTGATTAGAGTTTGATGATTCTAGTTCAATATTTTTGGGATGTTAAAAACCTTCCCCCCTTAAACAAAATCTCTTCCCGAGATTTGAAAAAGGACGAAAAGATTACCTAGGATTTGAAGATATCGGGAAACTCCGTCCTGATGTGATCTTCGCGCTCCCAGGTAGCTTCCTCTTCTGTGTGGTTGCGCCACTTAATCTTGGGAAACTTGATGAAAGGATCGTATGGGCACCTAGAGGGGGGTGAATAGGTGCTACTTCAAATTTTCTTCTTTTTTCAAATTAAGGTTTGACATTAATTTAAATTCTCTAGATAACGTAACTATGGTGAATTTACCTATATGACAATTATGTAAGGGCTATCACAACACAAAGTAGTAACAAGTAAGTAAGGTGCGGTAAAGGATAGAAGTAACCAAAAAGTGGACGCGGAGACACAAGGATTTGTTTCCTGTAGTTCCTTCCTTTTGAGGGGAAGTACGTCTACGTTTGGAGAGGGGGTGGTTTCAAACCACCAACACCACAAAAGGCCTCCCTTGTTCTCCGATGAATCTCACCCCAACGGGATCGATTCACCTTCCACTATATCGGCAACCTTCAAGGTGGAAGCTGGCACCGTTACAAGTTTGGGGCACACATCCACAACTTAATCGGAGGCTCCCAAATACAAGTAAGCTGTCAAAGCAATCAAAGACAAGCTTGTGAGAACCAAAACAAGAACTAGGGTTTCCAAGAAAACACTAGAGCAAAGGGGCCCTCAATGAAATGAGGGGGAAATGAAGATCTCTTTTGGTAAAGTTGTAGATCGGGGCCTCCTCCTTCGATTCCCCAAATATCAAGGACTTTGGGTGGTGGAAAGAGGAGATCTTGAAGATTGAGTGGCTCCAATGGTGGTCTTGACTTTAATGTGGCTGAGCATCTTGTCCCAAGGTAGGTGGATGGGTATTTATACCCCTCCACGAAATTTGGCCGTTGGAGCTTTTACTGCAGCGGTAGTACCGGAAGTTCAAGCGGTACTACCGGAGAACTCCGGTACTACCGGACCTGGTACCGGACCACCCTCTTTCAAACTTCATCAAGTCCTGCCCACAACGGTACTACTATTGATGCTACCGTAAAGAGGTAGTACCGCAAGTGGCAACCGGTACTACCGGAAGTAGTGGAATCAGCAGCTTTAGACAAAAAAACTCTCTGTCACGCCAGGTAGCAAAATGCGGTACTACCGCATTTTGCTACCTAGGCACACAGAAGCTTTTTTCCAACATACAAAAAGTCTCTGCCCCGAGCGGTACTAAAATGCGGTACTACCGCTTTTTAGTACCGGTGCAGGCAGAAGCTTTTGACAAGTGGTCAAAAAGCTTTTGTCGCGCTAGGTACTAAAATGCGGTACTACCGCTTTTTAGTACCTAGCCCAGCAGAGGCTTTTTGACAGTTAGTCTAAGCCTTCTGTCGCATCCGGTAGCAAAAAGCGGTTTTGGTACCGCGCCAGGCAGACAGTTTTTGAACATTGCAAAACTTTTCAATGCACCTGCGATACACTTGGCAAATAATTAGTCTGATATGTGTGTTGTTATAAAACACCAAAATCACTAGGGATGGGAAATGCTCTTTCAATCTCCCCCTTTTTGGCGTTTGATGACAACACATATTTTGTAGGGAAATCTAGTGATGACAAGATATAGATGGGGCTCCCCCTACATATGTAGAAACAAGCCCCATACACACAAACAAGTTACCTGGGAGTAGAAGTCGCACATAGAGCACATACCTTTGCTAAATAACATGTGATGACCAATATTGATTAGGAATGGGGAAGGTCGTCACATAGGATGGATCCAAATGATAATAGCCATATTACACACAACATGGATCCATACGATAACCACATAGTCTCACCATACATAGCACAAATAGTTAGTTCACACATAGTAAGTCACACATAATAAGAGGCAAGCAAATAAAGTTCACAAGCGAATAAAATCAATGGCAAGAACGATCTTGTAACTTTTCCCTCGCAAATACCGCATACCTAATGTGCAACTTCTCCCCCTTTGGCATCAAGACGCCAAAAAGGGACAAGAGCAACACTAACGTCCCGGAGATCACTCGTCATCATCATCAACCCAGTCTTCCCATGCATCATCATGAGGTGGCGGGGCACAGAAGGACGAGGTGGCATCATCTTCCCAGTTGCTGTGCTTGGAGATCCATTGGTCTTCTGGGGTAATGTTGTTCTCGGAGCCCTTGGAAATGGTCAAGCCTTGAGCCTCCATCATTTCCTTCTAACGAGCACATGACTTCTTGGCATAGACATGGGCCTCGTACATGCGTTTCTGATTGTCTACTTGGAAGCAGAATATCTTCTTGAGTTTAGCCTCAAACCTCTTAGCCCAAGATGGCTGAGCGGACTAGCGACATGAGACCACAAATGCAGCATCCTGCTGCGCATCAGCAGCATCACCAGATTCCTCCACAACCGGGTTCCCATCCTCATCAACAATCTGATCATCCGCATTGCGTGGTTTGAGATGGGTCTTGATCAACAGATTCTTGTGGCGATGAGTGGGAAGACGAAGAGAAGGCAAGTCACGGGCAATCACAGGGCACTTGCGAATAATGAGAGCCATGATGTATGGAGCAAAAGGAGGCACCCTCCTCTGAAAAGTGGCACAGACCATTTCATTCCAAATGACATCCATAGGTAGGACAGAGTCACGGTGGTGATAGGTGGCCATCATAATATCTACCATGAAGGCATGTATCTCATCAACATTCCCAGCACGAGGGACGGTGGTCTCACGAAAGATGCGATGCAAGATGTCATATGTACGGAGGAGCCCTTTGATCTTTCCAGGGATTCCGCGCCACCGGATGTACAGTGGTGCAAGCACATCTTTCTTCATGGGACGATCATTGGCGTGGCACCGAAAGCCAACGGGAGTGTCCTTTCCACGGTCTTCGTACCCGAGGATAGCCCCAAACTCAGCCAACGTTGCTTGCTTGACAACAACCTCGGTCATCCAGGTGAGAGTCCGAGTATCATTCTTGGCAAAGTGAACGGTTGCATAAAACTGAGCAATGGGCATTGGATCATAGTTGCACCGGAACTCCATAATGGGAAGCAAGCCAATGTTGGTGCAAATGTCAAGGGCCTCATCAAAGTAGTTCAGATTCTTCCTCACATGATTCATCTCGATCCATTTTTGATGAACCACAATTTTTTCATCTTCCATGAGAATCTCATGGAACACCCGCTCCTGAAAATCCGTAAAGAAGAGGCTATTTTACCGAGCATGAGAGCGAGCTGTCCCATATGGACTGACCACCCGCAGGGCATGAAATTCTGTCTCAGACAAATCAGACAGCAGCTTTGGCCTAGATGGCCCGGAACTGTGGCTCTTGTGAGGACCGGAGGGAGGAGGAGGTGGAGGAGCTTTACCACGACCAGCACTTTGCTTGACCCCCCCACCCCGACGACCACGAGTTGTTGGCAGTTTCAGACGGGCACTAGGTTGAGGCATGACCTCCTCTTCTGACTCAGTCTCTGATTCTGACTCATAGTCCTCGATCTCATAGTGAGCTTTGGAGCGTTTGCGCGATCCCCGGGAACCCCCTGCACCTGCGAAAGAACGAGGGAGATAACATAGGGGTAAGGGCACAAGAACCTGATACAAACAGAGGATGGAACTTGGGTTGAAAAAAAAAATTGCTGCCAGTACAGGGCGGTAGTACCAGATATGCACTGGCGGTAGTACCAGACAAAGATTCCTGGTACTACCGGCCCGCGACCACAGTGCAGATCTGGACTAGAAATCCATGTACGGGCAATAAATTTGTTGTAAAACACGATTTCCATCGGACAAAGTGGTAGATCTGGTAAATAGCACACGATACAACCTCAAGAATACGAGTTTTAACCAAGAATCAAAGTTACCCTAGATTCAATGGAGAAAACAAGTGAGAAGATGAGGAGGGCGGTAGTACCGGTGTCCATGACGGTGGAGAAGAATGAGGATCCCGCATGGAGGCCGGATCTGGTGTGGATCCGGGAGAAGGAGGGAAAGGCGGGGCTCCTGCGGCGTCCTCTTGCTCCTGCGGTGGCGCTGGTGAGGAGTGGAGACGAGGGATGAATGAGGCACTGAGGGGTGCCTCTCCCCTGTCTCCAATCTTAACCGACACGCACAAGCCGTAGTACCAGTTCCAAGGGCGATAGTACCGGAGATACCAACCGGTAGTACCGCACCTGGGAAATTTCCAGGCAGGACCCTGGAAACAGAACCAGAGGCGGTAGTACCGCTGGAAATGTCCGGTAGTACCGTTTGGCGGTAGTACCGCTTATGAGACCCGGTAGTACGTAACCATCAGGACAGAGATCTAAGATACATAAAATGGAAGGTTCTTGTGCAGAGTAGATGGGTTTTGTTGGGGGATAAGAATGGTATGGGTTTAGAGAGTCACACTGATATGGGCCAATGCACTCAAAAATTACTAAAAACATATGGAGAGCCAAATGTGAGTGTGCGACCAAAGGAACAAAACCAACTAGAGGATGACAAACATGAGTAACAACCAATTCAAAAAGTGACAAACACGAGTAAGCACATCAACCTCTCCATTGAGAGGGGGCGGTGGCCTAGGCCACCATATTTGAGTATACTCGGCTTGGCACCACGAAGATATATCTTGGGTCCATTACCGAAACTCATCATTAAGCTCACATATCACAAAATGATATTAAGAGGAATGATTTTGTTTACTTTGAGCATAATGGGGGGAGGGATGGTCCAATCAATTAGGACCACACTCCCCCTATGTCCATGCCTACACCTAGACCAAATATGGGTCGAATATTAGGTGAGAGTGAAAGATAATCAAGTCAAGCTCCTTGAATCTATGATATTTAGTTCATTCCATAAGTAGCAAAACCTTGCTTCATCAAGTGGCTTCGTGAAGATATCGGCAAGTTGATCTTTGGTTGAAACATAGGATAGATCGATATCACCTCGAGCAACATGATCTCTAATGAAGTGATGACGAATCTCAATATGCTTTGTCCTTGTGTGATCCACCGGGTTGTACGAAATTTTGATGGCACTTTCATTGTCACATAGAAGAGGCACTTTGTCACAATGGACACCGTATTCCTTTAAAGTTTGTCTCATCCATAGCAATTGAGTGCAAGCACTAGCGACAGCAACATACTCGGCTTCGGCGGTGGAGAGAGATATACAATTTTGCTTCTTAGAAGACCAACATACCAAGGACCTACCAAGGAATTGGCAAGCCCCGGATGTTGATTTTCTATCATCCTTGTCCCCCGCCCAATCCGAATCCGTGTATCCACAAAGAGAAAATGTTGAGCTCGAGGATACCAAAGGCCATAAAATGGGGTATGAACTAAATATGGAAAGATTATCTTGACCGCCATTAAATGGCTTTCCTTAGGAGCCGCTTGATATCTTTCACACACACCTACACTCAACACAATATCGGGTCTAGATGCACAAAGGTAAAGAAAAGAACCAATCATAGACCGGTATACCTTTTGATCCACATCTTTACCATTTGGATTTTGTTCTAGATGAGTCTTTGTAGCCATGGGAGTAGGAGCTCCATTCAAATCTTGTATTTTGAATCTCTTGAGCATATCTTGAGTATACTTGGCTCGATTGAAGAATGTCCCTCCTCTAACTTGCTTGATCTCATAGCCAAGAAATACTCTCAACTCTCCCATCAAAGACACCCGGAACCTACTAGTCATAAGATTTGAGAATTCATCATTAAAAGATTTTTTAGATGAGCCAAAGATAATATCATCAACATATATTTGGCATACAAAAAGCTCCCCATTGACCCTCTTAGTAAAAAGAGTGGGATCTATTCCCCAACCTCAAAGACACGGTCAAACAATAACTCTCTAAGGTGCTCATACCATGTGCGTGGGGCTTGCTTGAGCCCATAGAGCGCCTTATCAAGTTTGTAGACATGGTTTGGGAAGTTGGGGTCCTCAAATCCCGGGGGTTGCTTAACATATACCAATTCATTTAATGGACCATAAAGAAATGCACTTTCTACATCAATTTGTTGCAACGTAAAGTTATGATGTGCCGCATAAGCAAGAAGGATACGGATGGACTAAAGGCGAGCCACGGGCGCATAAGTCTCTCCATAATCAATGCCTTCAATTTGAGAATACCCTTGTGCAACCAATCTAGCCTTGTTCCTTACTATAATTCCATGCTCATCTTGCTTGTTCTTGAATATCCACTTTGTTCCAATAACATTGCGGCAATCCTTTGGCTTCTCAACTAACTTCCATACTTTGTTTCTCTCAAAGTTGTTTAGCTCTTTATGCATAGCCTCTAACCATTCCGAATCTTCAAGATCTTCCCACACTTTCTTCGGTTCAATCATGGAGATGTGAGCTTGGTGTTCACTAAACCTCTTCAATTGTGCTCTTGTGGAAATACCTTTCCTTAGATCACCAACTACATTTTGTAGAGTGTGATCTCTTATTTCCAACATTCTTTCCTTTCTAGCTTCGCGACGAGCGTGGATCTCCGTGTTGTTTCTTGGGGGACCCTCTTCATCATTCTGATCCTCGTCTTGACCATAATCTTGACCTTGATCATTATTGGAGTCATCCTCTACATTGGGAGGCAAAGTTTGACCTTGGTCTTGATCAAGTGCACTTCTAGCGTCAATTTGATCTTGTCTCAAAGTAGCTTGTACGGATCTTCCTTGACAAATTGACGTGGCACCACTTGACAATCCGTCGAATGGACCAAGACCCCCTTGACTGGAGTTGACACTTTCATCACCATGTTGAGGGTCCACATATTGTCTTTGGCTTGAGTCAATGTCCTCTTCGGTGGATGGAGCATGTTGAGGTTGTGAAGATGAGGGCTCCACTTGAGTGGAGCATAGTTCTTCTCGATCCGCCATAAGGGGTTCCTCAACAGGGCGAATATATCACACACCCATTCTTTCTATGGCATCCTGAGGCATTTCATCATCTGCATCACAAGCATCAACACGCCCCCCTTCGGGACCATCATATTCTTCGAAGGTCACACTACAAGATTCTATGACGGCTCCGGAGAGCTTATCATAGATACTATAAGTGTGGGATTCGAGACCATAGCCGGCAAAAATACCCTCTAATGCTTTAGACTCGAATTTAGACAAACGAACACCTTTTATGAGATAGAAACACTTACAACCGAACACCCGGAAGTAATATATGTTGGGCTTGTTACCGGTAAGTATTTCATATGGAGTCTTGTTGATTTCTTTGCGGAGGTAGAGCCGGTTTGAAGCATGGCAAGCGGTGGAGATGGCTTCGGCCCAAGAGTTGTATGGAGATTTAAACTCTGCCAACATGGTCCTAGCCATCTCAATAAGAGTCCGGTTCTTCCTTTCGGCCACACCATTTTGTTGAGGGGTATAAGCAGCGGAATATTGATGTTTAATCCCCTCATCACTAAGGAAATCATTGAAGGTGTAGTTCTTGAACTCGGTGCCGTTGTCACTTCTTATGATCAACACGGGAACATTTTATTACCTTTGAACCAAGTTGATGAAGTCGATAAAAGTCTTTTGAGTCTCACTCTTAAACTTTAAGAAATAAACCCAAGAGTATCTTGAAAAGTCATCAACAATCACCAAGCAATATTTCTTCCCACCAAGACTTGCATGAGATGGAGGACCAAAGAGGTCCACATGAAGGAGCTCCAAGATCTTGGTGGACATGATGCGGTTCTTAGTCTTATGAGGAGCATCATGCATCTTCCCTAGAACACATGCCCTGCAAACACGATCTTTGGCAAAGGAAACATTTTCTTTTAGTCCAACAATATGGCCCTCCTTGTGGAGACTTTGCAAAGTTCTCATATTGACATGGGCCAGTCGGCGATGCCATAACCAACCCACATCGGCCTTTCCGAATAAGAACATCGCACTTGTAGTGGCTTTCCCCGAAAAGTCCACCACATACAAGTCATGTTCGACATACCCAACGAAAGCGACATTGAGAGACTTGCTCCACATGAGGACCACAAGATCATTATGTATAAAGACATAAAAACCCATCTTTCCAAGAGCACAGACTGAAAGTAAATTGTACCCAAGGGTCTCAATAAGCATGACGTTCACGAGTGTAATGTCGTGAGCAACCACAACTTTGAAAAAACCCATTACCTTAGACTTTGACTTGTAGGCATATGTCACGATGATTAGATCATCATTTGGCTTTAAGACCTTGACAATAGACGAGCTTTCGGTCATATGACTTGTGCAACCACTATCAAGCACCCACTTTGACCCTCCGGAAGCATAAGTCTACAAAAGATCAAGCTAATTTTTAGGTACCCATTTTTCAATGGTCCTCTTTTGTTAGCAATAAGGGTCTTGGGAACCCAAATAGACCAAGCAATATAACCATCATAAGGACCAACATATTGTGCATACACATCACCATAATAATCACGCATTAGAACATAGTGAGGGTTAGCACTTCCCGAAAAATTATCATGAGACATAGTTTTACCACTTGTGGTCTTACTCTCCACAATTGTCTTGTTGGTCTCTTGTGCGGGCTTGTCCTTCTTCTTCTTATTATTCTTCTTCTTGGTTTTGGAAACAAAACTGTTGGAATTATGCCCTAGAGGCAATAATAAAGATGTTATTATTATAATTCTTGTTCATGATAAAGTTTATATTCCATGCTAGAATTGTATTAAGCGGAAACTTTAATACTTGTGTGGTTTGTGAACAACACCGTGTCCCTAGTATGCCTCTATGGACTAGCTCATTGATTAATGATGGTTAAGGTTTCCTAACCATAGATATGAGTTGTCGATTAATAATGAGATCATATCATTGGGAGAATGATATGATGGACAGACCCAAACTAAGCGGAGCAATTAGATAGTGTCATCGTGTTCATCTTTGTGAAGCTTTTCTTATGTCAAATATTGTATTCCTTAGACCATGAGATAATACAACTCCCTGGTATCGGAAGAAAGCTTTGAGGTCATCAAACGTCATCCTATGAGAGGGTGATCATAAAGGTGACTCTCAGGTGATCGGAAAGTTCCTGTTGGGTTGTATGTATCGAGATGGGATTTGTCCCTCCCAAGTAGGAGAGATATACTTCAGGCCCACTCGGTAATCGATATCAACACCTCTTGCAAGCATGTGGTTAAGGAGTTAATCACAAAGTGATATCGGATTACGAAACGAGTAAAGTACTTGGTGTGAACGAGATTGAACTAGGTATGACGGTACCGACAATCAAATCTCGGGCAAGTAAAATATCGCGAGACGAAGGGAATATATATATGGGATTGATTGAATCCTGGCATCGTGGTTCATCCGATATGATCATCGATGAATGTGTGGGAGTCAATATGGGTTTCCAGACCCCGCTGTTGATTATTGATAGAAGATCATGTCTGCATATTCTCGAACCCGAAGGGTCACACACTTAACGTGTCTCGACGCTAGGATAGATTGGATAATTGTTTTATGAGTTTTTTTTTTTCGGAGTCTCGGATGGGATCCGGGACATCACGAGAGGTTCCGGAATGGTCCGGAGAATAAGATTCATATAAGGCAATGCAGTTTTTGGAGTTCGAAATTGTTTCGGGTTAATCGGTATTGTACCGGAAGCTTCTAGAACCTTCCAGAGGGGGACCAACGTGGCCCCACCTGCCAGGAGGGGGCATGGGCCTATGAGGGAGTGCCCTGGCCGCTTTGGGCCAGGAGCACAAGGCCCCATAGGGCCCATCCGGCCAAACCTAGGGGAAACCCTAGGGGAGCTTCTAGAAGGGGGGAGGGAACTTGCCCCCCACTCCTCCCTCCTTTGCCGCCGGCCTAGGGCTTGGGGGAGGGGTGTTGGAGATATGCCCTAGAGGCAATAATAAATATAGTTATTATTATATCTTTGTGTTTATGATAAATGTTTACATTCATGCTATAATGGTATTAACAAGGAAACATTAATACTTGTGTGATTTGTAGACCAAAATAAGAGTCCCTAGTAAAGCCTCTATATAATACTAGCTTGTTGGTTAATAGATGATTGTGGTTTACCTATCATGAACATTGAGATGTTATTAACAACAAGATAATATCGTTAGGAGAATGATATGGTGGACATACTCCTATAGATAAGCATAGCATAAAGATCAAGTCACTTTAATAGTTCAATTGCTATATGCTTTCTGATACATAGTAATCTATATCCTTCGACCATGAGATCATGCATATCACCTTTCGACCATGGATGCTTTGATGACATGGATGCTTTGATGACATCAAACACCACACCGTCACTGGGTGGCTATAAAGGTGGCATTGAGTGTTCGGAAAGTATTGGTTGAAACACATGGATCAAGAGTGGGATTTGTCCATCCATATGACGGATAGATATACTCTGGGCCCTCTCGGTGAAATGTCATCCAATTAGCTTGCAAGCATGTGACTGGATCACAAGGGATCACATATCACGGGAACGAGAAAAGAGTACTTATCAATAACGAGGTTGAACTAGGTATGCAGAGATACCGACGATCATAACCTCGGATAAGTAAACTATCATGAGACAAAGGGAAATTGATATCGTATGTAAGTGGTTCATTCGATCGCAAAGTAAGTAGAAATATGTGGGAGCCATATGAATTTCCAGATTCCTCTATTGGTTATTGTTCGGAGAAGTGTCTCGATCATGTCCGCATAATTCACGAACCGTAGGGAGACACACTTAAGGATTCGACGTTGTTTGAGTAGTTATGGAATGATGAGAAAGAGTCCGAATGTTGTTCGGAGTCTCGAATGGGATTCGGGATATCACGAGGAGATCCGGAATGATCCGGAGAATAAGATTCATATAAGGAAAGTCCCGTTTCGGAGTTGGAGAATGGTTCCGGTGTTTTCATCGGGAATGTTCTAGAAGGTTCCAGAATGTCCGGCACTCCGGAGGGGAAGGGTACATGAATGTGTTATATCAAGTTGGTATGATTGCATCATGTACTAAGTGTCATCGCTGACAAAATAGAGGATTATATCAAATCCTTGTTTGAAAAGTCAAACGGCTATTTTTGGGAAGTGGAAAAGGAGGAGGAAACCGAGTTGGGGAGGAGTCCCTCCTCCCCACCGCCGGCGCACCACCAAGCCGAGTTGGGGAGGGACTCCCCTCCCCTTGGTCGGCCCCCTCTACCTATAAAAGGAGGGGCAGGGCTCCCCTCCTAGACACACAAGTTCCTACCTCTAAACCCTAGTACCAAGCCGCCGCCGCCTCCATAGCCGCCGCCGGCCCTAGGGCACTCGCCGCCGCCTAGGTGAAAACCTAGCCGCTGGCCTAGCCCCCTCCTCGGTGTGTCTAAACCCTAGATCATCGAGGGACTCTCTCATACTCCACCATACTCGCTCCGGCTTAAGGCGAAGCCCTGCGAGATCTCCCCTCTACTTCCGATACCACGCCGTTGTGCTGCCGGAATCGCGAGGAGAGTGCTACAACCTCCGCTGCCTGCTGGAAAAAGGGAGAGGAAGGTCTTCGTCGAGTACCGAACGTGTGACCGACTGCGGGAGAGCTGCCGGAACGCAGCGCCGGAAGGATCGTCTACGCGATATTGAGATCGGGAAGAGTACGACTACATCACCCACGAGAATCCGCTCTCGTTAAACACTTTGGAATCTTCGAGGGTGAGTTATTCCATCGACTCGTTGCTACAATCTAGTAGATAGATCTTGGCTTGTTTTTTTGTATGCGATGGAAATTTTTTGTTTTCCATGCTACGAATCCCTATAGCGGTATCAGAGCCGTGTCTATATGTAGATCTGTTGCACGAGTAGAACACAATGGTCATTGTGGGCGTTGATGCTTTTATTGTCGATTGCTTCTTGTGTACTTTGCATCTTGCGGGATGTTGGGATGAAGCGGCCCGGGCTAACCTTACATGACATCGTTCATGAGACTTGCTCCACGCTTGACATGCAACTTGTATTGCATAAGTGGCTTTGTGGGTGCTTGTTTCTCCTAGCATAGTTAAGATCCAATTTACAACGGGTGATTAACAATACTAGTATCAATGTTGTGGTTCATGTTCGTAAGTTAGAACGACACTTATTGAAAGCCCCAAACCACATAAAATATGCAAAGAAAGTAGAGGCGTCTAACTTTGTTTTGCAGGGGTGTGCAGTGATGTGATATGGCCATGATTGTGATTATATTTGATTTATGCAATGTTCCTTATTGTAAGTTGGCAACCGGCAGGAGCCATATGGTTGTCTTTAATTTATGTTAAGACCCGCGTGTCTATTCAAAGTAGTTGTAATAGTTGAAGCCGGTGGACGACAACCATGGAGAAGCGTCATTGACCTTGATGCAATGCCGGTGATGATGGAGATCATGTTCGTGCTAGAAGATGGAGATCGGAAGCACAAAGAAGAAAGGCCATATCATATCACATATTATGAATTGCATGTGATGTTAATCCTTTATGCATCTTGTATTGCTTAGTAGACGACGGTAGCATTATAAGATGATCCCTCATGCACATGAATTTCAAGTCATAAAGTGTTCACCCTTAGTTAGCACCGTTGCTAAAGCTGGTTGTTTCGAAGCACCACATGATGATCGGGTGTGTTAGATTCCGCAAGTGTATACAACGTGAGCAAGCCAGATTTGCTCATGTGAAAACTAAGGTTTGATCTTGACGAGCCTAGCATGTACAGACATGGCCTCGAAACACGGATCACCGAAAGGTAAAGCATGAATCATATAGTAGATATGATGAACATGTCGATTGTTCGCCATTGAAACTATGTCAGCTCTCGTGATGATCGGTGTTGATGTGGTGGATTTGGTTCGTGTGATCACTAAAACAATGTGAGGGGTATTGTTTTGAGTGGGAGTTCACTTAGATTAATTTTATTATTAATTTGAACTCAATTTGTCATAAACTTAGTCTAAACTATTGCAAATATGTTGTAGATCAATGGCAGCCCCTACCATCAATTTTAATGCGTTCCTAGAGAAAGAAAAGTTGAAAAACAATGGAAGCAACTTCGCGGATTGGTTCCGCAATTTGAGGATTGTCCTCACAGCTGGTAATTTGACCTATGTGCTGGATGCACCGCTGGGTGACCCACCTGCAACTGATGCTGCCGATGAAATAAAGAATGTTTACCTCACTCGGAAGACTCAGTACTCCACAGTTCAGTGTGCTATCTTGTATGGTTTAGAATCAGAGCTTCAGAAAAGGTTTGAGAATTCAGACCCATGTGATATTGTCGAGGATCTCAAATTGATCTTTGAGACTCATGCGGCAATTCAAAGCTATGAGGCTTCTGAAAATTTCTTTAACTGCAAGATGGAAGAGGGCAGCTCCGTCAGTGAGCATGTGCTTAAGATGTCTGGGCACGCAAACAAACTTCAAATCTTGGGTATAGTGATTCCTAATGCTTTGGGGATTTACCGCGTCCTCCAATCACTACCACCAAGTTACAAGAACTTTGTGATGAACTACAACATGCAAAACATGAACAAGACGTTGCCAGAACTCTTTGCCATGTTGAAATCTGCAGAAGTGGAGATCAAGAAAGAGCACCAAGCGTTTTTGGTCAATAAGACCACCAAATTCAAGAAAGGCAAGTCTAAGCAGAAGGGACACTTCAAGAAGGGTGGTAAGAAAGTTACCACGCCGACGAAGAAGACCAAGGCTGGACCTAAGCCTGATACTGAGTGCTTTTACTGCAAGGGAGAAGGTCACTGGAACCGGAATTGCCCAAAGTACTTGGCGGATTTGAAGAACGGCAACATCAAGAAGAAAGGTATATATGATATACATGTTATTGATGTGTATCTCACTAGTACTCGTAGTAGTGCCTGGGTATTTGATACTGGCTCAGTTGCTCATATTTGTAACTCGAAACAGGTGCTGCAGAATAAACGGAAGCTAGCGAAGAACGAGGCGACGATGCGCATGGGAAATGGATCAAAGGTTGATGTGATCGCGGTCGGCATGCTACCCCTTCATCTACCATCGGGATTAGTTTTATACTTAAAGAATTGTTATTTGGTGCCTGCGTTAAGCATGAACATTATATCGGGATCTTGTTTATTGCGAGACGGTTACTTGTTTAAATCCGAGAATAATTGTTGTTCGATTTATATGAGTAATATGTTTTATGCACATGCACCTTTGATAGATAGTCTATTCTTGTTGAATCTCAATAGTGGAAATACACACATTAATAACATTGAGGCTAAACGTTAGAAATCAAGCGATAACTCGACCTATATGTGGCACTGTCGTCTTGGTCACATTGGAGTGAAGCGTATGAAGAAACTCCATTCCGATGGACTTCTTGAATCACTTGATTTCGAATCACTTGAAAGATGCGAAGCATGTCTGATGGGTAAAATGACTAAGACTCCATTCTCTGGTATGATGGAGCGAGCTATGGACTTATTGGAAATCATACATACCGATGTGTGTGGTCCAATGAGTGTAGCATCGCGCGGTGGTTATCGTTATGTTCTTACCTTCACGGATGACTTGAGTAGATATGGGTATATCTATTTCATGAAACATAAGTCCGAAACTTTCGAGAAGTTTAAGGAATTTCAAAGTGATGTAGAGAATCAACGTAACAAGAAGATTAAATTTCTACGTTCTGATCGTGGAGGTGAATATCTAAGTTACGAGTTTGGCGAGCATTTGAAGAAATGCGGAATACTTTCACAATTGACACCGCCGGGAACACCACAAGGTAATGGTGTGTTCGAACGTCGTAATCGAACTCTCTTAGATATGGTTCGTTCTATGATGTCACTTACAGATTTACCACTATTATTTTGGGGTTATGCATTAGAAACAGCCGCATTCACTTTAAATAGGGCACCATCTAAATCCGTTGAAACGACACCGTATGAATTATGGTTTGGGAAGAAACCTAGATTGTCGTTCCTTAAAGTTTGGGGTTGCGAAGCCTATGTAAAGAAGTTACAGCCGGGCAAGCTTGAACCCAAAGCGGAAAAATGCGTCTTCATTGGATACCCGAAGGAAACTATTGGGTATACCTTCTATCATAGATCCGAAGGCAAAATCTTCGTTGCCAAGAATGGATCCTTTCTAGAGAAGGAATTTCTCTCGAAAGAAGTGGCTGGAAGGAAAGTAGAACTCGACGAGGTTGTCGAACCTTCTCTCGAAATTGCAAGTAGCGCAGCACCGGAAGAAGTTCCTGTGGTGCATGCACCAGTTAGAGAGGAAGCTAATGATGATGATCATGAAACTACGGTTGAAGTTGCTACAGAGCCTCGTAGGTCAACGAGAACTCGTACCACTCCAGATTGGTATGATCCCGTTATGAGTGTCATGTTGGTGGACAACACCGATGACCCTGAGACATATGAGGAAGCAATGATGAGCCCAGATTCCAATAAATGGCAAGAAGCCATGAAATCCGAGATTGGATCCATGTACGAAAACCAAGTATGGACTTTGGTGGACTTACTAGATGGCCGGAAGGCTGTCGAGAACAAATGGATTTTCAAGAAGAAAACAGATGCTGATGGTAATGTTACTGTCTATAAAGCTCGACTTGTCGCAAAAGGGTTTCGACAAATTCAAGGAGTTGAATACGATGAGACTTTCTCACCAGTAGCGAAGCTAAAGTCTATGAGGATTATGTTAGCAATCGCTGCATATTATGATTATGAGATATGGCAGATGGATGTCAAAACAACATTCCTCAATGGACACATTGATGAAGAGTTGTATATGATGGAACCCAAAGGTTTTGTCGATCCTAAAGATGCTAACAAGGTATGAAAACTTCAACGGTCCATTTATGGATTGAAGCAAGCATCCCGAAGTTGGAATCAACGTTTTGATAAGGTGATCAAAAGTTTTGGTTTTATACAAACTTATGGAGAAGCTTGTATTTACAAGAAAGTGAGTGGGAGCTCTGTAGCATTCTTAATACTATATGTAGATGACATATTGTTGATTGGAAATGATGTAGACCTTCTTAATAGTGTCAAGGAATATTTGAATAATAGTTCTTCAATGAAAGATCTTGGCGAAGCAGTTTACATATTAGGCATAAAGATTTATAGAGATAGATCAAGACGCCAAATATCATTGTCACAAAGTACATATTTGGACAAAGTTCTAAAGAGGTTTGGAATGGAAGATAGCAAGAAAGGGTTCTTGCCCATGTTGACCAATACGACCTTGAGTAAAACTCAAAGTCCGACATCAGCAGAAGATAGAGAAACGATGAGTAAGACTCCCTATGCCTCAGCCATAGGATCTCTAATGTATGCCATGCTATGTACTAGACCCGACATTGCATATGCTGTTAGTTTAACTAGCAGATATCAAAGTGATCCAGGAGTGGATCATTGGACAGCGGTCAAAAACATCCTTAAGTACTTGAGAAGAACTAAGGATATGGTTCTTTCTTATGGAGGTGATGAACAGCTCGTTGTTAATGGTTACACCGATGCTAGTTGGAACACCGATCCGGATGATTCTAAATCACAATCTGGATACGTATTTATTTTGAATGGTGCAACAGTTAGCTGGAGGAGTGCAAAGCAAAGCGTTGTGGCGAGATCTTCAACTGAATCGGAATACATGGCTGCTTCGGAGGCTTCACAAGAAGCGATATGGATGAAAGAGTTCATTACAGAGCTGGGTGTGGTTCGTAGTGCGCTGGACCCAATGTCTATCTACTGTGATAACATGGGTGCCATAGACAATGCGCAAGAACCAAGGTCACACAAGAAGCTGAAGCACATCAAGCTACGTTTTCACGCTATTGGAGAACATATCCAAGATGGGGATATAAAGATTTGCAAAGTACACACAGATATGAATGTGGCGGATCTGTTGACTAAACCTCTCCCTAGGGCAAAACATGACCACCACCAAACTGCCATGGGTGTTCGGTATATTACCATGTAATCTAGATTAGATGACTCTAGTGCAAGTGGGAGACTGTTGGAGATATGCCCTAGAGGCAATAATAAATATAGTTATTATTATATCTTTGTGTTTATGATAAATGTTTACATTCATGCTATAATGGTATTAACAAGGAAACATTAATACTTGTGTGATTTGTAGACCAAAATAAGAGTCCCTAGTAAAGCCTCTATATAATACTAGCTTGTTGGTTAATAGATGATTGTGGTTTCCCTATCATGAACATTGAGATGTTATTAACAACAATATCATATCGTTAGGAGAATGATATGGTGGACATACTCCTATAGATAAGCGTAGCATAAAGATCAAGTCATTTTAATAGTTCAATTGCTATATGCTTTCTGATACATAGTAATCTAATTCCTTCGACCATGAGATCATGCATATCACCTTTACCGGATGGATGCTTTGATGACATCAAAAACCACACCGTAACTGGGTGGCTATAAAGGTGGCATTGAGTGTTCGGAAAGTATTGGTTGAAACACATGGATCAAGAGTGGGATTTGTCCATCCATATGACGGATAGATATACTCTGGGCCCTCCCGGTGAAATGTCATCCAATTAGCTTGCAAGCATGTGACTAGCTCACAAGGGATAACATATCACGGGAACGAGAAAAGAGTACTTATCAATAACGAGGTTGAACTAGGTATGCAGAGATACCGACGATCATAACCTCGGATAAGTAAACTATCGTGAGACAAAAGGAAATTGATATCGTATGTAAGTGGTTCATTCGATCACAAAGTAATCGTAGAAATATGTGGGAGCCATATGAATTTCCAGATTCCTCTATTGGTTATTGTTCGGAGAAGTGTCTCGATCATGTCCGCATAATTCACGAACCGTAGGGAGACACACTTAAGGATTCGACGTTGTTTGAGTAGTTATGCAATGATGAGAAAGAGTCCGAATGTTGTTCGGAGTCTCGAATGGGATTCGGGATATCACGAGGAGATCCGGAATGGTCCGGAGAATAAGATTCATATAAGGAAAGTCCCGTTTCGGAGTTGGAGAATGGTTCCGGTGTTTTCATCGGGAATGTTCTAGAAGGTTCCGGAATGTCCAGCACTCCGGAGGGGAAGGGTACATGAATGTGTTATATCAAGTTGGTATGATTGCATCATGTACTAAGTGTCATCGCTGAACAAAATAGAGGATTATATCAAATCCTTGTTTGAAAAGTCAAACACCAAGTTTCAAAGTCAAACGGCTATTTTTGGGAAGTGGAAAAGGAGGAGGAAACCGAGTTGGGGAGGAGTCCCTCCTCCCCACCGCCGGCGCACCACCAAGCCGAGTTGGGGAGGGACTCCCCTTCCCTTGGCCGGCCCCCTCCACCTATAAAAGGAGGGGCAGGGCTCCCCTCCTAGACACACAAGTTCCTACCTCTAAACCCTAGTACCAAGCCGCCGCCGCCTCCATAGCCGCCGCCGGCCCTAGGGCACTTGTCGCCGCCGCCTAGGTGAAAACCTAGCCACTGGCCTAGCCCCCTCCTTGGCGTGTCTAAACCCTAGATCATCGAGGGACTCTCTCATACTCCACCATACTCGCTCCGGCTTAAGGCGAAGCCCTGCGATATCTTCCCTATACTTCCGGTACCACGCCGTTGTGCTGCCGGAATCACGAGGAGAGTGCTACAACCTCCGCTGCATACTGGAACAAGGGAGAGGAAGGTCTTCGTCGAGTACCGAACGTGTTACCGACTGCGGGAGCGCTGCCGGAACACAGCGCCGGAAGGATCGTCTACTCGATCTTGAGATCGGGAAGGGTACGACTACATCACCCACGAGAATACGCTCTCGTTAAACACTTTGGAATCTTCGAGGGTGAGTTATTCCATCGACTCGTTGCTACAATCTAGTAGATAGATCTTGGCTTGTTTGTTTGTATGCGATAGAAATTTTTTGTTTTCCATGCTACGAATCCCTACAAGGGGCTAGGGGTGGCGCCCACCCCTCTATATACAGAGGGCTGGGGCGCACCCTCCCCCCACACCTCCTCCTCAACCCTAGCCGCCCTGCTGCCCTCCTCTCTCTCTCCCTCCCAATTGCACGTAGGCGAAGCCCTGCTGCAGAAACTCTCCACCACTTGCACCGCGCTGTCGCGTTATAGATCCAATCCTTCTCTCCACCATACTTGCTGGACCTAGGAAGGAGGAGACGTCGAGGTGCCGCACGTGTGCATCTCTCGGAGCCATCGCCACCTGCGATGTTAGATCGGATCGGATCACGAGGAGGAGAAGCGAGTACGACTACATCACCCACGTTCCGACGAACGTTCCGCTGTGCGAATCTTCAAGGGTATGAAGATCCCATCTAATCCCCCTCGTTGTTTGCATCTCCTAGATTAGATCTTGGCTTCCCCTCTGTTCGCATCCGTAGAAAATTTTGATTTACTATGCCGCGAAACCCATCAGTGGTATCAGAGCTAGATCTATGCGTAGATGTGTTTCACGAGTAGAACGCAACATGGTTGTTGCGGGCCTTGATGTTTTCTGTTGCAAGCCTCTTGTTTGTGTTCTTCTTATGACGCGGGATAGTGATATTGAAGCGGTCCAGGCCAACCTTACGCGACGTCGTTCGCGAGACCGGCTCCGCACTTGACGTGTGGCTTGTTCCACACATGCGGCTGGTGGATGTCAGTTTCTCTCACTATAGTTGTCATGGGATTAACACCGGAGTTTGGCAACCATAATATCACCGTTGTGGCTTTCCGTAGGTAAGAATCGTTCTTAGCTTGCTACTCCCATAAGCCACGTAAAACATGCAACAACAAAGTAGAGGCGTCTAACTTGTTTTTGCAGGGAGTGTTTTCTGTGATATGGTATGGCCCAAGATGTGATGTGTATATTGTATGCGATGATCATGTTTTGTAATGTTTCACGACTTGCATGTCGATGAGTACACAACCGGAAGGAGCCATATGGTTGTCTTTATAATTGTGTATGACCTGTGTGTCAACTTCTTATACGCCATGTAATAGTCTCACTTTATCGCTAAGTAGTTATCAATAGTTGTAGTTGCTATTCGTGGTGGAGGCAATCATGGTGGAGTGATGGAAATCATGCCGGCACGCACAAGATGGAGATCATTGCGCGAAGATTGGCTATACCATGTCACATAAAGTTATATGCATGTGATGTTTATCATTTTATGTATCTTATTATGCTTAGATCGCGACGGTAGCATTATAAGATGATTCCTCACTTAAAGATCAAGATAAAACTGTGTTCTCCCCATGTATGCACCGTTGCGAAAGTTCGTCGTGTCCAAGCATCACGTGATGATCGGGTGCTATAGACTCTACGTTCACATACAACGGGTGCAAGCCAGTTTTGCACACGCAGAAATACTTGGGTTTGACTTGACAAGCCTAGCATTTACAGACATGGCCTCGGAACACATGAACTGAAAGGCTAAGCATGAGTCATATGAATGATATGATCGACGCTTCGTTGTCCACCATTGAAACCACATCTCTTCTCGTGAAGATCGGATTAGGTGTGGTGAATTTGGATCGTGTTCACTAAACAACTTGAGGGATATTGAATTTAGTGGGAGTTCATCTAGTAATTTGATTAAAAGTTGAACTAGTTATCATGAACATAGTCTAATTTGTACTTGCAAATATTGTAGATCAAATGGCTAAGTCCAACTTCAACTTCAACGTTTTTGCTGAGAAGGAAAAGCTTAGAAACAATGGGTCTAACTTCACCAACTGGTTCCGCAATCTGAGAATCATTCTCTCTGGCGGTCAAAAGGACTATGTCCTTGAAAATGCGCTAGGTGACGCCCCTGCTGTAGATGCGCCGGCTGATGAGAAAGCTGTCTATCAGTCGCGCAAAGATGATTATGGTGTGATTAAGAGCACCATGTTGTTTGCTATGGAATCGGACCTTCAAAATCGTTTTGAAGACTATCCCGGGCCCTTTGAGATTCTTGAGGAGCTCAAAACCATGTTTCAGACTCAGGCCCATTCTGAGAGATATGAGATCTCTGAGAAATTCTTTAACTGCAAGATGGAGGAAGGGAGTTCCATTAGTGAGCACGCCATAAAGATGTCGGGCTACACTCAACGCCTTAAGCAACTGGACTGCAAGATTCCAGAGGAGCTCAAGATTGACAGGGTTCTGCAATCACTCCCTCCCAGCTACAAAAGTTTTGTAGTGACTCACAATCAGATTGGTTCCACTGATACGATCACCGAGCTCTTCGCAAAGCTGAAGGCTGCGGAGGTGGACATCAAAAAGGATAATCATGTGTTGATGGTCAACAAGCCCCCCACCTTCAAGAAATGTAAGGGTGCAAAGAAGCCCTTCAAGAAAGGCGGCGGCAAGCGCGTTGCCCCTGCTGAGAAGAAGCTCAAGTCTGGACCCAAGCCGGACATTGAGTGCTTCTATTGCAAGGACAAGGGTCACTGGAAGCGCAACTGTCCGAAGTACTTAGCGGACAAGAAGGCTGGCACCATCAAAGGTATATTTGATATACATGTTATTGATGTTTTCCTTACTACCCCTCGTTGTAGTGCCTGGGTATTTGATACTGGTTCAGTTGCTAATATTTTTAAATCGAAATAGGAGCTACGGAATAGACGGCGGCTTGCGAGGGATGAGGTGACGATGCGCGTTGGCAACAGATCAAGAGTTGATGTGATGGCCGTCGGCACGCTCTTCTTAGTTTTACCTTCGGGATTAGTTTTAAACCTTAATAAGTGTTATTATGTGCCTGCGTTGAGCATGAACATTATTTATGGATCGTGTTTATTGCAAGACGGTTATTCATTTAAATCGAAGAATAATTGTTGTTCTATTTATATGAGTAACATCTTTTATGGTCATGCACCTGTTGTGAATGGTTTATTTCTTCTGAATCTCGAAAGGGAGGAAACACACATCCATAACATTGAGGCTAAAAGATGCAAAGTAGATAGTGATAATACTACTTATTTGTGGCACTGTCGTCTAGGTAATATTGGTGTAAAGCGCATGAAGAAACTCCATTCTGATGGACTTTTGGAGTCTCTTGATTTTGAATCATTTGACACATGCGAACCATGCCTCATGGGCAAGATGATCAAAACCCCGTTCTCCGGAATGATGGAGCGAGCAACGGACTTGTTGGAAATCATACATACCGATGTATGCGGACCGATGAGTGTTTCGACGCGCGGTGGATATCGCTATTTTCTCACTTTTACCGATGACTTAAGTAGATATGGGTATATCTATTTAATGAAACATAAATCTGAAAAATTTGAAAAGTTCAAGGAATTTCAAAATGAAGTGGAGAACCATCGTAACAGAAAGATTAAGTTTCTACGATCCGATCGTGGAGGTGAATATTTGAGTTATGATTTTCTCACGCATCTTAAAGCAAGCGGAATCGTTTCGCAACTCACGCCACCCGGAACACCACAGCACAATGGTGTGTCTGAACGCCGGAATTGAACCCTATTATATATGGTCCGATCGATGATGTCTCTTACTGATTTGCCGTTATCATTTTGGGGTTATGCATTAGAAACCGCTGCATTCACTTTAAATAGGGCACCATCTAAATCCGTTGAGACGACACCGTATGAACTGTGGTTTGGTGCTAAACTAAGTTGTCGTTTCTTAAAGTTTGGGGATGCGAAGCGTACGTCAAGAAGTTGATGCCGGACAAGATCGAACCCAAAGCGGAGAAGTGCGTCTTCATAGGATACCCTAAGGAAACTATTGGGTATACCTTCTACCACAGAACCGAAGGCAAAGTGTTTGTCGCAAAGAACGGTTCCTTTCTTGAGAAGGGGTTTCTCTCGAAAGAAGTGAGTTGGAGGAAAGTAGAGCTAGACGACGTTATTGAAATTTCTCTTGCGTTGGAGAGTAGCGCAACACCTGAAATTGTTCCAGTGCCGCCTGCACCAACAATAGAGGAAGCTAATGACAAGGATCATGAAGCTTCGGACGATGCTGCTACTGAACGTCGGAGGTCGACAAGGTCGCGTTCCCCTCCTGAATGGTACGGCAACCCTGTCTTGACTGTCTTGTTGGTAGAAGACAGTGAACCTATGAACTATGAGGAAGCGATGATGAGCCCAGACTCTGAGAAATGGCTAGAGGCCATGAAATCCGAATTGGGATCCATGAGCGAAAACCAAGTATGGACTTTGGTGGACACTCCTAGCGACCGAAAGGCCGTTGAGTGCAAATGGATCTTCAAGAAGAAAACGGACGCGGATGGTAATGTTACCGTCTATAAAGCACGACTTGTCGCAAAAGGTTTTCGACAAGTTCAAGGGTTGACTACGATGAGACTTTCTCTCTCGTAGCGATGTTTAAGTCCATTCGGATTTTATTAGCAATTGCTGCGTTTCATGATTATGAAATATGGCAGATGGATGTCAAGACTGCGTTCCTCAATGGCAACATTGATGAAGAGTTGTATATGATGCAACCCGAAGGTTTTGTCTATCCGAAGGATGCTGATAAAGTATGCAAACTTCAGCGTTCCATTTATGGACTGAAGCAAGCATCTCGGAGTTGGAACCTTCGTTTTGATCAAGTGATCAAGGGCTTTGGATTTGTTTTGAATTGCTACGAAGCTTGTATCTACAAGAAAGTGAGTGGGAGCTCGGTGACATTTCTGGTACTATATGTGGATGACATATTGATTATTGCAAATGACATTAACATGCTTAACGATGTGAAGAGTTATTTGAACAAGTGTTTTTCAATGAAAGACCTAGGTGAAGCTGCTTATATATTGGGCATCAAAATCTATAGAGATAGACAAAGACGCCTGATATCTTTAAGCCAGAGTACATACCTAGACAAAGAAAGGCTCAGTGCCTATGTTGTCAGGTAAGATATTGAGCAAGGCTTAGTGTCCAGCTACGGTAAATGATAGAGAAGCTATGAGCAAAGTGCCTTATGCCTCGGCCATAGGTTCTATCATGTATGCCATGCTGTGTACTAGACCGGATGTGTCTAATGCTCTTAGTTTGACGAGCAGATATCAAAGTGATCCAGGAGTGGAACACTGGACAGCCATGAAGAACATCCTAAAGTACCTAAGTAGGACTAAAGAAATGTTCTTAGTCTATGGAGGTGATGAACAGCTCGTCGTAAAAGGTTACGTCGACACTAGTTTCGACACCGACAAGGATGATTCTAAATCTCAGACAGGATACGTTTATATTTTGAATGGAGGAGCTGTGAGCTGGAGAAGCTGCAAGCAAAGCGTGATCGCGGGATCTACAGTAGAAGCGGAATACATGGTTGTTGCAGAAGCGTCAAGTGAAGGAGTTTGGATCAGGAACTTCATCACTGAGCTTGGCGTTGTTCCAAGTGCATTGGACCCACTGGAGATATTGTGTGACAACACTGGCGCCATAGCACTCGCTAAGGAATCAAGATATCATCCAAAGACCAAGCATATCAACCGCAAGTTTCATATAATCCGAGATTATATAGCAGATGGAGATCTGAAGATTAGCAAAGTACATACAGATCTGAATGTCGTAGATCCATTGACTAAACCTCTTCCACATGTAAAACATGATCACACCTTAGTGCCATGGGTGTGAGATTGTTGCCAAATGTAAACTAGATTATTGACTCTAGTGCAAGTGGGAGACTGTTGGAATTATGCCCTAGAGGCAATAATAAAGATGTTATTATTATAATTCGTGTTCATGATAAAGTTTATATTCCAAGATAGAATTGTATTAAGCGGAAACTTTAATACTTGTGTGGATTGTGAACAACACAGTGTCCCTAGTATGCCTCTATGGACTAGCTCATTGATTAATGATGGTTAAGGTTTCCTAACCATAGACATGAGTTGTCGATTAATAATGAGATCATATCATTGGGAGAATGATATGATGGACAGACCCAAACTAAGAGGAGCAATTAGATCGTGTCATCGTGTTCATATTTGCGAAGCTTTTCTTATGTCAAATATTGTATTCCTTAGACCATGAGATAATACAACTCCCTGGTATCGGAAGAAAGCTTTGAGGTCATCAAACGTCATCCTATGAGAGGGTGATCATAAAGGTGTCTCTCAGGTGATCGGAAAGTACCTGTTGGGTTGTATGTATCGAGATGGGATTTGTCCCTCCCAAGTCGGAGAGATATACTTCGGGCCCACTCGGTAATCGATATCAACACCGCTTGCAAGCATGTGGTTAAGGAGTTAATCACAAAGTGATATCGGATTACGGAACGAGTAAAGTACTTGCTGTGAACGATATTGAACTAGGTATGACGGTACCGACGATCAAATCTCGGGCAAGTAAAATATCGCGAGACGAAGGGAATATATATATGGGATTGATTGAATCCTGGCATCGTGGTTCATCCGATATCATCATTGATGAATGTGTGGGAGTCAATATGGGTTTCCAGACCCCGCTGTTGATTATTTATAGAAGATCATGTCTACTTTTGGAGGGGGACCAACGTGGCCCCACCTGCCGGGAGGGGGCATGGGCCTATGAGGGAGTGCCCTGGCCACTTTGGGCCAGGGGCACAAGGCCCCATAGGGCCCAGCCGGCCAAACCAAGGGGAAACCCTAGGGGAGCTTCTAGAAGGGGGGGGGAACTTGCCCCCCACTCCTCCCTCCTTGGCCGCCGGCCTAGGGCTTGGGGGAGGGGCTAGGGCTGGCGCCCACCCCTCTATATATAGAGGGCTGGGGCGCACCCTCCCCCCACACCTCCTCCTCAACCCTAGCCGCCCTGCTGCCCTCCTCTCTCTCTCCCTCCCTCTCGATTGCACGTAGGCGAAGCCCTGCTACAGAAACTCTCCACCACTTGCACCGCGCTGTCGCGTTGTAGATCCAATCCGTCTCTCCACCATACTTGCTGGAACGAGGAAGGAGGATACGTCGAGGTGCCGCACATGTGCATCTCTCGGAGGCATCGCCACTTGCGGTGTTAGATCAGATCGGATCGCGAGGAGGAGAAGCGATTACGACTACATCACCCACGTTCCGACGAACGTTCCGCTGTGCGAATCTTCAAGGGTATGAAGATCTCATCTAATCCCCCTCGTTGTTTGCATCTCCTGTATTAGATCTTGGCTTTCCCGTTCGCATCCGTAGAAATTTTTTGATTTACTATGCTGCGAAACCCTTCAAACCAATGCCCCCTTTATCACCACTACGCCTTTGCTTGCTCAAAAGATCATCAGTGGACTTGTTTCCTTGTGGAAATGTGGCCTTAGCAAGCTCCCCCTTCAACCTAGCATTCTCTTCAAGAATAGTTGTGCTACTAGATGGAATGAAGTTACTAGGTGAAGGAATATTGGCCAATTGAGTTTGAAGCGTTTCATGGGACTTTGTGAGTGACAAGAGTTCACTATCCAAGACCTTGTGAGCCTTGTTAATTAAACTAAAGTCCTCGACAAGTTTTTCATGAACCACACCAAACTCAATCTTGTCCTTTTTAGCCCTTTTGTATTTAGCAATAGCATGATCACGCTCTTTGATGAGTTTGTTAACAATAATGTCATTGGACTCATCAAGCCCTTCATGTTTTAATTCAAGTGACAACCTAGTTTCTTGTTCTTCTTCTAGAGCATTGTTTAAAGCCTCTAGCTCAATCATATGTCCATGCCCAAGTTTACATCTTACATCTATAAGCTCTTGAGTATGTGAGAGTTGATCTAAGATGTTTCCAAAATGTAGCTTAGCATCACCTTCTAGGTTAGTCATAAACTCATCAAAGGCAATTAATTCATTTTTAACATCAAGAGACATATCATCATCAATTTCATCATTATCTAAGTGAGTAGAGCAGGATGATGAGGATACCTCCGTTCCTCTTGCCATAAGGCAAGTGACGTTCTTGGTGGAAGAGTTCTCATTTGGAGAGTCGAAGAGTGAGAATATCGGAGTAGAGGTGGTGGCTAGAGCAGCCACACCATGAGAAGTTTCCTCTTCGTCATCTTCATCATCTTCATTGTCAGAGGAGTATTCTTCATGAGTGATCAAGACAATTTCTCCCGACTTCTTGTTGATGGGATTCTTTTTGATGAAAGGTTTCTTGTAAGGTACCTTGAGAGTCTTCTTCAACACAAGCTTGCCACCATGATCTTCTCTCTTCTCACAGGGGCAACTTGCTACAAAGTGATAGCGGTCACCACAATTGAAGCAAGTTCTCAACCTAGTGGTATTCTCTCTTTTCCCATTTGGATTGCTTCTCCGTTGCATTTCCATCTTAGCCTTGGCGGGGTTCTTTCAAAAATTCTTTGCACAAAAAGCCATATATTGTCCATGAGAAATCTTGACTTCATCGGGATGGTCCATGGAAAGCCCTTCATCACTATCATCTTCATCCCCATGGTCCACAACTTTGGCCTTCAAAGCAACATTGACAACATTGCTCATACCTAGGGCACGAGCACGGGCATCTTTGGCATTTTTGGCGGCAACCTTGAACGCGGCCATCTCTTGCATAACTTCATTTGAGGTCATGAGATGGTAGGTGTGTCTTCCTTGTAAGCTCTTCAAGTCGGTGGGCTCAAAAGGCATGAGTGCACTCACATATTTCCTTTTTATCCAAGCATCATCCACATGTGAGGCACCCACATTCCTAAATGCGGTGGCGGTGGTCTTGAGCCTTCGGTACATGTCTTCGTGATCTTCACCTTCTTTCACGTAGAAGCCTTCGACTTCATTGCTTAGAGCATCATATCGGTTCCTCCTCATACTCTCATTTCCAACAAACAACACAGTGAGAGCATCCCAAGCTTCCTTGGCAATGCTAAAGTGCTCAATGTGTGGATAATCCTTTGTCCCCAACCCTTGTTGAATCATATGCAAAGCAGTGGCATTGAGTTGACTATTAATAATCTCTCTTTTTGTCAAGTTATTTGGATCCCCAATAAAGAGTCCATGCTTGATGATGTTCCAAAGTTCAATGCAAGAGCTGCACATATGAGTTCTCATTAGTGATTGTCATTGAGCAAAAGTAGAAGATTCTTCAAGCTTAGGTGGGTCACCTCTATTGTATACATGAGGGTGAGGGACTGGAGGGTCGGGAGAGTACCATGAATCACGGGGCTCACCCTTCCCACCATCATTGTGTGTGGAGGAATTAACGTTGTCTAGTTTACTCCCCACCACCATACCCTCGGGGGATACCGACGTATTCCCTTTAGGTAAAATGGACGGTTGATCCTCTTGAGGAGATGGGGGTGATGAGCCTTCTTTGTCTTTAAGAAGTTTCTCGAGCATCTTCTTGACTTCGTTGACCAAGGAATAGCTCAACCTTGTTTCCAAGTTTTTGAGATCTTCCATGGTCACCGGTGTCGGCTCACTACCACGATCCCCTTCGTTGCTACCCATATTCTCTTAGGCGGTAAAGCCCGAATAAAGAGCCGAGGCTCTGATACCAATTGAAAGGATCGTATGGGCACCTAGAGGGGGGGTGAATAGGTGCTACTTCAAATTTTCTTCTTTTTTCAAATTAAGGTTTGAAAATAAGGTAAATTCTCTAGATAATGCAACTATGGTGAATTTACCTATATGACAATTATGCAAGGGATATCACAACACAAAGGAGTAACAAGTAAGTAAGGTGCGGTAAAGGATAGAAGTAACCAAAAAGTGGACGCGGAGACACAAAGATTTGTTTTCCGTAGTTCCTTCCTTTTGAGAGGAAGTATGTCTACGTTTGGAGAGGGGGTGGTTTCAAACCACCAACGCCACAAAAGGCCTCCCTTGATCTCTGATGAATCTCACCCCAACGGGATCGATTCACCTTCCACTATATCGGCAACCTTCAAGGTGGAAGCCGGCAACGTTACAAGTTTGGGGCACACATCCACAACTTAATCGGAGGCTCCCAAATACAAGCAAGCTGTCAAAGCAATCAAAGACAAGCTTGTAAGAACCAAAAGAAGAACTAGGGTTTCCAAGAAAACACTAGAGCAAAGGGGACCTCAATGAAATGAGGGGGAAATGAAGATCTCTTTTGGTGAAGTTGTAGATCGGGGCCTCCTCCTTCGATTCTCCAAAGATCAAGGACTTTGGGTGGTGGAAAGAGGAGATCTCGAAGATTGAGTGGCTCCAATGGTGGTCTTGACTTTAATGTGGCTGTAAGATCCCTCCTTTGTAAAGGAAAAAGGATCCCTGTGATTGCAATTCTAGTCCCTGGATCAATAGCTAGCATCCACAGTTTAGATGTAATATCAAGAAACAAAGGTCATAATACAACTTTATAACCAGGAATAACATAATTTTATTACATATTACATAGCTCATTTGGCTTATACATTACATTGCAGCAGAATATCTATAAGCATGGGGTCCTTCATCTTCAAAGTGCCACAGGCAGACATGTTGGTTGTAGACTTGTAATCCTAATCATTAAACTTCACTAATATCAATCAAACCTGCAACATAACAAGTTACAGCCACAAGGGTCAATACATTTGAATTGTATTGGCAAGTGATACTTTGGTAGTATAGTGGAGTCTATCATCTATATGCATTTGGCTAAGTGGAGCTTAGGCTTGCTTTGCTCAAAATAGATTTTCCTTATCATTTGAAAACACTAAGTTTTTGTTTGGCAAAAATCACCCAAGGCATCTACCAATCAAAGGTTGAAGATCCTTTAACCCTTGTTCAACCACAAGTTTTTAACTTAGAAATTTGGATGATGAGATTCTTGATAGCTTCCATGTCTTGATGCTCAAATTGTCCTTTGGCAGGGACATGGCTAAGTACTTAGATTTTACACTCTACAGAGGTGGTGCACTTTCCCCACAAGACTTGGTTTCACCAAGACAAGATCTTTCAGAAGCCTTCCCTTAGACCAAATGGTCGCGCGCCAACCTATCATTCCCACTACCACCAACTGTCCAGATGGCTAAGTTCTAGCAACCTATATGATCCAGGCAGAGCCCATAATGCCAAGTGGTTGCATTTGAAGCTTCTCAACATTTTGACATCTCAAATCTCTTTGTTCCTGGGTGGCCATCCACAAGTGAGATACACAAGGTAAACCATAAAAATGGGCCTTGTGAACCACTCAACACAAACTATTCCTTCCATTCCACCCAGGTGATTCATTCTCTTAGTTGTTTTATTAAACAAAACACAAGTCCTCAGACTTAGAAATTTTTCTATATTGTGAATATATTTCCACCCTTGTTTTCTATTAGCTAAGCTAAGCATGATAGTAGTAGGAATCTTAACTTAGGAAAATTCCACTAAGGTTTCATCTACTAGGATTTCCCATAGCATGGTTTATACCTAGCAAAATTCCATGCAAGTCCTACTTAGAAATATCACTAATGCATAGTGAAAATAATGGGACAAAAGTATGAAGCATCACTTGCCTTTTTGGTAGAGGGTATAAGTTCACTCCTTGTTCTTGCAACAATCACACTCTTCAAGACACTACAATTCAATCAAGCAGGGCACAATCTTAATCTACCAATCAAGCAAAACATCACATAAAATGATAAAGTCAAAGTAATGCATGCAAGCATGCAAAGCTTTGTTTTATTTGAAAAAGTGGTTCCTAATGGGTCATAAACATTTGAAAACACCTAATGGTAAATTTATAAAGTGGCAAAGTCATTTGCAAAAGATTTTACTTCAATAAACCATTTTCAACACAATGTATCATTTTATGTGGTGTAGAAATGTTTTTACTAAGGCATTAATCTATAGGGTTCACAAAATATGTTTTCAAACCATAAAACTTTGTGTTTAGGGTCAGAGAGTTTATTTCCAAAACATTTCTCAAAGGTTTTCTTCCAAAACCATTTTTAATAAATAAACCATATTTTTATTTGACTAGAATTGGTTTTAATCCAAGATTCATTCTTTTGTTTCACCAAATACATTTTTGAATCCACAAAGTGTTTCCTATGGTCAGTAGGTTCAAAAAAATCCATTTGCCAAAGATTTTATCCCCAAAATCATTTTTGAACAATTTTTATAACCTAAACAAGCATACATAAGTTTCTGCAAAAAACAAACATTTTACCAGAAGCTTTTTACTAAACAAATGGCATAGTTGGTTAGGGCTTGTCTTGCTGAATCCATTGATATAAGATATGCAAAATTTGGACGTGTAGATTTAAAGTTATGGATTTTACAAAATCACAAATCTAATAGATTCAAATCTGTTTTTATAACCAGAGTCTGGCCACGCGTCTTATTCCTATTCGTCGAAAACGTTTCGCGTGGATCAACTAACACAGACCGTAGGATTTAAGTGGAATCACATGGCTCAGATGCTAGCGTACCCTTTCAGTTAGTTTCTATCGCGAGCGTCAGATCAAGATCCTACGGTCCCTAGCATGTGACCAAAAGCTAGCGGCGCTGGCGGCGGCGTCTGGCGGCGGAGCGGCCTGGCGGTGACGTTGCCGGTGATGCAGGAAATGGGAGAGGGAAAGGAGATGCTCACCATGTTCGCAACGTCGTGCTGAAGCTCGAGGTGGTCGTCGTAGCTGAAGGGGCGCACGGAGCTGCTGTCAATCTCTCACCGGAGTCTGCACAGCGTCGGGCACGCTCTGGTCGACGTTGGGGGCGGGGCTACAAGGCACAGGAGAGTGAGATAAGGGGTCTGTTAGACGCGCGAGGGAGAGTAGAACCTGCGTGTGTCAATGAGAGGGGAAGGGGTGGACGAAAGCTACCTGGGGCACTCGCCGGAGTTGAAACAGACGGTGGCGGCGTTTGGAGTCATCGTTGTCGAGGCTCAGAGGCACGCGCGAGCGAGCTGGCGCTACGGGGAGGTGCGCCTGGGTCTGGGGAACTTGCCCGTGTGCTCGGGGAGGTAAGGGGCGGCAGGGTACGGCCGGAATCGAGGGGGAAGCTCGTCGGAGACAGCGGTGCTCGGAGAGGAATTAGGGCGGCCTGGGGGCGTGCTAAGGTGGGGCGACAGAGGGGAACGAGAGAGGAGGGAGGGACGTTTTAACGTGCGTGGTCGCAGCGGGTAATGGCAGCATCAATGCCGCGAATTAAAGCGAGCATTCATCGGCGGAAATAGCCGACGAGGTAAGGGGAGAAGGAGTCGCGGTGGGTGAGGAAGAAAGCTAGGGTGTGGGGCCGTTTCGTCAGCGAAGTGAGAGAGGGGAGTTGGGGTACACATGTCCGTCGCTGAGCGGGTAGGGTGTTTGGTCTGAAACGTTTTTCTACGGGAGAGGGGCAGTGGGCTGGTTGGGTTTAGTTGGGCCAGGCTAGTTGGGCTGGGTCCTTTTCATATTTTTTTTGTTCAGATACTTTTTCCTTTTTCCATTTCTTATTTCTGTATTGATTTTGTTTTGTCTATTCAAACATCTATTTGAATTCAAACCTCTCTCAAATTTTGTGTGGATTCAAACATTGCTTAATATTACAATCTGAAATTATTTTTAGAATAAATATCTTATTCTTTTTAGGGTCCTTTAATTATTTAAATTAGGCCTTTTCATTACTTCATATAAGATTTAGAATATTTTTAATCCTTAATTAAATTTCACTCTTCCACAAAACCTTTTCAGTAAGTTTTTATTTGTTTAGTTGGTTCAAATAATTCATCTTGAACTATTTGGAAAGTATTTAATATGATTTATTAATCATTTAAGATTGGGTATTTGTTTTAATTCCAATGGAATTTAATATAGTTTTAGTTCCCAAATTTTTATTTGGAGGTTTTATTTTATTTAAGTTGATTAAACAACTTTTATTCCACTTGGGTGAATTCCAAATATCATTTTCTCATGTATTCTTATTTAGAGATTTGTCCTTATTAAGATAGGGATAGAATGGTTATTGCCATTTTATTTTATTTGGATTATTATTTACCCTTTTATTTTATTTGGATTGGGATTATATTCACTCCATTTACTTAATGGATTAGGCCAAGATTTGATTTGGTTTTTAAATATTCTTTATTTAATATTTTTATCTTTGTCTTATAAAATCCATATCTTTTTATTTATAGATCCAAACTTGGTGATTCCAATTTGTGAAATCTTATTTATTATTTGTTTATCCTTTTAAATCCTTTGAGGATCAATTGTTCACCATTTGGTATGGATTTAGATAAGGGCTTTAATAGCTTTGGTAATTCAATTTCTTATCTTATTAAATTCATAAGATTTTATCTATGGTTCCAAATTAAGTGAAACCAATTTCTATGGTATTATATTATTTCTATTTGTCTTTATTGATCATTTGTGAATGTTTGTTGATCAATTTTTCATATGGATCAAATCCATAGGCTTGGGGATAACTTGGAAATGGTTTTTATTCCATTAGGGTTTAGGGTTTTGGATTTATTTTCCAAGTGTTCAAATTTCCAGATACATTCATTGAGGAATGCATTTCTCTTGATTTGGATTTTGTTGGATTCAAACTTTAACCAAAGTTTGTTCAAGATGGGATTTTCAGTTTCCTTTTAGAAACAAAAGTTTCTTTTCACCCTGATTTTCAACAAAATTTATTTTGTTTATTTTATTTTTCACATTACAAGATTTGGAAAATCTTGGGATGTGACAGTGGCTGAGCATCTTGTCCCAAGGTAGGTGGAGGGGTATTTATACCCCTCCACGATATCTGGCCGTTGGAGCTTTTACTGCAGCGGTAGTACCAGAAGTTCACGCGGTACTACCGAAGAACTCCGGTACTACCGGAGAACTCCGGTACTACCGGACCTGGTACCGGACCACCCTCTTTCAAACTTCATCAAGTCCTGCCCACAACGATACTACTATTGATGCTACCGTAAAGCGGTAGTACGGCAAGTGGCAACCGGTACTACCGGACGTAGTGGAATCAGCAGCTTTAGACGAAAAAACTCTCTGTCACGCCAGGTAGCACAATGCGGTACCGCATTTTGCTACCTAGGCAGACAGAAGCTTTTTGCCAACATACAAAAAGTCTCTGCCCCGAGCGGTACTAAAATGCGGTACTACCGCATTTTAGTACCGGAGCAGGCAGAAGCTTTTGACAAGTGGTCAAAAAGCTTCTGTCGCGCTAGGTACTAAAATGCGGTACTACCGCTTTTTAGTACCTAGCCCGGCAGAGGCTTTTTGACAGTTAGTCTAAGCCTTCTGTCGCATCCGGTAGCAAAATCCGGTACTACCGATTTTTGGTACCGCGCCAGGCAGACAGTTTTTGAACATTGCAAAACTTTTCAATGCACCCGCGATACACTTGGCAAATAATTAGTCCGATATGTGTGTTGTTATAAAACACCAAAATCTCTCTCCTACTTCTCGTAGGACAATGGTTGCAAGCTTCCTCTTCTGTGTGGTTGCTTCGCTGAATCTTGAGAAACTTGATGCTTCGGGATCTGGTGGTTCGGAAAGCTTCTTCCAAAATACGGATGGATACTTCGGGATAGGTTAGGTCATCGTTGATCTCTATGGTCCGGTGATCGATATTCTTGAATACTTCAGTCTTCTCCTGAACTTCGAGACACTTGCGAAGTAATGAGATACGGAACACATTGTGCACGGCTGACATCTCCTCGGGTAGTTCCAGTTGGTACGACACTTCTCCTCGACGGTTCAGAATCTTGAAGGGGCCGATATATCTGGGGGCTAACTTTCCTTTCAGCTGGAAATGCTGCATTCCCTTCAATGGCGACACTTTCAGATACACAAAATCTCCTATGTTGAAGGCGAGGTTTCGACGTCTCTTGTCGGCGTAACTCTTCTTTCTGGACTGGGTGGTCTTGAGGTGCTCACGAATCTTGTGAACCTTCTCTTCTTCTTCTCGTAGGATATCGGGTCCGAAAATCTGACTCTCTCCTACTTCCGACCAGTTCAAAGGGGTGCGACACTTCCTTCCGTACATAAATTCAAATGGGGACATTTGCAAACTAGCTTGATAACTATTGTTGTATGAAAATTCTGCGAATGGAAGACAGTCTTACCACTTAGATCCATATTCTAACACACATGCTCTCAGCATATCCTCGAGTATTTGATTTACTCGCTCCGTTTGTCCATCGGTCTGAGGGTGATACGCGGTGCTGAAATCTAGGAGGGTTCCTAAACCTTCTTGAACTTTCTTCCAGAATCTCGAGGTAAACTAAGTTCCTCAATCCGATACAATGTTCTTGGGGACTCCATGCAAACTAACGATTATAGCGATGTATAACTCCGCTAGCTTCAAACTCTGATATGTGGTCTTGATGGGTAAGAAATGGGCGACCTTGGACACCTGTCCACTATGACCCAGATAGAGTCATTTCCCCTACTAGAAGTAGGCAATCCGGTGATAAAGTCCATTCCAACGGAATCCCATTTCCATTCCGGAATCTGCAATGGTTGCAACAATCTAGCGGGTCTTTGATGTCCCGCCTTGACTCGCTGACATATATCACACTTGGCGATATAGCTTCTGATTTCTCTCTTCATCTTATGCCACCAAAATTGCTCTTTCAAATCTTGATACATCTTAGTTCCTCCGGGGTGGATAGAATAAAGAGTATCATGAGCTTCCTTGAGAATCACTTCTTTCAACTCAGAATCTGCTGGTACACAAAGGCGTCCTTTGTACCACAGAACTCCTTCTTCGTCTTCGGTGAATCCGGGTACTTTGCCTGTACCGATACGACACTTGATTCCGTCAATACTAGCATTTCCTTTATGCGCCTCTTTGATCTGGATGATCAAAGTGGGTTGAAGTTCTATGCTAGCCAAAAATCCTTCACTTAATAATTCTATTCGAAAATCTTCCATCTCTTTGTGCAAACTTGGTTGCTCCTTCAAAATCATGGAGTTCAAGCGGCACGGCAATCTGCTAAGGGCATCTGCTACCACGTTGGCTTTACCAGGGTGATAGTGAATGTCCAAATCGTAATCCTTGATTAACTCAATCCATATTCTCTGTCTCATATGCAACTCCTTCTGAGTGAATATATACTTCAGGCTCTTGTGATCCGAATAAATATCACAACGATTTCCCATCAGGTAATGCCTCCATGTCTTCAGGGCTAGAACTACGGCTGCGAGTTCGAGGTCATGGGTTGGGTAATTTTGCTCATGTTGTTTCAGTTGTCGAGATAGATAAGATATAACTTTGCCTTCTTGCATTAGCACACATCCGAGACCGATCTTGGATGCGTCACAATACACATCGAAGGGCTTCGTGATATCCGGCATGATTAAGATTGGGGCTAAAATCAATCTCCTCTTGAGTTCTTGAAAACTCGCTTCACATTTGTCGGTCCATTCAAACTTCTTGTCCTTCTTTAGCAATTGGGTCATAGGTCTGGCGATACTCGAAAATCCCTCTACGAACTTGCGGTAGTATCCCGCCAATCCGAGAAATGCACGAACTTGGGTTTGAGTGGTTGGGGATTGCCAGTCTTCGACATCTTTCACCTTTGCAGGGTCAAATGCAATTCCTCCGGCTGATACAATGTGGCCGAGGAATCCTACCTCCTGTAACCAGAATTCACATTTGCTAAACTTGACATACAACTGATGCTCTCTAAGGCTTCCAAGAATGGTCCTTAGGTGTAGCTCATGTTCTTCTTCCGATTTGGAATAAATCAGAATGTCATCAATGAAAACAACGACAAACTAATCCAGGAAGTCCATAAAAATCGTATTCATGAGATTCATGAAATAAGCGGGGGCATTGGTTAATCCAAAAGTCATGACAGTATACTCGTATAATCTATCTGGTGGTGAAGTCAGTTTTTGGAATATCCTCTGCACGAATTTTGAGTTGATGATAGCCAGTCCTAAGATCAATCTTAGAAAACACGTTGGCACCGGTCAACTGATCAAACAAATCTTGTATCTTGGGCAAGGGATACTTGTTCTTGATGGTGACATCATTCAACTTCCGATAATCCGTACACAAACGGTTACCTCCATCTTTCTTGTCCACAAATAAAACAGGTGATCTCCATGGTGACGCACTTGGTTGAATTAATCCAATTTCCAGCATGGTATCCAGTTTCTTCTTCAGTTCTTCTAGTTCAGACGGGTTCATACTATATGGTCTCTAGGCTATGGGTCCTGTTCCGGGGATTAGTTCGATGATAAACTCGATATCCCGATCTGGGGGCATACCGGGCAAAACATCTGGAAATACATCGGGGTATTCACAGACTATCCGGACTTGGTCAATGGTAGGTTGGGCTATACTCTTGTTGCACTTGAATTGACGAGGTAAGGTTTCAGATATATGCTCGACTAATATTCCGACTGTATTGGTCATGGTTATGGCTTTCTTGGCACAGTCAATCAATCCTTTATGTTTGGACATCCAATCCATTCCTAGTACTACTTCCAAACCTTTAGTTCCGAGTACTATCAGGTTATCATAAAAATCTATGCCATGGATTCGGATATGGACGGCTTTGCAAATTTGCCTAGACTTGGTGGTTGAACCGGGAATTTGAACGATCATAACATGCTTCAGTTTTGTTGGTTGAATCTTACTAGTGCAGGCAAATTCTTCGGTGACAAATGAATGCGATGCACCAGAATCAAACAACACTCGAATAAGTACTGAATTAACAGAAAACATACCCAGCACAACGTCTGGAGCTTCCTGAGCTTCTTCAGCAAGCATGAGAAAAAGACGGCCGTTGCGGTTGAGCGAATTCCCTGGGGCAAACCTTCTTCCTGGTTGAACATGACGCTGCTGCTGAGATGGGGAATTTGCATTGGGGTCTGCGGCATTCTTCTTGTTGGGGCACTCGTTGTAGTAGTGACCCTTATTTCCACAGTCATAACAAGTCACTTGCGAATTGTCCTTTGCTGCAACAGGCACAACATTGCTTCCAGTCCTCGTGGCAGTGTTGGTGTTGGCGGTAGAATTGTTGTTGTTGAACTTGGGTGGGGCACGGTTGAAATTGCTAGAGTTGCCGGGGTTGTTGTGATTTCCTCCGGGCCTTGAATTTCCATGGTTGGGATAGGTCAGACGGTTCATTGGGGGTCTGTTGGTTCTCGGGGCAAATCCTGGAGATTGGTTCGGGCGGTACTTTGGGGTCTGATGGGTTCCTGGTTGATGCATCATGCGACGCTTGCGGTTCTCATTGGCTTGGTTGATCTTTCCTTCCATCTGGATGGCAGAGTTGACCAGGGCTTCAATATCAGCAAAGGGGATATTGACTAACACAGTCTGCATCTCATCGTGCAGACCATTCAGGAATCTTTCTTTCTTCTTGGCTTCAGTGTCGATCTCATCCGGGGCATACCTAGCTAATGACAAGAATTTGTCACGGTATTCCACTACGGTCATCCGTCCTTGCTTCAGTTCTCTGAACTCATCTCTCATTCTCTTGATCAAACTTGGTGGCACATGGGTTCTGCTGAACTTGACCTTAAATTCCTCCCAGGTCATCATCTGTCCTCCGGTCATCGCACGAACGCTGTTCCACCATGCTCTTGCATCTCCGGCTAGATAGTGGGTGGCGAACAGAACTTTCTTGTTAGCTTCCACTCCGGCGACTTCTAGGTTGTTTTCCATGGTTTGCAGCCAATCATCGGCGTCTAAGGGCTCTTCCGACTTAGTGAAAACGGGTGGGTTGGTGTTCTCGAAATTCTTGAGCTTAGATCCATGGTTGTCCTGGTTTCCGTGGCCTTGATTGTTGTGAGCTAGCTGAGCTATCTGTTGAAGGGTGGCTAGGTTGGCTTGACGTTCGGCTCTTTCAGCTTCGCGGCCAGAAACCAACATTTGCAGTATCTGCAACATCGGGTCCGGGGATGAACCACTTCCTCCACGTGGCATCTAAAGATTGAGATAGATCATGAGAAAAGAGGGAAATTTCTAAGGTTCAGGGACTTTGAAATTTTTTTAAAGTTTGACTCAGATTTTTTTTGCAACTTGCTTTTCATTCATTCATTCATAGCACCCGATACAAACACACACCACAAAACAAGAAAAACAGATGGTTTTAAGAACCATTCTGGAAACTACGATATAGTGGGACCGAATACTACTCACTACGATATAGTAGGCGAAGTTCCATCTTCGGGGTCACAGGCAATGCTGACGATGGGAGATGATCCTAGTTGTCGTAACCTTCCTGGGGTCCATCCTCCAGGTACTCCTCTTCATAGTCTGGCCATGGGAATAGCGAGGGACAAAGCCATGAGTACTCTTTAAGTACCCGCAAACTAATACTAACAAGTGAAGGGGTTTTTGTAATAGGATACTAAGCTCTAGGGTTGTTTTGCAAAAAGCCAGATTATTCTCTACTAAGCTGAGAAGCAAGAGAAGCTAGTCACAATTTTATAACTCCTAAGTAGGAACTTGTATTTCATATCACAACCCTGTTGTGGTCAAGTCAAAGTCTCAATTCATTTCACAAGTCTTTTGAAAATATCTGACGGGGGAATAGTATGGCCACTCCAACTGTCCATAACCATGGACGCGGCTATTCGAATAGTTTGACACTCTGCAGAGATTGTACACTTTCACCACAACATTCGATGCATCCATCAGGAACAAATCCTGAATTCACGATACTTAGTATGCGGATAATCAATCCTAACATTTCAATTACACACCCTAGTATAAGCACCTCTCCTGTGAGTTTGGCCTCCCAACCATGACCAACTGTCATCTTGGGTACTGCACAGGTGGACAATCTTCACAAGGTAGCCTCAGCTCAGACCTTGGCCATGAGGGAACTAATACTAAGGTATATAAGTTTCCAGTCAAGCCCTACCCAATCTTCGGGTATTGTGGTTGTACGATAAAATTGGAATGGTATCGCATCCAGACAACCATCAATTTTATAAAGGGCTAAGGCTCATGCCTCAACATTTTCATCACCAAAATCATCAGGTGTTCGGAAACACATGTCCAAAACATTTCAATAGAATGATCCATCATTCCAAGGTTTTCATAACCATTTTTCCACCAAGTATTCCAATCTAAGTTGATCAAGTTTTATGCTTAGCACTAGCATCTACAAGTGGGGGTAAGTACTAATGAGGGGTGGTAAACTAGTGGAGTTTTACTATGTTCAATCTCATGCCTTATGATGACATAAAGATTATCTAGCTTAGGCCAAGTTTTATGCTCTTTATGCAACCTTCGATTATCTTTCTAGAATCTACAAATTCACTTAAGTAAGCTCTAAGTAATAGCTTTGATAAAGAAATAAAGTATAAAGCTTGTAAGTAAAACTAGGATTGGTTTATCAAGTGGTTATGATCATATATGCTTAAGGCATATAGTTGGCATGGCAACAAGCAAGTATTTGCTTGCATAGGCATAGTATCTTGCAAGTGTTAGCTTGCACAAGTATCAGTATAAGCTTGCTCATTCAACTAGTAGTATTAGGCTTGCCTTGTGCAGAGCAGTGATTGAAGTTCTCCTCGGCTTCTTCTTCATAGTATCCTCCTTCCTCCTTGTATCCTTGGTCGGTACTAGCGTCTATGAATAAATATGAGGTACACAATCACTAAACAATACTTAACTACTTTCAATCATCACACAAAAGGGTCCTATAGATGATCTATCATCATCACTAACATTACAAGATTAAAGCTTGGTTTATTTATTTTATTTTTAGAAAAGTAGTTTCTACTCATTGAAAAACTACTTAAGATTTAATATTCTCCAAACCAAACATGGGATCATGTTGACACATGTCATCACCACACATTTCAGTACATGGGAGTGTGATTTAAAGTGGTGTCACAATTTAATAAGATTTAACCTTTTTATTTTAAATAAAATAAGTGACTAGAAATGCCTATGTGGCATTCTTTTCTTAATTAAACATTATTTCTATAAGTAAACCCATATATTTTTATATATTCTAAAAGGTATGATCAAATGTGATTTTTGAGAGTTGGAATCAACTCAAAAGCTATTATGGTTTAAATTTGAAAAATGTTTGAATGCAGAAAAGCTTATGCCTTGTTATTTTTACCAAGGTTGATCTATAGATTCAAATGATTTGAATCCAACGGGCTTGGATTAATCATTTCAAAACCTTTCTAACAAAAATTGGTTTCATTCAATTTGGTTCACTGAATCGAGCTGGGTTGATTTTTGAAACTAGGTACAGAACTGTGTTTGAATTAAAATGGAAAAGTTAAAATCAAACGACTGGGCTGCGCGGGAAACGATAATGTGCCGGCCCGGTGTCACTCCGCGGTGCGGGGCTCAATTGACAGGGGGTTCCACCAGTCAGTGGCTCTTTAAACGCGAAGCGGTACAGGGCAATATCGGCCACACGATCTAAGTCTAATCGAACGGCTGCTACTCATCGTCCACGTCGGGCGGCGCTGGCGAGACAGAAACCTAACGCGGCAGGTGGGGGTCGTCGGGGGATCACCGGGGCTCAGGCAAAGGTCGGCGATGCGGGCGAACGACGAAGTCGACGACGGCGAACCTCCTGGTACCGGCCGCTTCTCCTGGGGTGGACGAAATCAACGGCGTCCTTCTTCTCTAGAGGCGGCCTGCTCCGGCAAAATTCCGGCGATGCGCTGCTCGCCTTGCTCCGGGAATGGGGTGTAACGATCAGTGAGGAGAGGGGAGTGAGATGGTGTGAAGAGTTTGAGCGGGGGAGGCCTCTATTTATATTCTCGACGATGAGACCGAACGGAATGGGCAGACAACGGTGGCGACATTTCTACGAGCTTCTAGAGGCGTAGCCGGCGGTGGCGATCGATCGGTGGTCTCCTGGCGATGCTCTATGGCTTTAATGCGCGTGTAGGGAAGGTGGCAAACGGTCTGGAACATGTGATGCTCTGCGCGGCAGAGGCGGCGTCTTCGACGGCGAGCGGTGGCTGTGAGGCATGGGGTGACGAACGGAGATGTCTGGCGGTCTCCTGGGATGGTGGTGATTGCGTATGCACGCGGCGAGGGCGGAGCGCGGTCTGTGGGCGTGTGTCGAGGGTTGCTCTCTGGCGCACGCTCGGCATGGTTGACAGAGGCACGGGCGCGGCGTTCCTGGGTGCTCTGGTCGGTGTCTTCGAGGAAGGGCTGGTCGAGAAGTGGCGGTGAGGCATGTGTGATCTCCCAGACAAGGTTGGCACGGCTAGTTCCTCTCCTAGCTTGTTGTCAACACTGGGGTGGCATGGGTGGCTTCGGCTGTTCACCATTGATGACATTGCCAAGCTTACAGTGGTGCTAGATGTTTACAAATGAGCTAGATGATCTACTAAATCCTAGTTGCAACCAGAGAGGGAACAAGTTATGCTCAAATCACTGCTCCAAATAGTGTTTGGATTTTATTTGATTTGCATCTGCAAGGTGTTTGATGAAATGGCCGCATGAATTCAAGTTTTGAATTTTGAAAAGATTTTTGGTGGGTGTGCTAGGTAGGTGCTGGTGAGTCTGTAGATGCTTGGGTTTTGAAAGTTGAGCTTGTTTGAGTGGTTTTTGAAAAAGTGGGATCTTCCCATATGATATAGATTCAATTTTAAACTGTCATTTAAACTATGCATTTGAATGTTTCTGGATGATCACAAGGTGGGCCTTGATACTTTGTTATAAGTACTATCAAGGGGTGCAAAGATATAAACAAGTTTCTGTTAAGTTCTGAAAGTTAGAGACATCCAAAGTAGGCATGGGAGTTAATTTGGCAAAAGTGACCATTCACTTAATTTGTTTGTTTTGATTTATTTGTCTTTGGGAAAAGTTTGGGAAATGTTTAGATGATGTTTATTTCACCTAAGAATCATTTTACAATCAAAGAAACACATAATCATGTAAATCCAACAGAATCCAAATTGTAATGCATACACATAGGAATGCCTTCATATTTTTAATTGGAAAAGTTTTGTTAACCCTAATTTTGGTGATTAGAGTTTGATGATTCTAGTTCAATATTTTTGGGATGTTACAGATGCTAAGACCTAGCTTGATGCAACAAGTTTAAGAGGAAGGAACCTCAATGAAGAGCTGGCGGATGCAACATCTATGATAACACCAGAGAACAGTAATGAAACAACCATGCGGCCGACATACAACACGACAGCGACAAATTTGAACACCGCAGAGGCAGCGATAGCTGAGCTACCCCATCTGACGGGTGAGGCAAAGAAGAAACAGCAGGAATGAGTAAATGAATTGGTGAGAGCAGCGGGAATGCTGAAAGAAGCATACTACAGGGCAAATCCCTGGTATAGCTGGGAGGTCACAACTCGTTCATTCGGCAACTCCAGTCCCAACAAGATCAGCAAGACATATGGGCTCCTCACCAGGAGCGGCGCCGAGAGACAGAGAGAAAAGAAAGGAGTGTAGACTCAGGAAGGAACAAGCATATGGTTGCCTATGACCCGACAGTAGTTCAAGGAAACCCGGCCCATGCACAGGGAAACGAGAAGAAATGTCGCTCAGAGAAATGAGGACCATGAAAAGGCTGCCCGAGAAAGGCAAGAAGGATAAATAAATGACAATGGAGGGCAGCACTTTGCACCTCATCCTAGGCGTAGAACTCACTCGGCAGGAGGAGGAAACCCAGCTCCGAATCCTCCACCAGCCCAACCCGAAAGGAGATAGCAAAGTGTGGGAAAGGCAGTGCAGCAGCCTGCAGACCCGAACGCCAACAGATACAATGATGGTTACTCGTCAATGGTAAATGACGGGTATAAGTTGCCGGATCATGTGTATCAAGCGATGGGAGAAACACTCAAAGGCAGAAATCTCCAGCCGGAAGATGCAAGACTAAAGCTCGACCGGATAAAGATGGATGAACTAATCGAATCGCAAGGTCCATAGGGCCCACCATGTTTTGGCCCAAGGATCATGAAAGGGCCGCTAGTGCCAAACTTTCAACTAGCAAGAGGAAAAAAACATATGAAGGAAGCACAAAGCCAGATGACTGTCTCATAGATTATGGAACTGTAGTAAAAATCGTGCAGGGATATCTGAGATGGGCAGTGAGGTATGTACCGCAAATGCTGAAAGGACCAGCGAGGGTATGGCTGACTAATTTGCCACCCGGAAGCATCAACAGTTGGATTGATTTCCAGAAAGCTTTTGTGAGCAATTTCACAAGCAGGTACAATAGGTCGAATCGCCCATAACAGCTGGCTATGTGCAAGCAAAGGCCAAATGAAACAGACAGAGACTTCCTCACTAGATGGTGCACTATGCGCAACTCTTGTGAAGGGGTAATCAAATCTCAGGCCATTGCATGTTTTGCACAAGGATGCAGGCATGGAAGTCTACTGTGGCAAAGATTAAAGAGAGAGATGCCAACAAGCTAGGCAGAAACGGTAAGAATTTCCGACTCATACGCGTTAGAAGATCCGACTTAACCTCTGCTTATGTAGGCAGACGGGATGTCTGAGACTCAGATCTATGACGCGGCTAGGTCGCAAAGGCGCCATGAAAGGGCCGAATATAGAAGCAAAAGAAGAGATGAGAGGCCAGACTACAGGTATGGCTCAACTCAAGTCGTAGCCGTAAGTCAAGATCATCCGGACGCTGGAAGCAGCCAGCGTCAAAGGACAAGTGGGCAACAGCAGTTGATACCAAAGAATGATGGCAAAAAGCCATATGAACAAATAAAGTCATACCAAGACAGGAAAAAGTATACTTATTAGATGATTTTGGATCAACCGTGTAAGTTTCATACGCCAAGTCCGAGTAAGCCGGCAAATCACACAACAAGACAATGCACTTGGTTTCAGAAGGGAGACAGAGTAGACTCACCGACTCAGCAACTACCACCACCTCCACCACCACCGCTCACAGGAGGAAATGCTCAGGCTGTTGGAGATGAGCATAGATATGAGAACAGACAACCGAGATATCATAACCAAGAAAGAAGATAGGCTGTGCACCAGCTGCATAACCCAGGAGGTGATGACGCTCATGTCGGTCATGGGACCAGAAATGAATACAGAGAACATCACCACAGTTACGTCGTGTTTGTCACAGAGCAGAATGGCAAAAAAAGCCAACAAAGACGGATGATGGAAGTGAACGCCACAATGCCGGCAATACCAAAATACATGCATTGGTCTGAACAGGAGATAACTTGGAGCATAAAGGATCACCCCAAGATCAGGCCAACGCCAGGAGGTTATGCTCTTGTCTTGGATCCAACGTTCATGGGCCCAGATATCAACGTGAAGTTTTCCAAGGTGCTGATAGATGATGGCAGTAGTATCAACATCATGTATAAGGATACCATGCTCAAGTTAGACATCAATATGAACATGTTTGAGCCGACTAAGACGACCTTTCATGGCATTGTGCCGGGATTGTCATGTGAGCCAATTTGGAAGATCTGGGTCGATGTCTTGTTTGGCAACAGAGAAAACTGTCGCACTGAGGCCATAGAGTTCGAGGTAGTAGACCTGGTCAGTGCGTACCATGCTTTACTCGGCAGGCCAGCTATGGCAATGTTTATGGCTACTCCTCATATTGCCTACTTGAAGATGAAGCTGTCAGGTCCATGTGGGGTTATCATAGTCAAGGGTGACTACAAGAGATCTATTGCATGCGCCTCAGCCGAATCTTCGCTGGCTGAGTCACTGGTCATAGCGCAGGAAAAGCAGCAAATGATGGAAGTTGCGGCACTAGCCAAGGCGGCACAAATGTCTATGTGGGCACTCACTAACCTGCATGGCAGTGTATCTTTCCAAGCCACCAAGGAAACAAAGAAGATACATATTGATGAGGCCTTCCCAGAGCGCACAGTTACTATTGGCGCCGACCTATCTGATAAATAGGAAAGAGAGCTCGCCAGCTTCCTCCGTGAGAATCGGGATATCTTTGCATGGTCCACACAAGACCTGCAGGGAGCTCCGAGGGAGCTGGCTGAGCACTCTCTTCATGTAAGGCCAGATGCCAAGCCAGTGAAGAAACCCCTCCACCGCTTCGCCGAAGATAGGAGGAAAGTGATAGCCGTCGAGATAGCCAGGCTATTGGTTGTCGGGTTTATCATGGAAGTACTACACCGAGATTGGTTGTCAAATCCAGTCTTGGTCGAAAAGAAGAAGGATGACCCGAACATGGCAGTGGTGTGGCGCATGTGTATTGACTACACGAACATTAATAAGGCATTTCCAAAAGATCCATTCCCCTGCCACAGATCGATCAAGACACTGAATCTACTGCCGGGTGTGAATTGTTGTCATTTGTCGATGCGTACTTTGCTTTCCACCAGATACCACTAAATCCGGATGATCAAATAAAGACAGCTTTTATCACCCCGTATGGGGCTTATTTCTATCGTACCATGCCATTCGGATTGAGAAATGCATATGCAACATACCAAAGATGCATGCAAAAATGCTTGCAAGACCAACTGGACAAAAATGTTCAAGTATACGTCGATGACGTGGTAATAAAAACCAAACAAAGTCATACTCTAATCGAGGACTTGCGTCAAACATTCGCAAACTTAAGAAGATTCCGGATGAAACTTAACCCGGAAAAATGCACCTTTGGTGTCCCGGCTAGAAAGTTACTCGGATTCCTTATATCCAGCCGAGGGATTGAGGCTAACCCGACAAAGATGAGAGCCATCGAAAGAATGGAGTTGCCAAAAACCCTCAACGATGTCCAGAAGTTTACATGATGCATGTCCTTGTTGAGTAGGTTTGTGAGTCGGCTAGGCGAAAAATCCTTACCATTTTATCAACTGATGAAAAAATCAGACAAATTCACGTGGACACAACAAGCTTATAGCGCTTTCCATGAACTCAAAAAGATGTTGGCAACAGCACCAATATTAGCCTCACCACTATACAAAGAGCCAATGCTGCTCTATGTCGTAGCAACCAATAGAGTTGTCACTACAGTAATAGTGGTAGAGCGTGAAGAAGAGGACAAATCAGTTGTCACTACACCAATAGAGTTGTCACTACACCAATCCTGAGCGAAGTGCTCTCTACAAAAGCAAAAATACCCCCATTACCAGAAAATGACATATGGAAGCAAAGAAGCTGAAGCACTATTTCCAAGAACACTCAATCCGTGTAATATGCGAGGCACCTATCTCGGATATATTGGAAAGCAAATATGCCAGTGGCCTAGTGGCGAAATGGGACATAAGCTAGCACCATACACTCCACAATACGAAAGGTGAGATGCAATCAAATCTTAAGATGTACCAGATTTCTTCGTGGATTGGATAGAAATGCAATACGAACCGCCATTGCCAGACCCGAATTACTGGAGAATGCACTTTGACGGGTCCAAGACAAAGATGGGCCTGGGTGACGGGATAGTAATCACATCACCCGGGGATCAGCTCAAATATGTGTTGCAGATCCACTTCGCTGCATCCAATTGATACGTCGAAAATGTATCTACTTTCTCAAACACTTTTGCTATTGTTTCTCCTCTAAACTGCTGTGATTTGGATACAACTAACACGGATTGACGCTTTTTTCAGCAAAATTACTTTGGTGTCTAGTTTTTATGTAGAAAATCAACTATCAGGAAAAATCCCGAAAAATATGCCAAAAATATATCCTATTTCACCAGAAGATCCACGGAGCCAGAAGAAGAGACGGAGTGGAGGCCTGGGGGGCCCACACCCCTGCCAGGTGCGGGTGGGCCCAGCCCGCTCCTAGGGGAGGTGAGGCCACCCCAGACACCCCCTCGGGTTCCTTCTGCACCTATAAGTTACCCCTTGACCTAAAAACCGGAGGGGGAGTCAACGTTTTTCCAGAAAGAGTTCCGCTGCGCCGCCACCACCATAAACCAAGATTTGGATCGAGAAACTCCGTTCTCGCACCCTGCCGGGACGGGGAATTTGGGGAGGATCATCGCCATCATCATCACCAACGCCTCTCCATCGACCATCAATGTTTCCCTCATCCATGAGTGAGTAATCCCCCACAGTAGGCTATGGGGATGGTAGGGATTGGATGAGTTCTATCATTTAATCGAATAAGATTGTTAGGGCATAGTGCCTAGTATCTCTATTTAGTGCTATTTGACTTTGTGGCAACTTGTTGTGCTTAATGCTTGTCACTAGGGCCCGAGCGCAGTGATCTTAGATCGGAACTTATTATTGAATCATTATGATAGTATTGTTTATGATCTTTTCTGCAAGTTGTGTACACATATCATTGTCTGGATCCAAATGCCCCGAAGTGACAGCAATTTGGACAACCGGAGGCGATGGCTGTGGTGTGAGGATCACATGTGTTCATGGAGTGTTAATGCTTTGCTCCGGAGCTCTATTAAAAGGAGCACATTAATTGCCAGTAGTTTCCTAGAGGTCCCGCTGCCACAGGCTGGCTGGACATAAGATGTTGTGTAAGTTCTCATTGCGAGCACGCATGACTATATATGGAGCATATGCCTAGGATTTTTTAGTACTTGGATGCTTGTTATTATTTATCTGCAATGTCCTAGATCTGTTTAGACTCGTCCATGCAACGCCCGTCCATTTATCCCTATGCCTACCGCACTCGAATCTCACTGTTTACTGTTACTGTTACTATTGCTCATGTTTCACTGTTGTTGTTGCTTTACTGTTGCTACTACAAAAATGTTGCTATTGATAAACTTCTGTGAGCAAGAACTATTTCCAGGTGCTGCTGAATTGACAACTCAGTTGTTAAGTCTTGCAAGTATTCTTTGGCTCCCTTGCGTCGAATTGATAAATTGAGTAATACTATCCACGAAGACTGTTGCGATCCCCTATACTTGTGGGTCATCAATAATAACCACTTTATTATTGTCTCTTGAGCATATCTCTAATACTATTCCATTAGTTACCGGTTAGACCTAGTCTAAACTGGACGATATTAAAAAGCAAAGGATACTGAAATGCTAAAGACTCTGCGCCTAGCCATGTGTCGGGTCAGTCATGTCTTGTGACTTTCCCTTAGGCTGGTAGGTTCTGCTAGTATGAATGCAAAAGCCCAAGAAAACATGATTTTTATCCTCCGAGTTCATAATATATATTATTATGCGATAGATGCATGGACGGAGGCACAAGAATGGCCAGTATATATATTGTAAACGACAAGAATAAGGCCGATTATTAGAGTTTAATAACTAGTATCTTATTATATTTTATTATCAACTTAATTATTGAGACGTACGTATGATCGCTCATTCCTGTCTGCGGTTCATCAGTCCATGTTCTAGTAGACTCCCTTATGGACATTTACTGGGTACCGATAGATACAATCTAGCCACGACCTATCAGCACTTTTTGCCGACTTGATGTACTTCCAAACAGCGCTGTTGCACTTGTATCCAGACCCAAACACAATCATCCAAATCCGGTCCCCCTTTCTGATTCGACCTTTAGCCTCACTGTAGGCCAGCTCATACCAGACGGAGCTACTGGATGTGTTTCCAAACCTGTGGAGTGTCATTCGTGATGCTTCAGCATGCTCCTCGAGCAGACCGAGGCTACACTGGACCGCATCGATCACCGCTCTTCCGCCGGCATGGATGCATATATGCTCGAAAGCTGTGGTGAAGTCGGGCACATCTAGCTTGCTGCTGGTGATGCTTCTTCTTCTATTTAGCACCTTCCGTGAGATGGAGGCCATAAAAAATGAAATCTTGACACTGATAGGGAGAATAAGCGGTCCAATGGCGGTGAGGTTGGCCCTGAGAGCCATACCAGCAATGCGCACAAGGTCCATGGATAGATTTATCCCTAGATTCCCTTCATCGTCTTCCTCATGTACAACGCACCGGTAGGCATTGTCGTCGGAGCTGGTGCTTTCCCGAACTAGGCGCGCAAGCTGAAAACGAGCTTTGATGCTCGACGTGGAAAGGAGGACCGCGGAGCCACCGGTGCGGAACAGCATGTTGGTCAGCTGCATTTCACGCTTGCCCCCATTGTAGTAGTTCCCGGTCATGATCTCAGTGGACACCACCAATGCATGCGCGTTACAAGGAGCGGTATGTAAGTGATTGTTGGCAAGACCCACCGCAATGACCCCTGCGCTGCAGCCCATACCAGAGAGTTGCACGTTGCAGATGTCATCTCTCAGCTTGTATCTCCTCATGATCATGTCACTGAGAGATGGAGTTGGGTTGAAGAGGCTGCAATTCACCACTAGTACCGTGATTGCATTTGTGTTTATACATGTCTTCAACAGAAGGTCATCTATGGTCATGAAGATAGTCAGTTCTGCATCGGCACGGGCATCGCTTAAACTATAACAGGGTGGGATATAATGGTTACAAGGCGGGAGGTAGGTTTCATCACCGAGGCCTGAGCGTTCAGAGATGCACGTTAGGAAGCCAAGGCCGCGGCTGTCCATGCCCGATCGAGAATGGTGAATGTTCTCAATACAAGCGGCCTGGCTCATGCGGTAGTTACAACTAGGACGGAAGCAGGCATAATCAACAAGGTATACAGTGCGGGACCGGTTCTTCATGAGCAGGTACATGGCAATGGTTATTACCAGGAACATAAAAAGCGAGAGGCGGAAAGGTGGGGAGGCATCATGCCAGATGAGAAGCTTGTTTAGGCCATATTGTTCCATGGCAGCGGTGAAGGCAGAGCTCATATATCACGTCCTTCCATTATTGAGCACATACTTATATATAGACACAAGCTATAGTGACGACAATGCGTGGGGCGGCGAATTACAGGGTAGCTAGCATGAATTCAGGTATTTGCTGCTCAACCACAAATTCGTTGCTTCAGCATTTATTTCGAATTATGACAAGTACTAGTACCGGAAGGGTGACCTTTTTTTAGATGTACATGCATGTACCCAGCGTGAATTCAGAAAGAATCCCACTACAGGAAAATGTCAAGGCGCTGACGGCTTTTTTCTACTCCGATGGCTTTTAGCCGGGCCGACGACGTAGGGCACGAGCCGGGCAGCCCAGCAAAACGGCCGTCGGCCTAGTTGAGCCGTCGGCGCAGGACAAGCTAGGTCGCGGGCAGCCGCGGCATAGGTTTGGCTGCCGGCGTAGGCATATAAAGCTGACGGCATAGGGACGCGGTCATGACGGTGAAGCGACGATGTCACAGCTACGCTGACGGCCACTCCTCAGTGGATCATCTTTTTCAATCTTAGAAAAATTAAATGAAAATGTAAAACACTTCAAATTTTATAATTCTTTGACATGTAGATAGCTATTGTTGTATAGATTGGATTTTTTTTAGATTTCTCAAATTCAAAAGGGGTTTTTCTATTTGTTTTGAATATTTGGACAAGATTAGATGAATTTCATTTGGAAAACCATGCAGTACACTATGAAAAGACATGTTACATGATTCCAAACATGATATGGATGTCATATTTGGATTCCTCTTATTTTTGTGATCGATTTAAACATAGTACTTGTTGAATTCTGATTAAAAAATTTAAAGATACGAATTATTCCATATTAAATAGAAAAGGGTAAAAATTTATTTGAATTCTAGATTATTATTACTTATTCATTGTTGTGTACTTCAATAATTGTTAGGAATTTAAAATAATAAAGACGTGTGACATCATGGTCTAAGGGTTAATATAATTGATATGGTAGTATTATTAACAAGGTCTAATTTTTACTCGGAAGCTCGTTCGGAAGAAACAGAAAAATTAAACATGCTAGGGCTACAGTAGTGTGAGGATGGGTGACAAATTGACAAATTTGACCAAGGGTGCAATTTGATTTGTGATTAAGGGTACTTAGAGAAATATCCCACTTAAGATTAACGAGTCAAACAATTTAAAAAAACTGAAAAGAAGTCTTAAAAATATTTCAAAAAACAGAAGAAAATAGTCAAATGGCTTATCCGTCAACGTCTCAAAATGGCCGTTAGCCTTCTAGGTGAGGCCCATCTGGTCTATGCCGACGGTTTAGCCTTCGATGTAGCTGCTATGCTTTTTCCTACACCAATGGCAAAAGAGCCTATGTTGACGCCGACAGCTGCCGTCGTTGTAGCCTCTATACCGACGGCAATCTAGCCTATGCCAATGGCTTTGGGCCGTCGGCGTATCTTTCACAGTGTACTTAATCAATAGGGATGCACACATAGGAACACTTATATTATTATTTTCATGCATTACTTTTTTCAAGTGGAGGTTTTTAGCCATGTGCAGGTACATATGGGCTCACCCGCCAATATTTACTACTACTCGAACTTCTTCACCTGATGCACCTTAAGATGGTCCTAGTTCAAATCATTCTTTGGTATCGGTAGTTTTGATAATGAATATTTATAAGAAACTGGTTCTATAAAATATCATGGTCAGTTAAGAAATTGACATGCATCAACAGCAAGAGGTGTATTTTGGTAGACACCTACTTTATAAAAGTTTGCATGTTTCAAGGGAAATCAATCATCACGGGGAAATTTATGGTCGGTGAAAAAAATATTTGCTGACTATTAAACTTGAGAAATAAGGGTTTTTGCGGAGCGTTTCCTTCAAGATACCAGTAAACAAGGTGTTTGCGGAATATTCATTTGAAATACTCGGCAAACAGTTAAAAAGCATTAATATGCATGGCCATCTTTGGAGTTCAATTATTGTTTGCCAGAGATCAAAAACTAATATTTAGAGCACCGATGTTACTTTCTAGAACATATAAAAATGATGACAGAGCTAAAAAGCTAATAAGGAAATAGATATGGTTTTTCTAGAATAAATAGATCACCGATGTTACTTTCTAGAACATATAGAAATATCCACAAATTATAGTCAAAATTATCGCCATCGTAGGTCGTAGTACGGTGTTGCTCCACTACAGGAATGTGAAGCTACGCCGACGGCTGGTCGCTACGCCGACGGCCAAATATCGGGGCCGTCGGTGTAGCCATCGTCTAGGCCAGCTCCGCCAAGCAGCCGTCGGCGTAGAATTGCCCTCGGCATATCCTATGCTACGCCGACGGCTGCCCTCGGCGTAGCATACGCCGACGGCTGCCCTCGGCGTAGCTATTTTTTATTTTATCTCATTAAACTTTGAAAAATCATAACTAAATCATTCTAATTCGGAAAAATACAAATAATATATCAAAATTTGCAGAAAAATAAGACCTATCTATCTACACTCAAATATTACACATTTGTAAATAAAAATTAATTAAAACATAAGACATTATATATAGTTTAAAACGGGCATAAAAAATTCAAAAATGATCGAAACAATGCGAAACTTTCGCGTGGTGTTATATTATGTGACATAGTTAGAAGGAAAAATATCAAACTTGGTATATTGATTATGTCTTAAAGAAACCTTCACAAAATGACCTATCTCATTCGAGGTTTCTTGGCTTTCGGGTCAAATGACCAATGTTATGGCTAGAATCAAGGCATAGTTTGTGATAATGTGCCCATATTGTGCATACACATGCATCATGGGATGGCGAACAATGTTGCAGGAGGAAGTTTTCCTTTTTGTCGCACCAAAAAGCCATTTCCCATTTTCCGAGCACAAAAAACGGACGATTTTGTGAAGCAACCACCAAATGGCTAATTCAAAATGGTACCACCATATTTTACAAAAATACTATACCAACCTATATAGACAATGTCCCAACAGGGGAATCCGAAACCTTTCCGTCCACCTCTGATGAAAAAGACAAATTCCTGCCGAATCGGCAGGAAGTGGGTCAGATATGAACTACAGGTACATGATCCGATGCTCATGTTTTTTTAAAAAAATCATTTTTAGGTTCACAATATGCTATTTTATCAAATATCCAATGCAAGTTTAGCGAGGCTCGGCCCCGAGCTAAGAATCTTCATGCCCGCCGTTCGACAAAGTTTGACGATAGTTTAAAACGGGCATAAAAAATTCAAAAATGATCGAAACAATGCGAAACCTTCGCGTGGTGTTATATTATGTGACATAGTTAGAAGGAAAAATATCAAACTTTGTATATTGATTATGTCTCAAAGAAACCTTCACAAAATGACCTATCTCATTCGAGGTTTCTTGGCTTTCGGGTCAAATGACCAATGTTATGGCTAGAATCAAGGCATAGTTTGTGATAATGTGCCCATATTGTACATACACATGCATCATGGGTTGGCGAACAATGTTGCAGGAGGAAGTTTTCCTTTTCGTCGCACCAAAAAGCCATTTCCCATTTTCCAAGCACAAAAAACGGACGATTTTGTGAAGCAACCACCAAATGGCTAATTCAAAATGCTACCACCACATTTTACTAAAATAGTATACCACCTTATATGGACAATGTCCCAACAGGGGGTTCCGAAACCTTTCCATCCACCTTTGGTGAAAAAGACAAATTCCTGCCGAATCGGCAGGAAATGGGTCAGATATGAACTACATGTACATGATACGATGCTCATGTTTTTTTACAAAAATCATTTTTAGGTTCACAATATGCTATTTATCAAAGATTCAATGCAAGTTTTCCTTTTCATCGCACCAAAAAGCCATTTTTCATTATCCGAGCGCAAAAAGGGAATTTTCTAAAGCAACCACCAAATAGATAATTCAAAAACGGAGGGTTTGTGATTAGTTGATATGGATATCATATTTGGATTCCTCTCATTTTTCTGATCAATTTAGACATATTATTTGTTAAATTCCGATTTATAGATTTAAAGATATTAATTATTCCATATTAAATAGAAAAATACAAAAAAGTAAAATTATTATATTTTTATTTGAATTCAATAATATTTTTACTTATTCATTAATGTTTATTTAAATAATTGTTTGTAATTTCAAAAAATATAAACATGTGACATGTTGATATAAGGGTTAATAGGATTGATATCATAGTATTGACAACAATGTATGTATTACTTTGCGGAAACAGATTCTGAAGGAACGAGGAAGTTAAGCGTGCTGGAGCTGGAGTAGTATTAGGATGGGTGACCTTCCGGAAGTTTGACCAAGACTGCAATTTAATTAAATATTAAGTGTAATTAGTGTTAAAAATATTCAAAGTGAGAGATTAACGAGTCAAATAATTCAAAGATTCAAAAATTGAGAAAAAAAAAGAAAAAAAAAATTTAATTTTTTTTTTTAAATATTTTTGCAACATGTCGACAAGCTATGCCGACGGCCGCTACGCCGACGGCATTGCCCTCGGCGTAACATACGCCGACGGCATTTTGATACGCCGACGGCCTCTATGTGCTCCGCCGAGGGAGCCCTTTGCCGAGGAGGCTACGCCGAGGGCAGCCGTCGGCGTAGCATACGCCGAGGGCATTTTAGCCTACGCCGACGGCTTTTTGCCCTCGGCGTAGCGCGCGCGTCCTGTAGTGCTCAGTGGATTTTCAATGTAACTACTTGTGTATATAAAATGATATTTGAAAAACTATTAGAGAAAACTATAATGCACCTCTAGTTCAACTGAGACCTACTGTTATAAAATCGGCAGAAAGTTTTTTATATGGCGAATGTTTTCTAAAATTTGAGAATTGTCGATAGAATGGGTTCTAAACTGGGAGAAAATTCAAGTTGTGCCATTTTCACCATATTATTGGTAATTCATTCACAAAATACATATTTTGTCCATTTCGGCACTGCGGAAATAGAAAATGAATTTGGTGCAAAAAAATGAAAACTCCGTTTTGGAGGCATTGTTTTTATTCTAGTATGCACTTTCTTACAGAACAGAAGGGAGCAATATCAGAAACCATGGCATCTATATGGCCATGAACATGGTCCTTTATATTGAATGTCAAGGATGTAAATATATGATTGTATATGAACATGGTCCATTTTAATAGTTTTTATTTCTAAAATTCCAAGTCTACCATTTAAATTTAAACAATTAATTTTGTATATTTTTTGTTTGTTTCTTAAATACTGGTTAGTTTTCAGAATGTGCTCAAAACTATTGGCCTGACCAACCGTAGCAAGGGTTGAATCTTGCGAAATATTCACTAGATTTCGATGTAATTGCTACTTGTGTACATAATTTGTTTACAAAAAATAATAGAGAAAATCAGTGCACATCTCAAGTTCAAAGTTGACCTCCTTTCAGTAAAATAGGCAAAAGGTCGTGTAATTGGGAAATACTAGTTTGAAACCTTGGGATTTTTAAAATGTTGGGAACTGTACATGAAATATGGTCTGGTTGAGAGAAAAATTGAATCGTGTTATTTTGCACTGTATTCTTGGTAGCTGTATCACAAGAACTGCCACTTTAATCATTTTTGGCACGTAGAAAGTTGGAATATTTTCTGTTGCTAAAATGGAAACACCCTTTAGCAACAATAGTTTTCATGCCAGTATGCCCCTTTCTTACCAAATACGGACACATTATCGCAAACTATTATTTGGCGATGAAAATGGTTGTTTGGATTGACATCAATACATGTTTATACATAGTTTTCTTGAACTATTTGCGGTGGTCGGCATCAATTTTTTTAATTTTGCTTGATCTCTTTTCAGTGTGTCTACTCCCTCCGTTTCAAAATATAAGATGTTTTAGTTTTGTAAAGCAAATGTATCTAGACTACTTTTAGTACGTATGTTCACTCATGTTTAGAATGAATCTACACACTAAAACAAGTCTAGATACATTTCCTTCACAAACCTAAAACATCTTATATTTTGAAACAGAGGGAGTAGAAAACACACTCGGCAAACCACTAGTGCAGAGCCCCCCCTTTAACTCCGGTTGGAAGGGCCCTCTAACAGCGGTTCCCCAACCGCTGTTGAGGGTTCGGTGTTAGAGGGGGGGCCCTTTAACACCGGTTCTTATACGAACCGGTGTTAAAGGGTGGCGCACGTGGGGCTGCCGCAGGCCTCAGGTCCCCCCCTTTAACACCGGTTCGTATCTGGAACCGGTGTTAAAGGTTCTTCTGTCGCGGCAGAGATTTAGGCCGTTTTCCTGCCGCGGCAGAACTCTGTCGCGGCAGGAAAACGGCCTAAATCTCTGCCGCGGCAGACTTCTGCCTCTGCCCCGTTCTAGGCGTATTTCTGCGGGAGGGGGGGGGTGAGCGAGGGGAAATCGATCGGGAGCGGTATACTTATAAATCGTCATCGGTACATACGAGTACATAAATAATTAAGCAACTATTATTATACACAAACATCGTCATCGGCACATACATCGTCATCGGCACATACATCGTCATCGTTCATTTTGGTGGATATCTAAAGAGTTCTCCGCCAGGCGTGACGACCTCATCAAGTATGAACCCCGCCAATTCCTCTTGAATGGCTCGTATGCGTTCAAATGGTAGGAGTTGGTCCCGCATCCGTTCGATCTGAATATATATGAAGAATGGGCCGTCAATATATATATAAGAATCAAACTCAACACAATTGATGGTAATAAAATAATGTTGTGGACTTTGTTTACTTACTCTAAGTTGTTCTAGTGTGGCTTGGCCTGTCGCACATATCGTGTTGCGAATGAATTCGCAAACATAGTACCCACATAAGTTATTGCCGTGTCCCTGATGCGCGCACTTTACGAGAATAGAGAGTTCAATCAAAATAATAATCAATAAAGCATGATATAATGGAATTGGAAGCTAGCTAGTATTACTTACATTTTGGTCTACAAATTTTAGTTCTTCTGACCATTCACCCACGGCCCTGCCCGTGAACATTTTCCAAACCCTGTCCGACAAAGAAAATGGATAAAGGAGTAATTAATTACTTATTGTCACGAAAGTTGCCGATCTAGTGCGATAATATGATTGAAATTACCTCTGGAGCATCTCTCTAAAGTCTGCCCATAGCTCTTTTTCTTTTCGTAACGAGTCCATGACAAGGACTTTTCCTGAGTCGGGTTGAATGACTAGCAGAATAAAGTGGAACCTACGCACGCATAACTCATCATCAGTTACACTTAACATCGAGTAAGCCGAAACAGAATGTGTACAAGAGAGAGGGTAACAGTACTCACGAGAAGTTGTAAGGAAATAGTATTTCCCTTTTGGTTTGTTGTCTCAGTAAAGACTTTAGCAAGTAATCTTCTGTTTGCCCGGGTTTGTCTCTTACCACTTCTTCATGAACTCTATTTGGGTCAACGAACCCAATGTCAAAAGGGCCTCCTTTCATGCATTCCATAACCTTTTTCCTGCATAATAGTATATACATATATGGTGAGCATATATATATACATGCAATTAATGAAGTGAATGAGATGAGGTAAAAATTACAGAAATAGTACTTACACACAATAAAGGCTGATGGCAGATTTGTCGAGTTCCTTCTGATTGAATAGAAAATGCAAGTCTTGAATGTTGAAGTCGATCGCGTCGTCTCCGCACAAGAAAATCTGATCTCTTATATGCGCCGTGATCCATTCTTCTTTTCTCGTCTTGCAGAAATGAAGGTACCACTTGTGCAATTTTCGCATCTTTGTTGGTAGATTCTTGAGCTCCTCTTTCTTGACTAGATTCTTCCCATACTTCCATGGCTGTATGGGGTTGACATCGCATTTGGGCAAGTTGTCTCCCATGACGTTCAAGTATGCAATGTAAGTCATCCCCATCTCATTGGCCTTTCTTTGTAGCTCTGCCTCGTAATCATCTACGGGAGGAGCGTCCCGTTTGTCAAACATTTGGAGCGGGGCGCATGATTGGTTTTCCTGCTCTCCGAGCATGGAAACTGTTTTCTGGGGTGCCTCACGACTGCTACTTTCAGTCTCCCTACGGCGCCTTGCATCCGCCTTCAAAATCTGGCGCTCGTAGTCCGGCACAAGTGGGGTTTCAGGTTTCAAAAGATTTTTGTAAAACTTCTCCACCACCGCCGGATCTATTTTCTCCTTTCGCTCGGCCCGTCTAGGTGCAAAGAATTTCTTGACCTGTTCTCCCGAGATCCTATTGGTCTCCTCGTCGCTGCGATTCCACGGTAAAACCGGCAATGGCTTGGCGGAAGGCTGCGGGACGTAGTTTTTTGAACTCTTTGGCGTACGGTTTCCTGCGGATTTCTTTGTGGCAGTGCTACTGATGCTCCTCGTGGCAGTGCTCTTCCGCTTACGCTGAGGAGATGGCTGAAGCACCGGAGATGGCTGACGGGCCGGAGATGGCTGCCGCGCAGGAGATGGCTGACGGGCCGGAGATGGCTGCCGCGCAGGAGATGGCTGACGGGCCGGAGATGGCTGCCGCGCAGGAGATGGCTGACGGGCCGGAGATGGCTGCCGCGCAGGAGATAGCTGAAGCGGCTCAGACTGCTGACGCTGCGGAGACGGCGGGGGTGCCAGTGACCTCCAATTTGGAAGCACAATGTATTCCTTCTTCCAAAGAATGGTTGTTTTCGCTGCAAATTTGAGTTGAGTTTCCCCTTCACCTGTAGCATGGTCAAGCTGTGCTTCCTCATATTCCTTCACAACCTCATCCACCCCGACAATAGCATAGCCATCTGGAATCGGTCGGCAGTGGTAAGTTCCACCAGCTACAGGAGGTAAGGCATAGCCGACAGCCACCTTAATGGATAAGCCCATTAATCTCACATGCAGCTCAGCGTGTTCGCTCTCCGTGATCTCATCAACGGGGTATCGAGGACCCGTCATTTCAAGCGTAGGCTGCACGTTCTCCGTGGAAGCCACACTGCTTTTCCGCACAGAGTCTGGGCCGCGGGCAGCTTCCAATGCAGGCTCTTCATGCCGCTGAGATGGGCCGGTAGCTTGATGGCTCTGTTGTGCATTCACTTGCGTCTGCAGCGCCGCAAGTGCATGTTCTATCTGTGTCATCCGCTCTGTACGCTCTTTTTCTTTTCTGCCGCGCCATCTGTAAGAGTCGCTCCAGTCGGCAAACCCATCCTTCCACGTCATACCCCCTGTGTCTCGTGCATGTCCAGGGTGTTCTTTTTTACCGATGGCGCGTGTGAGCTGGTCATTCTCTCTGTCGGGATGGAAGGTCCTGGCGGATGTTTCCTCGTATGCCGTGATGAGTTCAGTGACGGGTTTGGCAAGGATGGTTGGGAAGATACACAATCCTATTTCTGGGTCCAACCTTGCCCCGATTCCGTAGAACCAAGTCTTTGCACGTAGGTCCCACCCATCTGTCTGGGGTGTGATCTCTCTCTCGCGCAGGGCCCTCTCAGCTTCCTCCCACTTAGGCCTCTGAGATATGTAGCCACCTGACCCCGTCCTCTGGTGATATTCCTTCTTCAGGGCATTAAGAGTATTGGTTTCTGACCTCTTTTTAGCTATAGCACTTTTTTTATATGTCTCAAATTCAGGCCAGTGAGGTCTTATCTTCGCATAATATGCGTCTTCGAAATCTGGAGTCTCGCGAGCTTTGACAAATTTGTTCAATTTTGTCTTCCAGTTGCGGAAAGCCTCAGCCATCTTCTTTAGAGTCCACTCTTTGACCTTTTTCTTTATAACCGGGTTGTTTTCATCCTCCTCTGGCGGAAGGGTGAAATTTACCAACAACGAATTCCAAAGCGTTTCTTTGGATCTGTCATCGACAAAGGTACCGTCGCCCTTCTTTGGCTTATTCCAATATTCAATTATGATTGGGATTTGGTCCCTAACAAGAACTCCAGCCTGACGTATAAATTTGTCTGCGGCCTTCTTGGGCTCCATCGGCCTTCCATCAACACGGACTGCTTCGATCGTGAACTTTGCACGATCTTTCAACCGCTGGCTCGCGCCTCGCTTGCTCTTTTTCGTAGAAGAAGATGGTTGCTGGCTGGTCGATCCAGAGGGCTAAAAGAAGAAAGAAGCGTTAATTAATACATGTAGAAGAAGATTGTTGGTGGAAGTCAGCTGAGGCTTAATCAATGCATATACCTCGCCGGACTTTGTAACCATTAAATTGCGTTCACCGGAGTCTTCATCTTCTCCATGACTAGTACTTGAGCTGTCGTCGTCATGTCCCTCCAAGTTCAGATATTGTGAGGTGTCCTCATCAATAATGTTCTCCATTATTTCTTCTTCTTCAAGGTTTCTACTAAGTGGATCCATAGTTTCTAAAACAATAATATTATCTATAGTAAGAGTGTAAACATTCAAGTGGACTTGGATTCATACAAAAATATACATATTATTCATACCAAAATACACAAATGAAATTAAAACCCTAAGGATGCTTGATCATTTTAAACGAGTTCCGAGGGGTCCAAACCCTAATTCGGAGAAATCCCGGATGCATATGAGAGGGGCTAGCTACAGTGGCTGACCGGAGGCTGGCGGCGTTGGAGAGCGACCTAGGGAGCGCGAGGTAGCGTGATGCGGCCTACCTAAAACGGGCGTTGTTCGAAAGAGGAGGCCGAGGCAAACATTATAGCGACGTAAAACAACTTGTCAGAATAGATACAATGTGGAGGGGATGTCCCCAAGATAGGCCCCAGACCGAGGGGGGATGCCACATCGGATCTCGCTCCGATATGGAGGACGACGAGGAGGGACAGGATGCGGGGGCGGACGAGGAATCGGGAAGAGCTGGAGATGAGGGGGAGAAAGAGGAGAAGGCTGCGGTCGTCCGCGCCCTGCAAGCGCCGGGGCGGTGCGACGCCCTCGCCCTTGGCGTCGTACGATTCCTCGTCTGCATCGTCCTCTCAGCTGTGGTCGAGTGAACGCTGGAATTTTAATTTTCTTCGACAAAATTGGCCCTACTTTTCTAATTGCATCGTCTTGGTCTGCCCCGGATGCCGACCTCCGGTGCCACGCTATTTGTAATTGCATCGTCTTGGTCTGCCCCGGATGCCGACCTCCGTCTTGCATCGTTTTGTTACTAGATGTACCAAGGAAATTCGTGTAATCGTGCTCATAGTTACCGAATAAATTTTCAAATAGTGATTAACATGGCTCCGTAACAAATTTGTGCTAGTTCTAAGTAACAAAGGTACTAGTACTATACAACACTGAAGCCACGATTAGCCAATCTCACCGGACCGCGACGAATCACGAAGGGCGAGGGCGAGGGCGAGGACGCGACGCGCGCTCGGTGGCGGTGGCGGTCTTGGGCGGCGGTGGCGCTGGCGGTGGCGGTGGCGGTCTTCGGCGGTGGCGGTGGCGGTCCGACGGCGAGCGCGACGGAGAGCGCGGCGGCTAGCTCCGACGCGGCGCGCGCTCGGTTGCGGTGGCGGTCTTGGGCGGCGGTGGCGCTGGCGGTGGCGGTGGCGGTCTTGGGCGGTGGCAGTGGCGGTCTTGGGCGGTGGCGGTCCGACGGCGAGCGCGACGGCGAGCGCGGCGGCTAGCTCCGACGCGGCGCGCGCTCGGTGGCGGTGGCGGTCTTGGGCGGCGGTGGCGGTGGCGGTCTTGGGCGGTGGCGGTGGCGGTGGCGGTCCGACGGCGAGGGCGGTGGCTAGCTCCGACGGCGAGCGCGGCGCGCGGCTGCTCTCTGCTCTCTGCGGCTGCTCTCCGGCGGTTTGATCTGGCACGGTGTGGAAGAAAGGAGCGAAGGGGCGCATTTAATACCCCCCCCTTTAACACCGGTTCGTGGCTGGAACCGGTGTTAAAGGGGGGGAGGAATTCATTTGCGCGCGTTATTTAATACCCCCCCCCTTTAACACCGGTTCCAGCCAAGAACCGGTGTTAAAGGGGGGAGGGTGTGCGCGCGGGAAACGAAATAAATGCCCCCCCCCCCTTTAAGACCGGTTCCTGTCTGGAACCGGTGTTAAAGGGGGGGGCATTTATTTCATGCATTAAAGGGGCTTTTTTAATTCAAAAAATATGATATGAATTTAGAAAATTCATATCTTTTTCATTTCAACTCAGAAAAATATGAATAATATATCATAATTTTCAGAAAAATAATATCTATCCATTCATGTAAATCATTTTATATTTACTTTACATGAAATTTTTTAAAATAATTAAAACACTTATTTCATGCATTAAAGGGGCTTTTTTAATTCAAAAAATATGATATGAATTTAGAAAATTCATATCTTTTTCATTTCAACTCAGAAAAATATGAATAATATATCATAATTTTCAGGAAAATAATATCTATCCATTCATGTAAATCATTTTATATTTACTTTACATGAAATTTTTTAAAATAATTAAAACACTTATTTCATGCATTAAAGGGGCTTTTTTAATTCAAAAAATATGATATGAATTTAGAAAATTCATATCGTTTTCATTTCAACTCAGAAAAATATGAATAATATATCATAATTTTCAGAAAAATAATATCTATCCATTCATGTAAATGATTTTTATTAGATCAAATAATATTTTAATGCCGTATCTTTTGTATTAACATTTTTTAATTGATTGGATATTTAAATGTCGCATCTTTTGCATACACTTGAATCTCACCAAGCCTCTCTCAACTTGCATTGTTTTTTGATCAATGTGTTGGTGGTTTTTTGAATTAGCCATTTGGTGGTTGCTTCACAAAACCGTCCGTTTTTTATGCTCGGAAAATGGAAAATGCCTTTTTGGTGCGATAAAAAGGAAAACTCCTCTTGCAAACTATGCCTTGATTCTAGCCATAACATTGGTCATTTGACCCGAATGAGATAGGTCATTTTGAGACAGTTACATAAAGCCGAACTGGAACTGAAAATTAAGATACATGGCCAGATTAAGTAACAATCGGCCGAACTGGAACTGAAAATTAAGATACATAAAAGAACTGAAAATTAAGATACATGGCCAGATTAAGTAACAATCGGCCGAACTTGTTTCGGAATGTTGGAGTGATTCAGTCATGCTCCTGCCTACACCTGTAATACTCGCCACTGTAGTCGTCGTACTCGCCGTCGTCGTCATCGCTGTCGTCGTCGGGGTCACCGTAATTGAACCTCTGGAGAGTACGCGTGGGCTGGACTTGAGGGTAGCGCGTGGGCTGGACTTGAGGGTAGCGCAGACGGGGGTTAGAGTCGGCGGCAGTGTCATAGGCCATGACGCTCTGGAGAGTCCGACCGCGCCACCATAGCCGACGGCTGGCCTCGTTGAAGTTAGGAGGAGGTGGGCCGTCCTCCTCGTGCCTGGCGAGCGCCCTCTCATGCCGATCCACGAAGAAGGCTTCCCAAGTAGGGAAATAGTCGGGATGCCATCTGGGATTCCTCCGCTGCTCCGGCGTGAGCTCGAAGTAGTAGTGGTTCGTGATGGCCATCCGGCGCGCCACACCTAGAGGGACAGGAGGAACCGGCACACCTCCGACGCTCAGCATCCAGCCGACGGGGACACAGTAGCCCGGCGGGCAGGGGTAGTTCGAGGCGCAAAGCGCCTCCGCCTCCCTGGGGGTTAGTGCTACGGTGGAAGCCATGGGAAAGAGTGATGAGGTTGCAGATATGAGTCTAGAGATGTGCAATGACAATGGAGGCCAACCCCTACATATATATATAGTGAACTAGCGGGAAGAACTGGAGGGAAGAACTGGCGGGAAGAAAAATGGCGGGAAGAAAAATGGCGGGAAGAACTGGCGGGAAGAAAAATGGCGGGAAAAAATGGCGGGATGAACCTTTAGTCCCGGTTGGAGACACCAACCGGGACTAAAGATGAACCTTTAGTCCCGGTTGGAGACACCAACCGGGACAAAACACGAGTCAGCACTAATAATAGGGGTGAGTGCATGTCGACATTATGTCGTGCGGCGTGTACCTTGTCCCGGATGGTGTCACCAACCGGGACTAAAGATGAACCTTTAGTCCCGGTTGGAGACACTAACCGGGACTAATAATAGGGGTGAGTGTCGACATTATTTTGTAAGTGTCAACACTATGTCGAGCTGGTTGTACTATAAATAGGCATCCTTATGAGTCCAGTCCTCCAGCCAGTTTGAGGCAGGGACACCACTACGGCCAGTTTCAGGGAGATGCCGACGAAGCCCAGTCCTCCGGCATCTCCGAGAAACTGGTCATAGAGGCACTCCCTAATATGTGAAATTAGTTAGCTCCCTGGTGTATTGATCTAGTTAGAGAAGTTACAAAGATGCAAGATGGTTTTCGAGAGCAGGGACACCACTACGGCCAGTTTCAGGGAGATGCCGACGGAGCCTACTCCTCCGGCATCTCCAAGAAACTGGTCATAGAGGCACTCCCTAATATGTGACCGCGCGCGTTTGGAGATCAGATCTTAATGGTAAGTACGAATCGGGACAACTTCTTCTCATAGTCCCGGTCCATCCACAAAACATGACTAACACTCAAGACATGTATTAATATTAAAAACATGAACTAGAGTTACATAATATGAGCATGAACTTCTTGGCATATGCCCTTCCTTATGATCGCTTCAGACGTAACCATGGAGCATCTTCTTTACTTAACGGAATGCTTGGGTCAGTTTTCACTGTGAAGGGCGGAATTTCATCAAACTTATTATAATCTTCTGACATGTCTGTCTTGTCCTCGATTCCCACGATGTTTCTTTTCCCTGAAAGAACTATGTGACGCTTTGGCTCATCATATGATGTATTCGTTTGCATATTTTTTCTTTTTTTTGGTCTGGAGGACATGTCCTTCACATAGAAAACCTGAGCCACATCATTGGCTAGGACGAATGGTTCGTCTAAGTTCTTCATAAGATTGTTGAGATCCACCGTTGTCATTCCGTACTTCTTGTCTACCTCAACCCCTCCTCCTGTTAGCTTGACCCATTTGCATCGAAACAAGGGGACCTTAAAATTAGGTCCATAGTCAAGTTCCCATATCTCCTCTATGAACCCATAATACGTGGTCTTTTGCCCATTGTCTTCTGCTGCATCGAAGCGGACACCACTGTTTTGGTTGGTGCTCTTTTTATCTTGGCCTATCGTGTAAAATGTATTCCCATTTATCTCGTACCCTTGGAAAGTACATACAGTCGAAGACGGTGTCCTGGCCAACAAGTACAGCTGATCCCCAACAGTGGTGTTATTGGTGAGAAGTCTTTGCAGCCAGCCGCGAAAACTCGCCATGTGTTCACTTATAATCCATTCATCAGACTGCCCCGGGTGTTTGAGGCGTATTAAATTCTTGTGTTCATTGATATACGGGGCAACCAAGATAGATCTTTGTAAAACCGTGTAGTGTGCTTGATTGAGAGAATGCCCGTCCCTACATATCATTGCTTTACATCCTAGGGTGCCTTTTCCACGCAGTCTCCCCTCATGTCGTGATTCTGGAACACCAATCGCCTTAAGGTCAGGAATAAAATCAACACAGAACTCAATGACCTCCTCTGTTACATAGCCCTTGGAGATGCTTCCTTTTGGCCTAGCACGGTTATGAACATATTTCTTTAAGACTCCCATGTACCTCTCAAAGGGGAACATATTGTGTAGAAATACAGGACCGAGAATGGCAATCTCTTCTACTAGGTGAACCAGGAGATGCGTCATAATATTGAAGAAGGATGGTGGGAACACCAACTCAAAGCTGACAAGACATTGGGCCACATCTGTTTGTAACCCTGGTAGGCTTTCTGGATCGATTACCTTCTGAGATATTGCATTGAGGAATGCACATAGCTTCACAATGGGTACTCGAACATTTTCAGGTAGAAGCCCCCTCAATGCAATTGGAAGCAATTGTGTCATAATCACGTGGCAGTCATGAGACTTCAGGTTTTGGAATTTTTTCTCTGCCATATTTATTATTCCCTTTATATTCGACGAGAAGCCAGACGGGACCTTGATACTGCTCAGACATTCAAAAAAGATTTCCTTCTCTGCTTTGGTAAGAGCGTAGCTGGCAGGAGTTAAGTGGCATCGTTTACCCTTCTCGTTCTCAGGATGCATAGGCTCTTCAGGGGCCTTCAGACGTTGTTGGTCCTGTCGTGCTTCCGGTGTATCTTTTGTCTTCCCATACACTCCTAGAAAGCCTAGCAGGTTCACGTAAACATTCTTCGTCACGTGCATCACGTCGATTGAAGAGCGGACCTCTAAGACTTTCCAATAGGGTAGGTCCCAAAATATAGATTGCTTCTTCCACATGGGCGCGTGTCCGGCATCGTCATTCGGAACAGATAGACTGCCAGGACCTTTTCCAAAGATTACTTCTAGGTCCTTGACCATACCAAATACCTCCTCACCGGTACGGAGGGCAGGCTTCCTCCGGGGTTCTGCCAGACGTTTGAAATGCTTGCCTTTCTTTCTTACTGGATGCAGGTTCGGAAGAAATCGGCGATACCCTAGGTACACAACCTTCTTACATTTATCCAAATATACACTTTCAGTATCATCTAAACAGTGTGTGCATGTATTGTATCCCTTGTTTGTCTGCCCTGAAATGTTACTAAGAGCAGGCCAATCATTGATGGTTACGAAAAGCAATGCTCGTAGGTCAAATGGCTCCCCTTTGTGCTCATCCCACATACGTACACCTGGTTTGGCCCACAGCTGTAAAAGTTCTTCAACTAATGGCCTTAGGTACACATCAATGTCGTTGTCGGGTTGCCTCGGGCCTTGGATGAGCACTGACATCATAATAAACTTCCTCTTCATACACAACCAAGGAGGAAGGTTATAGATACATAGGGTCACAGACCAGGTGCTGTGACTGCAGCTCTGCTCACCAAAAGGATTCATGCCGTCTGTACTTAGACCAAACCTTAAGTTCCTTGCGTCACGTGCAAAGTCCGGGTACTCTCGCTCGACTTTTCTCCACTGTGACCCATCAGCGGGGTGTCTCAACATCGCGTCTTTCTTACGGTCTTCCATGTGCCATCGCAACAACTTGGCATGCTCTTTATTTCTGAAGAGACGTTTTAACCGTGGTATTATAGGAGCATACCACATAACCTTGGCGGGAACCTTCTTCCTAGGGGCCTCGCCCTCAACATCGCCAGGATCGTCTCGTCTGATCTTATACCGCAGTGCAGTGCATACCGGGCATGCATCCAAATTCTCGTACTTCTCACCGCGGTAGAGGATGCAGTCATTAATGCAGGCATGTATCTTCTGCACGTCTAATCCTAGAGGGCAGACAACCTTCTTTGCTTGGTATGTACTGTCAGGCAACTCATTATTTCTTGGAAGAAGATTCTTCATTTTTACCAACAACTTTGAAAATGCGCTGTTAGTCACACCATTCTCTGCCTTCCATTGCAGCAAATCCAGTGTGGCACCTAGCTTTTTGTGGCCATCTTCGCAAGTTGGATACAACAATGTTTTGTGATCCTTTAACATCTGCTCCAGCTTCTCCTTCTCCTTTTCAGTTTCACATTCTTCCTTTGCATCAGTAATGGCCCGACCAAGATCGTCATCAGCGGGCCCATCTGCTCCCTCTTGATCTTCATTATCTACCTCCGTTGCATTATCATCATATTCAGGATACATATTATGATAGTTTTCATCATCCTCTTCTTCTTCGTTGTCTTCCATCACAACCCCTTTTTCTCCGTGCTTGGTCCAACAATTATAGCTGGGCATGAAACCAGATCGAAGCAGGTGGGCGTGAATGGTTCTGGTATTTGAGTAGTCTTTCTTGTTCTGACAGTAAACACACGGACAGCACATAAAACCATTGTGACTACGGTTTGCATTAGCTACAACGATGAAATTTTGGAGGCCCGTAATGTACTCGGAAGTGCGGCGGTCACCATACATCCATTGCCGATTCATCTGCATTAATATGTAGTATATATCAAAAAATAATAGGGAGATGACCATTTATATATATAGTACATCAATGACACATGAAACTATAGTTGCCGACCTCGACCGAGACGGAAAGAGCAACAAGAAAGCTTATTTTGAGCTCTCGGGCATTTCACCGAACACCTCTAGTGCATATGAAAAAAACACAAACTAGCACTCTTCACACCCTCTTGCTAGGCTCCAAAATGTGAAAGAATGGAAGAGTGGGGTGTGTGTGGGCTGGGGTGGTGTCTTATATAGCCCCCCCCCCTTTAACACCGGTTCGTGCCACGAACCGGTGTTAAAGGGGGGGGGTGCGCGGGCCACTGGTGCAGGGACCTTTAACACCGGTTCGTGCCACGAACCGGTGTTAAAGGGGGGGCTCCTTTAATGCCGCAGAGGCCACGCTGGTACGGCCCCCCCTTTAACACCGGTTCGTAGAATAACCGGTGTTAAAGCCCATTTTCGGGATCAACAAAAGCCCTCGTTTCCACTAGTGAACCTAGCAGCGGTTAGGAGTGGTGCCGTCGTCAACTCCTTTACCGTGTTGTGATCTCTCGAAAACATACGGCAAAATGTGTTGTCGTGCGACTTGTCTAAAACGCACGGCAAATTATTATTTCCAAGCCGATCTTTGTCGTGTAGATTTTGCTGTGTACAAACACACTACAAAGACTTTTCCGTGTATATTTTTTTTCTGTTTTACCCTTTCATCTTTGTTATACAACAAAGAGGCGTTTTCCGGTAGTGAGGGGAGTTCAACTTGGGTGGTTTGGGAAACGTAGGAAATAGGTCGGATTCTAGCCTTGAGATCGTTGTTGCTTGCAACGGATCCTTTCGTGGAGAAACTTTTAAACTCGGCGACGATAATAGAACGTTAAAAGTTGAAACTGGATATTTGGATTGCCACTGGCATGTATTGTGCATTTCTTGCATATTTAATTTCTTTGGTGATTATCGTTTTAGAAGGTACATCAACACAAACGTCTACATTTTTTATCTGACCACAAAGACAATTGTAATGATGTGGAAAAACAACCCTTGTATTGCTTTTAGTAGATTATTATGTATAGATAGTACACAGGCTCTTTTCTTTCTTTTTTTTAAGGGGAAACCAGGTCCTATACGGTTATTTTCTTCTTGTGCAAGCCCCCTGACTTGGTATCACTACAAGAGAAGCTGAATACACCGACGGGACCACCCTAAATGCCGTCGGCGTAGGCTGGCCGACGGCCGTCGGCGTAGAAAAGCCGTCGTCGTATATAGCTAAAGCCGTCGGCATAGACCATATGGGGCCCACCTAGATGACTAACGGCCGTTTGGCTATGCCGACGGCTTTACCGTCGGCCTAGATTTTTTCAATTGTTTTTTCCAAAAAAAATTCAATTTTTTTAACATTTTGGTATTGTTTAACTTGTTAATCTCACATGGACATTTTTAATTCTAAGTATACTTAGTCTCAAGTCAAATTTTACAATTAGCTAAACTTCCCAACCGGTCACCCATCTCAATACTACTCCAGCCCCAGCACGTTTAACTTCTTCGTTCCTTCCACATGAGCTTCCGACAAACAAACTAGAACTTGTTGTGAATATTATCATATCAAACCTATTAACCATTACACTATAATGTTAGACATATTTGTTTTTTTACATTCCATACAATTTTTTGAGTAAACAACAATAAATAAGTAATAATAATCTTGAATTCAAATAAAAATAAAATAAATTTTATTTATTTTGCTTTTTTTATTTAAATTTGAATAATTCATATCTACAAATCCGTAAATCACAATTTGACAAATAATATATCCAAATCAATCAGAAAAATGAGAGGAATCCAAATATGACATCCCTATCATCTATTTAATTATATATCATAAATTTTAAATATTAGACCAACTGAAACTATGTCAAGATTCATGAAACACCCCGTTTTTGGCAGTCGAAAAATAAAAAATGGCTTTTTGGTGCGACGAAAAGGAAAACCTCCTCCTGCAACATTGTTCGCTATCCCATGATATACACGAGTGCATAATATGAGCACATTAGCGCAAACTATATCGCGATTCTAGCAATAACATTGGTCATTTGACCTGAAATCCAGAAAACCTCGATTGAGATAGGTAATTTTGTGAAGGGTTTTTTGAGACACGATCAATATATCAAGTTTTATATTTTTCCATGCAACTATGTCACATAATATGACACCACGCGAAGGTTTTGCATTGTTTCGATCGTTTTTGAATTTTTTTATGCCCGTTTCATACTATCGTCAAACTTTCTAAATCGAGGGGCATGAAATTTTTTAGCTCGGGGCTGAGCTTCACTAAACTTGCATTAGATATCTGATGAAATAGCATATTTTGAACCTAAAAATGATTTTTGCAAATTTTGAATAAAAATATATAATATTTAAGTTTATATAGATATATCTTATTTTTCTGCAAATTTTGATATATTATATGTATTTTTCTGAATTTAAATGATTTAGTTATGATTTTTCTAAGACTAATGTGGCAAAAAAAGAAAAATAGCTACGCCAACGGCATAGACTTGACGCCGTTGCTCTGCCGTTAGCCCAATGGGCTACGCCGACGGTCATGTTTACGCCGACGGCGGCCGTCGGCCTATTTGTTCTACGCCGACGGTAAAACTGGGCCGACGGCCCGTCAAGCTACGCCGACGGCTCCGATATTTTGCCGTCGACATATAAAAAGGCGGTCGGCCTATTTAGTTATTCCCGTATTGTATCGCTTGTGCTAAATTTAACACCTCCATGGTCTGATCCTCCGAAGGATAGCCCTCTCCTTAAGATGCCGCCGCAGCAACTGCCAATCGATGACAAAGTCTGGCTGAAAGCACCACACGATGCGGTGAATAAGGCTGGGCACACACAACACGCCGTGGCCAATCCAGGACACGGCATCTTGGGCATATGTATCTGGGGCCGGGATGAACCACGGGAACAAACTGGCCTTCAAGGCTGTGGACACCATGTTGGTCTCCACCAGGAACGGGAGCTGCAGCAGATTTCGAGTTATTAGCTAGGTTAATCGGAGGCTCGATCGTGAAAGTATAAAAGAATAATGTGGAGGAGGGCGAATGTGCTGATATGATGCATATCAATTATTATTCTTTACTTCTATTATTATTACTAGTACCTGGCACTGTACATGGACCCCTCTGCTCTTGTACTCGACGGAGAGGCTCCTGGAGAACTCAAGAACGTCCCTGCATGCAGCCTAGGTATTGGTTTACCTGTTTTACTCATGCATATCATGCCTTTGTAGATAGATAGAAAGATGTAAGAGGAATAGAAAGATGTAATTGCACGCGGGCGCACACACACACACACACACGATCGACACCTTTTTGTGGCGCCGTACACGGAGTAAAGTGGGAAGGACGGGATGGCCAACGACGACGCGGAGCCGACGTTTACGAAAGTTCCCCTGCCCCGCCGGATCATCCCTGGCAACGCCAACACTGTCGCCGTCACCTCTGTTAGCGCTAGCACCTTCACCCGTATGATTCGCACAAGAAACTCGATACCCGCCTCGTGCATGTACATTGCCCCCGGCTTCACCACGGCGGCGTTGTTCACCAGCACCCCCACTTCCAACCCCTCCATAGCCTCCCGGAGACCCCGCAGAGCTTCCTCGCCCTCGGCGGTGCCCACAAGGGAGAGATCAAACACCACTATCCTGGTCTGCACACTGACGAGGTTTTGACTCGTCAATGCCCATTGTTATGGACTTGGGTTTTAGAGATCTCCTGCTTGTCTGCTCTTGATTACGGCGGAACCGAAGGTTACAGGGTTGCGTAGATTCGATATGGCGTGGAGGTGCGTATGCGGAAGTATGAGTCGAGAGATCTAGGTCTTGTCCTCCTGGCCTTTATATAGACTTAGGCAGGTCCCGGGCATAGACCTAGTCGGTTACAAGTTCTAGGGTTTTACCCGTTTGAATTTTCTATCTACGCTAGTCTTGCTCTCCAAGGATCCGAAGGCGTCATGGGCCTTGGCCACCCGAAAATCTTCATGGGCCAACGTACATCTGCTGTGGGCCTTCTTTGGGCTGGAACAGGTATGCTGAGGTCACGTACCCGTAGGGTATAACCATGTCAGTAGCCCCCGAGTGATCAGTCGAATCGTAGATTCGGCTGAGGACTCTTCAATCCTTCGGGTGCAACTATGTATTAACAGTATGTGTGTAGGGATTGTTGATGCGTGTGCCTGACTCACCCGACGGATTAGGGTCAGTTAACTGTCTTAGGACGAAACAACACGATCTTCCTCAGGTTCGAGTCCCTTAACTCGAACCCGGAACATATGCTGGCGTAATTCGACTCAGGCCGCGGAGGACTTACAGGAGTGGAATTCCAGTGATTTTAATTGGTGTACCCAACGCGTCCGTCGGGATTTTTCATCGCACCTGTTAGCGCGGATTTTTACTAGCAGAGACCAGTCGTGTGCGTTGCCAGGCCATCAGATGTTATCTGTAGGTCTTATCTTTGTGTCGCAGACACAGCATCCGAATGTTTTGTCACCGCGGAGGTGTTTCGGGTGGCCAAGGAGATCGTTGCTCACTCAGCGTTTTGTTGGGGCAGAGTTGCCGAAAAGTTTTTGCATGCGGATCCGAAAGATCGCAGTCGAAGATTTCATAGGGTGCACGACCAGTGCTCCCTATGGGAGTAGCTCCCGAGTGTCTGTTCGAGTCGTAGACTCGAGCGGAGACTTTAGTTCGAGTACTTTGTTTATTTTTAAGTCCGTAGGACACAAAAAAAATTCGGATGCTTAAATCCATCCTCCCTATGGGAGTAGCCCCCGAGTCCGTAGTGGAGTCGTAGACTCGACGTAGGACTCGAAGAAATATTTTGTCTTTTATCCGTCTTTGGGTGCGCGGCCAGCGCTCCTGATAGGAGTAGCCCCTGAGTATTTAGTCGAATTGAAGATTTGAGTGAGTACTCTTAACTGTGGAGCCGAAGAATTGTAGTTGATGCTAGTATAGCTTTTGATGACATCAGTGCTGACGGTCAATGACCTCCAGCGTCTGCTACGCTAGAGATGACTTGATTGGACGAACGTGGGTCCCACTTGCTGACCTTGAATTGACCGGTCACGCGCGGCGTGGAGATAATTACGGCGTCTCCTCGATTTCCGCGCATAGTGGACGGCGTGGTAACGACGGTTCGTTGTGATGCTGACACGTGTATGGTCAGATCTGCCGTTGGTGTTAGGTCTTCTGGATGGACGGCTGCCGTGCGTCGTCTTCGTCGTTATAATCATTGGGGAAAGCTGCAGTTTGTTTTCACCGCATCAGTTCTTGTTTTCACTGCCCCTTGTGCTCTAGCGATTCTTGCTGCGCGCTGGGATTTCCTTCCACATTTCCATCTTCCTTTCTGCGCTTTCACCGCCGGCACCGCCGCAGTGCGATGGGGAAACCAAAGAAATCGTCATCTGCAGTAGGGACCAGCGCCGCCGGAGGAAAGAAAGGCGCCACCGCTACCCGTGTCACCGACGGTGGCTGGCGGCGATCAGAGACGTGGGAGAGTGATCTCCGCAAGCTTCGCGAGCGGGGTTTGATCTCGCACGATAAGGAGGCCGTCAGACTCTCCGGCAATGAGGCAATCCCCCGTCCCCCAGCTGGGTATCGGGTTATGTTTCTCGCCTTCGTTATGCGTGGGTTTTCTTTTCCAGTCCACAACTTCCTCCGTGGACTTCTTTTTCTCTATGGCATTCAGCTTCATCATCTGTCTCCCAATTCTCTTCTCCACATTGCTTGCTTCATCACTTTTTGCGAGTGCTGGCTCGGCATTGAGCCGCACTTTGGCCTCTTCCGGAAACTTTATTCCGTGAAGAGGCAGTCTGGTTCGGATGGTGTGTATCCTATTGGGGGTTGCATCATCTCCCTTAGTCCCAATCTTCTTTTCTTTTCCTTTTCCATGTCCGAATCTGTCCAGTACTGGCGGAGGCGATGATTTTATATCCGCGACTCCGTAGTGCCTGGCCAAGATTTTGGCCTTGTTCCTTTTGACCCCTCCCAAAAGATTGAGCCGAAAAGGTCTTGGAAAAATAAAATCTTGGATGGCGAGGTGGCGGAGATAGAAGCCCTTTACCGTCGGGTGGAGGATCTCCAGCTGATTCCGGAGAAGGAAGTGAACGGCGTGGACATCATCCGGACGTTTCTCGAGCGTCGGTTGCAGCCTCTTCAAGCGAGGGCGCACCCGATGTTTCTTTATTCTGGGCGCCGTGATCCGACGAGGGTTTCGGCTGAGAAAATCTCCGAGGGGGATCTTGACAGGACCCTTCGCTCGCTGCTGAAGTTCAAGGCCGGAGAGGAAATCCCGGGGAAGTCGCTGACTCTGTCGTTTTCTTTGGCGTTGGATGTTCCACAGGTGTAGATTTGTGCGCGTAGCGCTTTTTGTCGACTGCGTATTTATTTTCCTTTGTTTGCTAACAAAGTTCCTTCTGGTTTTGCAGAGCTTCAAGGTGCCGGGCATGGTACCGCCATTGCCTGAAAAATATCCGAATGCCCCGGATAATGACGTGGTCGATTCCGTGTCTAAGCTGCCATCGGCGCGATCTCCGGTGGAGGATGCCGACGAGTCGAGTGAGGAACATACGCGCAAACGATCATGGAGCTCCAGCGAGTCTTCGGATGCCTCGACTCCTCCGACTCCCAGAAACCTCTAGGCCTTGAGCGTCATAGTGACGGGCATGGAGATTCTTCCTCTCCCATTCCTGCCATTCCTGTGCGGGTTGTAGCACCGCACCCGCTAGCGAAACGGAAGAAGGAATAAAATAAGGAAGAGAAAAAGCAGGAGAAGAAGGAGGAGAAGAGAGCCCGAAGGACTCCTCCTGTCTTCGACCTGAGCTCGCTGGGCTCGTAAGTTTCTTGTTATACTGCTGTCCCCCTTTTCTTGTTGACTTTGTACTTCTGCTGATTGTTTCGTATGCAGGCATTCCTCCCACGACTCCTCCAGCAATGGTGCTCGGAGATGATGGGGGAGTCGAAAGTTGCGTCTCCTCCTCCTCAAATGGTGGCAACGTCAGGGGGCGCCGCTCCTGATCCTCCTCTGCAGGAGGTGCAGGTGGTTGCGCCTCAGAATTTCGCCAGCGGGTCTTCGGAGTCGCCATCAGAGCATGTAAGTACCTCTGCTTCGTACCACGGGGGGAGCCCCCGGGTGTATGAAAAATTTCGTGTCTTGTTCTTTTTTCGAATCTTCGGGGGGGGGGAGCCCCCGAGTGTCTTCGTGTTCGAGTTTTGGCTTTATTCCTTAATGTTGGGCGCAGCCCCCAAGTCCTTTTTCCTTACTGGTGTTTCTTTTTCTGCAGTCTTTTGTGCAGGAGGCCAAGCGGCTGGTGCAGGAGCGCCTGGTGCTGGAGGCTAACCTCCGACAGCTTCAAGGTACCTGTTTGATTTTGGTGCTTCTTTTATTTATTCTGGTCCCGCTCTCTGACGTTTGCTTGTTTTGAATGTAGAGGAGCATAATAATTCTCTCCGTGAGGTCGACGCTCTCAAAAAGAGCCTTGGTCAATCGGAGAAGAAGGCCGAGGCCGCCGTTGGTGCGAAGGAACGCCTCGAGCTGGAGCTGACTAAGGCAGCCGAAGCGAAGGAGCGTCTGCAGCAGGCGGCCGCGGACCGTGAGGAGCAGCTGGCCACTATTGCGGCTGTGCACGAGAGAGAGGTGGCAGACAAGCTCATGGCTGCTGCCAAGGCTGTTTCGGGTGAGTGTTGTATTTGTGCTTCTTTCTTCTCGTTTTCTTGCTTTCTTCTGTGTTGCTTTCTTCATTTTTTCTCTTTTTTTTGTCTCAGATGCCGCAGGCATCGAGTTTGACCGAGGCGCTTTGGAGCACGGGAGTGCTCTAGATGATGCTACTGCAGCGGTCGAAGATCGTTGCAGCACCGTCGTCAGCTCCCTTGCCAAGGCGAAGGAGGTCCTTGGCCGCTTCTACAAGGAGCTTGTCCCTAAGGGCGCGACCCTTGATGATGTGGATGCTCTGGCGGAGGCTTTGTCAGCCGAAGCGCCTGCGGCGTATAGGCGCAAGCAGAAGGGCATCGGCGCTTCCTCGGGCTGGCGATGGCCTTGGCGGCTGGGGCGGAGCTGGACCTGCCCTAGATCACCTCCTGGATGCCGACGACCGCAGACGGATCCGAGGTAGCCTTTGCTGCCTACTCTGCTCGCTGCAAGCGATATGGGCCGAAGCTCATTGATTTGCTTTCTGAGTATGCGCTGCGGCAGCAAGGGGAGGCCAAGGCTAGGCAATCCGGCTCCAAGGCGACTCAGGGTGCCGCGTCTTAGGCGTTGTAGATGTAGGATAGTTTGTAGTCTGCTTTTGCTGTCAATATTTTGAAGAACACAATCCTTGTGCCACGTAGTGGCCTTATATGATTAATGAATTCTTCTGAGTTGTGCACTACCGCTGTCTGAATGTTTATGTCCTTTGCTTTTCTACTGTGCCAGGTTCCTTCGGGTGCTAACCCCGTTGACACCTCGCCTGCAACGCAACCGCGTCCATCTTTGGATGATTCCTCGCAACTCGCTTTTCTTCGGGATCGTGTTCGTAGTCTTGAGAGGGAGTTGCTTGGGTTGCGAGGTCACGCTGATGTTTGGAAGTCCAAGGCGGATCAGGGTGCATCTAGAGAGGAGTACTTGATGGCGGAACTACTTCGGCTATCTGAGCAGCTTCAATGTAAGTTGTTCTTTATTTCGAGCTGTAGCTCAGTTCTTTGGATGAGTCTGCTGGCCTTGCCTTTTAATTTGTGCAATTGTCGCAGGTGCTAACCTTGCTCCGAGGGAAGAGAAAGAGCATGTCGCTGTTCGGGTCAATTGCTTGACTCAACAGGACATGGAGGCCGGTGGCTTCTTCTGGATGGATCGTGGCCGTGCTATGGCTCTGGCGACGGTGCAGGATCGTGTGCACCAGGTTTCGCGGGTGCTTCGCCAGGTGCAGACGTCGCTTGCCTCGGTGCTGAATGTTATGTTTCCTTTGGATGCCGCGCCGAGGAGTCTTGCGGGTCTTCTTTCAAAGTTTCGGAGAGTGAGCAATGTCAAGGAGTTGGTGCGGCAACAGCTCGTTGCCGGAGTCAAGGTTGCTTTGTCTCTTGTGAGGCTGCATCGGCCTGATGTAGATTTGTCTGTAGTGGCGGCTAGGCCGCCTCCACGGCCGGATGGTGATGAGTGGGACATGCGTACACATTACGCAGCTGTAAGGCAGTGTGCCGAACAGGTCGTAGATTTGTTTGAGCAGCGTGCTCAGGTTATTCTTCAGAATAGGTAGTACCTATAAAAGAGATAAATGTAAAATTTGTATATTTCGACTGGGCGTGTTGTGCCCTTTGTTGTAAAGGTTTGTTTGCTGTAAGCACGCAGTGCTTTGTTTGAGTACGTGTCCTTTTCGTTTGCCTAACATTGTCAGCTACTCAGGTGTACACGCGTGATGCTCAGTCGACGAAATCGTGAGGTGGGGCACTGGTAGAAAAGGGCCCATGCGTCCCGGTTGGTAAGGGCCATTAATCCCGGCTGCCCAACCGGGACGGGGCAATCGGGACTAAAGCTCTAACCTTTAGTCCCGGTTGCCCCACCAACCGGGACAAATGGGGCACACGTGGCGGCATCAGAGGGCGAGGGGGGTGAAGGGTTTCGCGGCATAGTAAATCAAAATTTTCTACGGAGCGAACAGAGGGAAAGCCAAGATCTAATCTAGGAGATGCAAACAACGAGAGATATTGGATTAGATCTTCATACCCTTGAAGATTCGCACAGCGGAACGTTCGTCGGAACGTGGGTGATGTAGTCGCACTCGCTTCTCCTCCTCGCGATCCTATCCGATCTAGCACCACAAGTTGCGGTGCCTCCGTGAGATGCACACGTGCAGCACCTCGACGTATCCTCCTTCCTCGGACCAGCAAGTATGGTGGAGAGATAGATTGGATCTACAACACGACGGCGTGGTGTATATGGTGGAGAATTTCTGCTGCAGGGCTTCGCCTACAAACAGTCGGGAGGGAGAGAGGAGGGTAGCAAGGCAACTAGGGTTGGAGGCAAGGTGTAGGGGGGAGGGGGCGCACCAGCCCTCTATATATAGAGGGGGGGCGGCCAGCCCTTTCCCCTCCTCCAAGCCTTGGGCCGGCGGCCAAGGGAGGGAGGAGTGGGGGGCAAGGACTCTCCCCTCTTCTAGAAACCCTATCTCTAGTTTAAACGATTTAAACCCTATAGGATCGGCTGGGCCCTATGGGGCCTTGTGCCCCTGGCCCAATGCGGCCAGGACACTCCCTCATAGGCCCATGCCCCCTCCCGGAAGGTGGGGCCACGTTGGTCCCCTTCCGGAAGGTTCTAGAAGCTTCCGGTACAATACCGATTAACCCGGAACAATTCCGAACTCCAAAAACTGCACTGCCTTATATGAATCTTATTCTCCGGACCATTCCAGAACCTCTCGTGATATCCCGGATCCCATCCGAGACTCCGAACAAAAACTCATAAACCAATTATCCAATCTATCCTAGCGTCGAGACACGTTAAGTGTGTGACCCTGCGGGTTCGAGAATATGCAGACATGATCTTCTATCAATAATCAACAGCGGGGTCTGGGCACCCATATTGACTCCCACACATTCATCGATGATCATATCGAATGAACCACGATGTCAGGATTCAAACAATCCCATATATATATTCCCTTCGTCTCGCGATATTTTACTTGCCCGAGATTCGATCGTCGGTACCGTCATACCTAGTTCAATCTCGTTCACAGCAAGTACTTTACTCGTTCCGTAATCCGATATCACTTTGTGATTAACTCCTTAACCACATGCTTGCAAGCGGTGTTGATATCGATTACCGAGTGGGCCCGAAGTATATCTCTCCGACTTGGGAGGGACAAATTCCATCTCGATACATACAACCCAACAGATACTTTCCGATCACCTGAGAGACATCTTTATGATCACCCTCTCATAGGATGACGTTTGATGACCTCAAAGCTTTCTTCCGATACTAGGGAGTTGTTATTATCTCATGGTCTAAGGAATACAATATTTGACATAGGAAAAGCTTCGCAAAGATGAACACGATGATACGATCTAATTGCTTCGCTTAGTTTGGGTCTGTCCATCATATCATTCTCCAATGATATGATCTCATTATCAATTGACAACTCATGTCTATGGTTAGGAAACCTTAACCATCATTGATCAATGAGCTAGTCCATAGAGACACACTAGGGACACGGTGTTGTTCACAAACCACACAAGTATTAAAGTTTCCGCTTAATACAATTCTAGCATGGAATATAAACTTTATCATGAACAAGAATTATAATAATAACATCTTTATTATTGCCTCTAGGGCATAATTCCAACAGGGGGGTGGAGCATTAGTCCCGGTTCGTAACACGAACAGGGACTAATAACCTGCTGTCGCGGCAGAGATTTGGCCCATTTCTCTGCCGCGGCAGAGAATTCATTTTGGCACATTTTGTTGCCGCGGCAGCATTTTCGCCACTTTTTGTGCCGCGGCAGAGAATTCATTTAGGTTGTTTTATTGTTTATTTAGTGTTTTGCACTTATCAACGAAGGAACCTTATATTACACAAGATCATCATGAAAACATTACATTCAATACACGGATCGAGTTCATGCACTACATACAAAAGTTGCTATTCGATGCTACCGGCCAATTTCTTGAAAGTTGCTATTTTTACAATTCCTATTGTCTATACACAGCCGAGTAGTATTCCCCTTGTGTGTTTAGGACTTCTGCATCCAAGAATCCCGCCAATTCCTCCTGAATTGCTCGTACGCGATCCTTTCGCAGAAGACCGTCCCATAGACGTTCGATCTGATATAAAAAAGGAGTCAGCCTATATGAATATGAAACTAAACACAATTTGATTGTAATTAAAAACTATAGAAATTGTTTACGTACGTGGAGTTGCTCTAAATTTCTGCCCTTCTCATCGCACGTCTGCCGGATGAACTCGCATACATAGTATCCACATAGATTGTTACCTGGTCCCTGCGTCAGGCACTTTACGAGAACAAAGTTCAATCAAAATAATAATCAAGCATGATAATAACTGTATCAAAACTAGAATCAAAGAGATGCGCGGATATAGCTAGTGGTGCTTACATTTAGTGGTTGAAATGTAAGCTCCTCTTTCAAAACACCCCTAGCCTTCTTGGTGAACCGTTTCCAGGCGCTGCCCGGTGTAGAAAACGAATAAAATAAGTTATTAAGTACTTGATATCATAAAATTCACGAACGTTGCTGATATAGTGTCGTAATGATTAGAATTACCGCTGGAGAAGTATCTGCATGTCCTTCCACGTCTCAAGGGGTTTATGTTTCGAGTCCATGACTAGTACACGCCCTTTGTCAAGTTGAATGATTAACAGAATATAGTGGAAGCTGCAAATGCATAACTAAACAATTATATACTTAACATCGAGTAAGCGAAATAGAAAGTGTATACAAGACAATAACACTCACTCGAAGTTGTAAGGAAATAGTATTTCCCTTTTGATTTCTTGAAACCTTAACGCGTGTACTATATTATCCTCCGTATCCTGGGGGACTTATTTTGAGATTAGCTTCATGAACCCAATATGGGTGAATGAAGCCAATGTCATAGATTTTTCCTCTGCTGCATTCGAGAATCTTCATTCTGCATATTACAGTATGATTATATACATGCAATAAACAAAATAATATAGCTGGAGACTAAATTAATTACAGAATTAGTACTTACAGACAATAGGCACTGATGATCGATTTGTCCAAGGCGTCTTGATTGAATAATTGAAATAGTTCATCAAATTCAATGGATATCATGTCATCCTTATCTTTCCCATGATGCTTTTTTGTAACCCTCAGCACTATCCAGTTAGCCCCAGCCCTTGTGGCATGCATGTACCAGTTATGCAATCTTCGCATTTTTGTTGGAAGATTGTTTACCTCCTCAGGTTTGACGAGAGGTTTTCCGTACTGGTATTTGTATGCTACTTCACTCATGGGGAAGAACTCTAACTGGGATAAGTACTGGGCAATACTCGCATCTTGGTATTTGTATGCTACTTCGCATCTTGAGCAGCGGCAGCTTCTCCGTATTGTGCAACTACCTCTGGATCATACTGCTCTTCGGCCCCATATTTGCTCGACCCCACATTGGTTTAAGAAATCACCTTGAGAGGGGCGCAAGTCTGTTTTGCTTGTTCTCCGAGCTGGGCAACAGATTTCCCGCTTGCATCAGTACTGCTCTTCGAGGCTTTTTGTGCCGCATGTGACTTGAGAATAGAACGCTCATAGTCTGATGACAGCTTTGGCTCGGGTTGATGAAGATTCTTTAGCATTTTCAACACTTTGGCTTTTTCTTCTTTGGTGCTGGGGAACTCTGGCTCTTTCGGCCGCCTCAGCTTAGCAAAAAATGCTGTCGTTTCCGCATCAATGATCGCCGCAGTCTCCTCTTCAGTACAGTCATAAGCTCTCTTGGGAGGAACAGTTGGTACTTTTGGAAGAGGCTCTTGTTTACGTTTCGGCGATCGCTTACGACGCACAGTAGCGGTACGCTTAAGCTTTTTATCCTGAGGCGCCGGCGATGGCTCCCGCGGCGATGGCTGCACCGGAGATTGGTGAGGCGACGGAGCCGGGTGAGGCGACGAAGACGGCTGCCGCGGCGGCGACGACCTCGCTGGAGACGGGTGAGGCGGCGGCGAAGATGGCCTTGGCGTGTGATTTCGATGCACGATACAATCCTTCGGCCATAGAATGGTGACGTTTTTTGCGTCACCCAGCACAGTCACATCCCCTTCACCAGCAGGGTAGTGAAGATCCAAAACCTCAAAGGTGGGCATGATTTCATCCACGCCGACAACAGCGTAGCCCTCTGGAACCGGACGACAGTGGTAAGTTGGCGTGGGTCCAATTGGTAAGGCATAGCCGACCGCCACCTTCATTGATATGTTCACAACTTTGACATGTAGCTCGCAGTGTGTCATCTCTGTGATATCATCCACTGGGTATCCAACAGGAGCCATCGTCGGTGCATCATCGTCATCGCCATTGTCATCACCCGGGACCTCGGTGGAAGCCACACTGCTTTTTCGATTATTCGATAGGCCGGTAGCATCGAATGCAGTGTGCTGCTGAGATGGGCCGGTAGTACTTTGCTCTTTAAGTGTGTTAATTTCATCTTGTTGTTGCTTTAATCGTTCTTCAATTAAACGCATTCTCTCTTTCTGACTTTCTTCTTCAACTGCCGCCCTGTCCTTACTCCTCTGACGGCTTCTATCAGGATATTTCTTCCTCTCTTCGGGAAACCCAGTCCTCCATGATTGGGAGACTATTGTGCCTCGTGTTCGTCCATCATGTTCCTTATTTCCAAGGGCGAGTGTGAGCTCATCATTCTCTCTATCGGGAATGAAGTCCCCATCTTTAACAGCCTTTACCGCGTTTCTGATCCTCTCGATTGGCAAGGGGTCTTCTTTATGTCGTATGTTATATATACACCTCCCTTCCGAGTCCAACGTGCCCCCATGCCCGTAAAACCAATTCCTTGCACGTTCTACCCAATCGTCTGTCTCTGGGGTGATATTTTTATCACGCAGTTCCTGCTCAAGTTTCTCCCACTTAGGAATGCCAACCCTGTAGCCACCTTGCCCCATAGTATGGTGATACTTCTTCTTAGCAGCATTCAGCTTATTCGTTTCAGACATTTTCTTAGCTTTTTCTGATTTCTTGTATTCCACAAACTCAGCCCAGAATGGTTTTATCTTCTCAAACTGAATATTCTTGAAATTGGGAGTCTTGTTTTTCACGACATAGTCAAGGTGTAATCTTTTATTCCAGTTGGTGAAACACTGGGCCATCTTCTTCAAAGCCCACTCCCTGACCTTAGCCTCCATGGCTCTCCCATGTTGTAAGGCGTCCTCAACTGGATCCTCCGCATTTGGATCCAGCTCTATCTTCGGTAGTTTGAAATTAACCATGAGCCTCTTCCACAGTAAATCTTTGGCGTGGTTAGGGACAAATAAACATGTTCCCTCTTCATCCGCATTAGCAGGCCTATTCCAATTTCTAATGGTGATCGGGATTAAGTCCCTAACGATTACTCCGCATTGTGCCACAAATTTGCTTGCGACAACTTTGGGAGCTGTCGTTTTGCCGTCTTCAGCGACATCTTCGACCCTGAACCTCTCATGGTCTTGCAACTTTTTGGTTGGGCCTCGTCTGCTCTTTTCAGTAGATTCCTTCGATCCGGAGGGCTAAAAGAAGAAAGATCGTCGTTACTATTTCTATATAGATAGCAGATGATTAATTAATGAATTGATTTATATTACATGCACCTCTCCGGAGCGGTCGTCTTCTCGATTACACAAGGCATCGCCTTCTCCCTCGCGGAAGGCAACACCTTCAACCTCAAACAAGTTGTCTACTCCGGTAAAAAGAGGATCACCCTCACCGGAGTTGTTCAGAAACGTTGATACGTCTAAATTATCTTCCCCACGGATCACACCTTGGATCAACTCTTCCTTTTCTTCGTCTCTGATGTGTGGGTCCATATTTTCTGCATAGGTGGAAAAATGAATAAGTCAAAGCGGCTAAAGGAGAAAGTTAAGTACGGTGTTGAGAGATATAAACCCTAATTCAGAGAAACCCTAATATATACATACACAATAATAAAAATGAAGAGAAAGGGAAACCGTGTAGTAGATAGGCACATCGTCGAACCCACATGCACCTAAGTTGCTTGAAAATGTGAATCGGGTCTGGGACTACCCACAGTGACTGACCAGTGGGGCCGAAACCAATAATACCAAACTAATTAATAAACCTAATAATACCTAACTAATAAAAAACCTAATAATCCAAACACCAAAAAGAAAGGGAAACAATCAACACATGGCATCGATGCAATGCTCAAGCAAGTATGATGATATGACAAGTTAATTTGCATTGGAATGTAACCCTAAGAAATGCTCGACGATTTAATCGGGGTTTCGAGGGGTGAAAACCCTAACTCGGAGAAACTCCGTAACACATGAGAGGGGTGGATTTGTTCTTCTAATTAAACTTGTAATTTAAGTTGTTGAACAATGCATGATTATAGCTTAGATAGCTAGGTGTCATTTTTCTGAACATTTTGATATATTATTCATATTTTTATGACTTATAGATTAAAAGTTATTGAATTTATAAGATTATAATTATTTCTGAAATTATTAAAAGATGGTTAAACTTTTTACACCGCAGGCATACCTACCCACATTGACTGACAGAGGGGCCCCATGGCCACTTCAGCAGACTCGCAAGCAAGAGGGACCGGGTGTTGGTTGGTTATTTCTCACCGACGCGGCATCTAGAGGCAGACTCGTAAGCAGACTCGCAAGCAAGAGAGGCAGACGAGTGGGCCTGGGCCACGCAGGCAACACGTGGACGCCAGACGAACGCCACATCGGCTCGCCGGCCAACGGGCCAGACGGCGGCGCAGGTTGGCGCTAGGAGGCGAGCGGGGCTGCATGGGCTAGCGCGCTGGACTCACGCGGTTGCGTTGAGCCAAAAGGCAGCGGTGCCGCTTCGGATTGGTCACCGGAGCATGGCGCATGGCGAGCAGCGGCAGCGGCGCTTGCAGTTCGTCGGCGAGCGGTGACCACAGAGCGAGGGAGAGAGGGAAAAAAGGTCGGCGAGATCCGCGTGCTCACCCTGGTGCTCAAGGTAGTGACGGGGAAGTGCGGGGAGGTCCTGAACGGCGTGAATGGCGACGGCGGCCGGCGTCGGTGACGGAGAGGACGTGCTCGATTCCGGCAGGAGAGGGCACCCCAGCAAGCGAGCTTCGGTGAGGAGGTTCCTGGCGAGGAGGCGGAGCTCTAGAGGCGACCGTTAGGGCGTGCAGGACAGCGGGGCAGCCTGACGGCGTCGCTTCTGTCCCTGTGCGCGAGAAGATTGTGAGATGGGGAAGAAGAAGAGGAGGGGCACCCAGTTATAACCAAAGGGCCTTTAGTCCCGGTTGGTGGCTCCAACCGGGACTAAAGGGTCATACGTCCCGGTTGGAGCCACCAACCGGGACCTATACTCCAATATTTTCACCAGACCAAGGGTTGGCGCGCAGGGGGTCTTTAGTCCCGGTTGGTGGCTCCAACCGGGACATATTCCCCTGTTTTCAAAAAAATTCAGGTATTTTCTCTCTGTTCCCGCCTTATTTTTTATTTTGGGGTTTAAATTTGTATTGTTTTTTAAATGATAATTAATTTGGAATTTTGAAAAAATTTAAACATAAAAAGTGTTTGGATTTGAATAAATAATTCAAAACCATTTTCTGTTTTAAAAACTAATTAATGTAACCATTTAAAATATGAACCATTTACAATTAAAAATGAATTAACATATATTTTTTGAATATCAATTTGGAATTTAGAAAAACTTTAAACATAAGAAGTGTATGGATTTGAATAAATAATTCAAAAACATATTCTATTTTTAAAAAATAATTAATGTAACCTTTTAAAATGTATTAACTTATATTTTTGAATATTAATTTGGAATTTAGAAAAATATTAAACATAAAATGTGTTTGGATTTAAATAAATAATTCAAAACCATTTTCTATTTAAAAAAATAATTAATGTAACCATTTAAAATATGAACCATTTACAATTAAAAATGAATTAACTTATATTTTTTTAATATCAATTTGGAATTTAGAAAAACTTTAAACATAAATGTGTATGGTTTTGAATAAATAATCCAAAACCATTTTCTATTTTTAAAAAATAATTAATGTAACCTTTTAAATGAATTAACTTATATTTTTGAATATTAATTTGGAATTTAGAAAAACTTTAAACATAAAAAGTGTTTGGATTTAAATAAATAATTCAAAACCATTTTCTCCTGCAACATTGTTCTCCATACCAATGTCCACACACATGCATAATATGGGCACAACATCACAAACTATGGCGTGATTCAGCACATAACATCGGTCATTTGGACCGAAAAAGCCATGAAACCTCGAACATGATAGGTCATTTTGTGAAGGTTTTTTCGAAACATGATCAATATACCAAGTCTGGTATTTTTCCTTTCAACTATGTAACATAATATGACACCACGCGATGGATTTTCATTGTTCGAATTTTTTTGAATTTATTATGCCCGTTTTGAATTATCTGAATTTCTAACTATGGTCGAACCGGTGTGCATGAAGATAGGGGACGAGCATCGTTAGAACTTGCATTGGATCTCTGAAGAAACCACATATTGCGAGTCTAAAAATTATTTTTTCAAAAAATCACGGGCGATAGATCATGTACCTGTAGTACAAACCGGACCCACTTCCTACCGATTCGGCAGACATTTGTCCTTTTTACCCGGGATGGACGAAAAGGTTTGAGATGTACCGGTTGGGAGATAGTCCATGTAAGGTGGTCTAGTATTTTAGGAAAATAGGACGGTAGCATTCTGAAACGGCATTTTGGTGGTTACTTCACAAAACGACCCGTTTTTTGCGCTCAGAAAATGGAAAAGGGCTTTTCCGTGCGACAAAAAGGAAAACTTCCTCCTGCAACATTGTTCTCCATACCAATGTCCACACACATGCATAATATGGGCACAACATCACAAACTATGCCGTGATTCAGCACATAACATCGGTCATTTGGACCGAAAAAGCCATGAAACCTCGAACATGATAGGTCATTTTGTGAAGGTTTTTTCAAAACATGATCATTGTTCGGCACACATTTAGTCCCGGATGTAGTCACAAACCGGGACTAAAAATAGTTTCCGCCATTTCCCACCTCTTCGCGCCAAGTTTTCCCACCCTTTCCTTTCTACTAGAGCTTTTAGTCCCGAATGTAGTCACTAACCGGGACTAAAGATATTTCCCGCCATTTCCCAAAGCTTCACGCCAAGTTTTCCCGCCCTTTCCCTCTATATTTAGGGTGATCGTGTCATGTCTATCCACACATCCACACCTTCCTCTCTTAGAACAATGTACAACGCCTACTGGGCCATTCTGACCCTCGAGGAGACCGAGGCGCTGTGCGCCTCCAACTACCCTTGTCTGCCGGGCTACCGGCCGCCCGCCGGCTGGATGCTGAGCGCATGAGGGGTTCCTGTCCCTCCTATCCCTCAAGGTTCCGCACGCCAGGCGGCCATCACAAACCACTTCTACCACGAGCTCACGCCGGAGCAGCGGATGGATCCCCAGTGGGATCCCGACAACTACGACACCTGGAATGCCTTCTTCGCTAATAGGCGGGAAAGGGAGCTCGCGAGGTACGAGGGTGATGGCCCACCACCGGTGAACCACAACGAAGCCGGCCGTCGTCTGTGGTGGGCGAACCGTACTATCATCGAAGTGATGCGCTACATCGTCGGGGGAGACCATCCTCGCCTACGGTGCCCACGAGTCCACCCGCCACAGGCCCCACACTGTCCCGGCGGTAGCGGCATCGTCTTCCAGGAGACCCCTCTCCCACCCGCCGTGAATCCGAGGCTGGAATGGCCCCTGGTATATGCCATGGATGGGCTGAGCATCCCCGGAGTGGCAGGTGACGATGACGATGATGATGACGACGACGATGAAGACCCTGAAGCTGCGTACTATAGGACTAGGCATGATTATGACTAAAGGGGGCGGCTTTAGTCCTGAGTGTTAGCTAGTCCCGGTTTGTCCCGGTTTTAATATTAATAAATGTCTTGAGTGTTACCTAATAAATAGAGGGAAATGCCTATATAAAGAGAGGTTTCATATTTAGTCCCGGTTGGAGAAACCAACCGCGACTGAAGGGATTGCGGCAGAGTGGGCCAGGCAACACTAATAATAGGGGTGAGTGTCGACATTATGTCGTGCGGCTTGTACCTTGTCCCGGATGGTGTCACCAACCGGGACTAAAGATGAACCTTTAGTCCCGGTTGGAGACACCAACCGGGACTAAAGATGAGTCAGCACTAATAATAGGGGTGAGTGTCGACATTATGTCGTGAGTGTCGACATTATGCCGAGCTGCTTGTACTATAAATATGCATCCTTGTGAGTCCAGTCCTCCAGCCAGTTTGAGGCATCTCCAAGATGGTTTTAGAGAGCAGGGACACCACTACGGCTAGTTTCAGGGAGATGCCGACGGAGCCCAGTCCTCCGGCATCTCCGAGAAACTGGTCATAGAGGCACTCCCTAATATGTGAAATTAGTTAGCTCCGAGGCGTATTGATCTAGTTAGTGAAGTTACAAGATGCAAGATGGTTTTCGAGAGCAGGGACACCACTGCGGATAGTTTCAGGGAGATGCCGACGGAGCCCAGTCCTCCGGCATCTCCGAGAAACTGGTCATAGAGGCACTCCCTAATATGTGAAATTAGTTAGCTCCAAGGCGTATTGATCTACTTAGTGAAGTTACAAGCTGCAAGATGGTTTTCGAGAGCAGGGACACCACTGCGGCCAGTTTCAGGGAGATGCCGACGGAGCCCAGTCCTCTGGCATCTCCGAGAAACTGGTCATAGAGGCACTCCCTAATATGTGAAATTAGTTAGCTCCGAGGCGTATTGATCTAGTTAGTGAAGTTACAAGCTGCAAGACATTTATTAATATTAAAAACTGAGACTATTAAACCGGGACTAAAGGCCACAAACCGCGAAAGATATCATTTGGTCAAGCCACAAACCGCGAAAGACATGAACTAGAGTTACATAATATGAGCATGAACTTCTTGGCATATGTCATTCCTTATGACCGCTTCAGACGTAACCATGGAGCATCTTCTTTACTTAACGGAATGCTTGGGTCAGTTTTCACTGTGAAGGGCGGAATTTCATCAAACTTATTATAATCTTCTGACATGTCTGTCTTGTCCTCGATTCCCGTGATGTTTCTTTTCCCTGAAAGAACTATGTGACGCTTTGGCTCATCATATGATGTATTCGTTTGCATATTTTTTCTTTTTTTCGGTCTGGAGGACATGTCCTTCACATAGAAAACCTGAGACACATCATTGGCTAGGACGAATGGTTCATCTCTATAACCAAGATTGTTGAGATCCACTGTTGTCATTCCGTACAACTGGTCTATCTTTACCCCTTCCCCATTCAGGTTGACCCATTTGCAGCGAAACAAAGGGACCTTAAAAGAGACTCCATAGTCTAGTTCCCATATCTCCTCTATGTAACCATAATATGTGTCCTTTTGTCGATTCTCGTCTATTGCATCAAAGCGGACACTACTATTTTGGTTGGTGCTCTTTTTATCTTGGGCGATCGTGTAGAATGTATTCCCATTTATTTCGTACCCTTGGAAATTCAATACAGTAGAAGATGGTGACGCGGCCAACAAGTATAGCTGATCTCCAACAGTGGTGTCATTCAAGAGATGTGTCCACATCCAACCACCGAAAGATTTCATGTGTTCATCTGTAATCCATGATTCAGGCTTCCCCGGGTTTTTGGAGCGTACAATATTCTTGTGTTCCTCGATATACGGAGCTGCCAAGGTGGAATTATGTAGAACTGTGTAGTGTGCTTTAGTGAAAGAATCCCCGTCTCTACATATCATTGCTTTCTTTCCCAGCGTGACTTTTCCACTTAGTCTTCCCTCATGCCGCGAGTCAGAAACACCAATCGGCTTAAGGTCAGGAATAAAGTCAACACAAAACTCAATGACCTCCTCTGTTCCATATCCCTTGGAGATGCTTCCTTCTGGTCTAGCACGGTTATGAACATATTTTTTTAAGACTCCCATGAACCTCTCAAAGGGGAACATATTGTGCAGAAATACCAGACCGAGAATGGAAATCTCTTCCACTAGATGAACTAGGAGATGCGTCATAATATTGAAGAAGGATGGTGGGAACACCAATTCAAAACTAACAATACATTGTACCACATCCTTCTGTAACCTTGGCAGAATATCTGGATTGATTACCTTCTGAGATATTGCATTGAGGAATGCACACAGCTTCACAATGGGTACTCGAACATTTTCCGGTAGAAGCCCCCTCAATGCAATCGGAAGCAACTGCGTCATAATCACGTGACAGTCATGAGACTTCAGGTTGTGGAACTTTTTCTCTGCCATATTTATTATCCCCTTTATATTAGATGAGAAGCCCGACGGCACCTTGATACTGTAAAGGACTTCAAAAAAGATTCCCTTCTCTGCTTTGGTAAGAGCATAGCTGGCACGACTTAAGTGACGCCCTTTATCCGTCTTGTTATCTGTATGCATGTTCTTTGGGTCTTTCATAATTTGTTGGTCCTCCCGTGCTTCAGGTGTATCTTTTGTCTTCCCATACATGCCTAGGAATCCTAGCAGGTTCACGCAGAGATTCTTCGTCACGTGCATCACGTCGATTGAAGAGTGGACACGCAGGACTTTCCAATATGGCAGCTCCTAAAATATAGATTTCTTCTTCCACATGGGTGTGTGTCCTGTAGCGACGTCGTTCGGAACTGATTGACCGCCGGGACCCTTTCCAAAGATTACTTCTATGTCCTTGACCATACCAAATACATCATCACCAGCAGGGAGTTCAGGCTTCTTCCGGTGATCTGCCTCACCTTTGAAATGCTTGCCTTTCTTTCTTACGGGATGATTGGTCGGAAGATATCGTCGATTCGCCAGGTACACAACCTTCTTGCATTTATGCAAATATGTACCTTCGGTCTTATCTAAACAGTGGGTGCATGCCTTATATCCTTTGTTTGTCTGTCCTGAAAGGTTACTAAGAGCAGGCCAATCATTGATGGTTACGCCCTCGTAGATTAAATGGCTCCTGTTTGTTCTCATCCCACGCACGTACACCTGGTTTGCCCCACAACTGTAAGAGTTCTTCAACTAATGGCCTAAGGTACACATCAATGTCGTTGCCCGGTTGCTTCGGGCCTTGGATGAGCACTGGCATCATAATGAACTTACGCTTCATGCACAACCAAGGAGGCAGGTTGTAGATACATAGAGTCACGGGCCAGGTGCTGTGACTGCAGCTCTGCTCCCCAAAAGGATTCATGCCATCCGTACTTAGACCAAACCATAAGTTCCTTGCGTCACCTGCAAAGTCTTGGAAGTCTCTCTCGATTTTTCTCCACTGTGACCCATCAGCAGGGTGTCTCAACTTCCCGTCTTTCTTACGGTCTTCTTTGTGCCATCGCAACAACCTGGCATGCTCTTTGTTTCTGAACATGCGTTTCAACCTTGGTATTATAGGAGCATACCACATAACCTTAGCAGGAACCCTCTTCCAGAGGGGCTCTCCCTCAATATCACTAGGGTCATCTCGTCTGATCTTATACCGCAACGCGTTGCATACCGGGCATTTATCTAAATTCTCATACTCCTTACCGCGGTAGAGGATGCAGTCATTAATGCATGCATGTATCTTTTGCACATCTAATCCCAGAGGACAGAGAGTCTTCTTTGCTTTGTAGGTACTCTCGGGAAGTTCGTTATGTTTTGGAAACTTCGGCTTCATTATTTTCAGCATCTTTTCAAATGAGGAGTCAGTTAGACCACGCTCTGCCTTCCATCGCAACAATTCCAGTGTGGTACCGAGCTTTGTGCTGCCATCTTCACAATTTGGGTACAACAATTTCTTGTGATCTTCTAACATGCCCTCTAACTTCAACTTCTCATTTTCTGTTTCACAGTCTCGCTTTGCATCAGAAATGAACCTACCAAGTTCATCAGCCGGCTCATCTGATGCCCGTTCTTCACCTTTTTCCTCTCCATTGCAGTATCACTGTATTCAGGAAACATATGATGATAGTTGTTATCATCATCTTCTTCTTCACCATCTTCCATCATAACCCCTCTTTCCCCGTGCTTGGTCCAGCAATTATAGTTGGGCATGAAACCTTTCATAATCAGGTGGCCGCGAATGATTTTCGAGGAAGAGTACTCCTTGTTGTTCCGACATTGAACACATGGACAACGTATAAATCCATTCTCTTTGTTTGCCGTAGCCACATCGATAAATTTATCCACGCCTTTGATATACCCGGCTACCCGCCGGTCACCGTACATCCATTCCCGACCGTTCATCTGCATCATATAAGTAAGTTTATCAAAAAACAGGACATCATAAATAGTGAAATAACCAATTCACACCGACACATGAATTGTATCAATGACCTAGAAAAGATAAGATTGCTAACCTCGATCGAGGGAAATAAAGAGGAGAAAGCTCAAGTGCGTCTCGGACACCTTCTATATTTTTGTTCTATGAGAAATTCAACGAGATTATTCACTCAAACATTTCAACAAACACCTTCAATGAATGCATGAGAAAAAACTAGCGCACCCCCTCACACCTTCCACCATTCGAAAAAACAGAGTGGAGGCAGAGGGGGCTGGGGCGTTGCATTTATAGAGGGCAGGGGTCTTTAGTCCCGGTTGGAGCCAGCAACCGGGACTAAAGGTGCGTGCCATGCCACGTGGCTGTGACCAAACCTTTAGTCCCGGTTGGTGGCTCCAACCGGGACGCATGCCCCCTTACCAACCGGGACGCATGCCCCCTTTCCCCGTGCCCGCTCCAACCAGGACGCGTGCCAGCATTAGTCCCGGTTGGTGGCGCAACCGGGACTAATGCTCCAAGGGGTCGCGAACGGATAGCCCTTTTTCCTCTAGTGGGGGGAGCCCCCGAGTGCATTTGTAGCATAAAGTAAAGTTGCAAATAATGAACGGGAGTTTGGGGCGAGACACTTAGCTTTTATTTATATCGTAATGGAGGAAGTACATTGTTTGGCTGAATAGCCTTGGCTGAAAAAGCCTTATTGAAAGTAGAGGGATAGGTAGCTAGGGGTAGAATCATCGCAAGTGCGCGATGTTCCATGGGTTGGAGTATGCGACTCCAGACTCCACGTGCTTGAGGCGATAGGCGCCACCTGGGATGACTTCGGTGATGACGTAGGGTCCTTCCCATGGTGACTCGAATTTCTTCGGTCGCTCTTGCTTGAGTCGCAAGACGAGGTCTCCTTCGTCGTAGGACCTTGGGCGCAGCCGACGACTGTGGTAGTTTCGGAGACTCTGCTGGTACACTGCTGATCGAGCTGCTGCTATGTCTCTTGCTTCGTCGAGTGTGTCGATGGCGTCTTCGAGTGCAGCCGTGGATTCGGCTTCGCTGTAAGCGACGACCCGGGGGGCCTGGTGGCGTACTTCAGCTGGTAGCACGGCCTCAACTCCGTGCACCATGAAGAACGGCGTGTAGCTGGTGGAGCTGTTTGGCGTAGTCCGTAAGCTCCACAGGACGGTGGTAGCTCTTTCGTCCAGGCTCCAGCTTTCCGTTCGAGTGGACTCATGAGGCGCTTCTTGATACCAGCGCCGATTAGGCCGTTGGCCTTTTCCACTTGCCCGTTCGTTTGCGGGTGTGCCACTGAGGCGTACGTGATGTTGATCCCAAGGCCTTCGCAGAAGTCCTGGAACTCCTTGGAGATGACGTTCGATCCATTGTCGGTGATGATGCTATGCGGTACGCCGAACCTATAGACAATGTACTCGAAGAACTTGACGGCAGTTTTGCCCTTTTGGTTGGTGACGGGCATGGCCTCGACCCACTTGGTGAATTTGTCGACTGCGACCAGGAGGTAAACGTGTCCCCCTTTCGAGGATTTTGGCAGTTTGCCAATCATGTCGAGGCCCCATTGAGCACAGGGCCAGGCTATAGGTATGGGTCTGAGCTCCGACCCGGGTGCGTGCGGTTTGTCGGCGAACCGTTGGCACCCGTTGCATCTTCGGACGATGTCCTTTGCGTCGCTCATGGCCGTTGGCCAGTAGAATTCGGCCCGTAGAGCTTTGGCGACTAGGGAGCGGCTGCCTGCGTGATGGCCGCAGATGCCCTCGTGGATGTCTTGGAGGATGGCTTTCCCGTCACCGATGGTGACGCACCTTTGTAGTACACCCATAATACTGCGCTTGTATAGCTCGCCATTGATGATGGTGAAGGCTTTTGACCGACGATATATGCGCCGGGAATCTGTCGGGCTGTCAGGCAGTTCTCCGTTTATCAAGAACTGGAGGTATGGTTGCGTCCAAGTTTCTTCGACTGCCATGACCTGCATTAGGTTGACCATGGCTACCTCTGTGTCCAGTTTCTCGGGTCCTTCATGTCCTTCGGGCAGCGTAGCCCCCGAGTGTTCTGCTTCTTCGGGTGATCCCTTGGGGAATTTCCACTTGATGGACGGCACGCAGATCTGTTCGAGGAACACACCTGGTGGCACCTTTGCGCAGGTGGAGCCGATGTTGGCGAGTCTATAGGCCTCCTCGTTGCTTTCTCTTCCGACGTGTCGAAGCTCGCAGCCGTCGAATTCTCCTTCGAGTGCGTTGTAGAGTGTGCGGTACGCAATAATGTTTTCGGCGTGTGCGTCGCACTCATTCATCCTGCTGGACGACAAGGTTGGAGTCATCGTAGATGACCAGGCACGTTGCGCCGCAGATTTTTGCCATCCTCATGCCGTGTATGAGGGCTTCGTATTCGGCCTCATTATTAGAAGCTCGGAATTTCATCCGAAGGACGTACTTCATCTTGTCGCCTTGCGGGGAGGTCAGTATGACCCCTGCTCCTGCTCCAGCTTCACGCTTGGAGCCGTCGAAGTGCATCGTCCATGACTGCGACATGTCTGGGGTGTCTGGCAGCTGCAGCTCCATCCAATGTACCAGGAAGTCCGGAAGGACTTGAGATTTGATTGCGAGTCGCTTCTCGTAGACGACGTCTAAGGGTGACAGTTCGATGCCCCACAGGGCCACGCGTCCTGTGGCCTCTGGATTATTCAGGATGCTGTTCAGGGGTGCCTCGTTGACGACCATCACCTGGTGCTCCTGGAAGTAATGGCTCAGCCGCCGAGCCGTCATGAACACGCCGTAGGCGAGTTTCTGGTAGTGAGGGTACCTCTGTTTTGTTGGTGTGAGTACTTCGCTGAGGTAGTAGATTGGGCGTTGGTCCCCGTGGGTCTTTCCCTCTTCGGGTCGTTCGACCACTAGCACGGTGCTGACCACCTGGTGTGTGGCTGATATGTACAGCAGCAGAGGCTCGCGTTCTTTTGGCGTGACTAAGACGGGCGAGGTGGAGAGTAGCCGAATGCGTCGTTGTCTTCCGGCGTCCACTTGACTTTATCTGTTTTGCGTAGCAGCTGGTAGAATGGTAAGGCCTTCTCGCCCATGCGGCTGATGAATCTGCTTAGCGCCGCTATTCGTCCTGCGAGCTGCTGGACGCCTTTGAAGTTTTTCGGCTTCTCCATCGCCATGATGGCTCTGATTTTCTTCGGGTTCGCCTCGATCCCTCGCTGAGAGATGAAGTATCCAAGCAGCTGACCCGATGGGACGCCGAAGGCGCATTTTTCGGGGTTGAGCTTGATCCTGTAGCGATCGAGGTTGTCGAACGTCTCGCGGAGATCGTCGATAAGTGTTCTTGCCGCCTTGGTTTTTATCACTATGTCGTCAACATAGACTTGGACGTTGCGACCTATCTGGTCCTTGAGGCAGGCCTGCATGCATCGCTGGTATGGAGCACCTGCGTTCTTTAGCCCGAAAGGCATTGTGTTGTAGCAGAATACTCCGAACAGTGTGATAAACGCCGTTTTCTCCTGATCTTCGACCTTGAGTCGAATCTGGTTATAGCCTGAGTAGGCGTCGAGGAAGGAGAGTTTCTCACAACCTGCAGTCGAATCGATGATCTGATCGATCCGAGGAAGAGCGAAGTGGTCCTTTGGGCAATGCTTGTTTAGTGACGTGAAATCCACGCACATCCGCAGGATGTCCGTGTCCTTCTTTGGGACCATGACTGTGTTTGCAAGCCACTCGCTTTCTTTAATTTTCCTGATGAAGTCTGCAGCGAGTAGTCTGTTGATTTCCTTGCCGATAGCTTCGGCTCGTGGCTCGGACAGTCTCCGGATGGACTGCTTGACTGGCTTGGTGTCTGGAAAGACGTTGAGTGCGTGCTTGGCGAATTCCCTGGGAACTCCTGGCATGTCCGCAGGACACCAGGCGAAGATTTCCCAGCGCTCACGGAGGAATTCGACGAGCGCGTCTTCCTATGCGGGGCTGAGGTCGTTGGCGATCAGGGTCGTCTTGGAGGCATCCGTCGGATGGACCTACACCTTCTTTCTGTTGACAGTGGAGTCGAAAGACATGTCAGGTGCGTTTTGCCTTGTGACTGGGGGTGCCCCATTGTCCATCACCTCACGGAGCCTTACGAGCTTGTCTTGCATGCCGGAAGACTGGGAGATTTTTCTGAAATCCCTGTCGCATTGGTCCGATCGGGTGAAGCTCCCGTGGACTGTGATGACGCCCTTCGGCCCTGGCATCTTGAGTAGCAGGTATGCGTAGTGTGGGACAGCCAGGAACCTTGCGAATGCTACACGCCCAAGGATGGCGTGGTATTGTGACGTCCCGTCCACCACTTCAAATTCGAGTCGCTCCTGCCGGAAGTTGTCCGGCTTCCCGAAGATGACGTCGAGCCCTATTTTTCCCAGGGGGAATATGCCCTTCCCTAGAACGATGTCGTGGAACGTTGTGTCTGACTGTTCTAGGCTGCATTGCGGGATCCGCATTGCTGCTAGAGTGCTTGCGAACATTAGGTTGATGCTGCTGCCGCCGTCCATGAAAATGCGACTCATCTCGAAACCTCCGATCTGCGCCTCCAGCACCAGGGCAGCATGACCTGGGCGGGGGATCTGGCAAGGGTGATCCGCACGAGTGAATGTGATGCAGGACTCCGATCCGCTGAGGTACTCAGGGATGGCAGGTGGGGTTGCCACGGCCAGGTTGATTTGTCGGGTGATTTTCTTTTGCACCCTATTCGTGGGGCGTCCCTTCTGGATCATTATTAGTGCTCCTTTCGGTGGGGGGTACCCGTTCCCAGCGTTGTTCTGTGAGGGTGCGACTGGTTGGTTTGGGCCTCCGATAGGCGGCGGTGGAGGAGCTCCATGTGCTATTTCACCTTGCGCAGGTGTGTTTCCGAACGCAGGGATTGGGGCTTGTTGCCTCATCTGCACCATGCTTTCGCTGAGTTTCTGGAACTCGCGGCAATCCTTGAGCATGTGGCTAGCTTTATTTTTTCCATCCTGCTTGTCGATGTAGAAGTGGATGGTGCATGGACCCGAAAGTTTGTCATATGCTGAGGGTCCGTTGTCGCGGTCGCGGCATTGCCACGACTGTGCTGGGCGTCCGCCGTCGCAGAAGTTTCCTCCGTGGTATCCTCCGCTGTCGCGGCTGTTGTCGTTGCGACGGTCGGCGTAGCCGGCCGCGACCATGTCGGGTCCGTCGCGGTCATCGTAGACGCGCGATCTCCTCTTGCTGCGGCGTTCCCGTCTTCGGCCGTAGTCGTCCTCTTCATCTGATTGTGCTCGGTGAATGCAATCTTCGCCGTCGGCCCACCTGTTGGCGATGTCCATGAGGTGGTCGAGTGTTTTGGGCTTGACGCGCCCAAGTTCCTCCTTGAAATCTGGGCATTTGACGCTGTCCCTGAAGGCGTCGATGGCCCTATCTTCGGAGATGTGTGCTACGGAGTTCTTGGTGTTAGACCAGCATAGTATGTACGAGCGAATAGATTCGCCCGTTCTCTGAGTGCAGGCTCGCAACTCTTCGATTGAGGTCGGCCTCTTGCTGGTGCCCTTGAAATTTCGGATGAAGATGTAAGCTAGCTCCTCCCAGCTTCGGATGGACCCTGATGATAGGCTGCTGAGCCAGACACGCGCCGCGCCTATCAGCTGCAGCTGAAAGCATTGCATGGCGGTTTCTTTGTTACCGCCATGCAGCTTGACGGATGACAGATGGTCATTGAGCCAGACTTTTGGATATTGAGTGCCGTTGAACTTCGGAGTATCCGAAGGAAGCTTGAAATTGCGTGGCATCTGTGTTTGCCGAACAGATCTGCTGAAGCATCGGGCTCCACAGAGTTCTCCTTCGTCTTCGTCCATGTCGGATTCAGACGAGCATGCACGTTTGGCTCGCGCTTTGTCGATTTTGCGCTGTGTAAGTGCGTCTCTGGCGTCGTAGTCGCGTTTATGGCGACGCGAGCTCTTCTTCCTTCGAGGAAGGTCGTGTTCCTCTTCCTCCTCGGATGAAGGGGTGGGGCTTCGGTCGCGCCTGGTCGGAGCTTTCTTCTTCGGCTCCGCAGGAGCGTCTTGGTGGAGCGCAGCTCCGACAAGTCCGAGTCTGGTGAGTTCGGACTTATGCATGGCTCTTTTCGGGTCCCCCTCCGGAGGTGGGTGGGCCGCGAGATACGCAGTGGCTGCCATGATCGCAACTTGCGGTGTCTTCGGGATGATGTTGCCGTCGACATCCATCTCCATGAACGATGTGTGGAGAGTTCGGGTCACATCACGACGCTCCTTGGGATCCATATTCTCCACCCGAGAGCGGTGCTTGTTTCCTTGGTTTCCGTTCGTGCTAGAGCCGGGGGCCATGGCGGAGAGCGCAGCTCGTCGCGCGCTGGACTCAGAGGCTGCTTGCTTGTGTTTGTCAAGTGTTTCCTGCATCTTGACTTGCTTCTTGTGCTCCTCGATGAGGAGGAAGTCGTATTCCATCAGTAGTTCACGTGAGGCGTCTGCAGGCAGGACTATGTCGCCTGCTACGGCGCGGCGTGCCTGGACCCATCCTTCTTTGCTAAGTTGGATGACATGGCCGTTGTTTTCCTCGTCGGGTGGGGGGGACTGGCCTCTTCTGTTCCCGCCGTTTCCGCCGTTTCTGTCCTGCGGGTTGGGGTTCGGGTTGGGCGGAGGGTTAGGCGTTTGCTGTTCCTGGATGACTGCGGCGCATTGGTAGTGCTTGTAGATCGGTCCGCTGCTGCCGCAGCTTTCAGATCCGGAACCGTAGGTCCCTGCATCTGATGGCGGATCGCACAGATCGGAGTTGCAGCTGCTGCTGTCATAGGAATCATCTGCTGATGATGTTATCCGTAGCACGGGGTGTGGGGCCCATGAAGCGGGCCTGATTGATGGTAGGGGCACCCGCTCAGGGAGGCGGAGGGTGCCAGTTTGCCCCACCTGGAAGCAGGAGCTCCCGAACAAGATTTCGAGTCCGTCGCCTACGGGCGCGAAGTCCTTCATGGTGGCTGGCGAGTGGGCGGTGAAGTCGAAAGCGCCGAAGGGGAGGTGACTCTCCGTCGCCGCAGAGTTGTAGATCGATCGGGTCGGGACCGTCACGACCGCACAATCAGCAGCCCCAGTTCCCACAGACGGCGCCAATTGACGAGGTTTCGACTCGTCAATACCCATTGTTATGGACTTCGGTGTTGGAGAAGATGGAAATGCTGGAGATCGTGGAACGGTTAACAGACAAGCAACCAGGGGACACGAGATTTACCCAGGTTCAGGCCCCCGGAGGTTACAGGGGTGCGCAGATTAGATCTGGCGTGGAGGTGCGTATGCGGAAGTATGAGTCGAGAGATCTAGGCCATGCCCTCCTGGCCTTTATATAGACTTTGGCAGGTCCCGGGCATAGACCTAGTCGGTTACAAGTTCTAGGGTTTTACCCATTTGAATTTTCTATCTACGCTAGTCTTGCTCTCCAAGGATCCGAAGGCGTCATGGGCCTTGGCCATCCGAAAATCTTCATGGGCCAGCGTACATCTGCTGTGGGTCTTCCTTGAGCTGGACCAGGTATGCTGAGGTCACGTACCCGTAGGGTATAACCATGTCACACACCGTGGGTCATGGAGATGGTTTCAGACATGTCCCGGAGCATGTCGGGGTCACAGCCGACGAGGACGATGTTAAGGCCACGGCCAGCAAGCTCCAGGGACATCCAGCGCCGATGCCCGCCGTCGGGCCAGTCACCATGGCCCACACGCCGTACAGGTGCCGGAGGTCAATAGGCTGACGCGGGAACAGCGACAAGTGGGCGAGGAGCCGGACACCGACGGCGGAGACTTGCAGGGCACCAAGGACAGCCACAGTGATAAATAACCACGCCGACACGGCCATCTAGAGCAACTGGGATACAATCGTATTTCAGCATCGACGGTGGCGCTTCCAGATATATGTAACAACCAATTGAATCGTATTCGCAAAAATATAAAGATAAAACAACCGAATCGTCACCAGTTGGGAACCACGTGTTTATCACGTTGTACTACCGAATCGAAGCGTGGCGCCTTAACTTCTCGGTCCACCGAGTCCCTAGCATCCTCCTCCGCCTTCAGACATCGCCGACCAACTACACACGACGTTCTCCAGCTTCGCACAAGACGTGGGATAGGCCCCACCGTCCTTTTTTTTTTGCATCTAAAACCCCTGAGTTCCTACTGACGATTATACGGACAACCCTGCAATCTAGTTTACCATAGAACACCTCTTGTTTCTGATGCAATCTAGTCCTTATTAGCGAGCGAGCTGCGAGGAGATATATTATTTCACGGACAGCACCAGCGATCAGGTGTTCCATGTATTGTATCTCCACCGGTATTCAGACGTAGAACGAGAACGGCACCATGTCGAAATAAGATCAAGCTCATGTATGAAGCGGGAATGTGTCTACCAAGATCCAACAGCATTTCAACTGTTGTTCGCCCATCTCAAACCACTTTCATGCAAGAAAGAAACATCCTAAATGGTGTACTAATCTTGCAAGAAACGATCCACGGATTGCACACAAAAAATTAAATGGTCTTTTCTTCAGCAAACACTCCGTATGAAAGGTTTTTTGGAGGAGTGACGTGCTCTCATATAGTCTTTTGTGTCTGATGGTAGTGTTGCCATAAATGTCAACGATGACACTGGAAAATATTTTCAGACCAAAAAAGAGCCGAGGAAAAGGGGATCCCTATCGCCTGTACTATTTAACATAGTGGCTGATATGTTGGTTATTCTTATTGAGAGAGCCAAGGCTGATGACAAAATTGAAGGATTTTTCCCTATCTGGTTGATGGTGGTTTCTCTATTCTTCAATTTGCTGATGATATAATCTTATTTATGGAACAACCTGGAGAAATCTAAGAATCTGAAATTAATATTATCAGCATTGAGGAACTCTCTAGATTAAAAATTAACTTCCATAAGATTGATTTGTATTGTTTTAGCAAGGCTAAAAATGTGGTTTACCTTTATGCTGAACTATTTGGTTGTGGACAGGGGCAATTCCAATCGACCATCTGGGAATACCGATATACTATCAGCGTCTCACGATTGCTGAATGGAAACTCGTTGTGGAAAGACTCCAAATACGTCTTAATAATTGGAAAGGAAAATTTCTATCCCTTGACGGAAGACTTATACTCATCAATTCAGTACTCACCAACATGGTATTGTATATGATATCGTTTTTCCTACTACCAAAAGGTGTCTTAAAGAAAGTGGATTATTTTTTATGAAGATTCTTTTGACAAGGGGATAGTGAGAAAAGAAATATCGACTGGCTAGATGGAATGTAGTTTGCTGACGAATATGGTGGACTAGGCATACATGATTTGCAAGTAAAAAACACCGCACTTCTAGGTAAATGGCTTTTCAAAATGCTTACAAAAGATGGTCTTAGGCGAACCATCATATGGGGGGAAGTATGTTGGCTACAAAGTTGTTTATCAAGTGGTTTGGAAACATGGTGACTCACACTTTTGGGCTGGACTAACAGCATCCAAAAAACATTTTTTCCATTTTGGTGCTTTTAATATTAATGATGGATCTCATATTATGTTTTGGAAATATAAATGGCTTGGCCAAAATCCTCTTCGTGAATAATATTCAGCACTATACTTGTTTGTTAGACACAAAGGGGATACACTATCCAAAGTAATAGAAACCAATTCTCCTAATGTGTCTTTCAAAAAAAGTCTCATAGCTCCTAGACTGGTATCTTGGAGCAATATTTTATTGAGATTATCTATGATACATCTGTCTCAGGGTATGGATGAATTCAAATAGAAATTACTATAGAGTGGCAACTTTTCTGTTGATTCAATGTATAGAGCTTTAATCCAACCTGATATTCCAGTTGATCATAATAGTAAAATTTGAAAGATGAAAATACTCCTTAAAAAGAAGATATTATCTTGGTATCTCCTAAAGGGGTAATTCTTACTAAAGATAATCTTGTTAAGATGAATTGGCATGGAAGTACAAAATTCATTATTTGTCACCATAATGAGACAATCTAGCATTTATTCTTCCAATGTAAATTTGCTCGTGCTATATGGTCAATCATCCAAGTAGCCTCTGCTTTATCTCCTCCACATTTTGTAGTAAATGTATTTGGGAACTAGTTGAATGGGATTGAGTATAAGTACGGGACTTTGTTTAGGGTGGGAGCCCTTGCCATTATTTGGTCGATTTGGCTATGTAGAAACGACAAGATTTTTAATAACATTGTGTCTTCTCCTCTATAGGTTATCTATCGAGCCATAGCTATCCTCCGACCATGGACTACTCTCCAACGTATCGAGTTCTGCAACATGTTTGTGGCGGGGTGTACGCGATTGGAGGACACAACGAGGGATATTATCCCAATATGGATGGCAGCGTGATCTTCGGATAGATTTTGTATAGCTTGATGTCGTTTCTTGTTGACGTGGGTTCGACTTGTCAATGACCATTGTTAAGGAACTGGGTTTTGGAGAAGGAGGGGACGCTGGAGATCACGAAATGGCTAATAGACTTGCAACACAAGGGCACAAGGTTCATCTTCAGGCCCCTAGAGGGAAAACCCTACTCCTTCTTGTCAGATCTTTGTTAATGGAGATACCGAAAGTTATAAGGGTGCGCAAATTAGATCTAGCGAGGTGTGTGTGAGGTTATGAGGTTGACCACCTCCTCGGTGTGCCCTCCTGACCTTTATATTGGGAGCCCAGGTTTTGGGTTAGGTCGAGTCGGTTATAGATTAGGGTTTTACCCTTTGATTTTCTATCTAAAGCTAGTCGTGCTCGTCAAGGAGTCGCTTCTTTCATGGGTCTGCGTCACCCGAATCCTTCATGGGCGTTTTCATCAGGAGTGGATAATTGCATGGGATTCTGCCAGGCCGGACCGGGTAGGCTAACATCAGGCACTCGTAGGGAATACCCGTGCCAGTATCCCCCAAGTGTTCAGTCAAACCGCAGATTTGACTGGAGATTCTTAAGTCTTTTGAGTGCCTTCATCCGAACAAGTTTTGGGTCAATGTGTTGGTTCATAAGGATAATTGATATGCGTGCTTGACTCTCCCGATGGATCAGGGTCAGTTAACTGCCTTTGAGAAAAACAACGCTATCTACTCAGACTCGAGTCCCCACACTCGAATCTGGAGGTCTTACAGGAGTCGAATTCCAGAGTTATTAAGTCATGTACCCAACGCGTCCATCGGATTTTAAATCATGCCTGCTGACAGGGATTATTACTAGCAGAGCGCAGTCGGGTGCATTGTTAGGCCATCAGATTGTATCTGTAGGTATTATCTTTGTGTCGTAAACGTAGCATCCGGAAATTTATAGCCATGGAGGCATTTTAGATGATTAAGGAGACGTTATATTTCTAAGCATTATTTTGGGCAGAGTTGTCGATTTATGTTTTACTGTAGTCATGAAGGATCCGAAACATCTCAATCAATTCATAGGGTGCGCGACCAGCGCTTCCTATGGTAGTAGACCCCAAGTATCTGTTCGAGTCGTAGACTTGAGCAGAGATTTATAGTTATCAGTCACGTGATACAATGATCCGGAATTGCTTCGTATGACAAATATTGTCAAATGCATTGCTAGTGACCCTATGGGAGTAGCCCCCCGAGTCCATGGTGGAGTCGCAAACTCGAAGGAGGACTCGAAGCTTTGTGAAGTTCTTCAACTGATCCAGGGACCATAACAATTTTCCAGGTGCGCGACAAGCGCTTCTTATAGGAATAGCCCCCAAGTATTTTGTTGAGTCGTAGACTCGTGTAAGTATTTTTGTCTTGAGTTGATATATTAGAGCCGTTGATGGCTTTTCCTTTTGCATTTTGCTGACATCATTGATAACGCCTGGTGAGCTCAAACGTGTGCGGAAGCATAGATGATGGGACGAGACGATCATGGATCCCACTTTTCTAACTGGTATTTTACTAGTCACGCATAATTTATGCTAAAGTTACAATGTCGCCTCGATTTCCGTGCATAGTGGCCGGCGTGCTCGCGACGGTTCGGGGCGGTACCCACCACGTGTTTAACATGATGACTAACACATGTTAGGTTTAGCAAATCGATGGTGATGCGTGATGACCCACGAATATAGGGGATCGCAACAGTCTTCGAGGGTAGTATTACCCAATTTATTGATTCGACATAAGGGGAGCCAAAGAATACTTATAAGCATTAACAACTTAGTTGTCAATTCATCTATAATGGGAAATAGTTCTAGCTCACGGAAATTTATCAGTAGCAACAGTTTTGTAGTAGCAATAGCAAAGTAATAGCAGCAGTAAAACAAGAGCAATAGTAATAGTAGTAGCAAACAGTAGGATATGAGTGCAGTAGGCATAGGGATGGATGGACGGGTGTTGCATGGACAAGTCTAAACATGTAACTTTAAGATCTAGGGAAATTGCAGATAAATAAGATAAAGCATCCAAGTACTAAACAATCATAGGCATGTGTTTCATATATAGTCATGTGTGCTCGCAATGAGAACTTGCACAACATCTTTTGTCCAGCCAGCTCGTTGCAGCGGGGCCTCAAGGGAACTATTGGTAATAAAGGTGCTCCTATTAATAGAGCACCAGAGTAAAGAATTAACACTCCGTGAACATATGTGATCCTCACATCATAGCCATCCCCTCAGGTTGTCCCAATTTCTGTCACTTCGGGGCCTTTGGATCTGGACAATGATATCTCTACACAACTTGTAGATAAGTTCACAAACAATACTATCATCTTGAATCAATAATATGTTCAGATCTCAGATCATGGCACTCAGGCCCTAGTGACAAGCATTAAGAAGAACAAGTTGCAACAAAGTCAAATAGCACTAATAGAGATACTGGGAACCATGCCCTAACAATCTTATTCGATTACAGGATATAACTCATCCAATCCCTACCATCCCCATAGCCTACATCGGGGGATTAATCACTCATGAATGAGGGAAACATGGATGGTTGATCGAGAGGCGTTGGTGATGATGATGGCGATGATCCTCTCCAAATTCCCCGTTCCGGCAGGGTGTCAGAACGGAGTTTCTGGTTCCGAATCGCGGTTTCTGGTGGTGGCGGCGCAGCGGACCTCTTTCTGGAAAAACATTGAACCCTCCTAAGTTTTTTGGTCAGAAGGCAACTAATAGGCGAAGAGGGAGGCCGAGGGGGTGCTTGAGACGGCCACACCCTCTCCAGGCATGGCCAGGCCTATCCCGCGCGGCTGGGGTGTGGGCCCCTTAATCCTCCACTTCGTCTCATATTCTGGCTCCGTGGGTCTTCTGGTGAAATAGGATTTTTGGCATATTTTCCGGGATTTGTCCTGATAGTTGATTTCCTGCACAAAAACTAGACACCAAGGAAATTCTGCTAAAAACATCGTTAGTCCTTGTTAGTTGTATCCAAATCACACAAGTTTAGACGAGAAACAATAGCAAAAGTGTTATAGAAAATAGATACGTTTTGGACATATCAACTCCCCCCAAGCATAGCTTATTTTTTGTCCTCATGCAATTCAGTTGAAATCTGAGTGCGATAAAAGAACTTTCACGAACACATTTTCTTCATATGATGTATATATTCTCAGCACAGGAGTAGATACTTAGACAATTCATAATAAGGAATATGCAACTAAGTCTACTCAATAGTCATTGCAAGCTATGAAGAGATTCCAACCCAATAATAATAAGTAGCATGAAACATAAACATAACCAACATTGCAATGCTCATAAGAAGGTATGATAGAGTGGTATGTGGCTTGCCTTTGTTTGTAGAGCACAAGATAAATGCCAAGGCACCTCTAAAGTTCAAGTGAAGACTAGAAGTAAAGATACCAGAGATACAAGCATCAAAGTCATGACATAATTAACCTAGTTTGAGACAAGCACATTACACTAAGAATGACAACTATGCTCTCAAGAAGGTGCTCATAGAATAAGTGGTGACTCAACAAGGAAGTGAAAAGGTTTTGAAAAGTTTGAAAGGCTTCCAAATGCTGAAAGTATGGTACTCATTAGCTTTGATCTCTCATTGTCCGTATCCTAGGCATCTTTAAATGGTTAAGGTGAAAGTGAGGTCCAATATGACTTATATGCTTGACAGACCATAAACTGGAAATATCATGTCCCTTGGGTACGAGGGCCGCTCCTCATGCTACTCAACTTTAGTTACTTGCAAGTTCTTCTCATAGTAAATACATGCGTATCATAGAGAACCGCCAACGGGGTACCCCTTGCACACGGTACATGAGCTATACCATAAAAAATGACAAGGCAAGCAGACAATGAGCATCTCAGTGATCTTTTTATTTGCTATTTGCATAGGTTTTTATTGAGGATACTTCACAGATTTATCATTACGGTTATGCTGCAAGTTTCCACCATGATTAGGCATGGCTTAGGCTAGCGGTCCAGGCGTTTATCTAACACATATACATAACTCCATGGACTTACAATATCCCCTTTTATTTCACACCGACGACATCCGTAAACATAAGAGCATGATATCATATGGGTACAAAGTACAGGTGCAATGTTGAAAGCGTTCCCCGTGATAGCATAGTTCTGCTAACTCCCAGCCTATAAATTGCAAGCATATAACTTTCATGGGCAGTCACAATGGTTTAGGTTTATTAAGTGCAAGAAATAAAATGTGTCATCAATTTCGTGAGAGCTTTACTAACTAGTTTTCCCATAATAGGCAAACATTTTATTTGGAAGAAAACAAGGCATAATGAATATGCACGGAATAGCAAATAATGCTAATAGGTAGATATGGTGGACACTTTGGAAATATTGGTTTTGGCGATCTGGATGCACAAGTAGAGCTCGTACTTAGTGCAAGTGAAGGCTAGCAATAGATAGGGAGCGACAAACGAGAGAGCAATAACTGTCATAATCAGGCTTGCAACAAAACAGGATTAATTATGGCATAAAAGTGATACAAGAACTCTAAGGCAAAATAAATCATCGAGTCTTACTGACTATTGTTCAGTCATATGCATGCGTGAGCATGTGCCAAGTCGATTCATATGAAACATTCAGAGGAGGATACCATAATATCATACCAAGTTATGAATAGAACAATGCAAGCAAACATTCATATGACAAGGTACAAACTATTAGCAAGATGGAGCTAATCACAAGAAAGCAAGAACTACTAAGCATCCATAAATAACATACACCTTACATGAACAGACTAAGCATGCTCACAATGATGAGTATATGTACAAAAATGAAAACAAATAGAGTTTGTTACCAGCCTCTTACCACACCTCAAGTTATCTTTAATCTTCATTATTGCCCTTCACTTGTGTGGCTTGAATAATAACATGAAACCAAACTCCACTAAGGACTGCTGAACCCTGCAAAGAACTTCACAAAACCAAAGAAGAACAACAAATATTTTTAGTGTTTTTGATATTTTTAAAGCAAGCACACAAAGCAAAAAAAACAAAGCAATATATTTTTGGATTTTTCTTAAGGCAAACCAAGATAAAAAGGAAAAGAAACAAACCAAGATAAACAACGAAAATATTTTTGGTCTTTTTCTGTTTTGAGAAAGCAGAAACAAAAACCAAAAAGAAAGCGAAAGTGGGGCTGGCCTAAGTGGGGCTCATCCCCATGGTGATCAAGAAGGTGCACCTCCGTAATATGTGAAGAGGCCCCTTCTTTCTGGTATGAGCTCGAGGACGCCCCTGTGTAGTGCATAGAGTGGTCATATGAGGGCGCGTCCCCCTAGTAGTGTCCGTGGAAACCACGAATGCGTAGCTGCTCGTCCATCTCTTCCTTGGAGCGTGACCAAGGTCCCTGGGAAATACTAAACAAAGTGGTTTGGGGCAAAGGAATTTCTCTTTCTTCCCTGTCAGTAAACATCATCTTATAAACCAAACTATCAAGGGTAGAGCTAGCAGTGAAAAAGTGATGCGCTTTCATGGCAGCTAAATCAAGCCTCTGAGGAACCAAAATTGTATCATTTGGATCAACAGATAGGTCTAAGGCAGCAACAACACGTGTAGCAATAATTCCCCCATAAATGGGTCACTTAGCAGCTAAGCGGCGAGCAATGAGAGAACCAAGATTGTACCTGGTTTCATTGTTGAGTGCAACAGTTAGGAAAGCCAAATGATAGTTAGAAATATTGCTAGTGTTCTCCCTACCAAGAATACTAGTGGAAAGATAATAAGAAAAATATCTAATAGATGGGAGTTGAATATTTCTTACCTTTCCGCGTTGGGCTCTGCGGTCATCATCATTAGTTATCCTATGGTAGAGCCCCAGTAAATCAGTGGGTTGAGCTGGAATCTTCGTCGCCTTCCCAGCCGTGCCAATACCCAATATTTCACAAAATTTCTTCATTTTCATGGTGAAGGCCGGGTCTATTATAGATTTTGAATGATACCTCTGACCTGAAAGGGTTGTTATTAAATGAGAAACTTTCCACAAAAGTTATAGTGAGCAAAGCATACCACACACTCTCATCGTTCAGATAACTCGTTATTCCAACCCTCCGAACCAAGGTTAGGAAATCATTGAGAATCCCTGCAGCCTGCAAAAAGGCAAGATAAGGGAAGGTAGAAGGGTGCGCATCCCCCTCATCTCCCTCGTTGCCAAAACGCGGTGTAATGATATCCTCATTATATGATGGCCTATCTCGGGAGGATGATCTTGAAGGACTTTTCCTCCTAGGTGCATCACTCTCAAATATTTCTCCAACGGTGTGGTTGTCCATGACCCTTTTTTCTGAATTTTTTAGAAAAACATCAAACTAAGTAATTTCCAAGTTGATAGATGATGAGGAACCACTATAGGAACTTGCTAGAGAGCTAAACATGCATAAAAATGAAATCTCTAAGCATAGAACAAGCATTCATGCTCACACAACCTGACACCTATAGCAGCAAAATACTCAAGATACAATCTACCAATCAAAAATCTAATTGGACAACCGGAGGAGGCACATACCAAGAAGCAATCCCTCCAAAAATCAGCAGCAAAGATGGGATGAGCAAGGAGATCAAAAATCGGGAGCAAGAACAGCATGAACTCGAGCTTGAAAGTTTTCCGGTGTTTTCGGGAGAGAGAAAAAAGTGGCTGGGAGGAGGCAACTTGGAGGGGCCACACAGTGGGCCCCACCCATGCCAGGTGCGCCTTGGGGCTGGTCGCGCCCCCAGGGGGTGTTCTGGTTTGGTGGGTCCCCCTGGGCCACTCCAGGTGTCCCTCTACCCCTTTTCGAGGAAATATTTAATATGAATTTTCTGGAATATTTCGGGAAACTTTATTTTTGGCCAATTTTCAGGTTATGAAAATTGATTTTCTCGCAAAAACATATGTTTTAGAAGAAGCAAAAGCAAACAAAAACCAATACTACAGAAGTTCTAAGACACTCCAAAAAGCAAACAACTAGCAAAACTAAAGCTACCAAGGGAAAGGGCAAAGACTAGGAAGGAGAAAAATAAAAGTGAGCAAGTATAACCACTGTGAAAGCATTGTTTTGTTCATTAAAATCCCTTTGTTAACAAGGTTGATGAAGTCTTGTTACCAAAACAATCTTATATGAAACAAAACTTTGCATTCCACGAAGTGATTATGTTACCTCAAACTTGATAGCAATGGTCCCAATCATAATAGTTTCAAAACTTTCTTGTGGAATGGCACAATATATTTCTCCAACTTTGATGCTCTCAATATTTTCAGTGGATTTCAGGCAATAGCTCTTATCAGTCTTCTTGGGGAAATAGACAGTATGCTCTTTTTCATTAATATTAAAAGTTACTTTTCCTTGATTACAATTGATGACAACACCTGCAGTATTAATAAAAGGTCTCCCAAGAATAATAGACATATTATCATCTTCAGGCATCTCAAGCACAACAAAATTAGTTAAAACCTAGAAATTATGAGCCACCCGAATAGGAACATCCTCACATATACCATCAGGAATAGTAGTTGACTTATCAGCCATTTGCGAGGATATATCAGTTGGTATCAACTTTTCTAGCTGGAGTCTCTTGTAGAGAGAAAAAGGCATAACACTAACTCCAACTCCCAAATCACATAAAGCAGTTCTAACATAATTATTTTTAATAGAGCAAGGAATAGTTGGTATACCTGGATCACCAAGTTTCTTTGGAACCTTACCATTGAACGAATAATTAGCTAGCAAAGTAGAAATTTCCTCATTAGGAAACTTCCTTTTATTAGCGACAATATCATTCATATACTTTGAATAAGGAGGCAAATTAATAGCATCAGTCAAAGGAATTTGCAAAAATAAAGATTTCATCCACTCACAAATCTTGTTATAGTGTTCTTCCTCCTTTGACTTGTGTTTCTTATTGGGAAAAGGCATAAGTTTATGCACCCAAGGTTCTCTTTAACTACCATGTTTATTAGCAATGAAATCGTCCTTAGTGTACCTAGTGTTCTTAGTGTGCTTCTCATGTTCTTCCTTAACTTCCTCCTTATCAGGAGCATCATTTTTATCATTACCACTCTCAGTTTCAGCATCAAAGACAGATATTCTATTAGGGTCTACAGTAGGTTCAGGTGGTTCCTCAACTATTTTGTGTTTCTTTTTCTTTCTATTATGAGGACTACCACTACTTTCACCTTGTTGATAATCCTGCTCAATTATTTTAGGGTGTCCTTCAGGATATAAAGGATCTTGAGTGGCTATACCATTCCTAGTTCTAATTCCATAAGCATGTTTATCTCCTGAAGCAATAACTAGCATATCTTTTTATACCTTAGCAAGTTGATCAATTTGAGTTTGAACCATTTGAAAGTGTTTACAAAGAATTTTAACATCATTAGCAGTTCTTTCCACAATATCTTTCAACTCATTAATAGTTTTCTCTTGGGGTTGCTGATGTGCTGCTTCACACCTTGCTCTTGGGGTTTCCAACAAAGCGCTCCTACATCAACTTATGCGCCATCAACAAGTTTTTTGGCGCTGTTGCCGGGGAGGCTAAGGACGTCTTCACAAGCGGAGTCCTCCACTTCCTTTCTCTTTACTTTGTTTTTAGTTTTCTTTGTTTCTTTTGCTTGGTTTTCTTTGCCTCTTTTCGAAAAACACAAAAAAATAGTTCCTTGCTCTAGTTCACCATGTTGTTCCCCAAGTTCGCCCTGAAAGATATTGCAATAGGTAGTGGATCCATAATTGGGAAAGATAATATTGAAGAATTCTTTAATCATGTTAGCAAGCATGAGGATATTGAGGAAAAATCTATAGCTGAACTTTCTCCTAATTATGAGATTGCTGCAGCTTCTTTAGTTCATATGTTGGCGGCTAGGTTTGATAGCCTTAACCCCTTCATGCAATTCTTGTTCCTAAAACTAAAAGAAGAATAGAATGCTGAAAAGAGGGAATTGATCCTTGAAACTTTATTTAATGAATTCCATGATGTTGCTAGGGAAGCCAAAAAGGTCTTTGAGCGTTTCAATATGCTAGGCTCAAATGTAGATGTTCTAGGTATTTCTGATGAAACTAAGCCTAAAGAAGAATTTAAGATACCCATACCCTTTAAGCTTGTTGGAATGCATGAAGCCTTTGAAAAGAATTTTGATTGGATTGCCCCTGAAAATCTTTTTGATGAAAGTAGTAGACCAAAGAGTGATGATAAGGGATCCTCCAAAACCCATTTTGATGAGATACCTTTCATAGTTGAAGATTTTGCAAGTATTGATGTTAATGCTTCTTCATTTAAAAATACTTGATTCTTCTAGCTTCTTGTGCCTAACTTAAAGGCGTTAAAAAAGTACTTGTTGGGAGATAACCCAAGAGTTTACTTGAGTCTTGGAAGTTATTACTTCAGTAATGGCCTCTCCTTATCCTTTTTGTTTGCTTTTTGTGCCAAGAATGAATTCTAATGAGAGGGAAGTAATATTTGCAGAGTTGCTGTTCCGAAATAGATTTTGTCCTCCACCATAAAAATTCATGAGGAGTCTCTATAACTCGGATTCAGCTCAAATTTACGAATAAATCCCCCAGTATGTTAGAAAACTTTCGTTAGTTCAACACTTTTTGATTTGAGCAACAGAAGATGTTCGAAAAAATCGGTTTCTGCCTGCTGGTCTGTTTTGACAGATTTCTGCCATTATTTGCATTTGCTTCTTATTGATTCCTTTTTTAGTTCTTTTTGGGAAATTGAGATTTTTGAAGGAGTTACTATAGTAACTTGTGTTTTTAGTGAAAAATCTTGCTATTCAAAAGCTTTGCTAGAGGCCTAATATCTTTCGAATAAACTAATGTTGCTAATGAAGATTGTGTGAAGTTTTGTATGAAATAAAATTTTCAGGTGTAGAGATAGAATGATGGAATGAGATGAAGAATGGAAAAAAGCTCAAGCTTGGGGATGCCACCATGGTGTCACCCCAAGAAATATCCAAGATGTACAAGCATAAAAGCTTGGGGATGCCCAAGGCATCCCCTTGTTCATCAATAAAAAGCTCAGGTATGTCTAGACACTTCGTTTTTATTGTTTCATGCACAATTGTGTTGTTCTTGGAGCATCTTAGTTTTTGTTTGCTTTGCTTAGTTTGTTTAGTTTGCTTGAGTAGTTTGGACCCTCGTTCTCGCTGTGTTGTTTTGCAAATAAGATGCTTGGTGTTGGAAATGAGTAGTAAGTTCTTGTTTGGAAGTGCAAGAGGAGCTTGCATTGACTGTGACTTAGACTTTATCATGCCATGTTAGGTGTTGTTTTGACTTTATGCTTAGTGATTATTGTTGTAGCATGGTTTGCTTTAAGTCATTGGGATTGCTTAGTGTTCCTTGAAGAAATTATGCGTTGTTTTAGCATGCAAAAGCTTAGTATTGTGGTATTCTCCTTTAATGCTTTGTATGGGTTGACTTGGCACATGATCACACCATGTTATGACTCTCACAGGTCACCATAGACTCTATGATCATTTTAGTCCTTGACTTGTAGTACCACTCTATTCTTTGATTAGTAATGCTTTGTTGCTTTGCATGATTATGGCCATAATTTCTCTCGTAGTTGGTTGTTCCCAGTCTTTTGCTAGCCTCCACTTGTATGAGTAAGCTCTACTCATGCTTCCAACTCCCAAAAAACCAAGTTATTCCAAAGTGTCCACTATAAATTCCCATGCATGGTGTGTTACACCATTCCAAGTATATTCTTGTTTTCAGCTATCTTCCAATTAAAAACTATTTTGTTATGTGAAAACTTAGTGATTAAGGCCCTCACAAACTTGATGGCACACTTTATATTCTTTGACCCTAATAAACTTGAACCATTGTGGCAGAATCATGCTGTCATGGGGAACGTTTCCAACATTGAACACTTTATATGCTTGCACTTATACGTTGGAATTAGCAGAATCATGCTGTCATGGGGAACGTTTCCAACATTGCACTTGTACTTTGTACACAGTTGATATCATGCTCCTTTGTGTATGGATGTCACTGGTGTGAAATAAAGAGGGAACTTGTAAGTCCATGGAGTTTGTATTTTGTGTTAGAGAAACACTTGGGCCGCTAGCCTAAGCCATGCCTAATCATGGTGGAAACTTGCAGCATCGCCATAGTGAGCTATCAATGAAGCATCCTCAATAAAAAGCTATGCACATAGTAAATAAAAAGATCACTGAGATGCTCATTGTCTGCTTGCCTTGTCATTTTGGTTATGGGATACCTCATGTACCATGTGCAAGGGGTACCCCGTTGGCGGTTCTCTATGATGCTCATGTACTTACAATGACAACAACTTACAGGTGACTGAAGTTGAGTAGCATGAGGTTTGGCCCCTCGTATTCAAGGGACATGAGATTGCTAACTTATACTTTGTCAAGCATATACTCCATCGTTTGTTCACTTCAACAATAATCACTTCAAGATGCTTATGATAGGGGCAATGAGAGCTGAAAGCTAACAAGTACCATAATTTTTGGAAGCTCTTTTTGAAACTTGAAAACCCTGCTGCCTTTACAAAAAAGTCCTTTCTTCCACTATTACTTGAGTCTCCACCTTCTACCTTTAGGCACCATTAAGAGAGCATAGTTGTCATCCTGTGTGCAGTGTTCCAAGCCTTATTTATTGATGCATATTGTGATATTACTTATTCTTGTACTACTTGTTTCTAGTCACCCTTGTGAACTTTGAAGGTGTCCTATGCATCTATATTGCTACTCTATGAGGCACAAGTTGATTGCCACTATGCTATGTTTTCTATATGTGAGACAAACAAACATTTTTCAATGCATGTTATTCATGGTCTTTGTTTGTAGCCTTTCATGTTGCATGCATAGTTACTATGTCCTATTGTTAGAACTCCATTCTTTCATGCACATGTTTAGAGTTCTTTGAACCCAGCTTTCAATGCTTGCAAATGGTTGGATCTTTATTGTGAGGGTGCATGTCACCTAAAAAATTATTCTTGTTATCACTTATCTACTTGAGGACGAGCAGGAGTTAAGCTTGGGGATGCTTGATCGGAAATGTATCTATAATTTTTGATGTTCCATGCTTGTTAGTATCTACTTTGCTTTGCTTTGTCTACACTTTGAGGTGCTTTTTATATGTTTTCTGGTACTAACCTATTAACAAGTTTCCACAGTGCCAGTTGCCTGTTTTCTGCTGTTTTTGGTTTCAGAAAAGCTAGTAAAGAAATATTCTCGGAATTGGACGGGACAAAAGCTAAAGTCAATTACTTTCCGTGGGGAACAAGAAGTCCAGAGGGGAGACGGAGAGGCAGTCCAGGGCGACCAAACTCCCCCTAGGCGTGGCTAGGGGTGGGCCCGCGCCTGGGTAGGGTTTGACCCCCTGGTCGCCTCCTCGGCCTCCCGTTCGCCTATAAGAAGCCCCAATGCAGAAACCCTGAGTACCCGATTAAATCTCCACGAAACCGTCTGTAGCCGCCGCCACCATCGTCCCTAGATCGGGGGGATCTGAAGTTCTTCCCGGCACCTTGCCGGAGGGGAGATCATCTCGGAGACCTTCTCTCCGGTATGATGCGTGAGTAGTTCCACCTTTGTGCTAGATGGTTGTATCTCCTTTGTGCTAGATGGGTCCATGTAGTAGCTAGATGGTTGTATCTCCTCCTTTGTGCTTTCATGTATAGATTTTGTGAGCTCCGTTCATGATCAGAATCTAATCTATTTGTAATCATGCATGTTATGTTTTCGGGGATCCGATGGATATTGAGATTATTATGTTGGTTTGATTAATGATTTTGTCTTTATGAATCTATCATGTCTGTGTTGTTTTTGATCTTGAATGCTCTCTGTTGTTAGTAGCTATCTTGGCCAAGTAGTTGCTAGTGACTTCAAGAGGGGGTATTTATGCTAGATAGTGGGTTCGTGCCTCTAGTTTCCAATGGAAGTTATCTCTTCGGTTGTAGATGTGCTATTGCCACTAGGGAGAAAACAACAGTCTCTTGTTCATGGAACATGTGGACTGTTTACCTTACACACTTTGCTTAAAGCAGTTGTCTATTGCTTGCAACTTAATACTAGAGGGGGTTCGGATGATAACCTAAAGGTGGACTTCTAGTCATAGATGCAGTTGGATGGCGGTCTATGTATATTTTTGTATTTCCCAATTGAATCTCATAGGATCTTTCTGACTAGTAATTGCATTGTTTTGCCTTGCTCAGTTCCTGTCAATTGCCCTGCTATACTTTTTTTACCCTTCATGCCATGTTGTTTATCTAAGCAGAGCACCTCTAGTGAACTATGGACCCCGATCGAATCTTTACCATTGATACATCTTCAACTATTACTTGTTTACTTGCTGCAAACCATTACCTTCCACACCATACGTTTAATCCTTTGTTATAGCAAACCGGTGATCTTGAGAACCTCAATGTTCGTTGGGACAAATTCTTGAGGTTGTGTTGTGCAGGTATCCGTGTTGCTTGCAACACCTGTGTGACGTTTCCTTCATCCTTCTGGTACGATAACCTCGGTCTCTACTGAGGGAAGACTTGCTGCTGTGCTACTTCACACCTTGCTCTTGGGGTTTCCAACGAAGCGCTCCTACATCAAATTAGGCGCCATCAAATACCTTTCTCCTTCAGACATTTCCTAGCTTCTTTCATCACTTCATCATTTAATGCAATAACTCCCCTCTTGCTTGGTGTTGGTGTTGGAACTGGTTCAGGCATAACTGGTTCTGGATTAATAGGATCAGGTGTATTTAGCTTAGTTGAAGTCCTATCATCATAATTCTTGCTTATTTTAGCCATTAATTCTTGAGCATCTATAGGAGTTCTTTTCCTGAAAACACAATTAGCAAAACTATCTAGGTATGTCCTAGAATCATCAGTTAGTCCATTATAATGAATATCAAGAAGCTCATTTTTCGGTAATGGACATCCATGATGTGCATGAATCAAGGCACAGAACCTTGTCCTTGACTCAGGAAATTTCTCTTCTTCTCCCTGTTTAAAATCAAAAAGTTTCTGCAAAGCAGCATGTCAACACTAGGAGGAAAATATTTCTGGAAGAAAGAAGCAATCAAACAATCAGGTCTATCAATGGATCTAGGACGTAATCTATTAAACCAAGCCTTAGCTTCCGCTTTTAGTGAAAAAGGGAAGATATTAATAACAAAGTACTTGCGCATCTTAAAATCATCAGAGAATAAGGCACTCATAGTGGAAAGCTCATTCATATGTGCCATGACACTCTCACTCTCAGTCCCACAAAAAGGTTCTTTCTCAACAATGTCTAAATAGGATAAATCAAGAAAAAAATCATAATCTTCATCTCTAATATCTATGGGAGAAGTGGAAAACTTAGGATCAGAAGACAATTTAAGAATAATGGTACGTCTCTCGAGGAGACTCCTAATAGCACTAGCACCATGTGTGTTTTGGTACTCTTCAATAAATTCATCAGTCATTTCAATGTAACCATCACTAATATCATATCTCTCTCTAGACTCAGGTGACCTAACATGTGTAATAGTGTCTTCACTAAGAGTTTCAGTGTTTCACAAAATAGTTCTAGCAATTGTAGCATCTAGGAAAGGACCTAATGAACCAATTGCATCAAGAACAGTAGAAGTAACATCATGAGTATCAGAAGCAATTTCAGATTCAACAGTAGTAGCAGTGTGTGTAGCATGTGTATGTGGTGGTGTAACAAGATTACTTATAACAGAAGGTGAATCAAGAGAGGCAGAGGTGTTTAGGACTGTACCTCTTCTTGTAGTGGATGGTAAAATATGGAACTTTCCAGCACGAGACTTCCCCATGATGAAAGGAATAGTAGTGAATACTAATAGATCCAAGTGAACTTACAAATAAAGCTATGCTCCCCGGCAATGGCGCTAGAAAATAGTATTGATGTCCCACAATTATAGGGGGTCGCAACAATTTTCGAGGGTAGTATTACCCAATTTATTGATTTGACAAAAGGGGAGCCAAAGAATACTTATAAGACTTAACAACTAAGTTGTCAATTCAGCTGCACCTGTAAATAGTTCTTGCTCACAAAAATTTATCAGTAGCAACAGTTTTGTAGTAGCAATAGCAAAGTAATAGCAGCAGTAAAACAAGAGCAATAGTAATAGTAGTAGTAAACAGTAGGATATGAGTGCGGTAGGCATAGGGATGGATGGACGGGCTTTGCATGGATAAGTCTAAACATGTAACTTCAAGATCTAGGGCAATTGCAGATAAATAAGATAAAGCATCCAAGTACTAAACAATCATAGGCATGTGATCCATATATAGTCATGCGTGCTCGCAATGAGAACTTGCACAACATCTTTTGTCCAGCCAGCCCGTTGCAGCGGGGCCTCAAGGGAACTACTCGAAATTAAGGTGCTCCTTTTAATAGAGCACCAGAGCAAAGCATTAACACTTCATGAACACATATGATCCTCACATCACAACCATCCCCTCATGTTGTCCAATTTCTGTCACTTCAGGGCCTTTGGATCCGGATAATGATACGTGTACACAACTTGCAGATAAGATCACAAACAATACTATCATCATGAATCAATAATAAGTTCAGGTCTAAGATCATGGCACTCGGGCCCTAGTGATAAGCATTAAGCACAACAAGTTGCAACAAAGTCAAATAGCACTAATAGAGATACTAAGAACCATGCCCTAACAATATTATTCGATTACATGATAGAACTCATCCAATCCCTACCATCCTATAGCCTACAGCGGGGGATTACTCACTCATGGATGAGGGAAACATGGATGGTTGATGGAGAGGTGTTGGTGATGATGATGGCGATGATCCTCTTTCTGGAATTGCGGTTTCTAGTAGTGGCGGCGGAGCGGAACTCTTTCTGGAAAAAAGTCGAACCCCCCTTGAGTTTTTAGGTCAGAAGGCAACATATAGGCGAAGAGGGAGGCCGAGGGGGTGCCTGAGGCAGCCACACACCCTCCAGGCGTGGCCATGCCTGTCCCGCGCGGCTGGGGGCGTGGGCCCCTCAGGCCTCCAATCCGTCTCGTATTCTGGCTTCGTGAATCCTCTGGTGAAATAGGAGTTTTCGCATATTTTACGGGATTTTTCCTAATAGTTGATTTCCTGCACAAAAACTAGACACAAAGGTAATTCTGCTGAAAATAGCATCAGACCGTGTTAGTTGTATCCAAATCACACAAGTTTGGAGGAGAAACAATAGCAAAAGTGTTCGGGAAAGTAGATACGTTATGGACGTACCAATGCGTCGTCGTCTGGTGACCCACAAGTATAGGCGGTGTATCACAGTACTTTTGATAAATAGGAGTGTCGATCCCAACGAGGAGCAGAAGGTGCTGAACGGTGGTATGGAGCAGGAAATCCCTATGAATACTTATCAAACGTATTCTTAGTGGTTTTCTGATAAGGCAACAAAGCAAAGAGCAAGTAACAAAGGTAACGAACAAACAGAGCAAGTGGCCCAATCCTTTCTTAGCAAAGGATAAGCCGGTGGAAATACTTATCAGGACCAAATATTCTCGAGGACACATGGGAATTCTATCAAGTGCTTTCGCTTCAAATAGCTGAGTACCCTTCTCTGGTGTTGTAAGTGTTGTGTGGGTGAACCTGTGCGAACATACCGACCTTACTTGGACTAATACATACTTGTTATTAAACCTCCTGCAAACATCCGCAACTACAGGAAAGTAATTAAGCTATAAATCTAACCACAGCCTTAAACTCTAAGATACTACGCTCCCTTGTGCAGAGGTGTCCTAACGGGGGGTTCAGGTTTCTGTCACTCCGGGAACCCCACAATTAGTAGCCAAATACACAATGCATTCCCGTAGGCCCATAAATGGTGAAGTATCATGTAGTCGATGTTCACATGACACCACTAGAAGAATAGCACCACAACTTAAATACTAAACCATTGAATAATAACTCATCACAAATTCACTAATAACAACATGACTTCTCCCATGTCCTCAAGAACACAACGAACTACTCACAAGACATCATATGGATCAAGATCAAAGATGATATGGTAATGGATAACAATCTGAACATAAACAATAATCCAATGGTTCCACTCACAAGCATCAACTACAATAGTAATTAACACCGGGAAGGTTTTCCCTAATGAACTAAGCAATATCCAACACAATTGTTACAGTGTGGATGATGATGATGATGATCCTGATGAAGCCTAGCTTGATGATCGTGTTGATGGCGATGGTCTCCCCTCTCCGGGAAGGAATTCCCCCGGCTGAAATCTGTCTGCCGGAGAGATATTTCTCTCTCGGTGTTTTCCGCCCCGAGAGGCGGTGGAAATCTATCTATGGTCGCTCCCTGAGGCTTAGGGCTCCGTAGGGAAGATATAGGCGAAGGGGCAGAGTCGGAGGCTGGGCAGGTGGGCCACACATGCCCTAGGCGCGACCCAGGGTGGGCCCACGCCTAGGGAGTGTGGGCCCCCTGCGGACCCTCTTCGCTCCTCCTTCTGGCTTCCTTCGTCCTCTGAAAAAAAACATTTCCATATTTTTCTGGTATTTTTCGGATCTTCGCAAAATTGCACCGAAACGCCTTCTTTTCCATCAGAAACCAGACTCCGACAGTCCATCCTCCAAGAATCATCCAACATGCATAAACAGATGAAAATCCATAAGTAATACCTCATAATAAGACATATATCAATGAATAGAGGTAAATATGATATATAAAGGTGATGCAAATTGGGCGTAACAACTCCCCCAAGCTTAGACTTCACTTGTCCCAAGCGAAAACTAAGCTCAGTAAACATGTCCACAGGTTTATGGAGTGAAGTGTCGATAAAAGAATACGAACAAGAAGCATCACACTTACAATTGCACAACTCATGGAATAAAGCAACTCACCATTATATAACTTATCTTGCAAGCAAGTATAACGGTCACAATAGATATGCATAAAGATAAATCATAATTGGAATTGGCAAACTTGTTCTTGGTTAGAGAACACCTGGCAAACAGTTTCACAACAAGCTTTTTGTAGAAGTTTCAAAACAGAAGCACTCTTTGCTCAAAAAGGTTTTTCACAAGTGAAGGCTTTCAAAGTGATACTCAATAGATGAGAGTTTTGTGCAAACAAGGAAGATAAAGAACATGATTGAATAAATCACCATATGAATGCTTGAAACACAACAACTCAAATGCTTGCTGGAGATAGAGAGAAAGTAGGTTTTACTAACTAAACTTGAAGTGGGAGAAAGGTCCCTTCTTAGAGGGAAGAAGGGATTACAAGTCATAAAGAGCTTTCAAAAGATTATGGTACTTACTATATTTTAGCCCTCATTGCTCCTATCATAGGAATCTTGAGATGATTAAGGTTAAAGTGAACAGGCTGGAGTATATGCTTGACGAAATATAAGTTGGCAATCTCATGTCTCTTGAATATGAGGGCCAGTCCTCATGCTACTCAACTTCAGGCCCAGGTAAAGTACTTGCATATCATTGAGAACCGCCAACAGGGTACCCCTTGCACATGGTACAGGAGCTTTCCTATAACCAAAATGACAAGGCAAGCAGACAGTGAGCATCTCAGCAATCTTTTTATTTACTATGTGTATATCTTTTTATTGAGGATGCTTCATAGATTGCTCACTATGGTGGTGCTGCAAGTTTCCACCATGATTAGGCATGGCTTAGGCTAGTGGCACCTGGCGTTTCTCTAACACAAAATACAGACTCCATGGACTCACAAGTTCCCTCTTTATTTCACACCGTTGACATCCATAGACAAAAGAGCACGATATCAACTGTGTACAGAGTAAAAGTGCAATGTTGAAAATGTTCCCCGTGACAGCACAGTTCTGCTAATTCCAACGTATAGATGCAAGCATATACAACTTCGATGTTCACAATGGTTCAAGTCTATTAGGGGAAAGAAAATAAGGTGTGCCATGAAGTTCGTGAGAGCTTTACTAACTAGTTTTCACATAACAAAATACTTTTTAATTTGAAAGGTAGATGAAGCTTGAGAATTTTCTTGGAATAGCAATAATGCTACTAGGTAGATATGGTTGACACAAATGGCAAAGGTTGGGTTCACAGGGATTTGGAAACATGAGAAGTATGCCTTCTGAAAACAGTTTTTTGGCTAGCAAGGCTGGGTAGCAAGCAAGAGGGTTGAAAGAAACAAGGAAACATACACGTAATAAAGCCAAACATGCAATCTTCCTTGAAGACAAAAAAGAACTTAAATAAAGAATAATAAGCTTATGAGCCAACAAGAAAGAAAATAGATGATACCAAATACCTGTAAGCTTGTTCTCTTTTTCTTTCAAACCTCAAAAGGTGTTGCTACTGACCAGAGCTCGGTTTGCTAGAACATATTTAGATCTACTTGATGCTTCCAAAGTGATGCCAATACTGATCAACAAGATCCATCATATAATAGAGATTGCAAACTAAAATAAGAAGTCTAAAAAGTAAAAGATGAGACTTCTCATTAATATTTAATAAAGGCACTCACACCAAGGGATACATAGATAACCAACTAAAGGAGATATACTTCCACATGCAAACCAAACTATAAGATAACTTCTCTACCAAAGATATGAAACCACTAAAAAGGTAAAAGATGAAAGATAATGGGGGTGATACCGCGACACTCCCCCAAGCTTGGAACAAGCCAAGGGGATGCCAAACCTGATGGTGAATTACTCCTTCGGTGGTGGTGGTGTTCTCTTGATAAGCTCTTCAATAAGTTTCTTCAAGTCCTCCATATCGAAGGTTAGAGTACGAATCAACTCCGAATTATGCTCAATGCAGCTCATGATCAATTCAGACCGAGGATCCCAATCCTTGTTATTCTTTCTCCACTCTTCCTTATTAGGGTGTTTCTTCCCTACATGGTTAGAACAAGTTGTACGAGGAGGAAGTGTGCGTGGAGCGAGGATATGACGGGTAGTTCTCCCTCCTGTAGACATCCGTGCTGTCCATCTAAGCTTGATAGGGGTTGCCACCACTCCAATGCTTGCGACGGTAGCGCGGGTGTCCGGATGCTTGTCCTCCTCCATGTCACCTTCATACCCTACAAAAATCTCCTCCTCCTTGGGTACATGAGGTTCTTCTTCTTCCTCGGGCTTCTTGACTTTGTCGTTGGCGGAGACCATGGCGCTCTAAACTTGAGAAGATTTCCTGACAAAAACAGATCGAAACAAAAACACAACGAGAACACGATGCAGGAACCTCGGGGGATCCGGGGGTTATATATTACGAAGTTACAAAGCATAAGGAAGGTTTTGATATGAAAACGAGGCAGAGTCAGAGCTCAGGGGTGGAACACCCCCCTCAGGCGCGGCCAAGCTGGGCCCGCTCATGGGGTGGGTTTGTCCAACCCGGACTCCAGTTCTTCCTCTATTTCGTCTCGTAGTCTTCCTTATGTATTAAAACATAAAAAATATAAAAATATTTGACTTTGACGAACCTTATGTTTTCACCACTTTTACCTAATCAAAGACGAACTCTGCAGACTCCTTTCTCCTTCCCCTGGAAATTTCCTTCTTACAAAACCCCTTGCACAAACTCAATGACCACATTAGTATAAGCAAAAACAATAACCTTTAGGTACACACTTCAACTAAAAACCCATCAAAACAAAAGCTTCTATAAGAGGCTAATGCAAATGACGACAGGAATCTGTCAAAACAGACCAGCAGGTAAAGATTGATTTTTTCGAAAACCTTCTGTTGCTCAAATCAAAAAGTGCAGAACTAATGAAAGTTGGGTAAGAACCTGGAGAACAAGCTCAGAAAAATGCAGCTCCATCCGAAGTACTAAGCTTCCTCACGAAGTTTTACAATGTAGCACAAAAATCTGTCCCAGGACAGCCACTTTTCACAACTCCTCTACTTCACAAAAGTAGTTGAACTTGACACAAAAACCAAAACAAAAAGGATAAGGAGCGGTTATTACTGAATTAATAAATTCCAAGACTCGACAACACTTTTGGGTTATCTCCCAACAAGTACTTTTCTTTAATGCCTTTAAGTTAGGCTTGAAACTTTCAAAGATGCTCACTAAGGAGATAAATATTTGAAGTGAAAGAGAGCATCAGGAAGCAAATAATCAACACATTTGATTCTAACCCACTTTCTATGCTTGGGGTATCATGAGAAAACGAATTATTGAAAGAAAAATCCACTAGCATAGGAAGACAAAACAAATGCAACTTCAAAGCTTTCAACATAAAACGGGGAAACTTAACATCATTGAGATGCATAAAACCATGTTTCCCTCTCTCATATAACTTTCAGTAGCACTTTGAATAAAGTTTACAATATAACTGTCACTAGAAAAAACTTTATCATTAGAGTGAGCATACTTATAGTCATCAAAAAGAGGTCCAAGGTCGTAGACTGGATCAATAGAAACAAGTTGTTCCATCCTGAAATCTTTTTTAGGCAAGCTATTTTCACAAGGATCTTTACCAAATTTGGAAAAGTTAAACTCATAAGAATCTCCATCAAACTTAGTTAAAACTTTTCCTTCTTACAATCTATAATATCTTCACAAGTGTTCAAGAAAGGTCTACCAAAAATGATAGGAAAATTTTTGCTAGCTACTGAATTGAGCACTAGAAAATCAGCATGATATTTAATCTTACTGCAGAGAACCTCCACATCTCTTACAATATCAATGGGGCAAATGGTTTCCTTATTATCAAGGTGAATAACCACATAAATTTCCTCAAGCTCAGAAGGACTAATTTCATGCCTAATTTCCCTGTAAAGCTCATAAGGAATAGCACTAGATATAACACCAATATCACATAAACCATAGTAGCAATGATCACCAATTTTAACAGGAAGCACAGAAACACTAGATTTTCTAGCTTTACTAGGATGAGAGATAATATTAGAAGCGTCTTCACATTAGACAATGTGCTTATCCTCTATATTTATAGTGACAGTGTCTTTCACAATAGGTACCACGGTTTTATCATTAATTTTCTCACTAGGCTCCACAGTTTTCATTATACCTTTGTTATTTGCACTAATAATCATAGAATACTCCTTTACCTTAGCTAGTAAAGGTAGTTTCTCAACATGAGGTTCAAGCACACTATGATTAGTAGTACAAACTTGAGTACTTCTAACTGGAACATGACTAACAACATCTTTGTAAGGTGCATGGTACTTATTCCACTTCTTCTTGGGAATTTCTATGTAAGAGGCAAAAGCCTTAAAAAAGTTGGCAATACTTTGGGAATCAAGACCAAACTCATTACTTATATCACGGAAGCTATTAGTTCCCATAAAAGATTTAATGCATTCATAATCATAGTTTATACCTGACTTTCTTCCTTTGTCATTCTCCCAAGCTTCAGTGTTTTCTTGAATACGGTCTAGTAAATCCCATTTAGCTTCTTCCTTCATGCGTGTGAATGATCCAGCACAATCAGCATCTAGTAAATCTTTATCATGAAGATAAAGCCTAGCATAAAAGTTATTGAGAATAATATTGTTAGGGAGTTCATGAATAGGAAATTTAAGCATTAGTAACTTTAATCTCCCCCAAGATTGAGCTGTACTCTCTCCATCAAGAGGCCAAAAGTTATATATAAGATTTCTATCCATATGAATTTCAATGGGAGGATAAAATTTAGAGTGAAAGAGAGATGCCATCTCCTCCCATTCCATGGATTGTCCATTCTTCAGCAGCTTATACCATTCTTTAGCTCTCCCTTTCAAGGATATGGAGAGTAACTTCTTATTCACCTGTTCAGTTGTGATACCTGCACACTTAAACAACCCGCATAATTCCTGGATAAATAGCAAATGATCACCAGGATGGATAGTTCCATCCCCTAAATAATAATTATCCATACCACGGTCAACAATACTTGTAGGTATCTTAAAAGGATATATCTCAATACGTGGTGGTTCCTCTACTACCCTTTCAGTGGTAGTAGTTTTCCCAAACAGAAAACCAGGTGGGTTATCCATATTGGAAACAAAGCAACAAACAGAAACAAAAGCAATGCTCACAGTAAAAGTTTCCTTTACCAGTTCCACTCTTCAATAGCGCTTCACTCCCCGGCAACGGCGCCAGAAAATAGTCTTGATGACCCACAAGTATAGGGGGTGTATCGCAGTACTTTCGATAAATAGGAGTGTCGATCCCAATGAGGAGTAGAAGGTGCTGAACAGTGGTATGGAGCAGGAAATCCCTGTGAATACTTAGCAAACGGATTCTTAGTGGTTTTCTGATAAGGCAACAAAGCAAAGAGCAAGTAACAAAGGTAACGAACAAACGGAGCAAGTGGCCCAATCCTTTCTTAGCAAAGGACAAGCCAGTGGAAATACTTATAAGGACCAAACATTCTCGAGGACACATGGGAATTCTGTCAAGTGCTTTTGCTTCAAATAGCTGAGTACTCTTCTCTGGTGTTGTAAGTGTTGTGTGGGTGAACCTGTCCTAACATACCGACCTTACTTGGACTAATACATACTTGTGATTAAACCCCCTACAAACATCCGTAACTACATGAAAGTAATTAAGATATAAATATAACCACAGCCTTAAACTCTGAGATCCTACGCTCCCTTATGCAAAGGTGTCCTAACAGGGGTTCAGGTTTCTGCCACTCCGGCAACCCCACAATTAGTAGCCAAATACACAATGCATTCCCCTAGGCTCATAAATGGTGAAGTATCATGTTGTCGACGTTTACATGACACCACTAGAAGAATAGCACCACAACTTAAATACTAAACCATTGAATAATAACTCATCACAGATTCACTACTAACAACATGACTTCTCCCATGTCCTCAAGAACACAACGAACTACTCACAGGACATCATATGGATCAAGATCAAAGATGATATGGTAATGGATAACAATCTGAATATAAACAATAATCCAATGGTTCCACTCACAAGCATCAACTACAATAGTAATTAACACCAGGAAGGTTTCCCCTAATGAACTAAGCAATATCCAACACAATTGTTACACCGAGACGTAGTGGTGATGATGGTGCTGGTGTAGATGATGGTGTGGATGATGATGATGATCCTGATGAGGCCTAGCTTGATGATGGTGTTGATGGCGAGGGTCTCCCCTCTTCGGGAAGGAATTCCCCCGGCTGAAAGCTGTCTGCCGGAGAGCTCTTTCTCTCTCGTTGTTTTCCGCCCCCAGAGGCGGCAGAAATCTATCTGTGGTCGCTCCCTGAGGCTTAGGGTTCCGTAGGGAAGATATAGGCGAAGGGGCGGAGTCAGAGCCCGGGCAGGTGGGCCACACCTTCCCTAGGCGCGTCCCAGGGTGGGCCCGCTCCAAGGGGGTGTGGGGCCCCATGCGGCCCCTCATCGCTCCTCCTTCTAGCTTCCTTCGTACTTTGGTAAAATAATATGTTTCCTTATTTTTCTGTTATTTTTCTGATCTTCGCGAAATTGAACCGAAACGCCTTCTTTTCCATTAGAAACTAGAATCCGGCAGTCCATCCTCCAAGAATCATCCAACATGCATAAAAAGATGAAAATGCATAAGTAACACCTCATAATAAGACACATATCAATGAAAAGAGGTAAAATTATGATATAGAAAGGTGATGCAAATTGGGCGTATCATCGTCTTCAACCCTTTTATACCGCTAGGAGCTGAGGTAACTCTCCACTTCGCCATTCGCACTGCCTTTGCCAATTCTATCTCCACCATTTCCAAAGCTTGCCCGTTCTCCTGCGTTGGAAATTCTTCGCATCTTTCCATCCTCGTTCCTCCATTCTCACTGCACAGCTTGCCGTGCCGTCAAGATGGGCAAGCCAAAGAAGTATTCTGTCGCCGCCTCTGGGACAAGCACCGTCGGCGCCGCCAATAAGACCACCACCACCGATCACGTCACCAATGGTGGCTGGCGGCACTCGACGATGAGGGAGGTAGATCTACATCACCTGCGTGAGGCGCACCTGATTCCATAGGAGAAGGGCGACGCCATGCTCCCCAAGTCGGAGGTGATCCCAGATCCACCAGAAGGATTTCGGGTAATATTCTAGGCCTTCGTCATCCGCGGTATTTCTCTTCCTGCCGACGAATTTCTTTGGGGGCTCCTTTTTCTTTATGGGCTCACTAGTACAAACTCGCTACTTAGAGACGTGAATTACCCATAGGCCTTAGACGGTTTCTCCTTCCTGCTCAAGAGCATAGCTTCTCAGAGTGCACCACCTGAGCCGGGTTTTCTTTGCGGCTCTAAGATACATGACCTCAGACGGTGCAAAAAATCAAACGCCTCTAACATCTATGAACTAGAGACATGCAATATTCCTGATCGCTTGCAAGAACTCTTCAACCTCAGATGGCGTATACTATGGACCGTCTCAAATAGTGAGGCGACCTGAGTCAGATTCTAACAAAGACCGTCTCTAGAACTAGTGTGCCTCAAAGAATATTTTTAAATTGACCTGAGTTGTATGCTACCATTTTAAATAGTAGGATGCTAATGCGACCTTGGTCATAGCTGACATGACACATAATCATGATTCAGCAGCCAGATAGATAGATTAAATCAAGAACTTATAGCAGCTCGATCACGGTAACATTACCCAGATAGTTGGGGAAATCCATACAAATTTACCCATTACACATTATGGCAGTACATACAGAGTGCAGTCCATAAATCAATCAGAATAGCATAATTAGTACTCTCTAACAAACGAGCATTGCATTTATAATGGGCCGCCCGGTCGTAGTTGCTGAACAAGAATATGTACCTCTCCATTATCTTTTTTATTAGAGCAAAAAAGGACAATGCTATCTTCAGTCGTCAATTCGTCAATATTGCATTTGACCTATGGACATCAGAGAAAAAAAGGACAATACTGGCCAGCTCCTATCTTCATCCTAACCATCTTTGGATTTTTCCCTTAATTTGCGAAACATGGACATCAATAGGTTCATCAAGGAGATTCTTTAGGTATTTTCTTGTGAACTCAGCTCCAAATGTCTGGGAAAGTACAGAGAATTGAAGAACTAGCATGCTTGTGATTACTGGAAGTATTTAAATATCACAGGATAGCTTGCTGTTGATAACATTGTCAAGAATATATCATCTTACTAGCTTGCACTTTTTTTTATGACAGATGATTAGGGCAGCATGTAGATGTAGTACTTGATTTCTAGTGGAAATTCGGGTTCACGCCAGTCTAAGAGGAAGTCTACATGAACTTCTTTCAAATACATGTCGTTTCCAAAAAGGCTCCGCTTATCAAAATAAGTATCCCCCTTGTGTTGAGGCCCTGATGCAACAACGAATCAATCTCTACCGTCTAAACTCATACAAAACAGATGACTGCAATTTTGATGTACTTTTGATACCTCTAAACTCAATCCTGTAGGTGGGCTCTTCATCTGATTACCGGAATTCAAAGCCACGAAATATAGCATCATTGCATCGTCACTACAGGTTCCCATCTGTGAAATAGATACATACAAAGAGAATATTAATACTACCAAGATATAGCGGGAACAATGAAGTGACAATTAAATCTCTATTGCTAGAAGTGAAAATTGCGGATTTTGAGATTTATACAAGGGGAAAAGATTTGGGACAGATGCAGGCTTCCTGGGGGAGGCTCTCTGATAGTGCCGTCGGGTCTTTGCATCTCGGTAACCTGGCCTGAACCTTAAAATCGATAAGCAAATTGGAAAATTCAATGGAAAGATTCCTAAATCGAAGCTGCTGATTTAGGGTTTTGGGAATTTGGTTTTCACGCATACCTATGTGGACGATGAAGCGATCCTCAGAAGCGAGGGAGAGCGTCCGCACCGCAGGGACCGGAGGCGGCGGTGGTGGAGAGGTAGGGGACCAGTGGCGGCGGTGGTGGAGAGGAAGGGGACCGACGGCGGTGGACTGTGGTTTGGGCGGGCGGGGAAGAAAAAATGTGGCACAAATCTGAAATATTTTTCCAAATATTTTCAGATATTTGCCGCCAAGTACTAGCCTCAGACGACTGCAAGTGGATAATGTCTCTGAATATCCGTTCTCCGAATATTTCATATTTTGCCACCAAGAAACTTCCCTAGCTAAGACGACTAGTAGTTTGAAACAAACGTGTTCGAAACTCCAGATATATTCGGACCAACGACATTTGATTATTCTAAAACTTGAGAATTATTCATAATTTAAAAGAAAATAAAGTTTTGTATACATGCTTGCTAGAGTGAAATTGCATCCCCTAAGACTAAATACGGTTCATAAATTGAAGAAAAAAATTGGCGTAGTACAAACCTTGAATCTTATACCCTCAAAGCATGATGACTCCTAGTGTTCATGTGCTTGGGGGGCAGAGCAGTAAGGTGCAAGTGTTTTGAATCTGACTAATTCAAATGTCTAATCAAGAAGTGATATCATTTGGTTTCTTAATTATGCATTTTTTACCAATATAACCATTTTTCATGTATTATTTGAAGGAAGTCTGGTTGAGTGAATATTTGGAAATCTGGATATATTGAGAACTTCGGATTTCGTTAATGATAAATTTAGACATGCTTGCTAGCTAGGTGTTTACACATTCTTGCTAGGTGTTTACATACTTAGAATCCTATAGGAATGAAAAATGCAGGAAAACGTAAGATAAGCTATTTGATTGTACCACAGGAATTTTTTTTATAGGGTTTAGGTATATGACATAGTTCTCATAGACACAAAGAAATTTTTTCAAGAGGTCTCACCTCTTGTTAGAAATCCTATAGAATTGTAGTGTAAGACACTACTAGGAAAAGGGGCTGTTCGTGGCGCACCTGAAAAGCACATCCCTGGCGCACTAGGGGTGCGCCACCATCCCTGCGCTACGGTAGTGTACTACGGTTAGATGGAAAATTCTATAGCGCACTTGCCAGTGCGCCACGGCTAGAAACGATAGTGCGCTACGGGTATGTTATCTGTGGCGCACGTGGCAGTGTGCCAGTGATTGCTGGCATGCGCGCTTTAGTTGTAGTTCGCCACTAACTCCGTGCCATGTGCGTCATGAGCATCTTTTTTTTTTAATTTCTTGGCGTCCTCGACACTAGTTGGACACGAGTTCCCCTCCGAGAGACGATCGTGCCAGAATGCCATCATATCGTTGAAGCTTGCGTCGCTCAATTTGTGTTTTTCCTTCATCTCCATAGCCTTGAGCGTTACATTCAACCGGATATCATCGGTCCTGCATCCTTCATACAATGGAGTAACCGCGTCTTTCTCAAGTTGCGCATGCTTGGCTTTCTTTCTAGCGGCAACCCTGGCGTTACTCGTCTACTTGAGAAGCAGCTCTTGCACATAAGGGTCACGCACCCATCCTGACGTTGTTCCATCGTTGTCTGCTCCTCCGGCATCTAGATCATCATCATCTCGGTATGCTTCCGCACCTTCACCATCTCCAGGAGTCTCTTCATCATCTCGTCCGTCCTCACCGTGATGATGATCATCATGTTGCCCACCTTCACCATCTTCGTCGTCTTCGTCATCGCTTATCCAACGAGTATATCCATCCATGAAACCATGGCGGAGCAGGTGTGCGTGTAGATGCCCGAAATCGGGGTCGACCAACCAGTTGAGTTTGCATCTTCTGCACGAACATATTATCTCCGTCTTGTTATTTCGTATCATGTCGGCCGTCGCGCCTTTCAAAAATCTGGCCACAATGCCTTGGCTCATTATGCGGACCATTTTTGCCTGCACGGTGTACACGGTACAATTAGAAATTTATTAGAACCACATAATCATTGCATGCAATGGTCGATAGAAAATTTTGGCATGATCTATCCTAAAATAAGGACCTTTGCGAAATGTCAAAGTCTTGCCAAAATGGAAATGAATCATCATTTTGGCAAAACAAATGGCAACTAATTCACACACAAACACAAGAGAGAGGCCAATCCATACACATGAACATATCATCCTCTCCATACACACATGCATGAGCATCAATCCTCTCCATATACACACACATGAGCATCGATCCTCTCCATACACACATGAGCATCAATCATCTACATACATATGAGCATATCATCCATATACACATGAACATATCCTTACATGGATAACTTACCGAGATGAGAGACCGATCGAGAAGATGAAAAGGAGAGGTGCGCGCGAGATCAACCAAGAGGATGGAGTGTCTAAAAGGAGAGCTTCCTCTATTATGTATGTAGCATCCAAGGTAAGGTCTACATGCTAAAAATGGTGAATGAGTGGAGGAATTAAGGTGGGAAGGAGGAGGATCCCGACTAGATCTAAGGAGGAAGAAGGAGGGGAAAGTAAAGTGTGAGTGTGGTAGTGGATAGTCACATGTGCAAAGTGGAAGCTGCCAGCAAATGGTCGACACATCCGTGACGCACATGGCCCTAGTGCGCCACACGAACTAATGACAACCGTGGCGCACATGCTAGGAGTGCACCACGAATGTGTCTGCCCATTTATAGAGCAGAGGGGCCTTTGCTTAGGCGTAGCGCATGCCCATCATGTGTGCCACGGCTAACCCTAATAACCGTAGCGCACATACCCCATGTGCGCTACGGGTATGTGGCATGCAGCCAGCAAGACCATGGTCCACACATATCTGTGGCGCACTATCACGACGTGTGCCACGGTTGTTCTAGTTACTTGTAGGGCACTGTCCACAGGTGAGCCACGTCTGTTTTACCCGTGGGGCACTTTAACCACGTGAGCCACGGATGTGTGGATTACTTATAGCCCTTTTCCTAGTAGTGAGAAAGCCATGCATATGAATTTTGAAGTATTTATTCCTTTGAAACAAACAAACCCTATTGGAAAAATTCCTATGGACTGAAATCCTATAGAACTAGATTTAGGGGTGTGGCTCGGTGCATGATCCCGTAGAACAATTTTTCAATATTCAAAAACAATAATATTGAATACCAAGGCAACAAACAACAATATCAAAGGTAATACAGTAGTGGAATCCCAAAGTAGCGGAATCAACATGTAATTATAGGCAACAAAATAACAGATAGACTGGCAATTTAATTTCAGAACAGTTTTTCTTCTCACGTAGGGCAGTTTGCAATAATCTTTCCATGGACGTCCATGAATATGTTTCATGTAGCTCGCCAAGGAAATTAGGAACCCTGGACGTTGTAAATGGAAACCCCTCAAAAACTTCTTACTTTTGGATTTGGTGAAGTCTCCAAATAATAGAGCATCAACTATTGAGCAAGAATAATATGGCGATTCAAGACTGAATTTTACAGAGAGAATGCTACTGAAAGGTTATGTAGGGAAAAGTAGCTGAAGTGACATACGAAAATTCTATATCTTAAGCTTGGTCTGCACAGGATGATAAAGAAACGTAGTTGGTAGTAGAAACATCGAGAGCCAGCCATGCTCTTCAAAGCAACTGAACCATATTAGTGTCATGCGGTACCAGGTGTGATCCGCATCTTAGGTATTTTTCTTTCCACCACCGATGTTCTGCAACATTAAGAAAATAGTAAATTTAGCTTACGGTGATCTGTGCACCACGTTAGTGGGAGATTACTGATCTTGTAGAGAACATGCATGCGTCTTACAACCACCAGGTAGCCGTGTTTCAAAAAGTGCACTCTTTACACCATCATGGGGACGTGGGCTGCTTCTTGCACTGTAAGAGCCTATTTTTTTGAAACAGCTTTCCTTTTAAATTAAAGGATAGCAAAATTAAAAAGATCAAGTAAAACAACATTCATGAGGTAACTACACTGCATTTATAACTCAAAGTATGTCAAGATTTATTCACTTCAAATGAAATATGTATCATGATAAAAAACAAATAAAGAGAACAAACTGGGGTATAGCATTGCTTAGCCTATGGATGGCAAATAGATGATACTAACTATATATGAGCTGTGTCCATCACTTGATAATTGTCACATGGATCTTTCACCACTTTACTAGAGAGCATAGAAAACTGGGCATTAGAATCAAGGTTAGACATTTATCTTCTAACTCTTTAGTAGAAAAAACAATCCATATAACTAGGTACCGAAAACTGGTCAATACAGGACAGAGAAAAAATATACTATAGTCCATGGCAGATATAGTTGAAATGCATTGTTTCAGTTATATAAGAAACTTGTATCCGTCAAATCCTTGTACATATTTTTCTCAAACTCAAGCTAAGAAACCAAAGGATCCTCATTTGGCTCCCTTCTAGAAAGAACTAATTCAGAACTACACGATAATTTTCTTGCCATAGTAATCTGACAACAAATAAAAGCTCTATAAGAACTAAGCATACCGCAAACTAACAGTCAAATTTATACAAGCAAGTGCCAGCTACTCAGATTTTGTAATAGCAGATTGACCAATAGCCCTTCTGTAAATTCTAAGGAGCGCAGTTTTGAGCATGGCGCTCTGGGTGATTGCATCTCCACCCTAACCAAGCAAAGTTGGTTTACCTGAACATTGAGCTTTCCCGTGCCGACTGTCCTCCTTGCTTCTTCCCTCACCACAGCCGCCTCTGAAAATAGCAAATATGCACCAACGCATCAGTGATCATACATAGCTTGAAGGAAATGGAGCAGCAGAACACTGAACAGGAAAATGAACACGAACCAGCCTGGATGTCAGCGAGTATCTGTCCATGCCCAGGCGTGCATGGAACTCCTCCATTTTACCCTTCTGCAAGAAGGCGCATAAATCCATTAGCCACATGACGAAAGCAAATATATTGCATAATCTAATTACTCGGAACTATGCTAATGGCACTACAGGAAAGAAGTAAGGCGCCGACGGCCGGCCGGCTACGCCGACGGCCAAATATCGGGGCCGTCGGCGTAGCTACCTTTCCTGGCCAGCTGACCAGTCTGTGCCGACGGTGGCCCTCGGCGTAGATATAGTCCTCGGCGTAGCCCTAGTTTAGACACGGCGATGAAAACGGTGTTAGGCAGACAGGCTGTGCCGACGGCCAGGCCGTCAGCACAGCTCTTTGAAAAAAATTGTTTGGTCTGTGCCGATGGCCTAGCCGTCGGCGTAGCCTCCAGATTTTTTCTTTTATCTTATTATTTTTAAAAAAATCATAACTAAATTATTCTAATTCAGAAAAATACAAATAATATATCAAAATTTGCAGAAAAATAAGACCTATCTATCTGACTCAAATATTACACATTTACAAAAAATTTAAGTAAAATATAAAACATTATATATAGTTTAAAACGGGCATTATAAATTCAAAAACGATCCAAACAACATGAAACCTTCGCGTTGTGTCATATTATGTGACATAGTTAGAAAGAAAAATATCAAACTTGGTATATTGATTATGTCTCAAAAAAACCTTCACAAAATGACCTATCTCGTTCGAGGTTTCTTGGCTTTCGGGTCAAATGACCAATGTTATGGCTAGAATGAAGGCATAATTTGTGATAATGTTTCCATATTATGTAGAAGTGTGCATCATGGGATGGCGAACAATGTTCGAGGAGAAAATTTTCTTTTTAGTTGCACCAAAAAGCCGTTTTCCATTTTTCGAGTGCAAAAAACGGACGGTTTTGTGAATCAACCACCAAATGGCTAATTCAAAATACTACCCTCACATTTTTCAAAAATACTAGACCACCTTACATGGATAATGTCAAAACAGGGGGATCTCAAACATTTCCGTCTAACACTGGTGAAAAAGACAAATTCCAGCCGAATCGGTAAGAAGTGGGTCAGATATGAACTACAGGTACATGATCGGATGCTCATGATTTTTTACAAAAATCATTTTTAGGTTCAAAATATGTTGTTTCATCATAGATCCACTTCAAGTTTACAAGTCTCAGCCCCGAGCTAAGAATCTTCATGCCCGCCCTTCGACAAAGTTTAACGATAGTTTAAAACGGGCATTATAAATTAAAAAATGATCCAAACAACATGAAACCTTCGCGTGGTGTCATATTATGTGACATAGTTAGAAGGAAAAATATCGAACTTGGTATATTGATTATGTCTAAAAAACCCTTCATAAAATGACCTATCTCATTCGAGGTTTCTTGGCTTTCGGGTCAAATGACCAATGTTATGGTTAGAATGAAGGCATAGTTTGTGATAATGTGTCCATATTATGCATATGTATGCATCATGGGATGGAGCACATTGTTTTAGGAGGAACTTTTCCTTTTCGTCACACGAAAAAGCCGTTTTCTATTTTCCGAGTGAAAAAACGGACGGTTTTGTGAAGCAACCACCAAATGGCTAATTCAAAATACTGTCGTCATATTTTTCAAAAATACTAGACCACCGTACATGGATAATATCATAACAGGGGGATCTCAAACATTTCCGTCTATCCCTGGTGAAAAAAGACAAATTCCTGCCGAATCGATAGGAAGTGGGTCAGATATGAACTACAGGTACATGCTCGGATGCTCATGATTTTTTACGAAAAATTATTTTAGGTTCAAAATATGTTGTTTCATCATAGATTCACTTCAAGTTTAGCGAGTCTCAGCCCCGAGCTAAGAATCTTTATGCGTGCCGTTTTAAACCGGCAAATGAAATTATGATAAGAATCACAACATAGTTTGTGATAAGTTGATATTGATATCATATCTGGATTTGTCTCATTTTTCTAATCAATTTAGACATATTATTTGCCGAATTCCGATCTACAGATTTGAAGATATTAATTATTCCATATTAAATAAAAAATACAAAAAATAAATAAAATCATTATATTTTATTTGAATTCAATAATATTTTTACTTATTCATTGTTGTTTACTTAAATAATTTCTTGTAATTTCAAAAAATACAACCATGTGACATGATGATATAAGACTTAATAGGAATGATATCATAGTATTGACAACAATGTGTAAATTGCTTTGTGGGAAGAGATTCTGAAGGAACGAGAAAGTTAAGCGTGCTAGAGCTGGAGTAGTGCTAGGATGGATGACCTAAGGGAAACTTTGACTAAGACTGCAATTTAATCAATTATTAACTATAAATAGTGTTAAAATGATTAAAGCGAGAGATTAAGGAGTCAAACAATTCAAAGATTAAAAAAATAAAATTAATTTTAAAAAAAAATTAAAAAAATATTTTAGGCTATGCCGACGGCCAGGCCGTCGGCGTAGCTCCATTCCTGTGCCGACGGCCTGGCCGTCGACGTAGCTCCAGGTTAGACCGTTATCGAAGACGGCCGTTGACTGATATGTGGGGCCCGCTGGAAGATACTATGCCGAGGGGGAAGGGCTGTGCCGACGCCCACGGAGCTGTGCCGACGAGGACATACGCCGAGGGGGCTACGCCGACGGCCACCGTCGGCACAGCCTGTGCCGACGGCAATTTGTCGCTGTGCCAACGGCAGCCGGCTGTCGGCGTAGTAAAAATTTCCTGTAGTGTGGACTGCATATTATCTAGACAACCAATGTGAACATGATAGAGGCTAACAGCTAGCTAATTACTAATCACCTCAAATTTTTAGTAAATCAATCTAAAAGCAAATAAATTATCACCGAATAAGGTAAGTACAAAATTTAAGCATGAACCAAAAAACTGATAGGGGCATATGAAGTCTATAAAAAGGTCATTATCCCTAATTTTGACCAACACCCATGGGTATCGGACAACTCAGTGTTATAATCTGCATAAGATGGAAAGCTACCTTATGAGTTGCGTATGGGAAGTATAAGTTACTTATCTTATTTATAAGGTCAACATTAAAACAAAATGGTAATAAATTGAATGGAAAGAATATGAAATTATCATGACTAATGATACACGGCTCGACCACGTAAATACAGGTTGAAAGAAATCCTAGAACTTGTAATTTAAAGATCAAAAGGAGGTAAATTGTAATATAAATATCTAAATATTTATTAAAATCGTTATCACTAATAAGGGGAAAATGCTACGTAGATAAACCATAATCAGAGGCAAGTATGACTGTATATGTATGAACGTCTTTAGAAAACCATTCCCACTAAATAGCCTGGGTCAGTAGAAATAATGTTCGGAATAGGACCACTCAGGTAAAGTGTCCAAAAAAGTCATATCCGCGCTAAACCATCACAGATTAAATACAATAGCAAACGTAGAGTCAACAGACCTTGGAACCTTCAGTTTTTACTGTCAAATGGTATTTTAGCATATAGAAAATTGGAAAGTGATTTCAATGCTTCAGTTTAGTCAGAACTTTAAGATTTCCATTGCATATACGATGTTATTCCCTACTTTATAATCATCACAAAAAGAAACATATGAATGGTTGCATGTGAAAACAGTTGCATGGAGAAAGAATAACCAACAAAACCAATGCTAATGGAGGCACATTGGACCCAATAGAAGAGCAGCTATCGAAATAGAGAGAACACTCCCGATACAATCAAAGAATGGTGAGTGCAAACACAGACTAACATGAGAGGAAAGTACGGAAAGGGGAATTGTAAGATCATGCTGCAGCCTACCTCGACCAGGATCGGGTCCTGTGGCGAAATCGGTCAAGTCTTAGGTGATAATGCCTACATCCCATTGCATATGTGTGATTTTTTTGTTTATTCCTACAGTCAGGATATGATAAAAAATAGGAGCCAATAATAAACACCAGATTCTTCTCTAACTTATATAAATTTTCTAGAGTACCCTAAACACCAAAAAAAATTCAGTAAGATTATTTGTTTCTTGCTGGTGTACCCTGACATTATTGACCCAAATCACTACTTTTGGTCATTGAAATTAAATGTGTCCCTTAATAATAGTTGGTTATCTGGAACTTAAGGAGGTCAAGGCAGAAAATATATGAGTTATTTATATATACCACATGATTAAAACACCAAATGTCCATTTACTATGCTGCAAACCAGAGCCAAGAAACTCAAACAGTTCTTATATTTGAGGGGATGGAGCATAGCAGGCAATGTAGTTGCTCAGTTCGTGATGGTAAACCTCCTCTTCTTCAACACTGCCCACAATCCGATTCTCTACAAAGTAAATAAACAAATTTAAGGGGAAAATAATGTTGAAGCAAAAACATTTTCTAGTGATCCATATGAAGTATACCAATCAGTATGATTTACCTTGCTGAAGCGTAAACATTTTATAGTGATTCCTTGTCATGGAGATCAATTTGTGGAAGCACAAAAGGTAGTAACATTGGTATGTTGCACTCATATGCCTGACCTTAACATCCACTACCATTTGTTGCGCAATAACATAGCAACAAATAAAACCTCTCAGACATGGCAACAACAAACATAAATTGATGATGAATGTAGCATTTACCACCAAATAAACAATATGATTCCAAGCACACGCCAAGCACGCAACCCTGCATCAAGCAAGCACACATCCATAAGTACCACCTTCAGGTAGGGCAAGTATCCTAAATCTACATTGATTCTGGATGGTACCATGAAAATTTTATCTACTATATATATCAGCTAGTGGGGTGGGTGATAGAAAAGGATTTTGATCTGCTAGTCTATATACTCACGGTAGTATCTTTAAACCAAATAGCACATTTTCCATGTCCAAAATAACACTCATACATGTCTTTATCCAGGCACGATACACTTATTATGTTTCTATGGATGGAAGGAACAAATAAAACATCTTTAAGCAGAATAGTAAAGCCATCAGCTAGCTTCAGAGGAATGTCGCCAACAGCCTCCACTTCTGCTTGAACCCCATTCGCGACCTCAATGTGTCTTTCTCTTCTTTGCAAAGTCCTTGTCGAATGAAATCCCAGTAAAGAGTTGGCAACATGAACAGTTGCACCAGAGTCTATCCACCAAGTAGATTTAGAAAAAATTTCATACAAGGATTCATTTACAAAAGAAACTATGTCTTTACGATTCTTTGCCATTATGGACTTGAGCCATATTGGGCAATCTTTCTTGAAGTGACCAGGCTTCTTGCAATGGTGACACTGGTCCTTGTCTCCGAGGAGACTCTGCTGATTCTGATGTTGGTGTTGTAGGGGGCCCTTGCCATGTGGCTTGGAAGGGGAACCACCATGGTTGCTGTTGGTGAAGGTCCTCTTCATGTTGTCCTTCACGTACTTCAGGGAACCACCGTGAAGAGACTTAAGCCATTCTTCCTCTTGAGAACACATCCCTATGGTCTTTTCAATGTCCCACTTTTCAGGGGACATGTTGTAGTTGATGACGAAGTTCTCGAACTGTTGGGGAAGAGAGGCCATGACAAGATGCACCAGTAGAGCAGGCTTGAGCTCAAGGTCAGCATCCATGGGCTTTAACTTAGCCGCCATGTTGCTCATCCTCAAGATGTTCTCTCTAATGCCATGTGGCCCTCCCGTATACTTTTCTGTCACCAGTTGTTTTAGTAGTTGGGTTCCATACATCTTTAAAGAGCCAGTAAACTAACTCTTTATCTTTGCTAGATATTCCCCACTAGAGGAACACTCTTATATTGAGCCCACTATTGCGTTCTCAATCGTGTTCTTGACAAAAGCCAAGCATTTTTTGTTTGCATTGACCCATTTTTGGTTATCTATTGAGTATGTCAGCTCCACTGGAGCATGGTCCCTCGTTTTCTTTTCCCATGCAGCATTGTCCTCGGCATCATCTCTCACTGGGTCCTTAGGCTTGACTGGTTGTTTGGTTTCAACTATCTAGTCAACCTCGACGCAGATAAAGGCTAGGTCTATCTTTTTCCTTCACTCAGAATAGTTATCCCCACTGAGCAGTGGAATGTCCTTCAGGCAGCTCATGAGGTTGAGACCTCTTGAAAACCATAAAAGATGTGAGACAACCAAAAAACAACTATATGCATTAATCCAACGTGGTATAAATTAAGCATGCAATTGTTTGTGCCATTTAAAATTATATCACCGTTGGGTAAAGATAAAAATAAATGCACCTTTAACACATAATAAAAGGATCATGATCATGTATATTAATAACGTTGGTCATTTAAAAAACATGGAGCATAATCAACTTTAAATCATTTTATCACATCTTTTAAAACAATTTTTTAATAAGCACTTTCTTGCATTCTAGCAATTTTAAATCAACTATTTGCAGCGGAAACATTATTACAACATTCATAAACTTTAAAATTTACAGAAAAATTATGTCACTTTCATATTCTCTAATCAAATATTCACTGGAAATATTGAATAGAGAAAAACTGTTTTAAAACATGCTTAAAAATGAGTACAAAATAATTAAAAAACTGCTAAAACCTTCTCTGAAAAAAAATAAAACAAAAAACTGTCACTCTGCTCGCGGCCCACACCCAGCTATCTGCCGCCCGCGCACTCGCTCGGATGGCGCCAGCAGCCCGCCAGCGCCCTACGGCCTGGCCCAACACGCGGCCCGCTCTCGCCCGCAGCCCGCCAGCGCCGCTCAATCGCAGCCGTCCGTGCGCCTATCCTAGATCCGACGGCTGTGCACGCTTTTTGTCGCAACAAAACCCCCGCGCGCTGCAACCCCCACTAACCCTAGCCCCCATTCGCCCCCGGCTGTTGGGAATATGCCCTAGAGGCAATCATGTATGATGATATTTCCCATTGTATTCATAAAGTTATTAAGTAGTCCTTGTATAAACATCTGATGTGTATCATTGAATATGTGATTCAGTTGTGGAACTATGCATTCATGTTGTTTATACTAAATATCCTTGGTCATTGAGGTTGTGCTGGACACACAACTTAGACCAATGTGAAAGTTGGCTTGATGACTCGGTTCCACTTGTCATGGGCATGGAGATGCTATTCCAACTTACACAGATTCGGCTAAAGAGTTTAGCGAGTCGGATTGACCCATATTGAGGTACAACGAACTAGTTGTCATTTGTATATCTCAATCAATGTAATCCTTAGACCTGAGGTTGTTGCATAGTCCGAGTTGAGGATCACCGACTTAGGTTCTGTCAAACGCTGATCCGTAACTGGGCAGTTATAAAGGCAGGGTTCGGGTCGACTGAGAATCAAGCTGCGTGATGTGAATAACCAAGATGGGATTTTGCCCCTCCACTCGGAGAGATATTCTCTGGGCCCTCTCGTGAGATATGATTCGGAAAGCATGGCCATGCACGACTCGGTTAAGTGTTAACCGAGGCGATCGGCTAAGAGTTAGTCGGGTGAATCACTTATCTCGGATCGAGAAGAGAGTCGGACTATTTAAGGGATGACATATATTCGCCTATAGTCTGACAAGGTATATCGTGAGGCAAAAGGGACTCAGACGTAAGTCGCATTGGAAAGGCAAGTCGTCATGACTCTTTGGTACTTGGGAATCGGTATGTTCTGCTAGGAGCCGATGCCGATTGATCGATTGTGAGTCGGACTCTAATCGTGTCCAAGTAACCATGAGCCTGCGGGGTCACACACTTAAGAGCGGGAGCAAGTTCGGATTGGATCCGAATCTGTAATCTGGTTGGGTTGGACCTAAACCAGATTAGGACTGAGTTACTGAGTTGGACTCACGGTGACTAGTGTTATATGGGCTTTAGTGAATGGGTCGCGTGAGTAGAGCCCACGTTCACTCCCTATATATAGTGGAGCACCGTAACCCAAAAAGGTTAATCGTTGTTCGGTTAGGTTATTCCATGTGTTGGAAACCCTAGCTCCACAGCAGTCCAGCCGCCGTAACGAACCTAGCAGTTCGCCGCCGGTGCTCCTCCTTGTACGTGTGGATACCAGCAGAGGTGCTGTACGATTAGCACCAGGATGATCGGATCGTGAGGACTGCACTGCATCAGCCGACGCGCTTCATCAGTAATCCACAACTGCGCGTCTAGTGGTAAACCTCGTGGCTTTCTACCTCAGCTAGGTCTTGGGATCACCACGTTAGAGGAAAAAGTTTTGTTTTATCTCTGCGTGGCTCAACAGTGGTATCAGAGCGATAGCTTCTGGTTTTAGGCTCGAGATCTTGCATATGTGATATGCGGTAGGCTATAGATGAGATCTATGTGCTGTTTTGGTGGTCGATCTATGAGATAGATCGGTTTTGTATGAAGTTGATTGGATCAACTATACTCGGGGAATGGTAGATCTGATTTCCGTGATCATACTGCTGAGGTCGTGGAACGACATACCCCTACCGGTCGGCTTCCGCCATCGGGGTAGACTGTGACACGTAAATCCAGAAGCGGTGATCGAAGATCAAAGAGTTTGATCGAATCGGAACGATGGTCGGAATCCATGTTCGGATCGTAGATGAGATCTACGTTTTCGGATCCCCGCCCGCTATCCGGCTAGCGGGACCGCCGGCTTCGCCCTGTCGTAGCGCCTTAGATGTCGTTGCGAGTTTCACAACACCGGTAGATATTGTATCTATGCATAACTTGTTTTTGCAGGAAGTTGTGAATGGTATGGTTCATGTGCATGTGATGTATGTGTGTAATCCATACGTGATCTGCGAATCACGGCTTTTGTCAGCCGGCTGGAGCCTAGGTGCTGTCATTTTATTGTATAACGACCTGCGTGTCGGATTCTCCATGTAATTTACTTTACTAAGCTAGTGTAGCTGTTTGGAGAACCCGGAAGGCATGCAAGGAGTTGTACATGTCGGCGACATGGAGTAAGACGGCAAGTGACAAGAGTTGGCACGAGTCGAATTACAGGCTTTGTGGAGATGGAGATCGCCATGAAGAGAGCCATACCATTTCACATTATAATTGCTTTATTTTGTGTTATTGTTATGTCTCAGTTTTACCTCTATTAGATAGTCGGTAAAATTTAATCCCTCAAAGAAGGTCTAGTCGGTTTTCCCGCCAGTGTTTGCACCATCACAAGTCGGACATTTTTGGTAGTGGGCTCATAAAATTGAGGTGCTGCCAATTCTTTTCGACTAGGTGTGTTCGAGTCGGACTCTTACTGCAGAAACACTCGGTAAGCTAGACGGGTCTATCACAACGGTTGTGGGACTCGGGGAAAGGTCGGATGGGAGCCGGGGCATGTGATGCCACCCGTCCAACAGGAGCCGCATAAGATGCGATTGACAAGGAGTTGTCTACCTAGATCACTTGGCGGCTAGCGGTGATGCTAAAGCTCACTAGACGACTTGCTTATTTAGGATCCTGAATCACTAAGTAACCATCGGAGGGGTGTTGGTTCTAGTGGGAGCATAAAATATTAAAATGTTTAATATGCTTGCTCTTTTATGAATACATGTCTTAAGTGTTTTTGCATATTTTCTGTTGTAGATCATGGCACCAAGTAGCAGTCACTCTCAGATATCTGGTTTTGTGTTGAGAACCATTCTTGAGAAAGATAAACTTAACGACACTAATTTTACAAACTGGTATCGAAATCTGAGAATTGTTCTCAAACAAGAAAAGAAGGACCATGTCCTAGACAACCCACTTCCAGATGAGCCGAATGAGAATGCGACTGTCGCAGCCACCAATGCCTACCGTCGGGCTAAGGATGAGTCCACGGATATTAGCTGTCTTATGCTTGCTCACATGGAACCGGACTTGCAAAAGCAGTTCGAGCATGTTGAGGCCTACGATATGATCGAAAGCCTCAAAAGTATGTTCCAGGCTCAGGCGAAGACTGAGAGGTATCAAGTCTCTCAGGCTTTGCTGAGTTGCAAGCTTAAGGATGGTGATCCACTGAGTCCGCATGTGATCAAAATGGTTGGTTATGTGCAGTCTCTGGAAAGGCTTGGCTACCCCATAAGCGAAGAGTTCGCTACGGATATAATTCTGAACTCTCTTCCTAGTGCATATGGGCAGTTCATTTCGAACTACCACATGCATGGTATGGATAAGAAGCTCACTGAATTGCATGGGATGCTCAAGCAGGCAGAGGCGGATCTCAAGAAGGGCACCAGTCAAGTGTTGATGGTGCAGAATAAGGCTAAGTTCAAGAAGAGTTCTTGGACTAAGAAGAAGGCTAAGTCAGGAGGAAAGCAGGCTCAGGACCCGGTCCCAAGCGCTTCCTCAGGGACTAAACCATCTCCTTCAGCCGGATCCACTTGCTTCTACTACAAGGCGGATGGTCACTGGAAGAGGAACTGCAGCAAGTACTTGGCTGACAAAGCCAAGAGTGGAGGTATGACTTCCGACTCAGGTACACTTGTATGCAATGTTATAGACATATATCTTGCTGATGCACCTAATAGTTCTTGGGTATATGATACCGGATCAGTTATTCACATCTGCAACTCGTTGCAGGGACTGGTAAGAACTAGGAGCGTAGCAAGAGGAGAGGTTGATATTCGAGTTGGCAACAAAGCAAGAGTTGCTGCGTTGGAAGTCGGCACGATGCAACTTCATTTACCTTCCGGATTCATTATGGAACTAAATAATTGTTATTATGTTCCAGTGCTCAGTCGAAACATTATTTCTGCTTCATGTTTGATGAGGCAAGGCTATGAGTCGAATATCAAGAATAATGGTTGTTCTTTGTATTTGAATGATATGTTTCACGGCTTTGCACCCGTCCAGGACGGGTTATTTATTTTGAATCTTGATGGTGAGTCGGTTTATAACATAAATGTTAAAAGGTTGAAACCAAATGATCTAAATATGACTTACTTTTGGCACTGTCGGCTTGGTCATATAAGTTGGAAACGCATGAAGAAACTCCATGATGATGGACTCCTAACTTCGTTCGACTTGGAGTCGTTCGAGACATGCGAATCTTGCCTACTCGGCAAAATGACCAAGACACCTTTTGCAAAGAGTTGCGAAAGGGCGTCCGACTTGTTGGGACTAGTACATAGTGATGTATGTGGACCAATGAGCACGACAGCCAGGGGTGGTTATGAGTACTTCATTACCTTCACTGATGATTTGAGTAGGTATGGATATATCTACTTGATGAAACATAAGTCGGAAGCCTTTGAAAAGTTCAAAGAATTCCAGAATGAAGCACAGAATCAACTCGGCAAGAAAATAAAGTTTCTTCGGTCGGACCGAGGAGGCGAGTACATGAGCCATGAGTTTGATGACCATCTGAAACGTTGTGGAATAGTTCCTCAACTTACTCCGCCAGGAACGCCACAAAGGAATGGTGTTTCGGAAAGGCGAAATCGAACCTTGTTGGACATGGTACGATCAATGATGAGTCGGACAGATCTGCCTTTATCATTTTGGGGTTATTGTCTAGAAACAGCGGCGTTCACACTAAACAGAGTACCATCAAAATCGGTAGAGAAGACACCGCATGAGATGTGGTCAGGCAAAAAGCCGAGTTTGTCTTTTCTTAAGATTTGGGGTTGTGAAGCATTTGTCAAGCGACTTCAGTCGGACAAGCTTACAGCCAAGTCGGATAAGTGTATTTTCGTGGGGTATCCGAGGGAAACCTTGGGTTACTACTTCTACAACCGAGAAGAGGGCAAAGTGTTTGTCGCTCGGAACGGTGTCTTCCTTGAGAAAGAGTTTCTCAGTCGGGGAGTAAGTGGGAGCACGGTGCAACTCGAAGAAATTCGAGAGGAATCGGCAAGTAGCGAATCGGCAAAAACCTTGGAGGATGAGCCGATCGTGGCAGCTGAGCCGATAGCCGCACCTGTACTACGAAGATCGGCAAGATTACGAAGTGTTCGTGATGTGTTACTGTTAGACAGTGATGAGCCGACAAATTATTCGGAAGCGATGGTGGGATCTGATTCCGAGTCATGGCTTGGAGCCATGAGATCCGAGTTAAAGTCCATGGATGAAAATCAAGTTTGGAACTTGGTTGATCTGCCAGACGGTGCAAGACCCGTCGAGTGCAAATGGGTCTTTAAGAAGAAAACTGATATGGATGGAAATGTTTCAATCTATAAAGCACGCCTTGTCGCGAAGGGATTCCGACAAGTTCAAGGAGTTGATTACGACGAGACTTTCTCGCCCGTAGCGATGCTTAAATCAGTTCGGATCATGTTAGCTATAGCAGCCTATTTCGACTATGAGATATGGCAGATGGATGTCAAAACGTCTTTCCTTAACGGAAATTTAACTGAGGACGTGTATATGATACAGCCCGAGGGTTTTGTCGATCCGGCTAATGCTGACAAGGTATGCAAACTTCAGAAATCCATTTATGGGTTGAAGCAAGAATCTCGGAGTTGGAATATTCGCTTTGATGAGGTAGTCAAATCGTTTGGCTTCATCAAGAGTGATCATGATTCTTGTTTATACAAGAAGTTTAGTGGGAACAAAGTAAATTTTCTAATCTTATATGTGGATGACATATTACCGATTGGAAATGATGTCCAGATGTTGCAAGAAACCAAGGAATCATTAGAAAGGAGTTTCTCAATGAAAGACTTGGGTGAGGCAACATACATCCTCGGAATCCGGATCTATAGAGATAGATCAAGGAGGCTCATTGGATTGAGTCAGGGTACTTATTTGGACAAAGTGTTGAAGAAGTTCAACATGGAATCGTCTAAGAAAGGGTTCTTACCGATGTCCCATGGTGTAAAACTTAGCAAGACTCAGTGTCCTTCGACAACTGATGAGCGAAGTCAGATGAGTGCGATTCCATATGCTTCTGCAGTTGGATCCATCATGTACGCCATGATTTGTACTAGGCCGGATGTTTCCTATGCTCTAAGTGTTGTGAGCAGATACGAGGCTGATCCTGGAGAGATCCACTGGACAGCGGCTAAAAATATCCTAAAGTACTTAAGAAGGACTAAGGATATGTTCTTGGTTTATGGTGGTGAAGATGAACTCAGTGTAAAGGGTTACACGGATGCGAGTTATCTCACCGACTCTGATGATTCTCGCTCGCAATCCGGATACGTGTTTATTATAAACGGAGGTGCTGTGAGCTGGAAAAGTTCCAAGCAAGAGACTGTGTCTGCGTCTACAACAGAGGCTGAGTATATTGCCGCCTCGGAGGCAGCAAAGGAAGCTGTTTGGATGAGGAATTTCCTCATGGATCTTGGTGTGGTTCAGGGCTCGTCCAATCCGTTGGACGTGTATTGTGACAACAATGGTGCTATTGCACAAGCCAAGGAACCTAGGCAACACCAGAAGAACAAGCACATACTCATGCGGTACCACCTGATTCGCCAGTTCGTGGATCAGGGTGATATCAAGTTATGCAAGGTACACACGGATGCAAATATTGCAGATCCGTTGACAAAGCCGTTACCCCAGCCGAAGCATGAGGCGCACCTGAGAGCCATGGGCATTAGATGCTTAGACATGTGATGTCGGAAGATTGACTCTAGTGCAAGTGGGAGACTGTTGGGAATATGCCCTAGAGGCAATCATGTATGATGATATTTCCCATTGTATTCATAAAGTTATTAAGTAGTCCTTGTATAAACATCTGATGTGTATCATTGAATATGTGATTCAGTTGTGGAACTATGCATTCATGTTGTTTATACTAAATATCCTTGGTCATTGAGGTTGTGCTGGACACACAACTTAGACCAATGTGAAAGTTGGCTTGATGACTCGGTTCCACTTGTCATGGGCATGGAGATGCTATTCCAACTTACACAGATTCGGCTAAAGAGTTTAGCGAGTCGGATTGACCCATATTGAGGTACAACGAACTAGTTGTCATTTGTATATCTCAATCAATGTAATCCTTAGACCTGAGGTTGTTGCATAGTCCGAGTTGAGGATCACCGACTTAGGTTCTGTCAAACGCTGATCCGTAACTGGGCAGTTATAAAGGCAGGGTTCGGGTCGACTGAGAATCAAGCTGCGTGATGTGAATAACCAAGATGGGATTTTGCCCCTCCACTCGGAGAGATATTCTCTGGGCCCTCTCGTGAGATATGATTCGGAAAGCATGGCCATGCACGACTCGGTTAAGTGTTAACCGAGGCGATCGGCTAAGAGTTAGTCGGGTGAATCACTTATCTCGGATCGAGAAGAGAGTCGGACTATTTAAGGGATGACATATATTCGTCTATAGTCTGACAAGGTATATCGTGAGGCAAAAGGGACTCAGACGTAAGTCGCATTGGAAAGGCAAGTCGTCATGACTCTTTGGTACTTGGGAATCGGTATGTTCTGCTAGGAGCCGATGCCGATTGATCGATTGTGAGTCGGACTCTAATCGTGTCCAAGTAACCATGAGCCTGCGGGGTCACACACTTAAGAGCGGGAGCAAGTTCGGATTGGATCCGAATCTGTAATCTGGTTGGGTTGGACCTAAACCAGATTAGGACTGAGTTACTGAGTTGGACTCACGGTGACTAGTGTTATATGGGCTTTAGTGAATGGGTCGCGTGAGTAGAGCACACGTTCACTCCCTATATATAGTGGAGCACCGTAACCCAAAAAGGTTAATCGTTGTTCGGTTAGGTTATTCCATGTGTTGGAAACCCTAGCTCCACAGCAGTCCAGCCGCCGTAACGAACCTAGCAGTTCGCCGCCGGTGCTCCTCCTTGTACGTGTGGATACCAGCAGAGGTGCTGTACGATCAGCACCAGGACGATCGAATCGTGAGGACTGCACTGCATCAGCCGACGCGCTTCATCAGTAATCCGCAACTGCGCGTCTAGTGGTAAACCTCGTGGCTTTCTACCTCAGCTAGGTCTTGGGATCACCACGTTAGAGGAAAAAGTTTTGTTTTATCTCTGCGTGGCCCAACACCGGCCGCCCCACGACGCCCTGCCTGCTCCACTCTCCGGCGGCGCTGTGGGGTTCGGCGAGGCGGCTGCGCCGCCCGGCAGCATAGCCGGCGGCGAGCCCCTCCCTCCCACCCGCTAGCTCTCCCACGAGCCCCCGCCCCCTAGTCTCTGTCTCGTCCACTGTCGCCTGCTGGCGGCGCGAGGACGGCGACACGTCCCCCCTTCTAGCTTTCTCCTTCCCCGTCCACCTCCCCCACCCCGCGAGTTGCAGAGTGAAGGAGATGGCGGCGGTGCCTCCCTTTGGCTCCTTGCCGACGCGCGCATCCACCCGAGGGTGGGTGCGCCGCCGTCAAGTGGCCGAGGTGGGGCAATACTCTTTGTCGGCGATGGCCGATGGCTCTTTTGAAAACTAGGGTTAGGGTTTGGGTTGTCTTTTTCGAGTTTTCTTTGTTTTTCAGGGTGGGATTAGGGTTTATCTGAGCGGGATCTAGGTACTTTGGGGATTTTCTTTGGGGATTGATCTGTGGTTTGCTTTGCCCCCGAAGGGGTGCTTCTTCTTCTAGATGTCTTCCAAGGGGATGCCCATCTAGATCGAGAGGAATGGCGCGGCCATAGGGAAGACGCTATTTTGGATCTAGGGTTGTTGTTCTTCCTTTTGCATTTCTACCAAAATAGCTAGATCTAGGGTAGAAATAAGGGCTCTGATACCATTGATAGAAAAGGCTTTGGATCTGCTAGTCTAGATACTCACGGTAGTAACTGTACGAGTACGAACTATTGCATCTGAGAGGGAGAGAGAGAGGGGAAGAAAGCCACCTATGCCCTGGCTCGACATGCAAGAGCCAGAGGGGATGCCGGAGCTAGTTTCGGAGCTAGTGCCGGCGTCAGTAGCCATGGGAAAGGGGTCGACGTCGTGGGTGTGCGGTGGTGACGGCGCTTCCCGTCGGCCTAGCGCAGAACCCTAGATCGGTAGGGATTTTGGTGGGGGGCTGGGGCGCACGATGAACCTCGTATCCGGACCCCCACCTCTTTATATGTGCGCTGGCGATAGGGGCCCACCAACCACGATAAGGTTAGGCGCCCCTGATCAGGGCGCGGTTGAGGGACTCCGTTCGGGCTGTTAGGCTCGAACGGGGAGAGATCAATCTAACAGTGGGAACAGAGGCACACCTTGGTCATTGCCAGCTGAATAGTCTTCAAAGTAGCAATCTTCCTAGTTAATCTCATTCCCTGCTCTGCCAACCCCATCAAGAAACCGATGGAGGTTGATTCTTGATTCGCACATGCTTGTTGGGTCTGGACCGGTGTGAGCCATGGATGGACCTGCAGTGAACTAAAAGATTAGAGAGAGATCTGTTTTCATAATCAATGAGAATAGCAAAGCGTCAACAATCATTTGTAAAAAAGAACTTTCTTATGTATCCATAAGCATGTACTATTGTGTCTAATCAATAAGACCTCAGGATCAACAACTATGTTTTTCTACAAAGGGAGAGTAATATATTCAGGAACTAAAGAGCTAGCCATCTTTATAATTAATCATCCGTTGGTGCAAGCAAGTGCTTCAATTCAGAGATATAATTGTACATTTTAATTTACTTTTGCATAATCGTATTGAACACTACACACAAAGAAACAAGGTGATTGTGGTTTTGTTAACCCACCTGTCCCAAAATACATGAGTGGATACCATCATACTAAAATAATTAGAATCGCCACAAATATGTGATTATGGAGAAACAAATGATTGGGTATGGAGAGAAGTAGCAACACCAGAAATACCATCCCCCTCTCACAGCTGTAAAATATATTAACAACATCCGAATAGAGATGGTACCACCTCGCAGAATAAAGGATATGTGAACACAGCTATATTCATAGGTAGTATTTTTCAAGTCTATATAACTTAGGAGCGCTAAAGACTTACAACTGAATAAACAAGCAAAAATTTGAGAAAAATCAAAACAGAGGATAATTATAGGGCAAGCAAAAGCAGAACTGCTTTTGCTAGTTATTAAGCCTAATGGGATCTAACCCTGAGAGAGCAGAGAACTCAGAATTAAAAATCTTGGGCTTCATAATGGTTAGATTGCACGTTATCACCATGGTGGAACTGCAATCAAGTTGCACAAATTAAACAACAGCTACATACCAATCTGCCAAAGTTTCAGAATTCGGATTTTAACCGTTGTCTAAACCAGTGCTTGTAGTCTATGTTAGATCGTACCTAGCGATGGTAAAATATTTACTTAAGTTCTACAATTCACAAGAGTATAAACAATGTGAGAAAGTGTACTGACGATTTAGCCGCAAGCCAACTATATTGCTACAAGCAAACAGTATTCACAACACTATCAGTTAACAGCTGCTTCTCTGTCTCTGTCTCTGCTCCAAAATCTTCAGATAGGGTTTACACTGTCAGGAGTTCAGTTTCGACAGTTAGTTTTAAACTTAGCAGATCAAGGTCTGATCTGCGTCTCAGCGTTTGATTTAGTCTTAGTTAGATTAGTGCGACGCCCTGGTATTTCGTGGGTTGGCACTAGGCAATGATCGAGGCGTCGGATCAGGAGGCGAGTGGGGGATGTTGGGATGGCAGCGTCGAGCACCTCGGTCGTGTCCTAGTTTTTCGTTTTTCAGTTAGAGTTGTAACGACTGAATAAAAGGCTATAAGCAGAAGCAGAAAAGCTGTAAGGTTGACACAGCGCCAAAACTCTTGCGTCATTCCTCTCAATTCCACTTATATCGATCACCATTGTTGAGTGAGCTCGGAGCAGCTGGGGCTGACAAACACCAGTAGGAAAAAGAACCGAAATAGACATACTTGTGAGTCTTGGAGGACAATATCAGTGTGCCTTACAGACCGGCAGAGTAATGCTGATTGTACGGCAACTACTGAATTATAAGCCTGGATGCAAGACATCATAAAAATAATACGCCATGTCACATTTTTTTTTGGAAATGGGCGTTTTATTACTTAAAGCAATGTTTACACCTGGCCTCTACATAACTAGGATGCACACAGCCGAAGATCTTCACAACTTATAACCAGTACGAAAAGTATAAAAAGTACAAAACGTGCAGATAACACAATGGACTGTGACTATGATATATCTATTCGTAGGTCATGCTGCCATCCATGTCTAGAGAAAATATTCCGCGCCGTGGTCTCCAAACGCATACACCCTTCCGCAAACAAGTCGCGAAACTCCATATGTTGAAGAGTTGTCCATAATCGTAGGATCGCCGTGGCTCGGAAGATAACCTGCAATGGAGAAGATACCATATTATTAAAAATATTGTCATTCCTACATAGCCATAGCGACCAAATAATGGCAGGCGCTCCCACCCTAAACACAGTCTCATATTTATCATCAATCCCATTCAACCAATTGCCAAAAACATTAGCAACCGATGAAGGGGGAGATAAACCAGAGGCCACTTGGATGATTTACCATATAATACGAGCAAATTTACACCGGAAGAATAAGTGTCTAATTGTCTCATTATGATGACATAAGACGCATTGTTTGCTTCCATGCCAATTTCTCTTAACAAGATTTTCTTTTGTAAGAATTACGCCTTTTCGAAGATACCAAGAAAATACTTTCGTTTTCAGGGGTATTTTCATTTTCCAAATTCTACTATTATCATAAACTGGAATATTTGGTTGGATCAAAGCTCTATAAAAAGAATCAACAGAAAATTTACCATTCTGTAATAGTTTCAAGTTAAATTTGTCCACACCCTCCGACAGCTGTATCGTAGACAGTCTCAATAAGAGATTGTTTCAGGATAGTAGTCTAGGACCTATGAGACTTCTTCTGAAAGAGACATTAGGAGGATTGGATTCCATTACCCTGGAAAGCGTATCCCCTTTATGTCTAACTATCGAAAATAGAGCAGGATATTGTTCTCTAAGGGACATTTGGGCAAGCCATCTATCTTCCCAGAACATAATTTGTGATCCATCCTTAATATTAAAAGAACCAAAGCGTAGAAAATGTTTTTTGGATGCCATTATCCCAGCCCAAAAGTGTGAATCACCTAGCTTCCAGGCCACTTGAGACAGAGCTTTGGATCCAATATACTTTCTCCACAAAATGGTTTGCCAGACTCCTTCTTCTGAGAGAAGTTTGAACATCCATTTACCTAGGAGTGCAGTGTTTTTGACTTGCAAATCATGTATGCCAAGTCTAACATATTCCTTTGGTTGACAAACCACATTCCATTTGGCCAGTCGATATTTCTTTTTCACCTCATCACCTTGCCAAAAGAATCTTGAGCTGAAATAATCCACTTTCTCAAGACCCCTTTTGGTATTTGAAAGAATGAGATCATATACAATACCATATTAGTAAGTACTGAATTCATGAGTATAAGTCTTCACCAAGTTTTCCTTTCCAACTATTAAGGCGTTTTTGTAGCCTTTTCTCAACCAGTTTCCATTCAGCTATCGTTAGATGTCGATAATGTATCGGTATTCCTAGATAGTTAATAGGAAAAAGCCCATAGCCACAGCCAAATAACTCAGCATATAGATGGGCCTCGTTTTTAGCCTCGCCAAAGCAATACAAATCACTTTTATGGAAGTTAATTTTCAACCCTGATAATTTCTCAAAAGCTGATAGTATTAACTTCAGATTCTTAGCTTTCTCAAGATCATGTTCCATAAATAATATTGTATCGTCCGCATATTGAAAGATTGATAGTCCACCACCTACCAGATGTGGAACTAATCCTTCTATTTGGCCATCAGCCTTAGCCCTCTCAATAAGGATTGCAAACATATCCTCCACTGTATTAAATAATACAGGCGAAAGTGGATCCCCTTGTCTTAATCCTTTGTTTGTCCAGAAGTATTTGCCGATGTAATCATTGACATTTATAGCAACACTACCCCCAGAAACAAAAGACTGAATGAGGGCACGTCACTCCTCAGAAAAACCTTTCATACAGAGTGTTTTCTGAAGGAAAGACCAATTAACTTTATCATACGCTTTCTCAAAGTCAATCTTGAACAATACTCCATTCAATTTCTTTGAGTGTAGTTCATGGATAGTCTCATGCAGGGTTACTACACCGTCTAAGATGTTTCTTCCTTGCATAAAATTGGTTTGAGAAGGTCGTACAACATTATCAGCTATTGAGTTTAGCCTAATCGTAGCCACCTTTGTAAAGATTTTAAAACTTACATTAAGAAGGCAGATTAGGCGGTACTGTTGTATTCGCTCTGCATTAATATCTTAAGGTAGTAAAATAATGCTGCCGAAGTTCAGTCTAAAAATATCAAGCTGACCTTCGTGCAGATCACGAAACAAATGCATCAGATCATCCTTAATAACTTCCCAAAATTTCTGATAAAATTAAGCTGGAAAGCCGTCAGGTCCTGGTGCTTTATTGTGTTCTATTTTAAAAACATCTTTCTTGACCTCTTCCTCCATATAAGGGGTGGTTAGAAAGTTGTTTTCATGAGTACAAACCTGGGGAATATCATCCGTTCGGGATTCATCTAGTGATATGAAATTTTCTGATGGTGTCCCAAACAATGATTTATAATAATTTGTAATGTAAGATTTTAGTTGCTCCTGTCCCTCAATCATACCTTCATCCTGAATTAAAGAGTGAATAAGTTTCTTCTTATGCTTGCCATTGGCAATAGTATGGAAGTATCTTGTATTCGCATCTCCTTTAAGGATGAATTTTGCTTTAGAGCGTTGGTACCACTTGAGTTCTTCCTCGCGAAGAATTCTGGCAATTTCTGCATTCGATTGCTTCTTAAGCTCAATCTCAGATGCAATTAAAAGCCTTATTTCCGCAGAAGCCTCCAAATCATCAATAATAGATGAAAGACGTATTTTTTCTTTTTTCAGGATACCGGCAGTATGTCTGGTTCAACCACGAAGGAATTTGCGAAGATCCCTCGTTTTATTATTCCATCGCCGTATAGGCGTTTGACCAGCCATCGGTTTTCCCACACGTCTTTCACTAAATCAAAAAAACCTTCTCTTTCAATCCATCCAAGTTTAAACTTGAAGCTATGTTTGGATCTTCGTGATGGTGTTCCAACAGATAAAAGTATTAGAGCATGGTCCGACAAAGCCTCAATACGCTCTAGAGCCCGAACAGTTACCAATGGGAACTTATCTTCCCATAGTGTATCCATAAGTACTCTATCTAATTTCTCATAAGTCGGCTCTAGGAGACTATTAGCCCAAGTGAACTGTCTCCCAATCATAGTAACCTCTCTTAAATCCAAGCTATCTATGACAGCATTGAATAAGAAAGGCCAATGTTCATCGAACCTGCCCCGACTTTTCTCATGAGGGAATCTTAGCAAGTTAAAGTACCCACCTATAAGAATAGGGTAAGGGTTATCCTTAGCCAGATTTACCAACTCACGCAAAAATTCAGCCTTATAAACATCCTGGGAAGCCCTATAGAAAGCGACTAGAGACCATGTGTAATAATCAGCCTTGTTGCGGATATGGAGTTTAATAAAAAAATCTCCAACCAAACTGGCCAAGACTTCCATAGTCTCATCTCTGACGCCTAACAGGATCCCCCCGGATCTACCACGAGGAGGAAGTGATGCCCACGTAAAGTCCAATCCACCAGAAAGGCCATTGAGCAGAGCTTGTGAGAAATCATGTCTACCAGGTTCATAAATACCCAAAAAATCCAAGTTATGTTCTCTCACACAATCGGCACAGAATAAATGTTTAGCCAAGTGACGAAGACTTCTACTGTTTGAAAATATTCCATTCATTGAGAAACAATGATGCTTTTGGATACACGGGTCCTTTTCCGAACTTTTGGCTCTTTGATTTACGACCGGAAGCTTTTCGTCTCATCAAATCCCACCTCTAATACTTTACCAACTAAGTGAGAGAGCAGTTGACCATCTATTGTGGCATGCAACCCCTCCTCCTCAGATGGTAAAGACACGAAAAAATGAGGCCTTAGGAGTAACCGTTAAACGGTCAACCTCCATATGCCTAAGTACATTACTAGATAAATTAACCTGTTTGACAGAATAACCCAGGCTAACACCAACCTTGGCTAGTTTTTCAGTCATTACAGGTGTAGAAAAAGAAAGAAACGATTTCGAAGTGGAGAATCCCTTGGAAGTGCGTCCAACAGCTCTCTGCCACGCGGAGTAGTAGGGGTAGAATTAAAGGGATTCACCACATAAACCAAAACCGGAACCTGGCGAATATAAGCAGATGGTGCACCCTGCTCAGTAGCCTGACTACCATACGACCCAGCCGAAGCGAGAGCAGAAGGGTCATCAGCTGGCCTACAAGTATCCATGGCATCATCTCCATTCTTCCTAGAGCCATTGTCCTCAGAGTCATCCTTATTCTTTCTGCACAGGAGCGGTGAAAAATCAGGTTCAGGCACAAAATCAGCGGGTTCCAATCTGAAGCGCAACTCATATCCTTTCAGATCAACCACAACGTCAAAGGTTAGGAAGAAACCTAAAGCATCCTTCGTCTTCTGGAAAACAAAAATATCACACATAGCAACGAAGATGCGAACTACGCCCCGTCGACGGAGGCTCAGAATATCCACATCCAAGGTAGTACCCATAAGAGAACCCACAGCCCAAAGTCCAAGAAAAGTCCGCAAAGAATGCGGAACCCCCTCAACATGCACCCAGACTTTTTCAAGAATTAGCTTATGCGGAACCTCCTGGGTCTTGTAAACAGAAATGGCAAGCTGCGTCTTACCCAAGGGCATCGAGAACTGGCTGCCATCCACTCTGTCCAGCATGTCAAACGAAGGAAAGCTTACCAAGTAATCATTGTTCCCATAAGATAAAGCTTCCCACTTCCAGTGAGATTGTAATGACACCTTCTCGCAATATGCTATTGTACCACTTCTTCTAGGACTGCATCTTCGGTAACCTTGACCAAAGCAATAGGTGTCTGAGCAGTTTCCAAATTCCTACGGACCACACTGTTAGGAATCTGAGCAAAAAGAGTCTTGTCATGTCCAATCCAAGTCATAAAAGCATTCGGTCTCGGCTCTTTCAACACAGGGCACCTTAAAGTTGGGTGAGAAGAAGCATCACAAATATAACAGTAATAGGCAGCTTTGCAATCCTTGGATGCATGAGTGTCCACAGCACACTTCCAACACCTAACCAGTTTCTTATTTTTCTTTGGTACATGCACAACATCCGTAGAAGCAGGTGCTTCGATCACAGCTGAATTATATTGTATCTGATAACCAGGCATATTACCTTGAAACCGACTCGGAGTGGAAAAAGATGACGAAGCAAAACCGGTCGTACCATGCGGATACCATATTGCTGCTGTCCTACCATCGTAGGATGCTGGAAATTCAGAGGCTGGTGAAGATTGGTTCCAGGCGCAAACTGAGGTTGCAGTGCACGTTGCACCGGCTTCTTCTTCTTTTTCCTCTTTGGCGCCGGCACCGCCAATGAAACAACCCCTGTAGCAAAGGATTTGGGCGGAAGGTTTCCCTGCACGTTTCCTCCAGGCGCCGACCCTTGACTGCCAGCAAACTGCGGCATCGGTCCCTGAGACGGAGGTTGAAGCGGCTGCGGATGGCCCCCTTGTGTAACTGCATAGTATGTCGCCGGAGGCCTGAAGACGATGCCCGACGGAAACCCAACAAACAGCGGCGGCTGCGGCATACCACCAGCAGCAGTCATCGATGCAGCGGGCTATGGGGCCCTTGGTTGCGGAACAAAGACCGAGGAGGCCGCCATCTGGGCCGCAGTAGCATGGGCCGATTGTCCCAGTGGTGGCTGCATCCACGGCGCTGCCTGCTGCATAGGTTGCGCTGAAGAAGACCTAAGGTTTCCCCCCCGGGTGCTAGCTGGTCATCCTCCTTGAAGAAGCAACGACGGCCGCAAACGAGCGCCCAGGAATAACCGCCGAAGGAGAAGCCCCCGATCTCGACGGTGACGATGATTGCAGCGGAGATCGCGAGCACGGCGACTCAGGTGATGGGCACAGGTTAGGCGGCGATGAAACGGATGAAGCTTCCTTACGACCGACCACACCCCTGTTCCACAATGCCTTTAGACGCGTAGCAAGACCAGACCAGGAGTATACCGGCACGGATTGATCCTCGATCGCGTGAACCGGCACGGATTGATCCTCGATCGCATGAACCGGGCCCGTAGCCACGTCCAGTCTGGCACCCGCACTCTCCACCGTGGCACCAATCCGCGAGGAGCCCTGAGTCCGATCTGGATTATGCGCCAGGAACGCCGCCTCAACCAAAGTACCGAGAACTGGAGGGGCCGACGATCTCCGGTGAGGAAGTGGCCCCTTCTAGGGTTTGACACGCCTCGGCGAGGTAACCACCACCCGCCAAACTGGAGGGGACAGAGATCTCGACCTGACCAGATCCTTGTAGGTGATCTTTGGCGAGCACCGAGGCGGAGAGGGATGATGTGGCGATGGAGACACCGCCGGCGACCTTCCTCGATCGCGTCAGCCGGGCCCGCAACCACGTCCAGTCTGGCACCCGCACTCTCCACCGTGGCACCAATCCGCGAGGAACCCGGAGTCCGATACGGATTATGCGCCAGGAACGCCGCCTCAACCAAAGTACCGAGAACCGGCGGGGCCGACGATCTCCAGTGTCACATATATGATGCAATAACTTCTGTAGAAATATGAGATCTCTGATGACAAGCACCAATTAATGCATTTAATATAGAATATTGGAACTATAATGATTGTAAGATAGCTATGCGAGAAGATTAGCAAAAGAAAATGTGGCAATATCCATAGGGAAAAAGCAAGAACTGATTATTATTTTCACCTTACCCTTCTGATCTTCAGGTGGTAGAAATCATAAGATCGTCAGGCTGGGCATGATATACCCGTGCCTTGGCCTTCATGTCTTCTGTCTCCCTAAATTATTTCTCAGCAAGCATCTGGGCAAAACTCGGTCCCATGACTGCAGCCAAATCTTCCTCACATCATCGCCAATATTGCAAAGCAACCTCACATAGAGCACAATCCTGTCATATGAATCATTATCAATCGGTTGGGAAAGGTAGGAGGTGATATGTCATAAATCGTATCTATAATTTTTAATGTTCCATTCTTGTTTAGTATCAACTTTCCTATGCTTTTTTTACACTTTGAGGTATTTTTATACATTTTCTGGGACTAACCTATTAACAAGATGCCACAGTGTCAGCTGTCTGTTTTCTGCTGTTTTTGGTTTCAGAAAAGCTAGTAAAGAAATATTCTCGGAATAGGACGGGACAAAAGCCAAAGTCAATATTTTACCAAAGAGAACACAGAGACCGAAGGGCGGCCGAAGGGGGGCCACAAGGTGTCCGCACCCGATGGCCGCGTGGCCCAGGAGGGGGCGCCGCCCTATGGTGTGGGCCCCTCGGGTATCCCTTGCCTCGCCTCTTCGCCTATAAAGTCACCCCGATGTAGAAACCCTTAGCACCCGATAAGATCTTCACGAAACAATCTGTGGACGTTGCCACCATCATCCATAGATCGGGGGGGGGGGATCTGAAGCTCTTCCTAGCACCTTACCGGAGAGGAGAGATCATCCCGGAGGCCTTCTTCATCACCATGCCAGCCTATAGTATGGCGCGTGAGTAGTTCAAACTTGGAAAATGGGTCCATATAGTAGCTAGATGGTTGTTTCTCCTGCTTTGTGCTATCATGTTTAGATCTTGTGAGCTCCGTTCATGAGAAAGATCATCTATTTGTAATAATACATGTTGTGTTTGCGGGGATCCGATGGATATTGAGATACTATGTCAGATTGATTATTGATTCTATCATGTCCGTGTTATTTGTGATATTGCATGCTCTCCGTTGCTAGTAGCTATGTTGTCGAAGTAGATGCTTATGACTCCAAGAGAGAGTATTTATGCTCGATACTAGGTCCATTCCTTTAATAATCTGGGATGTGACAGAAATCTCTAAGGTTGTAGATGTGTTATTGCTACTAGGGAGAAAACAACAATCTGTTGTTCATGGAACAATTCTATTGTTTACTTTACACACATTACTTAATGCAATTATACGCTGCTTGTAACTTAATATTGAAGGGGGTTCGGATGATAACATAAAGATGGATTATTAGTCATAGATGTAGTTGGATTACAGTCTATGTATATATTATTGTAATGCCCAATCAAATATCATAGGAATCATGATGTCTAGTATATGGATTGTTATGCTTTCTCAAACTGTCAATTGCCTCGCTATAATTTGTTCACCCAGCTTGATATCTATCCTAAGGAGAACACCTCTAGTGAACTGTGGATCCTGGTCCAATCTTAATCATTGATACATCATCTAGTGTGGAAGGTTGTCCAATCTTTCTTGGAGCGTCTTAGTTTTAATTTGAATTCAAGATTATTATTACTTATTCATTGTTGTTTACTTAAATAAATGTTTGAAATTATAAAAATAAAGGCATGCGTTACCATCTTCTAAGGGTTAATAGGATTGATATGGTAATATTATCAGTAAGGTCTAATTTCATGATTGGAAGCTTATCTGAAAGGAACAGAGAAGTTAAGCATGCTGGGCTGCAGTAGTGCCAGGATAAGTGATCGATGGGGAACTTTGACCAGTACTATAATTTAACCAGAAATTAATTATACTTAGAGTTAAAAAATGCATGTGAGATTAACAAGTCAAATAATTAAAAAAATGCTCGTGAGATTAATAATTCAAAACAAAAACAAAAACAAAAAAAATTGGAAAAAATATTCTTTTTTTTTTTAAAAAGGATAGGTCGACGGCATTGTCGTCGGCATGGCTCCAGCCAAACCCTCTAGGCCAACGGCAATGCCGTCCGCCTTGCTGCCGCCAGGCAAAACGACCGTTAACCGTGTGATATGGGCCCCACGTCCTTTACGCCGACGGGACCTCTACGCTTACGGGCAAACCGAATACGCCTACGAGGTCGTACGCCGACGATCATATGCCGACGGCAGCCATCGACGTAGCCTGCGGTGACGGCAATAAGTGGCTACGCCGACGGGTTCTGGCCGTTGGCACCTGGCGTGTTTCCTATAGTGTATTGTGTGGACTAGAGGATGCATGAATGGCAAGTCGCAAGTGGTATAGTATTTACTAGTAGAGAATGTATGTGTAGCATTGAAGGCAGACACAGATTATTTTTTTGGACGAGTCTAATGAATTCGTATGAGAAACAGCTGGATCAATAATAGACATGTCCGACATGCATGCAGGAGCTGACAATGTTTCTCATATCTAGAATCAGTCACGAGCACTGCACTATAGCTTTGTCTGTAGTACCAAGTTTGTTTTACAGTAATGGCCACTATTTATCTCACTGTTCTCGTCACTGGCATACTAGTGTCAGCAGTCAGCATTATTACAGTAATTTAATCATGCATAACCATCTGGTGCAAAGCTAAACATATTGGGCACATATCTCAACAATTATGATCGGACAGTTTACGCATGAGGAGAAGCTATCCCTTGTGGTAGCAGACTATAATCCTTTTGGTTTATTATTTTCCACTGGTTTAAAATGCAAGTGTTCAATATCAAGATATATTCCATGCATGATTGCATTTGATTTGTTTGTCACTTCATCATTTAAAATCCATTTTGTTTAAGTAAGGTTTTGATATTTCCATTAGAGACAATAAGTTTCCCCCCCCCCCCCCCCCGAATTTCATCATTTATTTATTTTATTTTTTGATTTTTTTCACATTTCAAAATTTGAATTTTTTTGGGATGTGACAGGCTACCACCCTTAAAAGGAATCTCGCCCCGAGATTCAGGAAGGCTAGAAAGAGTAGGTTGGATTTTAAGACATGTGGTACTACCACTCTTTAAAGGAATTTACTAGATTGCATCTTGGGATTTCAATTGGGATTCAACATTCTTGGTGTAAGTTTTACCTTCATGGTTATCATTGGGAGTTTGAAATTCTCTATCCTTGACTTGATGTTTCATCCATTGAATTATATGATAGATGTGTCATTGGGCTGGGACATGATCAGTTCCTTCACATATGAAACAAGTAACTTAAGATGTGGGGCATTCTCTAGATGGATGGCTTCGGGCACTGATCAGTATGCTCTTTATAAGTATCCTATGTCTCCATAGATTTTTCAGGCTTATGGTCTTGTCACAAGATGATCCTTGGTGTTATTGTTGTTATAGTCATTCTAAAGAGGGTTGTTGCTCATGTTGAATATCTAATTGGTCATCATTTGAAATAGTTGATATTGGAATTCCAACACCTTTAGTATATTTGGGTATAACTTAGTGTTGTTGCGGTTGTTGGTTAAATCTGGGCTGTCACTTGAGTCAAATTTGTTTGGGTTTCTAGTAGTTGCATTGTAATGGGCATCTCGGGGTTGTTGTCACCATCATTTATGTTGGAGTTGTGGACCCTTGGATAAGTCATCTGCTTGGGTTGGATTGGGATTAGAATAGACAAAAGATTCTTAGGGAAATAATTCTATTCAGACACAACAGATCACACAAAGCAACATGCAAGCAATATCAAGAACACATTCATAACTCAATCGACAAGGTTAAAATATCACTTAGGGAAAGAAAATATTATTTTCATACTACATAAACGATCTAGAGTGGATTATTTAAACGAAACACTTAGTATGATGGTCCAACTATATGGTATCACTTGATATCATTCCATCCTTCATCATAGCTACTACATCAAGAATGTGATCAAGGCGTCCTTGGAAGAAATTATGTCATCTTGTCACAAAGTTCGAAGGCAATGTCTGTAATGTTCCTCCTAAGTTGAGTTTCCTTAGTCTCTAGGTCTTGAGTATTCGTCTTCTCTTCATTGAATCCCTTCTAAGTGTTATCAAGTCTAAGTCTAAGTCTTTCTCCAAATTCTTCGTTGGTTCTCCACAATCACTTCTTGCTGAGTTGAAGAATGACGTATGAAGTTCCGAGTTGGTGAACATCCAAAGTCCCTTGTCTTGTGGTTGTCTTCCTTGTGGATTTGTTTAAGCGAGTCAAATGAATCAAGATAGTCCCACAAAAAACAAAGAGAAAATATAACCTAGTAAAACCATAAGGGATAAGTTTCTCATCCTAAGATCTTTCCTAACTTCTCTCTGATCTTCTTTTCTACTAAACTTGAACTTCTCTTCTTTGTTGAAATCCTGGTAGATCCTTGAACTTCACCTCCATTGATCTTGACTTCTCTACTTGATCCTGGAATGCCTTGTCCTTCTCCTTGAATTGTGCGTGTAGCTCATAATTTCCTAAGTAGTTGGTTGAACTTATCTTCGAGAAGATCCTACATAAAATTTCTATGTCCTAGAACTATTGAATCACAAGTTTTCCTTCTGAGACTTCTTCACTTGAATTATTTTGATGATGGTCTTGATGAAGTCCTTTGTGATGTTGAAGCTAAATTCCTTTTTGATGTTGAAGTCCTTTAGTGAAACTGAAGTTTAAGTCCTTTGTGATGTTGAAGCTGAAGTCCTCTGCGAGGATGAAGCCGAAGTCCTTGGTGATGTTCGAATTGATGTCCTTAGCCATCAAGTTGAAAAGGGAAAGATGTAGAAACAAAAAGAATACTAAGGAATTTCAAAGATTGTTCGTAAATAACATAGCACAAATGCAACTCCTATTATTCTAAGGGGTTATCCAAATCCTAGGGTTACGAACCTACATGCAACACAATGCTCTGATACCATCTGTCAGTGGACCGAATGCGATAAGGTACATGTCCATGTGTTTATAGTGCTAGTCCCTGGATCGAATAGATATCACCCACAGTTAAGATGTGATATCAAGAAATAAAGGTCATATTACATGGCATATCCAGGAATAAAATAGTTTATTACAACTTACATAGCTCATATAGCTATCTTATTACAAAGCAGCAGATATAACTATAAAGCATGGTGCCTTTCATCTTCATGTGTCACATGCAAATATGTTGGGTGCAGAATCGTAATCCCTACTCATCAAACTTCACTATCATCAAGTAATCCTGCAACATGATAAGTTACAGCCAAAAGGGTCAATACATTTGAATTGTATTGGCAAGTGATACCATATTGTTATAGAGAACCTAATATCTACATGAATATATGGCTAAATGGAGTTTTGTTTGGACTTTGCATAAAGTAAGTTTTCCCTATCCTTTGTAAAATAGTATTTTCTTTTTCATGAACACTTCATCAATCTTGGCACACTAGATACCTTCCAGGCAGGGCCGTCTCCAGAAATTCGGGGCCCCTGTGCGAAACTAAAAGTGGCCCAAAATTTGGAAATTGATAACTAAAACATGCTTTCACTTAATTATATTCTCCTAAATTTGCTATATCTAATAAGATTTAGAAATATGTCAAATGTTAATTTTATTGAAAGGTAGCAGGAAAGCAATAAATTGACCAAACATAATAGTATCACTATGATTGAGTTCATACATTATACATGAAATAATCTTTAGACATGTAAGAATAAGTTAATTGAAGAAAATCGTGCAAACCTTGATCACCGCTCAAGTTCTAGGTTGAGAATCCGGACGTCAATAAAGCTGAAGAATCAATCGATCTCATTGCAAAATAAGGAGGCACTAGCGGTTGGGCATGTCCAACGCGCACTAGGGGGGCATGTCCAACGTGCACTAGGGTAAACATGCGACCAGCAGCCTGAGCGAACGGATTTGGCGCTCTCCGTTCTGCCATCCTGGTCTTGTGCAATTCCAGGCGAGATGTCCTACTGGGCAGAATTTCATAAGTGGGCAGTACGTAGCAGGCAAGCAGAATAGATCAATCGACGATCAATAGATCGATGTTTATACGAGCAGATCGGATGGGAATTTGGGATCTGAATGAGGAGATAGACTGATCGATGAAAAACGCCTGATCGGGAACATGCGGTTTTTTTTTGAGAATCCGGGAACATGCGGTTGGACCATCGGAGACTTGGTCCCAGGGAAATCGATGGGAAGAAATGGGGGCCTTGACATGGGCTTTTAGCGGGGAGGAAATCGAATAGGAAGAGATGATGGGCTGGGATGGGCTGTGCACCAGGATTATGGGCCCCCTAGTTTTTGGGGGCCCCGTGCGGTCGCCCAGCTCGCACGGGCCCCTCGACGGGCCTGCTTCCAGGTGCTTCCCTTGTTCATGAAACAAGTTTTAACTTAGAGAAATTAGAATGATGATATTCTTGATTCTGCTTCATTGTCTTGATGCTCAAAAATTGTCCATAGCCGGGTACACGACTAAGTACTTAGTTTTTACCCTCTCGAAAGGTGGTGCACTTTCCCCACAAGACTCGACATGCATCGAGACAAGACTTTTCAGAAGCAATCCCTCATACCACCATGGACGCCTTCCACCCTATCATTAGTACCACCCTCTGTCCGTCTGGACGAGTTCTCGCAACTTAGTCGGTCAAGGCAGAGCCCATATGCCATATGGCCGCACTGGAAGCTTCACGACAAGAACTTCTCCAATCTCTTTTTTCATGGGTGGTCGTCCAGAAGTGCGATACACCAGGGTAAACCATAGACATGGGCCCTGAGTAACCACTCAACATAATCCATACAAGTCCCATTTCCAACCAGGTGTTTCATTAACATTAGTTGTTTTCATTAGTCAAAAAATACTTATATTTCCATAAAACATCATATCATGATTTCCATTCACGAATCTATATTGCAAGTCTAAGCATTCTAATATTACGATGTCTCCTATATTTAGGAAATACTACCAAGGTAGATACAATAGGAATAACATAGCATAGTAATATACATAATACTCTTATGCACTAGTCGAAAATGGGCCTTTCGTCTGGGCCATTAGTCCCGGTTGTGGCTGGGGCCGGGACTAATAGGCCGCACCGGATGATGTTGTAGACACACTTCTATTCTTGTAGACAGTTGTTGGGCCTCCAAGTGAAGAGGTTTGTAGAACAGTAGCATGTTTCCCTTAAGTGGATTACCCAAGGTTTATCGAACTTAGGGAGGAAGTGGTCAATGGTATCTCTCTCAAGCAACCCTACAATCAAGATACAAGAAGTCTCTTTTGTCCCCAACACACCCAATACACTTGTCAGGTGTATATGTGCACTAGTTCGGCGAAGAGATAGTGAAATACAAGTAGTATGGATGATAATAAGTGGTAAAGGTGCCAGAAAAGAGCTTCTGACGGGGATGATATCCCTGGAAACTGCCCCATAAAGGACTTGGGTGGGTTGGAAGAGACTAAAGGCAAAACTAAATAAAGATGGTAGAAAGAAAACATGCAACAAATCTAGTTGCAAACGGTGTTTCAATGTCTAGAAACAAGGCCTAGGGATCATACTCTCACTAGTGAACACTCTTAATAAATATATTCTCTTCATGATACTACCCTGAACTACTCTCCGGTTGGACACTCTAATCCATGGTAGGGCTATAACAACACTCCTCAAAGTCCGCCTTCCCCATCTATATAACCCCACAATGTCACCTTGAGCGCTATATGGTTCCAACAAACACCACAATTTTATAGAGACAACCAACTCAAAATATACTCATAATAATATTTATGGACTCTAGCATAAGTGCCACCACGGCATGCACGCTGTCACTTTCACACACGTGGGGAGAGTAGAGATCTATTGAAGCACTTGAGTATTTATGTAAATTCTAGCCTAAGTGCCACCATGGTAGAGCTAGAGATCTATTAAAGCACTTAAGTAGCAGAGTAGATCTACTTGATTACAAAGCTCATGACCACAATATGATCATGTAGAGAGAGAGATGAACACATAGCTACTAGTAGAGCCCTTAGCCTCGAGGAAGAACTACTCCCTCCTCATCATGGGAATCAGCAACGGCGATGGAGATGGTGGTGGAGATGGATGGAGATCGCTCCGGGGGCACTACCCTATCCTGGCAGGGTGCCGGAACAGAGACTTTCTGTCCCCCGAATCTCCTCTTCGGTGGCGGCAGTGCTGTGGATATTCTCCAATAGAGGAACACTCTTCTATTGAGCCCACTATTGCGTTCTCAATCGTGTTCTTGACAAAAGCCAGCATTTTTTGTTTGCATTGACCCATTTTTGGTTATCTATTGAGTATGTCAGCTCCACTGGAGCATGGTCCCTCTTTTTCTTTTCCCATGCAGCATTCTCCTCAGCATCATCTCTCACTGGGTCCTTAGGCTTGACTGGTTGTTTGGTTTCAACTATCCAGTCAACCTCGACGCAGATAAAGGCCAGGTCTATCTTTTTCCTCCACTCAGAACAGTTATCCCCACTGAGCAGTGGAATGTCCTTCAGGCAGCTCATGAGGTTGAGACCTCTTGAAAACCATAAAAGATGTGAGACAACCAAAAAACAACTGTATGCATTAATCCAACGTGGTATAAATTAAGCATGCAATTGTTTGTGCCATTTAAAATTATATCACCGTTGGGTAAATATAAAAATAAATGCACCTTTAACACATAATAAAAGGATCATGATCATGTTTATTAATAACATTGGTCATTTAAAAAACATGGAGCATAATCAACTTTAAATCATTTTATCACATCTTTTAAAACAATTTTTTAATAAGAACTTTCTTGCATTCTAGCAATCTTAAATCAACTATTTGCAGCGGAAACATTATTACAACATTCATAAACTTTAAAATTTACAGAAAAATTCTGTCACTTTCATGTTCTCTAATCAAATATTCACTGGAAATATTGAATAGAGAAAAACTGTTTTAAAACATGCTAAAAAATGAGCACAAAACAATCAAAAACTGCTAAAACCTTCTCTGAAAAAAAATAAAACAAAAAACTGTCACTGTGCTCGCGGCCCACACCCAGCTATCTGCCGCCCGCGCACTCGCTCGGATGGCGCCAGCAGCCCGCCAGCGCCCTACGGCCTGGCCCAACACGCGGCCCGCTCTTGCCTGCAGCCCGCCAGCTCCGCTCAATCGCAGCCGTCCGTGCGCCTATCCTAGATCCGATGGTTGTGCACGCTTTTCGTCGCAACAAAACCCCCGCGCGCTGCAACCTCCACTAACCCTAGCCCCCATTCGCCCCCGGCCGCCCCACGACGCCCTGCCTGCTCCACTCTCCGACGGCGCTGTGGGGTTCGGCGAGGCGGCTGCGCCGCCCGGCAGCATAGCCGGCGGCGAGCCCCTCCCTCCCACCCGCTATCTCTCCCACGAGCCCCCGCCCCCTAGTCTATGTCTCGTCCACGGTCGCCTGCTGGCGGCGCGAGGCCGGCGACACGTCCCCCCTTCTAGCTTTCTCCTTCCCCGTCCACCTCCCCCACCCCGCGAGTTGCAGAGTGAAGGAGATGGCGGCGGTGCCTCCCTTTGGCTCCTTGCCGACGCGCGCATCCACCCGAGGGTGGGTGCGCCGCCGTCAAGTGGCCGAGGTGGGGCAATACTCTTTGTCGGCGATGGCCGATGGCTCTTTTGAAAACTAGGGTTAGGGTTTGGGTTGTCTTTTTTGAGTTTTCTTTGTTTTTCGGGGTGGGATTAGGGTTTATCTGAGCGGGATCTAGGGACTTTGGGGATTTTCTTTGGGGATTGATCTGTGGTTTGCTTTGCCCTCAAAGGGGTGCTTCTTCTTCTAGATGCCTTCCAAGGGGATGCCCATCTAGATCGAGAGGAATGGCGCGGCCATAGGGCAGACGCTCTTTTGGATCTAGGGTTGCTGTTCTTCCTTTTGCATTTCTACCGAAATAGCTAGATCTAGGGTAGAAATAAGGGCTCTGGTACCATTGATAGAAAAGGCTTTGGATCTGCTAGTCTAGATACTCACGGTAGTAACTGTATGAGTACGAACTATTGCATCTGAGAGGGAGAGAGAGAGGGGAAGAAAGCCACCTGTGCCCTGGCTCGACATGCAAGAGCCAAAGGGGATGCCGGAGCTAGTTTCGGAGCTAGTGCCGGCGTCAGTAGCCATGGGAAAGGGGTCGACGTCGTGGGTGTGCGGTGGTGGCGGCGCTTCCCGTCGGCCTAGCGCAGAACCCTAGATCGGTAGGGATTTTGGTGGGGGGCTGGGGCGCACGATGAACCTCGTACCGTGTGCGTCCGGACCCCCACCTCTTTATATGTGCGCTGGCGATAGGGGCCCACCAACCACGATAAGGTTAGGCGCCCCCGATCAGGGCGCGGTTGAGGGACTCCGTTCGGGCTGTTAGGCTCGAACGGGGAGAGATCAATCTAACAGTGGGAACAGAGGCACACCTTGGTCATTGCCAGCTGAATAGTCTTCAAAGTAGCAATCTTCCTAGTTAATCTCATTCCCTGCTCTGCCAACCCCATCAAGAAACCGATGGAGGTTGATTCTTGATTCGCACATGCTTGTTGGGTCTGGACCGGTGTGAGCCATGGATGGACCTGCAGTGAACTAAAAGATTAGAGAGAGATCTGTTTTCATAATCAATGAGAATAGCAAAGCGTCAACAATCATTTGTAAAAAAGAACTTTCTTATGTATCCATAAGCATGTACTATTGTGTCTAATCAATAAGACCTCAGGATCAACAACTATGTTTTTCTACAAAGGGAGAGTAATATATTCAGGAACTAAAGAGCTAGCCATCTTTATAATTAATCATCCGTTGGTGCAAGCAAGTGCTTCAATTCAGAGATATAATTGTACATTTTAATTTACTTTTGCATAATCGTATTTAACACTACACACAAAGAAACAAGGTGATTGTGGTTTTGTTAACCCACCTGTCCCAAAATACATGAGTGGATACCTTCATACTAAAATAATTAGAATCGCCACAAATATGTGATTATGGAGAAACAAATGATTGGGTATGGAGAGAAGTAGCAACACCAGAAATACCATCCCCCTCTCACAGCTGTAAAATATATTAACAACATCCGAATAGAGATGGTACCACCTCGCAGAATAAAGGATATGTGAACACAACTATATTCATAGGTAGTATTTTTCAAGTCTATATAACTTAGGAGCGCTAAAGACTTACAACTGAATAAACAAGCAAAAATTTGAGAAAAATCAAAACAGAGGATAATTATAGGGCAAGCAAAAGCAGAACTGCTTTTGCTAGTTATTAAGCCTAATGGGATCTAACCCTGAGAGAGCAGAGAACTCAGAATTAAAAATCTTGGGCTTCATAATGGTTAGATTGCACGTTATCACCATGGTGGAACTGCAATCAAGTTGCACAAATTAAACAAAAGCTACATACCAATCTGCCAAAGTTTCAGAATTCGGATTTTAACCGTTGTCTAAACCAGTGCTTGTAGTCTATGTTAGATCGTACCTAGCGATGGTAAAATATTTACTTAAGTTCTACAATTCACAAGAGTATAAACAATGTGAGAAAGCGTACTGACGATTTAGCCGCAAGCCAACTATATTGCTACAAGCAAACAGTATTCACAACACTATCAGTTAACAGCTGCTTCTCTGTCTCTGTCTCTGCTCCAAAATCTTCAGATAGGGTTTACACTGTCAGGAGTTCAGTTTCGACAGTTAGTTTTAAACTTAGCAGATCAAGGTCTGATCTGCGTCTCAGCGTTTGATTTAGTCTTAGTTAGATTAGTGCGACGCCCTGGTATTTCGTGGGTTGGCACTAGGCAATGATCGAGGCGTCGGATCAGGAGGCGAGTGGGGGATGTTGGGATGGCAGCGTCGAGCACCTCGGTCGTGTCCTAGTTTTTCGTTTTTCAGTTAGAGTTGTAACGACTGAATAAAAGGCTATAAGAAGAAGCAGAAAAGCTGTAAGGTTGACACAGCGCCAAAACTCTTGCGTCATTCCTCTCAATTCCACTTAGATCGATCAGCATTGTTGAGTGAGCTCGGCGCAGCTGGGGCTGACAAACACCAGTAGGAAAAAGAACCGAAATAGACATACTTGTGAGTCTTGGAGGACAATATCAGTGTGCCTTACAGACCGGCAGAGTAATGCTGATTGTACGGCAACTACTGAATTATAAGCCTGGATGCAAGACATCATAAAAATAATACGCCATGTCACATTTTTTTTGGAAATGGGCGTTTTTATTACTTAAAGCAATGTTTACACCTGGCCTCTACATAACTAGGATGCACACAGCCGAAGATCTTCACAACTTATAACCAGTACGAAAAGTATAAAAAGTACAAAACGTGCAGATAACACAATGGACTGTGACTATGATATATCTTCGTAGGTCATGCTGCCATCCATGTCTAGAGAAAATATTCCGCGCCGTGGTCTCCAAACGCATACACCCTTCCGCAAACAAGTTGCGAAACTCCATATGTTGAAGAGTTGTCCATAATGGTAGGATCGCCGTGGCTCGGAAGATAACCTGCAATGCAGAAGATACCATATTATTAAAAATCTTGTTATTCCTACATAGCCATAGCGACCAAATAATGGCAGGCGCTCCCACCCTAAACACAGTCTCATATTTATCATCAATCCCATTCAACCAATTGCCAAAAACATTAGGAACCGATGAAGGGGGAGATAAACCAGAGGCCACTTGGATGATTTACCATATAACACGAGCAAATTTAGACCGGAAGAATAAGTGTCTAATTGTCTCATTATGATGACATAAGACGCATTGTTTGCTTCCATGCCAATTTCTCTTAATAAGATTATCTTTTGTAAGAATTACCCCTTTTCGAAGATACCAAGAAAATACTTTCGTTTTCAGGGGTATTTTCATTTTCCAAATTCTACTATTATCATCAACTGGAATATTTGGTTGGATCAAAGCTCTATAAAAAGAATCAACAGAAAATTTACCATTCTGTAATAGTTTCCAGTTAAATTCGTCCACACCCTCCGACAGCTGTATCGTAGACAGTCTCAATAAGAGATTGTTTCAGGATAGTAGTCTAGGACCTATGAGACTTCTTCTGAAAGAGACATTAGGAGGATTGGATTTCATTACCCTGGAAAGCGTATCCCCTTTATGTCTAACTATCGAAAATAGAGCAGGATATTTTTCTCTAAGGGACATTTGGGCAAGCCATCTATCTTCCCAGAACATAATCTGTGATCCATCCTTAATATTAAAAGAACCAAAGCGTAGAAAATGTTTTTTGGATGCCATTATCCCAGCCCAAAAGTGTGAATCACCTAGCTTCCATGCCACTTGAGACAGAGCTTTGGATCCAATATACTTTCTCCACAAAATGGTTTGCCAGACTCCTTCTTCTGAGAGAAGTTTGAACAGCCATTTACCTAGGAGTGCAGTGTTTTTGACTTGCAAATCATATATGCCAAGTCTAACATATTCCTTTGGTTGACAAACCACATTCCATTTGGCCAGTCGATATTTATTTTTCACCTCATCACCTTGCCAAAAGAATCTTGAACGGAAATAATCCACTTTCTCAAGACCCCATTCGGTATTTGAAAGAATGAGATCATATACAATACCATATTAGTAAGTACTGAATTCATGAGTACAAGTCTTCCACCAAGTTTTCCTTTCCAACTATTAAGGCGTTTTTGTAGCCTTTTCTCAACCAGTTTCCATTCAGCTATCGTGAGATGTCGATAATGTATCGGTATTCCTAGATAGTTAATAAGAAAAAGCCCATATCCACAGCCAAATAACTCAGCATATAGATGGGCCTCGTTTTTAGCCTCGCCAAAGCAATACAAATCATTTTTATGGAAGTTAATTTTCAACGCTGATAATTTCTCAAAAGCTGATAGTATTAACTTCAGATTCTTAGCTTTCTCAAGATCATGTTCCATAAATAATATTGTATCGTCCGCATATTGAAGGATTGATAGTCCACCACCTACGAGATGTGGAACTAATCCTTCTATTTGGCCATCAGCCTTAGCCCTCTCAATAAGGATTGTAAACATATCCGCCACTGTATTAAATAATACAAACGAAAGTGGATCCCCTTGTCTTAATCCTTTGTTTGTCTAGAAGTATTTGCCGGTGTAATCATTGACATTTATAGCAACACTACCCCCAGAAACAAAAGACTGAATGAGGGCACGTCACTCCTCAGAAAAACCTTTTATACAGAGTGTTTTCTGAAGGAAAGACCAATTAACTTTATCATACGCCTTCTCAAAGTCAATCTTGAACAATACTCCATTCAATTTCTTTGAGTGTAGTTCATGGATAGTCTCATGCAGGGTTACTACACCGTCTAAGATGTTTCTTCCTTGCATAAAATCGGTTTGAGAAGGTCGTACAATATTATCAGCTATTGAGTTTAGCCTAATCGTAGCCACCTTTGTAAAGATTTTAAAACTTACATTAAGAAGGCAGATTGTGCGGTACTGTTGTATTCGCTCTGCATTAATATCTTTAGGTAGTAAAATAATGCTGCCAAAGTTCAGTCTAAAAATATCAAGCTGACCTTCGTGCAGATCACGAAACAAATGCATCAGATCATCCTTAATAACTTCCCAAAATTTCTGATAAAATTAAGCTGGAAAGCCGTCAGGTCCTGGTGCTTTATTGTGTTCTATTTTAAAAACAGCTTTCTTGACCTCTTCCTCCATATAAGGGGCGGTTAGAAAGTTGTTTTCATGAGTAGAAACCTGGGGAATATCATCCGTTTGGGATTCATCTAGTGATATGAAATTTTCTGATGGTGTCCCAAACAATGATTTATAATAATTTGTAATGTAAGATTTAAGTTGCTCCTGTCCCTCAATCATACCTTCATCCTGAATTAAAGAGTGAATAAGTTTCTTCTTATGCTTGCCATTGGCAATAGCATGGAAGTATTTTGTATTCGCATCTCCTTTAAGGATGAATTTTGCTTTAGAGCGTTGGTACCACTTGAGTTCTTCCTCGCGAAGAATTCTTGCAATTTCTGCATTCGATTGCTTCTTAAGCTCAATCTCAGATGCAATTAAAAGGCTTATTTCCGCAGAAGCCTCCGAATCATCAATAATAGATGAAAGACATATTTTTTCTTTTTTCAGGATACCGGCAGTATGTCTGGTTCAACCACGAAGGAATTTGCGAAGAGCCCTCATTTTATTATTCCATCGCCGTATAGGCGTTTGACCAGCCATCGGTTTTCCCACACGTCTTTCACTAAATCAAAAAAACCTTCTCTTTCAATCCATCCAAGTTTAAACTTGAAGCTATGTTTGGATCTTCGTGATGGTGTTCCAACAGATAAACGTATTGGAGTATGGTCCGACAAAGCCTCGATACGCTCTAGAGCCCGAACAGTTACCAATGGGAACTTATCTTCCCATCGTGTATCCATAAGTAATCTATCTAATTTCTCATAAGTCGGCTCTAGGAGACTATTAGCCCAAGTGAACTGTCTCCCAATCATAGTAACCTCTCTTAAATCCAAGCTATCTATGACAACATTGAATAAGAAAGGCCAATGTTCATCGAACCTGCCCCGACTTTTCTCATGAGGGAATCTTAGCAAGTTAAAGTACCCACCTATAAGAATAGGGTAAGGGTTATCCTTAGCCAGATTTACCAACTCACGCAAAAAGTCAGCCTTATAAACATCCTGGGCAGCCCTGTAGAAAGCGACTAGAGACCATGTGTAATCATCAGCCTTGTTGCGGATATGAAGTTTAATAAAAAAATCTCCAACCAAACTGGCCAAGACTTCCATAGTCTCATCTCTGACGCCTAACAGGATCCCTCGGATCTACCACGAGGAGGAAGTGACGCCCACGTAAAGTCCACTCCACCAGAAAGGCGATTGAGCAGAGCTTGTGAGAAATCACGTCTACCAGTTTCATAAATACCCAAAAAATCCAAGTTATGTTCTCTCACACAATCGGCACAGAATAAATGTTTATCCAAGTGACGAAGACCTCTATTGTTTGAAAATATTCCATTCATTGAGAAACAATGATGCTTTTGGATACACGGGTCCTTTTCCGAACTTTTGGCTCTTTGATTTACGACCGGAAGCTTTTAGTTCAAATAGTGAACCCAGCTCCGTCTCGTCAAATCCCACCTCTAATACTTCACCAACTAAGTGAGAGAGCAGTTGACCATCTATTGTGGCATGCAACCCCTCCTCCTCAGATGGTAAAGACAGGAAAAAATGAGGCCTTAGGAGTAACCGTTAAACGGTCAACCTCCATATGCCTAAGTACATTACTAGATAAATTAACCTATTTGACAGAATAACCCAGGCTAACACCGACCTTGGCTAGTTTTCCAGTCATTACAGGTGTAGAAAAAAGAAAGAAACGATTTCGAAGTGGAGAATCCCTTGGAAGTGCGTCCAACAGCTCTCTTCCACGCGGAGTAGTAGGGGTAGAATTAAAGGGATTCACCACATAAACCAAAACCGGAACCTGGCGAGTATAAGCAGATGGTGCACCCTGCTCAGTAGCCTGACTACCATACGACCCAGCCGAAGCGAGAGCAGAAGGGTCATCAGCTGGCCTAGAAGTATCCATGGCATCATCTCCATTCTTCCTAGATCCATTGTCCTCAGAGTTATCTTTATTCTTTCTCCACAGGAGCGGTGAAAAATCAGGTTCAGGCACAAAATCAGCGGGTTCCAATCTGAAGCGCAACTCATATCCTTTCAGATCAACCACAACGTCAAAGGTTAGGAAGAAACCTAAAGCATCCTTCGTCTTCTGGAATACAGAAATATCACACATAGCAACGAAGATGCGAACTACGCCCTGTCGACGGAGGCTCAGAAGATCCACATCCAAGGTAGTACCCATAAGAGAACCCACAACCCAAAGTCCAAGAAAAGTCCGCAAAGAATGCGGAACCCCCTCAACATGCACCCAGACTTTTTCAAGAATTAGCTTATGCGGAACCTCCTGGGTCTTGTAAACAGAAATGGCAAGCTGCGTCTTACCCAAGGGCATCGAGAACTGGCTGCCATCCACTCTGTCCAGCACGTCAAAAGAAGGAAAGCTTACCAAGTAATCATTGTTCCCATAAGATAAAGCTTCCCACTTCCAGTGAGATTGTAATGACACCTTCTCGCAATATGCTATTGTACCACTTATTCTAGGACTGCATCTTCGGTAACCTTGACCAAAGCAATAGGTGTCTAAGCAGTTTCCAAATTCCTACGGACCACACTGTTAGGAATCTGAGCAAAAAGAGTCTTGTCATGTCCAATCCAAGTCATAAAAGCATTCGGTCTCGGCTCTTTCAACACAGGGCACCTCAAAGTTGGGTGAGAAGAAGCATCACAAATATAACAGTAATAGGCAGCTTTGCAATCCTTGGATGCATGAGTGTCCACAGCACACTTCCAACACCTAACCAGTTTCTTATTTTTCTTTGGTACATGCACAACATCCGTAGAAGCAGGTGCTTCGATCACAGCAGAATTATATTGTATCTGATAACCAGGCATATTACCTTGAAACCGACTCAGAGTGGAAAAAGATGACGAAGCAAAACCGGTCGTACCATGCGGATACCATATTGCTGCTGTCCTACCATCGTAGGCTGCTGGAAATTCAGAGGCTGGTGAAGATTGGTTCCAGGCGCAAACTGAGGTTGCAGTGCACCTTGCACCGGCTTCTTCTTCTTTTTCCTCTTTGGCACCGGCACCGCCGATGAAACAGCCCCTGCAGCAAAGGATTTGGGCGGAAGGTTTCCCTGCACGTTTCCTCCAGGTGCCGACCTTTGACTGCCAGCAAACTGCGGCATCGGTCCCTGATACGGAGGTTGAAGCGGCTGCGGATGGCCCCCTTGTGTAACTGCATAGTATGTCGCCGGAGTCCTAAAGACGATGCCCGGCGGAAACCCAACAAACAGCGGGGGCTGCGGCATACCACCAGCAGCAGTCATCGATGCAGCGGGCTGTGGGGCCCTTGGTTGCGGAACAGAGACCGAGGAGGCCGCCATCTGGGCCGCAGTAGCATGGGCCGATTGTACCAGTGGTGGCTGCATCCACGGCGCTGCCTGCTGCATAGGTTGCGCTGAAGAAGCCCTAAGGTTTCCCCCCCGGGTGCTAGCTGGTCATCCTCATTGAAGAAGCAACGACGGCCGAAAACGAGCGCCCGGGAATAACCGCCGAAGGAGAAGCCCCCGATCTCGACGGTGACGATGATTGTAGCGGAGATCGCGAGCACGGCGACTCAGGTGATGGGCACAGGTTCGGCGGCGATGAAACGGATGAAGCTTCCTTACGACCGACCACACCCCTGTTCCACAATGCCTTTAGACGCGTAGCAAGACCAGACCAGCAGTATACCGGCACGGATTGATCCTCGATCGCGTGAACCGGCACGGAATGATCCTCGATCACGTCAACCGGGACCGTAGCCACGTCCAGTCTGGCACCCGCACTCTCCACCGTGGCACCAATCCGCGAGGAGCCCGGAGTCCGATCTGGATTATGCGCCAGGAACGCCGCCTCAACCAAAGTACCGAGAACTGGCGGGGCCGACGATCTCCGGTGAGGAAGTGGCCCCTTCTAGGGTTTGACACGCCTCAGCGAGGTAACCACCACCCGCCAAACTGGAGGGGACAGAGATCTCGACCTGACCAGATCCTTGTAGGTGATCTTTGGCGAGCACCGAGGCGGAGAGGGATGATGTGGCGATGGAGACACCGCCGGTGACCTTCCTCGATCGGGTCAACCGGGCCCGCAACCACGTCTAGTCTGGCACCCGCACTCTCCACCGTGGCACCAATCCGCGAGGAACCCTGAGTCCGATACGGATTATGCGCCAGGAACGCCGCCTCAACCAAAGTACCGAGAACCGGCGGGGCCGGCGATCTCTAGTGTCACATATATGATGCAATAACTTCTGTAGAAATATGAGATCTCTGATGACAAGCACCAATTAATGCATTTAATATAGAAGATAGGAACTATAATGATCGTAAGATAGCTATGCGAGAAGATTAGCAAAAGAAAATGTGGCAATGTCCATAGGGAAAAAGCAAGAACTGATTATTATTTTCACCTTACCCTTCTGATCTTCAGGTGGTAGAAATCATAAGATCGTCAGGCTGGGCATGATATACCCGTGCCTTGGCCTTCATGTCTTCTGTCTCCCTAAATTATTTCTCAGCAAGCATCTGGGCAAAACTCGGTCCCATGACTGCAGCCAAATCTTCCTCACATCATCGCCAATATTGCAAAGCAACCTCACATAGAGCACAATCCTGTCATATGAATCATTATCAATCGGTTGGGAAAGGTAAGAGGTGATATGTCATAAATCGTATCTATAATTTTTAATGTTCCATGCTTGTTTAGTATCAACTTTCCTATGCTTTTTCTACACTTTGAGGTATTTTTATACATTTTCTGGGACTAACCTATTAACAAGATGCCACAGTGTCAGTTGTCTGTTTTCTGCTGTTTTTGGTTTCAGAAAAGCTAGTAAAGAAATATTCTCGGAATAGGACGGGACAAAAGCCAAAGTCAATATTTTACCAAAGAGAATACAGAGACCGAAGGGCGGCCGAAGGGGGGCCACAAGGTGTCCGCACCCGATGGTCGCGTGGCCCAGGAGGGGGCGCCGCCCTATGGTGTGGGCCCCTCGGGTATCCCTTGCCTCGCCTCTTCGCCTATAAAGTCACCCCGATGTAGAAACCCTTAGCACCCGATAAGATCTCCACGAAACAATCTGTGGACGTTGCCACCATCATCCATAGATCGGGGGGGGGGATCTGAAGCTCTTCCTGGCACCTTACCGGAGAGGAGACATCATCCCGGAGGCCTTCTTCATCACCATGCCAGCCTATAGTATGGCGCGTGAGTAGTTCAACCTTGGAAAATGGGTCCATATAGTAGCTAGATGGTTGTTTCTCCTGCTTTGTGCTATCATGTTTAGATCTTGTGAGCTCCGTTCATGAGAAAGATCATCTATTTTTAATAATACATGTTGTGTTTGCGGGGATCCGATGGATATTGAGATACTATGTCAGATTAATTATTGATTCTATCATGTCCGTGTTATTTGTGATATTGCATGCTCTCCGTTGCTAGTAGCTATCTTGTCCAAGTAGATGCTTATGACTCCAAGAGGGAGTATTTATGCTCGATACTAGGTCCATTCCTTTAATAATCTGGGAAGTGACAGAAATCTCTAAGGTTGTAGATGTGTTATTGCCACTAGGGAGAAAACAACAATCTGTTGTTCATGGAACAATTCTACTGTTTACTTTACACACATTACTTAATGCAATTATACGTTGCTTGTAACTTAATATTGAAGGGGGTTCGGATGATAACATAAAGATGAATTATTAGTCATAGATGCAGTTGGATTACAGTCTATGTATATTATTGTAATGCCCAATCAAATATCATAGGAATCATGATGTCTAGTATATGGATTGTTATGCTTTCTCAACCTGTCAATTGCCCCGCTATAATTTGTTCACCCAGCATGTTATCTATCGTAAGGAGAACACCTCTAGTGAACTGGGATCCTAGTCCAATCTTAATCATTGATACATCATCTAGTGTGGAAGGTTGTCCAATTTTTCTTGGAGCGTCTTAGTTTTAATTTGAATTCAAGATTATTATTACTTATTCATTGTTGTTTACTTAAATAAATGTTTGAAATTATAAAAATAAAGGCATGCGTTACCATCTTCTAAGGGTTAATAGGATTGATATGGTAATATTATCAGTAAGGTCTAATTTCATGATTGGAAGCTTATCTGAAAGGAACAGAGAAGTTAAGCATGCTGGGCTGTAGTAGTGCCAGGATGAGTGATCGATGGGGAACTTTGACCAGTACTATAATTTAACCAGAAATTAATTATACTTAGAGTTAAAAAATGCATGTGAGGTTAACAAGTCAAATAATTAAAAAAATGCTTGTGATATTAATAATTCAAAACAAAAACAAAAACAAAAAAAATGGAAAAAATATTCAATTTTTTTTGAAAAAAGATAGGTCGACGGCATTGCCGTCGGCATGGCTCCAGCCAAACCCTCTAGGCCAACGGCAATGCCGTCAGCCTTGCTGCCGCCAGGGAAAACGACCGTTAACCGTGTGATATGGGCCCCACGTCCTTTACGCCGACGGTACCTCTACGCTTACGGGCAAACCGAATACGCCTACGAGGTCGTACGCCGACGATCATATGCCGACGGCATCCATCGGCGTAGCCTGCGGTGACGGCAATAAGTGGCTACGCCGACGGGTTCTAGCCGTTGGCACCTGGCGTGTTTCCTATAGTGTATTGTGTGGACTAGAGGATGCATGAATGGCAAGTCGCAAGTGGTATAGTATTTACTAGTAGAGAATGTATGTGTAGCATTGAAGGTAGACACAGATTATTTTTTTGGACGAGTCTAATGAATTCGTATGAGAAACAGCATGCAGGAGCTGACAATGTTTCTCATATCTAGAATCAGTCACGAGCACTGCACTATAGCTTTGTCTGTAGTACCAAGTTTGTTTTACAGTAATGGCCACTATTTATCTCACTGTTCTCGTCACTGGCATACTAGTGTCAGCAGTCAGCATTATTACAGTAATTTAATCATGCATAACCATGTGGTGCAAAGCTAAACATGTTGGGCACATATCTCAACAATTATGATCGGACAGTTTAGGCATGAGGAGAAGCTATCCCTTGTGGTAGCAGACTATAATCCTTTTAGTTTATTATTTTCCACTGGTTTAAAATGCAAGTGTTCAATATCAAGATATATTCCATGCATGATTGCATTTGATTTGTTTGTCACTTCATCATTTAAAATCCATTTTGTTTAAGTAAGGTTTTGATATTTCCATTAGAGACAATAAGTTCCCCCCCCCCCCCCGAATTTCATCATTTATTTATTTTATTTTTCATTTTTTTCACATTTCAAAATTTGAAATTTTTTGGGATGTGACAGGCTACCACCCTTAAAAGGAATCTCGCCCCGAGATTCAGGAAGGCTAGAAAGAGTAGGTTGGATTTTAAGACATGTGGTACTACCACTCTTTAAAGGAATTTACTAGATTGCATCTTGGGATTTCAATTGCGATTCAACATTCTTGGTGTAAGTTTTACCTTCATGGTTATCATTGGGAGTTTGAAATTCTCTATCCTTGACTTGATGTTTCATCCATTGAATTATATGATAGATGTGTCATTGGGCTGGGACATGATCAGTTCCTTCACATATGAAACAAGTAACTTAAGATGTGGGGCATTCTCTAGATGGATGGCTTCGGGCACTGATCAGTATGCTCTTTATAAGTATCCTATGTCTCCATAGATTTTTCAGGCTTATGGTCTTGTCACAAGATGATCCTTGGTGTTATTGTTGTTATAGTCATTCTAAAGAGGGTTGTTGCTCATGTTGAATATCTAATTGGTCATCATTTGAAATAGTTGATATTGGAATTCCAACACCTTTAGTATATTTGGGTATAACTTAGTGTTGTTGCGGTTGTTGGTTAAATCTGGGCTGTCACTTGAGTCAAATTTGTTTGGGTTTCTAGTAGTTGCATTGTAATGGGCATCTCGGGGTTGTTGTCACCATCATTTATGTTGGAGTTGTGGACCCTTGGATAAGTCATCTGCTTGGGTTGGATTGGGATTAGAATAGACAAAAGATTCTTAGGGAAATAATTCTATTCAGACACAACAGATCACACAAAGCAACATGCAAGCAATATCAAGAACACATTCATAACTCAATCGACAAGGTTAAAATATCACTTAGGGAAAGAAAATATTATTTTCATACTACATAAACGATCTAGAGTGGATTATTTAAACGAAACACTTAGTATGATGGTCCAACTATAGGGTATCACTTGATATCATTCCATCCTTCATCATAGCTACTACATCAAGAATGTGATCAAGGCGTCCTTGGAAGAAATTACGTCATCTTGTCACAAAGTTCGAAGGCAATGTCTGTAATGTTCCTCCTAAGTTGAGTTTCCTTAGTCTCTAGGTCTTGAGTATTCGTCTTCTCTTCATTGAATCCCTTCTAAGTGTTATCAAGTCTAAGTCTAAGTCTTTCTCCAAGTTCTTCGTTGGTTCTCCATAATCACTTCTTGCTGAGTTGAAGAATGACGTATGAAGTTCCGAGTTGGTGAACATCCAAAGTCCCTTGTCTTGTGGTTGTCTTCCTTGTGGATTTGTTTAAGCGAGTCAAATGAATCAAGATAGTCCCACAAAAAACAAAGAGCAAATATAACCTAGTAAAACCATAAGGGATAAGTTTCTCATCCTAAGATCTTTCCTAACTTCTCTCTGATCTTCTTTTCTACTAAACTTGAACTTCTCTTCTTTGTTGAAATCCTGGTAGATCCTTGAACTTCACCTCCATTGATCTTGACTTCTCTACTTGATCCTGGAATGCCTTGTCCTTCTCCTTGAATTGTGCGTGTAGCTCATAATTTCCTAAGTAGTTGGTTGATCTTATCTTCAAGAAGATCCTACATAAAATTTCTATGTCCTAGAACTATTGAATCACAAGTTTTCCTTCTGAGACTTCTTCACTTGAATTATTTTGATGATGGACATAGGTGGATACATCATATTGGCGATGTTGAGAAGTCCAATTCCAAGCAGATGGTCTTGATGAAGTCCTTTGTGATGTTGAAGCTAAATTCCGTTTTGATGTTGAAGTCCTTTAGTGAAACTGAAGTTTAAGTCCTTTGTGATGTTGAAGCTGAAGTCCTCTGCGATGATGAAGCCGAAGTCCTTGGTGATGTTCGAATTGAAGTCCTTAGCCATCAAGTTGAAAAGGGAAAGATGTAGAAACAAAAAGAATACTAAGGAATTTCAAAGATTGTTCGTAAATAACATAGCACAAATGCAACTCCTATTATTCTAAGGGGTTATCCAAATCCTAGGGTTACGAACCTACATGCAACACAATGCTCTGATACCATCTGTCAGTGGACCGAATCCGATAAGGTACATGTCCATGTGTTTATAGTGCTAGTCCCTGGATCGAATAGATATCACCCACAGTTAAGATGTGATATCAAGAAATAAAGGTCATATTACATGGCATATCTAGGAATAAAATAGTTTATTACAACTTACATAGCTCATATGGCTATCTTATTACAACGCAGCAGATATAACTATAAAGCATGGTGCCTTTCATCTTCATGTGTCACATGCAAATATGTTGGGTGCAGAATCGTAATCCCTACTCATCAAACTTCACTATCATCAAGTAATCCTGCAACATGACAAGTTACAGCCAAAAGGGTCAATACATTTGAATTGTATTGGCAAGTGATACCATATTGTTAGACCTAATATCTACATGAATATATGGCTAAATGGAGTTTTGTTTGGACTTTGCATAAAGTAAGTTTTCCCTATCCTTTGTAAAATAGTATTTTCTTTTTCATGAACACTTCATCAATCTTGGCACACTAGATACCTTCCAGGTGCTTCCCTTGTTCACGAAACAAGTTTTAACTTAGAGAAATTAGAATGATGAGATTCTTGATTCTGCTTCATTGTCTTGATGCTCAAAAATTGTCCATAGCCGGGTACACGGCTAAGTACTTAGTTTTTACCCTCTCGAAAGGTGGTGCACTTTCCCCACAAGGCTCGACATGCATCGAGACGAGACTTTTCAGAAGCAATCCCTCATACCACCATGGACGCCTTCCACCCTATCATTAGTACCACCCTCTGTCCGTCTGGCCGAGTTCTCACAACTTAGTCGGTCAAGGCGAGCCCATATGCCATCTGGCCGCACTGGAAGCTTCACGACAAGAACTTCTCCAATCTCTTTTTTCATGGGTGGCCGTCCAGAAGTGCGATACACCAGGGTAAACCATAGACATGGGACCTGAGTAACCACTCAACATAATCCATACAAGTCCCATTTCCACCCAAGTGTTTCATTAACATTATTTGTTTTCATTAGTCAAAAAATACTTATATTTCCATAATACATCATATCATGATTTCCATTCACGAATCTATATTGCAAGTCTAAGAATTCTAATATTACGATGTCTCCAATCTTTAGGAAATACTACCAAGGTAGATACAATAGGAATAACATAGCATAGTAATATACATAATACTCTTATGCACTAGTCGAAAATGGGCCTTTCGTCTGGCCATTAGTCCCGGTTGTGGCTGGGGCCGGGACTAATGGCCCGCACCGGATGATGTTTTATACACACTTCTATTCTTGTAGACAGTTGTTGGGCCTCCAAGTGAAGAGGTTTGTAGAATAGTAGCAAGTTTCCCTTAAGTGGATTACCCAAGGTTTATCGAACTTAGGGAGGAAGTGGTCAATGGTATCTCTCTCAAGCAACCCTACAATCAAGATACAAGAAGTCTCTTTTGTCCCCAACACACCCAATACACTTGTCAGGTGTATATGTGCACTAGTTCGGCGAAGAGATAGTGAAATACAAGTAGTATGGATATTATAAGTGGTAAAGGTGCCAGAAAAGAGCTTCTGACGGGGATGATATCCCTGGAAACTGCCCCATAAAGGACTTTGGTGGGTTGGAAGAGACTAAAGGAAAAACTAAATAAAGATGGTAGAAAGAAAACATGCAACAAATCTAGTTGCAAACGGTGTTTCAATGTCTAGAAACAAGGCCTAGGGATCATACTCTCACTAGTGAACACTCTTAATAAATATATTCTCTTCATGATACTACCCTGAACTACTCTCCGGTTGGACACTCTAATCCATGGTAGGGCTATAACAACACTCCTCAAAGTCCGCCTTCCCCATCTAGATAACCCCACAATGTCACCTTGAGCGCTAGATGGTTCCAACAAACACCACAATTTTATAGAGACAACCAACTCAAAATATACTCATAATAATATTTATGGACTCTAGCATAAGTGCCACCACGGCGTGCACGCTGTCACTTTCACACACGTGGGGAGAGTAGAGATCTATTGAAGCACTTGAGTATTTATGTAAATTCTAGCCTAAGTGCCACCACGGTAGAGCTAGAGATCTATTAAAGCACTTAAGTAGCAGAGTAGATCTACTTGATTACAAAGCTCATGATCACAATATGATCATGTAGAGAGAGAGATGAACACATAGCTACCAGTAGAGCCCTTAGCCTCGAGGAAGAACTACTCCCTCCTCCTCATGGGAATCAGCAACGACGATGGAGATGGTGGTGGAGATGGATGGAGATGGCTCCGAGGGCACTACCCTATCCTGGCAGGGTGCCGGAACAGAGACTTTCTGTCCCCCGAATCTCCCCTTCGGTGGCGGCGGTGCTGTGGAACTTTTTCTGGATGTATGATGGGTCATTTAGGGTTTTATCATCAGGTGCTTCTTATAGGCGAAGAAGGGAGGCCGAGGGTGTTCCCGAGGAGGCTGCACCTCCTAGGCGCGGGCCAGGCCTGGCTACGCGGCCAGGGGGTGTGGCCCCCTCGAGTCCCTCCTCCATCTCGTATTTTGGCTCCGTGTTCCCCACGATAAAATATTGACTTTGGGTTTTGTCTCATCCAATTCCGAGAATATTGATTTTCTGTATTTTCTGGAACCAAAAACAACATAAAACAGGAAACTGGCAATGTGGCATCTTGGTAATAGGTTAGTCCTAGAAAACATATAAAAATTCCTCAAAGTGAGGACAAAGCAAAGAAAAGTAGATACTAAACAAGCATGGAACATAAAAAATTATAGATACGTTTACAACGTATCAAGCATCCCCAAGCTTAACTCCTGCTCGTCCTTGAGTAGGTAAGTGATAAAAAGAATAATTTTTGAGGTGACATGCACCATCACAATCATGATCAAACCATTTGGAAAGCATTGAAAGCTAGGATCAAAGTACTCTAAACATTTGCATGAAAGATGAGGTTCTAAGTATAAGACATTGTAACTATGCATGCAACATGAAAGGTTACAAACAAAGATCATAAATAACAATGCATTGAGAGACGTTTATTTTTTTCACATATAGAAAACATATCATAGTGGCATTCAGCTTGTCCCGCATGGAAGAGCAAAACATAAATGCATAGGACACCTTCAAAGTTCATAAGGGTGACTAGATAGAAATCGTTCAAGAACAAGCAATATCAACATTATGAATCAATCAATATGTTTTGGGACAATGCACATAGAACTAAGAATGACAATTATGATCTCTTAATTGGTGACTAAGGATAGAAGGTGGAGACTCTATATAAAAGTGGAAGAAAGGCCCTTCAAAGGGAAGCAGGTATTTCAAGTTTCATAAAGAGCTTCCAAAAATTATGGTACTTATTAGCTTTCAGCTCTCATTGCCCCTATCATAAGCATCTTGAAGTGATTAAGGTTAAAGTGAACAAAGTATAGAGTATATGCTTGACAAAGTATAAGTTGGCAATCTCATCTCCCTTAAGTATGAGGGCCGCTCCTCATGCTACTCAACTTTAGTTACCTGTAAGTTCTTGTCATAGTAAGTACATGTTTATCATACAGATCCACCAACGGGCTAACCCTTGCACATGACACAGGAGCTATCCCATAATCAAAATGACAAGGAAAGCAGACAATGAGCATCTCAACAATATCTTATTTACCATGGGAAAATGGTGCTTTTTTCTCTCTTTCCTCTTTTCAATATGTCTCTTTATTATAAGAAGAAAGCTTCATAGATTGCTCACTATGGTGATGCTGCAAGGTTCCACTATGATTAGAGATGGCTCAGGCTAGCGGACCAGGCGTTTCTCTAACACACATACATAACTCCATGGACTTACAAGCTCCCCTTTTATTTCACACCGACGACATCCATAAACAAAAGAGCATGATATCAACTGGATAGAGATCCAAAAGTGTTGAAAGCGTTCCCTATGACAACACGGTTCTGCTAATCCCAACATATAAGTGAAAGCATATACAACATAGATGACACAATGGTTCAAGTTTATTAGGGGCAAGAAATATAAAGTGTGCCATCAAGTTCATGAGAGCTTTAATTACTAGTTTTTCACATAACAAAATTCTTTTTAATTGGAAGATAGATCAAAACAAGAATATACTTGGAATGGTGTAACACACCATGCATAGGAATTTATAGTGGACACTTTGGAATAACTTGGTTTCTTGCGAGTTGGATGCACGAGTAGAGCTTACTCATTCAAGTGGAGGCTAGCAAAAGACTGGGAGCAACCAACTAAGAGAGCAATAATGGCCATAATCATGCAGAGCCACAAAACATTACTAATCAAAGAATAAAGTGGTACTATAAGTCAAGTACTAAATGATCATAGAGGCTAAGGTGACTGGTTCATAGTCATAACATGGTGTGAGCATGTGCCAAGTCAACCCAAACAAAGCATCAAAGGAGAATACCACAATATTATGCTTTTGTATTCTAAAACAATGCATGATTCTTTCAAGGCACATTAAAAAATAAAGCAATCTTAATTATTTGGAACAAGTCATGCTACAACAATAATCACTAAGCATAAGGTCAAAAAATCATCTAGCATGACATGATAGAGTCTAAGTCATAGTCAAAACAAGCTCCCTTTTGTACCACTATAAGCATAAAACTATCTACTCCTTTCCAACACCAATCAACTTATTTGAAACAACTCACAAAGATAATACTCAATAAAGATCAGTGAGCAGGTCTCACAAATCCACAAGGAAGAACTAAAAATTTCTAAGATGAAAGCACAAGAATACTAAGGCTAAACACAATGCTAGCAAAAGAGAACACTCACAAGACAATAAGAATGAAAACTAGAGTGTTCTAGGCAATGAAAACAGAGTGTGTCTCTCACCAAAAGAAGTGTGTTGGGATCCAAATAAATTATTGCAGAAAACCAAGAAAAATAAAACTAAAAACAAAAACATAGACGCTCCAAGAACAACACAATAGTGCATGCAACAATAAAAACGAAGTGTCTATAAAGACCTAAGATTTTTATTGATAAAGAAGGGGATGCCATGGGCAGCCCTGCGCTTTTACGATTGTATATCTTGAATATTTCTTGGGGTGACACAGGTGGCATCCCCAAGCTTGAGCTTTTGTCCATTCTTCATCTCATTACATTATTCTTACCTTACACCAAAAAATTTTCCTTCATACAAAACTTCACACAATCTTCATTAGCAACATTAGTGCATTCAAAATTAATAGACCCTTGGGTTTAGTTTAAAAACAGCAAAACTTTTAGTAAAAACACAAGCTACTATATCAATTCCATCAAAAAGCTCAATTTACCCAAGAGAGTTCAAAGGAAATCAATAAAGAGGCAAATGCAAATAATGGCAGAAATCTGTCAAAACAGACTAGCAGGTAAAAACCGATTTTTTCGAAGACCTTCTGTTGCTCAAATGGAAACATGTTAAGCTAAATAAAGTTAGATAACAACCTGGCGGATTTACTCAGAAAATTACAGCTCAATCCGACATATATAGATTTTTCATGATTTTTTAAAGTGAAGCATAGAAATCTGTTTCGGGACAGCAACTTCCCCAAATACTACTTCCCTCTCATTAGAGTTTATTCTTGGCACAAAAATCAAACAAAAAGGATAAGGAGATGTTATTACAGAAGTAGTAACTTATAAGACTCAATAAAACTATTGGTTTATCTCCCAAGAAGTACTTTTCTTTAACGCCTTTAAGTTATGCATAATAGTTTGAGAAGATGCTCACATAAGAAATATCAATCAAAGTAAAAGAGAGCATCAAGAAGAAAATTCAAAACACATTTAAGTCTAACCCACTTCCTATGCATAGGAATCTTATAAAGAAACAAGTCATGAAAGCACAAAGAAACAAGCATAGGAAAGCAAAACAAGTGCAAGTTCAAATTTTTCAACATAAAGAGGGTAAACTTAATATTGTTGAGATGCATAAAACCATGTTTCCCTCTCTCATAATAACTTTCAGTAGCAACATGAATAAAATTAAAAATATAACTATCACATAAAACATTCTTATCATGAGCCACATGCATAAAATAATTATTACTCTCCACATAAGCATAGTCATTCTTATTAATTGTAGTGGGATCAAATTCAACAATATAGCTATCATTGTTATTCTCATCACAATATAGGAGGCATATTGTAATCATAATTAATTTTCTCCTCAATAGCAGGTGGACTGAAAATATCATATTCATCATTGTAATCATCATATATTGGAGGTTTGGTATCATCATAAGCAATAGAGTAGCTATCTTCCAAAGCTCGGGAACTAAAAAGATCATTTTCATAAAAACTAGCTTCTCCAAGCTCATACTTTTCCATAACATTAGAAATAATGGTATCTAAAGAATTCATACTAATAACATTGCTATTAGCATGCAAATAAAGTTCCATAAGTTTTTTAATTTTCTCTTCAAACACTTCATGTCCTAACTCAAGATAAATACTATAATGATCTCTAATTTTTTGTTGTTTTCCATTAAGCATAACTAGTGAAAATTAAACAAGAAAAAAGACAAAATTGCAGAATCTAAAGGAAATAACTTCAAACACTCACACACCAAGAGGATGTGAGTACCTTTTACCTTACCTCCCCGGCGCAGACGCCAGGAAAAAACTTTCTGGCTTGTTGTTGACGTGGGAGAGAGTGTGTGAGTGCCTTTTACCTTACCTCCCGGTCAACGGTGCCAGAAAAGAGCTTGATGTCTACGCACTTCTATTCTTGTAGACAGTTGTTGGGCCTCCAAGTGCAGAGGTTTGTAAAACAGTAGCATGTTTCCCTTAAGTGGATTAACCAAGGTTTATCGAACTCAGGGAGGAAGTGGTCAAAAGTATCCCTCTCAAGTAACCCTGCAATCAAGATACAAGAAGTCTCTTGTGACCCCAACACACCCAATACACTTGTCAGGTGTATAGGTGCACTAGTTTAGTGAAGAGATAGTGAAATACAAGTAGTATGGATGATTATAAGTGGTAATGGTGCCAGAAAAGAGCTTCTGATAGGGAGGATATCCTTAGTAACTACCACAGAAAAGACTTTGGTGGTGTGGAAGAGACTAAAGTAAAACTAAAATAAAGATGGTAGCAAGCAAACATGCAACAGATCAAGTTGCAAACGATGTTTCAATGTTTAGAAACAAAGCCTAGGGATCATACTTTTAGTAGAGAACACTCTCTCATATAAATATATTATCTTCATGATACTATCCTGACCTACTCTCTGATTATACACTCTAATCCATGGTAGGGATATAACACCACTCCTCAAAGTCTGCCTTCCCCATCTAGATAACCCCACACTGTCACCTTGAGAATAGATGGTTCCAACAAACACCACAATTTCATAGAGACATCCAACTCCAAATATAACTCATGATAAATATATATGTAACCATGCTATCACTTTCACACACATGGCGAAAAGCATAGATCTATTAAAGCAATTGAGTATTTACGCAACCTCTTGCCTAAGTGCCCACCACGGTGCGCACATTATCACTTTCACACACTTTGGGAGATCAGAGATTGGTTTAAGCCCTTGAGTAACATAGTAGATCTACTTGATTTCAAAGCTCATGACCACAATATGATCAGACATAGAGAGAGAGATGAACACATAGCTACCGGTAGAGCCCTTAGCCTCGAGGAAGAACTACTCCCTCCTCATCATGGGAATCAGCAACGGTGATGATGATGGTGACGGATATCGATGGAGATGGCTCCAGGGGCACTTCCCCGTTGCGGTAGGGTGCTGTAACAGAGAATTTCTATCCCCCGAATCTCCCCTTTGGTGGCGGCGGCGCTATGGAACTTTTTTTTGATGTATGATGGATCATGTAAGGTTTTCTCATCGGGTGATTCTTATAGGAGAAGGAGGGAGCCCGAGGGGGTGCCCAAGGCAGCTGCACCCCCCCAGGCGCGGGCCAGGCCTGGCCGCATGGCCAGGGGGTGTGGCCCCCTCGAGGCTCTTCCCCGTCTCGTCTTCTGGATCCATGCTCCCCACGGTAAAATATTGACTTTGGCTTTTGTCCCGTACAATTCTGAGAATATTGATTTTCTGACTTTTCTGGAACCGAAAACAATAGAAAACAGGCAACTGGCATTGTGGCATCTTGTTAATAGGTTAGTCCCAAAAAACATATAAAAAACCTCAAAGTGAAGACAAAGAAAAGCAATGTAGATACTAAACAAGCATGGAACATCAAAATTATAGATACGTTTACAACATATCAGACGGCCCGAGCCACCCCAAACCATAGGTCCTAGCCCATTAGACACCATTAGTCCCAGTGTGAGATACAAACCAGGACTAAAGGGTCTAGGGCCTGATGCTCGGTGCGGGCACCCCCTTTAGTCCCGGTTTGTAACTCAAACCGGGACTAGTGGTCTGGCCCTATAAATATGGCACAACCCCTCCCACTCTCAACTATTGTTTTCCTGGTGGGAGAGGTGGTGGATTTCTGCTATTTTTTTCTTGTTCATATGCACTAGAGGTGTTGGGTGAAATGCCCATTAGAGCTATGCGACTTTAGATCACACAAGACATACATGATATGAGGTGCCCGAGCCACACTTAAGTTTTCTCATCTTTGTTTCGAAGTGTGCTAAAGGTTAGAAACTATTTTGTCATTTAGACCGCGCGGTACTAATTTTAGCATTGTGATTGCGTTTGATATATATTAGTATGATACAGATGAGCCATCCATGGATGTACGGTGACCGACGCTCTGCCGCTTTCAGAGAAGGCTGTGACACCCCCGGGATCATGGCTAAACAAATCCCAGACCTCCGTCTGACATAAGCTTAACCTTGAGCTTGAGGATATCCAGTGAAGAATCGATAACACATCAGTGTGCCTACGACACAAAATTTATTACAGCAAGAACATAACTGAGCGACGATCCAAATTATTACAAGCAGAGATCACTGGCCACAAACATCAAACAACGCAAGGAAAATTATGCTACTAAGTATAGCAAACTTAACAAATGGCCCGAGAGGCCTAAAGCATAATGATGACGTCTCAGCCCATAGATTCCAGGCAGCCGCCCGGGAACCCCAAGCTACTCATCAGTGTTGATGTAGTATAGAACTCGTATTCATGTGAACACTTACTATGCCAAAAGTATCAACAAAGCAAGGGTGAGTACACGGTGTACTCCCCAAGACTTATGGCTGGTGGAGTTGTTTTGCATAAATCCATCTTCGTTTATAAAACAAGAGAGAGAAGAGGCTCGTCTAATCAGAATATTTTAAAAGGGTATAAGAGAGCGACGTCTCCAAAATATTGATCATCTTCTTTGATATCCACCAAATCATCATCATCCGAACCCTATCTAGGATCACCCCCTCGTACCCATGAGGAAGCATCCTTAAGCACACATTGATCTGCCAAGTTTTACGATTAGGTTCAAGTTCTCTATGATCTTATAATCTGGTCACCAAACGTTCATCACCGTGAACACGGCTTTTCGAAAAGATTTAACCCTGCAGGAGTGTACAACTTTACCCACATGTACCAACTGACTCTTAATGCCAGTACATTAGCCCTCTTCCTTGGAAGGCCGGCAGAGGGTGGTTGGACACAACCTTTACCTTTCTTTCGCCGAGACCATGAGTCACGCAATAAGTATGGTTCCGCCATAATGGGTCAAATCCCGAAACCAGTACTTAAAGGTGTGAGGCGATGTTAGTTTACCAGGGGCTCCATCGACCCCAAGCAACCCGGTCCATGCTTCCCTACCTGTTATAAATGCACCTTCACGTGGCAAAACTTTCAAAAGGTTTTCTATGCATATGTCAAATGGAACGCCGAACTATGTGACTCATGGAATCTACTAGGCAAGTTAGTTAGTCATGATGTTGTTTAGGCCCCGTATGGTTGTACGCTCGTCTTGGTTCCAAAGGAAAGAACTTGGTTCCTAGTGGTGGCGAGAATGGGACTAGAAAAACCACATCCCACCGTGGCCTCCCATAAAAGCCTTAGCAAGTTTAATCTCATATCACCTCTGATATCATCTCATCAAGTTCTCCTGTCATACTAGATTCTCTGCAACTGGTACATCATTTGGATGGACCAGACTCAATAGCTATGCATGGCTAAGCAGGACACATATAAGCTCTAATAGTGCACACAAGCCAAACCTAGTTATGCTAGGAGCAGTGGATCACGTAATATAAGCGCAAAGGGAGTAATGCAATAGATAGGATACTTTATCTATCGGTAAAAGACCATAGTAGAATCGTATGCATCATGGTAGGAATTGAAATACTTCTGAAAACATAGGATTGTATCATGGTGGGGCTATTCTTGCCTTTGTCTATTGATATCCAAAAAGCAGAGCTTCGGACATCTGGTACTTGACTTGATTATAGTTGGTCAAGTACTGTTCTTCGATCTTCGTCGGTCTTGATCTCGGTCTTCGATCTCGATCTAACTATCGTATTCTACCTAGGAAGAACCAAATACCGGAAAGAGAGGGGAAACAATCAACACATGGCATCGATGCAATGCTCAAGCAAGGATGATGATATGACAAGTTAATTTGCATTGAATGTAACCCTAAGGCATGCTTGACAATTTAATCGGGGTTCCGAGGGGCGCAAACCCTAACTTGGGGAAACTCTGGATTCATATGAAAGGGTTACTAGGTTTTTCTAATTAAACTTGTCATGTAAGTTGATTAACAATGCATGCTTATAGCTTAAATAGGTAGTTCTCATTTTTCTGAACATTTTGATATATTATTTGTATTTTTCTGATTTAAAATGAATTAGTTATTGGATTCACAAGTTTTATTCATTTTCTGAAAATATTAAACCAATTAAAATTGATTACTACATCACGCTGACATTAGCGTATGCCCTAAATTGTTTTACACGGAGGGTTGGGCTAGCCACAGTGGCTGACCGGTGGGCCTTAGAGTCACATTGGCCTCCACGTGGACATGTGGGACCCGAGGGGGAGTTTGACTGGGTCAGACCCCCGCGCGCTGACATCGTGCTGACGCAAGCACGCCGGTGACCTCAGATCGGCGGCGGATTTAGCGATTGGGGGCTTACGGGGATGCGCATATAGGCCTACTCGAACCAGTGAAGTGATGTGAACACAAAGGTGGCGGCGCTGCTCAAAAACTGTTGTCGAAACAGTGAGAACGACGAGGCCTGCGGCGGCGCACGGTGTGCTCATCGGTAGGACGCTAAAGAGTGGGAGCAAGGCAAGGAGAAGGTCCAGGAGGACGAGAAGCTCACCAAGAAGCGATTGACGGGGTCGGGGAAACTTGTCATGCTCTGAGGGCGCCGAATCAATGGCGGCCAATGTCAGGGAAGACAAGATCGTCGGTGGGGGGGGGGGGAACCGGGGCTCGGCGGCTCAATTTCTTTGGCAGGGCAACGTTGTGAAGCACGGTGATCCCAGTGGCATGCTCGACTGGGCAAGGGGGCCTCTAGAATGACGACAACGAGCGGCATCTGCACGGGCTAGGGTTCTGGTCGAAAGGGAAACACGAGAAGGAGGTCGTCTGAGAGGGAGAGAGGATAGGGACAGAAGGGAGACTTCCTAGGGAAGTTCTTATCCTTCGCTAGAAGCACGGCAGGATCAACAAGGTATGAAAGACCAAGACGGTGTGCATCCAATAAAGACAGATAAAGGACGTCTAAGTGCTGCCAACTATGCTCTTACCAAAGAAGAGAAGGAAATTATTTTCAAGTCCTAAGAATAATGAAGGTCCCCTCTAGCTTCTCGTCGAATATAAAGGAAATAATAAATATGGAAGAGAAAAAATTTCATAACCTAAAGTCTCATGACTGCCACCTGCTTATGACACAATTCCTTCCAGTTGCATTGAGGGGGATTCTACCAGAAAATGTTCGACTGCCCATTGTGAAGCTATGTGCATTGCTCAATGCTCTTTCTTAGAAGGTAGTCGATCCAGAAATTCTACAAAGGTTACAACATGATGTGGTCCAGTGTCTCGTTAGTTTTGAGCTGGTGTTCCCACCATCCTTCTTCAATATTATGACGCATCTGCTAGTACACCTAGTTGACGATATTAGCATTTTGTGTCCTGTATTTCTACACAATATGTTCCCCTTTGAGAGCTTCATGGGAGTCTTGAAGAAATATGTCCATAACCGTGCTAGTCCAGAAGGAAGCATCTCGAAGGACTATGGAATAGAGGAGGTCATTGAGTTATGTCTTGACTTTATTCCTGACATTAAGTTGATTGGTGTTCCTAAATCACGTCATGAGGGGAGACTGTGTGGAAAAGGCACACTAGGAAGGAAATCAATAATATGTAGGGACGTACATTCTTTCACTCAAGCACACTACACGGTTCTGCATAATTCCACCTTGGCAGCTAAGTATATAAAGGAACACAAGAATATTGCACACTTAAACAACCCTGGAAAGCATGAATCCTTGATTAGAGATGAACACATGAATACTTGTGGCGGTTGGTTGCAAACACATCTCATGAATAACAATACTGTTTGTGATGAGTTGTACTTGTTGTCCAGCTCACCATCTTCGACTATATGGACTTTCCAAGGGTACGAGATAAATGAGAATACATTTTACATGATTTCCCAAGATAAAAAGAGCACCAACCAAAACAGTGGTGTCCGCTTTGATGCAACAAACGACAATGGGTCAAAGGACACATATTACGGTTACATAGAGGAGATAAGAGAACTTGACTATGGACCTGCTTTGAAGGTCCCTTTGTTTCGGTGCAAATGGGTCAAGCTAACAGGAGGTGGGGTTGAGGTAGACAAAAAATACGGATGACAACTGTGGATCTCAACAATCTTGCGTACATGAACGAACCATTCGTCCTAGCCAACGATGTGTCTCAGGTTTTCTATGTGAAGCCAAAGCAAACGAATACATCATCAAACGACGAGCCAAAGTGCTACATAGTTCTTTCAGGGAAAAGAAACATCATAGGAGTGGATGACAAGACAGAAATGTCAGAAGATTATGACAAGTTTCATGAAATTCCGCCATTTGTAGTGAAGGATGACCCAAGCATCATGTTACTTGATGAAGATGCTCCATGGTTAAGGCCACACGGTCATAAGCAAGTCATATGATGCATTCTAAATTTTGCCTTTGGCCGTTTTTTAGATGCAATCATTATGTACATATGTATATCATTTTGTGAAGCTTTTACCAAGTTTGTTATTTTTTCTGTTTTATAAAAATAATTATACTAACTTTCCCTCTGACCGAATCTTTTAGTTCCGGTTGTACCCACTAACCGGGACTAAAGATATTTCCCGCCATTTCCCACCGCTTCCCGCCATATTTTCCTGCCCTTTTCCTCTGACTGACGCTTTTAGTCCCGGTTGTATCCACTAACCAGGACTAAAGATATTTCCCACCGTTTCCCACCGCTTCCGCCATGTTTTCCCGCCCTTTTCCTCTATAACTAGGCCGATCGCGCCATCGCTATCCACACATCCACACATTCCTCTCTCACAACAATGGACAACGCCTACTGGGCCATTCTGACCCTCGAGGAGACCGAGGCGCTATGCGCCTCCAGCTACCATTGCCCTCCAGTTTTTAATATTAATAAATCTATTCAGTGTTAGTCCCGGTTTGTGGCTGGACCGGGACTAAAGGGCGGCCTTTAGTTCAGACTCGTACTACGACTATCCCAAACTATGAACATGTTGTCCTGATTCATACTTAACATGAAGATCTGATCTCCAAACACATGTGGTCACATATTAGGGAGTGCCTCTATGACCAGTTTCTTGGAGATGCCGGAGTACTGCGCTCCAGCGGCATCTCCTTGAAACTGGCCGTAGTGGTGTCCCTGCTCTCGAAGACCATCTTGCAGCTTATAACTTCTCTAACTAGATCAATACGCCTGGGAGCTAACTAGTTTCACATATTAGGGAGTGCCTCTATGGCTAGCTTGTTGGAGATGCCGGAGGACTAGGCTCCGGCAACATCTCCCTCAAGCTGGCCGTAGTGGTGTCCCTGCTCTCACAAACCATCTTGGAGATGCCTCAAACTGGCTGGAGTACTGGACTCACAAGGATGCCTATTTATAGTACAAGCAGCTCAGCATAGTGTCGACACTTAGGACATAATGTCGACACTCACCCCTATTATTAATGCTGACTCATGTTTTGTCCTGGTTGGTGTCTCCAACTGGGACTAAAGTTCAGGCTAGTCCCGGTTGGCGACACCATCCAGGACAAGGTAAAATCCACACGACATAATGTCGACACTCACCCCTATCATTAGTGTTGCCTGTCCTAGCCTGCCACAAGCTTTAGTCCCGGTCCATATTTAGTATGCTAATAGATTTATATAATAGATCTTTTTTTCCTGCAAATTTTGATATATGATACATATGTTTCATCATTACAGAATACAAGATATTGAAATAATAATATTAATAAATTCAAACTCTAGTATACAAAAGATATTTTTTAATTCAACAAAATATTAGTTTTATAACAGAGCCCCCCCCTTTAGTCCCTGCTCGTGGCTGGGGCCGGGACTAGAGGCCCCCCTCTAGTCCCGGCTAGAGGCTGGAGCCGGGACTAGAGGTGGTGGGTATAAATACTCACCATCCTCCTCCCGGCCCGAGCCACGCACCGGGATGCCCTCCTCTTCTCCAAATCGCCTCTAGGCCGCCGCCATCGCCCGCGCCGCGTGAAGCTATTCGCCGTCGAGCCGCGCCCGTCGCCGTCGCCCGTCACCGTCGCCCGTAGCCGTGCCACTTCGTGTTGCGCCCTTCCCGCGTCTCCATGTCTCCGGCGCTCACACCCGCCGCCCGTGTTCATCGCCGACGCTGCCCTTGCCCGTCCCCGCGCCGCCGCCCGCGTCGCCCGTGGTCGCCGCACAGTCTTCCCCGCGCCGCAGCCACCCATGTGGTGGTCGTCCTAAGTTTCCTCTTTTTTTATTTTTATAAATGTATATAAATGTAGTTAGATATAAATGTGGATTTTTAATATTGTTAGTATATTGTTTAGATATTTAGATATTTTCTTTAGACATAATATTGTTGGTATATTGTTAGTATAAAGTATTGTTTAGATAATTTAGTTAGATATAATATTGTTAGATATGATATTGTTAGATATAATATTGTTAGTATATTGTATAAATGTATATAAATATAGTTAGATATATAATTTTCTTTAGACATATTATTATTTAGTTTAGCGATATTTAGAGATTTGTATATAATAATTGTTAGTTTTTAGGATATTTAGAGATTTGTATATAAATATTTGTTAGTATTTAGGATATTATTGCTAATATTTAGGAAATTATTACTATTATTATAATATAATTATTTACTTGGCATTATTTCGGTCAAATCCATACCTACTTTAGGATATGCCCATACCGCATCCTCGTAGTGGACTCGGCCAGAGCGAGGGAGTATTACGCTCTAGCGGTGTTGTACGAGACTGGGCGCCACCAGGCTGGCACTGGGAGGTGCTACCGTTAGGCGCCACAAGGCTGGCACTGGAAGCTTCACGACAAGAACTTCTCCAATCTCTTTTTTCATGGGTGGCCGTCCAGAAGTGCGATACACCAGGGTAAACCATAGACATGGGCCCTGAGTAACCACTCAACATAATCCATACAAGTCCCATTTCCACCCAGGTGTTTCATTAACATTAGTTGTTTTCATTAGTCAAAAAATACTTATATTTCCATAATACATCATATCATGATTTCCATTCACGAATCTATATTGCAAGTCTAAGCATTCTAATATTACGATGTCTCCTATCTTTAGGAAATACTACCAAGGTAGATACAATAGGAATAACATAGTATAGTAATATACATAATACTCTTATCCACTAGTCGAAAATGGGCCATTCGTCTGGGCCATTAGTCCCTGTTATGGCTGGGGCCGGGACTAATGGCCCACACCGGATGATGTTGTATACACACTTCTATTCTTGTAGACAGTTGTTGGGCCTCCAAGTGCAGAGGTTTGTAGAACAGTAGCAAGTTTCCCTTAACTGGATTACCCAAGGTTTATCGGACTTAGGGAGGAAGTGGTCAATGGTATCTCTCTCAAGAAACCCTACAATCAAGATACAAGAAGTCTCTTTTGTCCACAACACACCCAATACATTTGTCAGGTGTATATGTGCACTAGTTCGGCGAAGAGATAGTGAAATACAAGTAGTATGGATGATTATAAGTGGTAAAGGTGCCAGAAAAGAGCTTCTGAAGGGGAGGATATCCCTGGAAACTGCCCCATAAAAGACTTTGGGGGGTGGAAGAGACTAAAGGCAAACCTAAATAAAGATGGTAGAAAGAAAACATGCAACAAATCTAGTTGCAAACGGTGTTTCAATGTCTAGAAACAAGGCCTAGGGATCATACTCTCACTAGTGAACACTCTTGATAAATATATTCTCTTCATGATACTACCCTGAACTACTCTCCGGTTGGACACTCTAATCCATGGTAGGGCTATAACAACACTCCTCAAAGTCCGCCTTCCCCATCTAGATAACCCCACTTTGTCACCTTGAGCGCTAGATGGTTCCAACAAACACCACAATTTTATAGAGACAACCAACTCAAAATATACTCATAATAATATTTATGGACTCTAGCATAATTTCCACCACGGCGTGCACGCTGTCACTTTCACACACATGGGGAGAGTACAGATCTATTGAAGCACTTGAGTATTGATGTAAATTCTAGCCTAAGTGCCACCATGGTAGAGCTAGAGATCTATTAAAGCACTTAAGTAGCAGAGTAGATCTACTTGATTACAAAGCTCATGATCACAATATGATCATGTAGAGAGAGAGATGAACACATAGCTACCAGTAGATCCCTTAGCCTCGAGGAAGAACTACTCCCTCCTCATCATGGGAATCAACAACGGCGATGGAGATGGTGGTGGAGATGGATGGAGATGGCTCTGAGGGCACTTCCCCATCCTGGCAGCTTGCCGGAATAGAGACTTTCTGTCCCCCTGGTTTAAGGTCGGGAAGAAAGTCAACACAAAACTCAATGACCTCCTCTGTTCCATAGCCCTTGGAGATGCTTCCTTTTGGCCTAGCACGATTATGAACATATTTCTTTAAGACTCCCATGAACCTTTCGAAGGGTAACATATTGTGTAGAAACACAGGACCGAGAATTCTAATCTCTTCGACTAGGTTAACTAGGAGGTTCGTCATAATATTGAAGAAAGATGGAGGATACAACAACTCGAAGCTGACCAGACATTGGACCACATCAATGTGTAACCCCAATAGACTTTCTGTATCGATTACCTTCTGAGAAATTCCATTGAGGAATGCACATACCTTCACAATGGACAACCAAACATTTTCCGGTAGAATCCCTCTCAATGCAACCGGAAGCAATTGCGTCATAAGCATGTGGCAGTCATGGGACTTTAGGTTTTAGAATTTTTTCTCTTTCATATTTACTATTCCCTTTATGTTAGACGAGAAGCCAAGCGGGACCTTGATACGGAAAAGGACTTCAAAAAAGATTTCCTTCTCTTCCTTTGTAAGAGCGTAGCTGCCAGGCCCTTGAAACTGTCATGGATGCTTTTCGTCTCGTCCTTTATGACGTTGCTGGTCCTCCCGTGCTTCTGGTGTATCTTTTGACTTCCCATACAAGCCCAAGAAGCCTAGAATATTCACGCAAAGATTCTTCGTCAGGTGCATCACGTCGATTGCAGGGCGGACCTCATGGACTTCCCAATAGGGTAGCTCCCAAAATATAGATTTCTTCTTCCACATGGGTGGACGTCCGTCGGCGTCTTTCGGAACATGTTTTCCTCCGGGACCATTTCCAAATATTACATTTAAATCCTTGACCATAACAAATACATCAGCACCAGTACGGGGGGCAGGCTTCTTCCGGTGATCTGCCTCACCATCGAAATGCTTGCCTTTTTTCCTTACGGGATGTCTGGGCGGAAGAAAACGACGATTGTATGGGTACACATTCTTCCTAGATTTATCCAGATATATACTTTCAGTCTCATCTAAACAGTATGTGCATGCATTATATCCCTTGTTCGTATGTCCTGAGATGTTACTAAGAGCAGGTCAATCATTGATGGTTACGAACAGCAATGCTCGTAGGTCGAATGGATCATGTTTGTGCTCATCCCACACATGTAAACCTGGTTTGTCCCACAACTGTAAAATTTCATCAACTAATGGCCTTAGGTACACATCAATGTCATTGCCGGGTTGCTTCAGGCCTTGGATGAGCATTGGCATCATAATGAACTTTCGCTTCATGCACAACCAAGGAGAAAGGTTGTAGATACATAGAATGACGGGCCAGGTGATGTGACTGCAGCTCTGCTCCCCAACATGATTCATGCCATCTGTACTTAGACCACCCATAAGTTTCTTGCGTCACTAGCAAAGTCCGGGAAGTCTCTCTCAATTTTTGTCCACTGTCGACAATCAGCGGGGTGCCTCAACATCCCGTCTTTCTTACGTTCTTCCATGTGCCATCACAACAACTTGGCATGCTCTTTGTTTCTGAATAAACGTTTCAATTGTGGTATTATAGGAGCATACCACATCACGTTGGAAGGAACCATCTTCCTGGGTGGCTCGCCGTCAACATCACCGGGGTCATCTTTTCTAATCTTATACCGCAATGCAGTGCATAACGGGCATTTATCTAAATTCTCGTCCTTCTCACCGCGGTAGAGGATGCAGTCATTAGGGCACACATGTATCTTATGCACATCTAATCCTAGAGGGCAGACGAGCTTCTTTGCTTCGTATGTACTGGCGGGAAATTCGTTATTTCTTGAAAGCAACATCTTCATGAGTACCAGCAACTTCTCAAATCCCGAGTCAGTCACACCGGTCTCTGCCTTCCACTTCAGCAATTCCAGTGTGCTACCCAGCTTCTTCTGGCCATATTCATAAGTTGGGTACAACAATTTGTTGTGGTCCTGTCACATCTGCTCAAACTGCAACCTCCCCTTTTCTGTGTTGCAGTCTCGCTTCGCATCAGAAATGACCCGACCGAGATCATCAGTTGGCCGGTCTGGTTCCCGTTCTTCACCTCCTTCTTTTTCATTGTCTTCCATTGCGGTATCAGCGTATTCAGGGAACATAGATCGGTAGTGGTCATCATCGTTCTCTTCTTCATCGCCGTCTTCCATCACAACCCCTCTTTCTCCGTGTTTGGTCCAAACATTATAGCCGGACATAAGACCAGACCAAAGCAGGTGGCTCTTAATGACTCTTGTGGAAGTGTGAGCCTTCTCATTCCTACAGTCAACACATGGACAACACATAAAACCATCCCGCCGCTTGTTCTCCTCGGCCACAACTCGAAAAGAACACACGCCTTCTCTGAAAGCGGAAGAGCATCGGTCACCGTACATCCATGGATGGCTCATCTGTATCATACAAATATATGTCAAACGCAATCACTGTGCTAAAATTAGTACCGCACGGTCTAAGCGAGAAAATAGTTGCTAACCTTTTATTACACTTGGAAACAAAGATGAGAAAACTTAAGTGTGGCTCGGGCACCTCATATCATGTATGTCTTGTGTGACCTAAACTCGCATTGCTCTAATGGACATTTCACCGAACACCTCTAGTGCATATGTATGAACAAGAAAAAAAATAGCACAACAACACTCTCTCCCACCAGGAAAAAAAAAACAGTTGAGGGAGGAGGGGGCTATGAATATATATATAGGGCCAGACCACTAGTCCCGACTAAAGATACAAACCGAGACTAAAGGAAGTGCCCCCAGCGAGCGGCAGGGCCAGGGCCCTTTAATTCCGGTTTGTGTCTCAGACCAGGACTAATGGGATTAATGGGCCGGGACGTATGGTTCCGGGTGGCTCGGGCTGTCCGGCAAGGACCATTAGTCCCGGCCTCTGCCACAGCCGGGACTAATGGTCTGGACGAAAGACCTATTTTTTACTAGTGCTATGTGTAGGTAGTTGGACGTGTGTGCCGGTGGGTGAGTGACAACTGTTACGGATCCATGCAATTCGTGGAAAATCGCCATTAATTCCTTTAGTGGAAGAGTTGTTATATATATAGGGGTTGGCCGGTAAACTCCTGGTTGTACAGAAACTATATTTAATGGTGATCAGAGCCACCGCACGTCCGGTGAAAAGGGCTGAGATAGAGAAAATGGCTCATGTGGCTGTATGGCTCTTCTTCTCCCTAGCCTTGCTCGGCGCCATGCAAGTCTTGGCCGTCACCTCACGCCTCCTCGCCCACCTCGTGGTCTGCCTGCGTCGGCCCAGGGACCTCGGCCGCTGCTACGGCGCGTGGGCAGTCGTCACTGGCCCAACGTCAGGCATCGGCCGGTCCATGGCCCTGGAACTAGCCCGCTGGGGCCTCAACCTCGTGCTGGTCGGACGTGACCCCGCGAGACTTCGGGACGTCTCCAACACGATCTCCATAACCCATGCCGTGCAGACCAAGACAGTCTTGTTGGACTTGTCCCTAGGCGAGTGTAACCAACAAGTAAATCGCTCCCGCAAAATAAATGGCAGAACCCTACGCCCAAAAAGAACGTCTAGATAAATATATTATATATTTAAAAGAAAAAATAAAACATCTTATATTTTGAAACACGGATGGAGTGTGACACAACTAATACGAGAGACATATATAGGGCGAATACATGTCCTTGTGTTCACTGACCAGCAGCGCTGCTGTGTGGCGTGTGTCTCATGCAGATGAGAAGGTGATAAGGCAGCAGCTCCGTGAGTCGGTGGAGGGGCTGGACGTTGGGTTGCTGGTGAACAACGCCGGGGTGGCGAAGCCTGGCGCGGTCTACTTCCACGAGGTGGACGTGGAGGCATGGTCAAGGATGATACGGGTCAATGTCCTGGCGCTTACGGACGTGACGGCGGCTGTGCTGCCAGGTATGGCACGACGGGGCAGGGGCGCCATCATCAACATTGGCTCAGGGTCGGCTTCGGTGCTCCCCTCCTTCCCGCTCTACTCCGTCTACACCGCCACAAAACGGTACGTCGCCGAGTTCTCCAGGAGCCTCTCCGTGGAGTACAAGAGCAGAGGCATCGATGTGCAATGTCAGGCTCCGTTACTGGTGGCGACCAACATGGTGTCCAGTGCCCTTAAGAGCAGCTTCATTCAGCAGTTTGTGGTCACCCCGGACTCGTACGCGCATGCGGCGGTGCGGTGGATCGGGCACGGAGCGCTCTGCATCCCCACCGTCGCCCACCGCCTCCAGTACCTGTACGTCTGCCTCTTGCCGGATTGCTTCCTCGACGCCCAAAGCATGGACCGGCATCTGAGGCAGAGAGCCATCTTCCAGAGGATCAGGCCCTGGAGGAATTCATCACTTCCAAGTTGTGCTGGTGTTCCTTCGGAGTGACCCTTGCGGTTATTTCTTATTATTCACTCGTCTGTTAATTATACTCCCTCAATTTTGTTTTAAAATACTAGCTGAATACCCGTGCGTTGCTACGGCCATTTAAGAATCTACCTGCTCCGATTCAAATTAACGGATTCAGATTTATGTAGATTCTAATGTATTATACCATATCACTGAGTTAGTCTTATTTTTTATTCGTATTGAATGCACAAGTACACAGGAACTAAATGAGCACCGTAATTGTAAGGAACATATTCGTCATACATTTGTCAGAATGCAGAGAAACCTCTTTATTACTCTTATGTCATATTGTAAATAGGTTTCGAACAGTAAATCCATTTGATGGTTCGTTTTTCTCTTAGATAAGTTCATCCAACCATTATGTTTGTAAGTTCATGTAAATTATGTGTCTTAAACATATTTTGTTGAATTATTTAGTTTCATTTTTGTAATTTTATTTTCGTTCAACAAAATACATTGTCGATTAATTTACTCCCTCCGATCCATATTATTGTTCTCAAATTTGTCTAGATTCAAATGTATCTAGTTATGTTTTAGTGTTAGATACATCTTAATTTAGACAAATATGAGAACATTAATTTGGATAGGAGGGAGTACCTATTTTTCCTTTTGCCACATTTTTCTATTGACATTATATATTTTCTTTATTTCTTTATCTATATATTTGTACCCAATTTCTTAACCCAAGCATGGTTAACTTTTTGAAAGAATCATCCTATATATTATTTGTATTTTATGAAACCTTCTTTTCTGACTTTTCTGTTCATTACATGCTCATGATCCACCAAGTAAAATGCTTTTACTAATAGACGGACTGCGGTGGCCAGGCATCTCCATGTTTCTCTCTCTTCTAAAAAGCAAGCAAGAAAATCCTTTTTCTCTTCTCTTCTGGGTGAGTCGACCCAGGCAAGAAAAATCCCCTTTGTCCGATGCTTGCCAGGACATGCTCTCTAAGGCGAGCCTTTAGCTGCGACGCGCGCTGGAGCCAAGGGCTGGCCACCGGCGAGGCCGCATATCATCGCCGCTACTTTGAATAGGCATGATAGGCTCCTGCAGTTGTGGTTGACGAGCCTAGTGGATGGCTACCTCGTCCGCTCACGACGGATGGCGCATCTTTGCTGGTTTTCGTCGCTGCAGCACTTGGAGCTCGGGATCGCAGCGAGGACGAGCGCGTGGCTCATGGTCTTGTGCTGCTTGGATAGGTCCTAGATGCTCAAACGCATTGGGTTTACTCGCGGGACTGTGGAGATGCCCGACGGAGGGGAGGATGATGGTGCTTCCCTCGACAGCGGCACCCGACCATGGAAGAGGAGAGGAGAAAGAGTCCACGAGTCTAGCGTCGCCACATGATGCAGGAGGCCCTCGCCTGCCATTTCTGCTGAGGGTCCGGGTCGCCACGGAACCAGTACGCATCTAGCTCCTTTGAAATTCATCGGCCTCTGGTGCAGCGCGCACCTGCTACTTGCTCGCCGGAAAAATTCGACCAAGCCGGCGCCTCCCGGACCAATTCCTCGCGGCTAGGTCCTCCCTGCGAGTCGATCCGCCATGGGAACTCGTATCTTGGCATGTGTGGGAGTAGGAGCACCAGCCCGCGGAGGCGGCTGTCCGGACCTGTGCGGCGGCGGGACGTGCAAGCAATGGTACTGGGTGGAGAAGTGCGCTTCAGGGGGAGAAAAAAAGTTGGACCGAACCATATACCTTTGACTTCGCGGTGGCATCGCTTGTAAAATCTTCAAACCGTCAGGGGCAAAACGGTCCAGAGAAAAATCGGAACCAAAAAACTGACGGACGAACCTACCTCAAGGAAAATTAGTATATAGATAAGATGTTTTACCTTTGTACAGATAATGTATCTGGACGCATTTTAGTGTGTAGATTCGAAGTGAACCTCTCGAAACCTATACACTAAAAGACGTCTAGATACACTATTTTTACAAAGCTAAAACATTTTATATTATAAAACCGAGGGAATATTATTTTTAAAAATAAAGTCCACCCACTTTGAACCAAATACTCCTTCACAAGTACAACTTCTCCCTTTCTTTTAAAATATAAGATGTTTTAGCTTTGTAAAACTAATATATCTAGAACACTTTTATAGTATAGGTTTGAAAACACATTAAAAATGGTTGAGATACATTCATTTTATAAAACTAAAATAACTTATATTTAAAACTAAAATAACTTATATTTTGAAACAGAGTGAGTAGATGATAGCCCGGGTGTTGTTGCCGCTGGAGTTGAAAATAAACAAAACTAGACACGTGGTATGATATGGACCATGTAAGGCAATGTAGTCTCTTTGACTGGACATGTGACTCAAGCTTTATAAATTCAACAAAAAGCCGGCTGAAGTAAACACCGCTTGTTGCAAGTACACGAAACAGAAATTTATGGGGGCCGTGTGGTAACAGACATATATGGCCGGCCAGGTCTTCATCAAGGCCTACCTCTTCTCCCTCCTCGCCACCTTGGCCGGCCAGGTCGAAGAAGACGTCCTTGAAGTCGCTGAGACGCGATTGCCACGGGCGCTTATGCAGGGGTCCTGCAAGAGGAACCTCCACTGCATACTCCCACCATGAGAGTTTGACGGCGAGATTCGTCGGCGAGCTACTAGTACAGAGCCGATGTACCATAGCAAAGGAACCCCGCCCTCCATCTTCCAAGCTGCTGCACCTCTCCAGCCTCTCCCTCCCCCGCCGCCACGACCGGCCAGAGAGAGAAAACAGAGAAGGCCCCAGCAGTATAAGAAGAAGGGCCGAAACAGGGGCTTATTTGTGTAGATCCCTGGGGTTGTCTCGTTCGCCAGCACCACCGACCACCGGAGTTCGCCACTGCCACCAGATGCGTTGAGACTGGCCCGAGCAGTCTGACGCCCTACTCCAAACTACGGGCATCCCGCCCAAACAACGACATCTAATCCTACGATCTACTCCGGCACCTCCCCCTCCCCATCTCAGGCTGGCAAAGCCGTCGGAGATGGCTCGGGATCGGGCCGGTCTTCTCCAGGCAATGGCCAAGCGCGGACGGTAGGGGCTGAGACGATACGGAGGGAGGGGTGAAGCCCTCACACCGGTTTAGATCTCAATCGTCGTGTGAGTGTTGAATCATACGAAGACAGGACCAAAGAAAACCATTGCAAGAGATTATGTTCTCAGACCAGAAGACAAAATTTAACGTGGACCGGAAATCGAAACGATGAACCAAGAAGGCAGACGTGAGCATGATTTTACATGTCAGCTTGCAGTCCTTTCTCATTTCATGAACATATGACACTAATTCTTAGATTTTCTTTATCGGATGCTCATTCATAATGGGAGAAAAAGATTATGTTGAAAAATAGAAGTAAATATTCACATTATTGAATATGAATAAATTATTGATAAAACAAGATATTACAAATAGCAGTTAAATAGAACATGCAAACTAATAAAGTAGATGAACAAAGTTCATCTAAAATGGTAATCCTATAACATCTAATACCAACGGATAGAAACAAAAACTCTAGATAAAACTGAAAGAGAAAAAGTTAGGATCATGTACGGTGCAGCGTGAGCAGCAATGGCGGTACCAATAGCAGTAGCAACAATTGCACCAATGTCCATGTGGTCGACGATGTTCAGTTTCCCGAAAAAGTTGTTGATGTCCGGGAAGAAGTCATTGTTGGGGAAATCGCCATCATACAATGTTGTGATTGGCAGTAGTCACAGTAGAAAATGGCCTCTAGCCCCGGTTGTCCAACCGGGACTACGAAATCTGGTATAGAGGTCCCATCACAACCGGGACTAAAGGCCCTCCATGTGGTCACGGCGGTTGGTATCACCAGCCGGTACTGAAGGAATCCACATAGCATGCACTCGGGGTGACAGCGGTTTTTGCTGCTGCGGCGTTTTGGGGCGGATTTTGTCCCGCAGTAGGAGGATGTGCAGCGAAAAAGTTGTAAGATGCAAGATGGTATCTAGGTTTGGTGTAGGTGGATCGGTAGTGGAGGGAGGTATGCCGTAGAGGAAGCTGGACTCATCAAAAGTAACATGCCGAGAGATGGTATATATACAATTTCTCTTACGAGCATACATATATATATCCAATTTAATTACATGGATATCATTAAATTACATAGAGGCATTAGCGGCAATAGTGTTCTCCAGTTTCAGGACCTCCGTAATCAAAACACCCTCTAATTCCTCTTAAATTGCTAGTAGGTGGTCCTTTGGTAGGAGCTTCTCCCGCCTATCTTCGATCTTTAAAGAAGGAGATCACTATGAATATATATATATATATATATATATATATATATATATAAATCATCGTAAAATATGAATGAAACTCAACACAATTGATGGTCATAAAATAAAACTGTGAATTTATTGTTTACATACTTGAGATCGTTTTACATCCATGCTGCTCACTTATCGACATGCGAATGAACTTGCAAATGTAGTATCTACATAAATTATTCTCGTGTGGCTACCACCAGAGGTTTGAAGTTGGAAGACCCTCTGAAAAGGTGGAAGACCTTAAAGTTGTATTTGGATCTATAAAGAAATAGATATGGATGTTTCACATCTATGAAGTAGTTGACATGTCGGGAAAGAGTTTATGACAATGTTCAAATAGTTGACTATGACAAGATTTGATATTTCATAGCGATATTTTATCTAGACGGATTAATGTAGCAACCACTATATATAATTTTGTTATGTGGTAGTTGAAGAAACAAAACAAGTTATTCTAATAGTATTGTTACCTATGACGTGTACATGACACGATCGAAAGGGTTTTCTTGATTCAAAGGATGCTAAAATAGCATGCATATTTCAATGGTTGAAGAGAGCATCACGGAGTTGGAATCTTCACCGTGATGAAACTGTTAAAATGTTTAATTTCATCGGAGACGATGAAGATGCTTGCATTTGCATGAAATTAAGTGGGTGCGCTAAGACATATTTCTAATGCATTATGTGAAAGACATATTGTTTATTGAAAATGATATATCTTTTATTGACACATGTTAAGAATTTAATCTCGATGAAAGACTTCGGCAAAACCCGATTATTTGGCATCAATATCCATATGGATAGATTGAGACGCTAATATGGTTGTGCAAAATGTACATAGATGAGATATTGAATGAGTTCAATATGGAAATAACAAGAAGTGTTCATACTACAAAGAAAGTATTAAATCAAAATTCAAGTGTATCGACACTTCATAAGTCACTACTAGCAAACAACCCTTCAGTTCGATCTCAACTAAGTCACCAGTCCCGGTTTGTTACGAACCGGGACTAGTGCTAGCACTAGTCCCGGGCCATGATGCCTCCAACGGCTAGTAATCAAGATAGCATATAGTCCCAGGCTGGACTGGACGTTTAGTCCCAGTCTGTAATACAGCCCGGGACTAGAAACTTAGAGCGGGCCAACTGCTCTTTTCGGGGACTATTAGTCCCGGGTCGCATGACGGCCTGGGACTAGGTATCCCTCCATATAAATACAGCTTCGTGTCCACACGTCCCGAGCCATGGTGGCCATTTTACTCAAAGAAACAAGCCGAGTTCATGCCATTTTTTTCTCAAGATTTGTCAAGATTTAGTTTGCAACCCCTAAATCCAAAGTTTTAAAAGGTTTGAACTTCATCCTTTTATCTCTTATTGCTACTTTAGCTCAATGTTTTAGAAGTATAGAGATATGGATTTGCACATGCATGCTTTAGAAGTAGAGGATTTTGAAATGTGTAACAAATTTTGATTAGGCACATAGTTAATGAAAATTTAAATGTGTAATTTTAGAGTTCCAGAGCTTAGAATGGAATGAGGTTTTCACTGATAGAACAATAATCAAAAACTCCACATTTATCATGTTAATTGTTTCCTCCAATTCACAAATTGGTGCATGTAAATTTTTCAAAATGCAAAATTAATGCTCTAGAAGCTCTCATTATAACTTGTATTAAATTTATCATGTTGTGTAATGGTTTTTGATATACTTTTACTATAATAGAGATGGTCCGGGAATGGATGTACGGTACTAACCAACGCTCTGACGAGTTCATTAATGGAGTGCATGAATTCATCTGTATTGCTGATGCAAACAAGAGGAATGGTTTTGTATTCTGTCTATTTAGTGGATGCAGGAATCAGAAGGATTACTCTGACTCAAAAACCCTTCACAGCCACCTGTTGAAGTCCGGCGTCATTCCCGGTTATAATTGTTGGACCAAGCACGAAGAGAGATGGGTTATAATGGAAGACAATGTAGAAGAGGAGGATGATGACAACTATCATGGTTCCCCTGAGTACGGAGATACTTCCATGGGGGATACTGAAGGGGAGGCTGAAGGAGAGACACATGTTGAACCCGCTGATGATCTTGGTCGGAACATTGCCGATGCATGAAGATATTGTGAAAATGAAAAGAAGAGGGAGAAGTTCAATCAAATGTAAGAGAACAAAATTTTTTTACCCAAATTGCGAAAATGGTCTGAAAAAGCTGGGCAGCACACTGAAATTGCTGCGATGGAAGGCAGAGTGTGCTATACCTGACTCCTCATTTGAAAGGTTGCTGAAAATGATGAATAATATGCTTCCAAAAGATAATGTATTGACCGCCAGTACATACGAATCAAAGAAGGTTGTCTTCCCTCTAGGTTTAGCGGTTCAAAAGATACATGCATGCCCTAATGACTGCATGCTCTACCGCGGTGAGGAGTACAAGAATTTGGATGCATGCCCGATATTCACTTCACTTCGGTATAAGATCCGACGAGATGACCCTTGTGATGTTGAGGGAGAGCCCCCGTAAGAAGGTTCCTGCCAAGGTGATGTGGTATGCTCCTATAATACCACGGTTGAAACGTTTATTCAGAAACAAAGAGCACGCCAAGTTGTTGCAATGTCATAAAGAGGAACGTAATTCATACGGGATGTTGAGACACCCCGCTAATGGGTCGCAAGGGAGAAAAATCGATAGAAAGTACATGAACTGTTGGGGATATGCTATATGGGTATCCTCATAGCATGTCTCCTATCCGGATAACCCGGATGGCCCACAGTTGGTAGCATGGCCCATAGCCTGCTAGGCAGCCCAATTAGATTGATCCAGAAGGGAGGCCCATGTCGGATAAAGGAAGGCTACGGAGGAGTCATCGACGTATCCTGAGCCTTAGAGTGCAAGACACGCTAGACTAGTTATAGCTAGTGTAGGACTATGTAACCTGTCCGGCTAGGACTTTACCTGTAACCCTAGGACCTGGCGACTATATAAGTCGGGCCTATGGGAGCCTTTAGGGAAAGACACAACTCATATCTCGCACAGCGAACCGATCCCTTTAACTCGCCGTATTGCCATTATAATGATTTATGGAAGGAGTGGGATTATGCCACCATGGTGGGATCTGAACCTGGGTAAGATGTGTTACCTCGTACCCGTCAACCATCCGCCTTACCCCACGTCTCCAAACACGCACTGTGAGGACCCCTCCATGGCGTACTCGTCGGCAATACCACGACAGTTGGCGCCCACCGTGGGGCTAGTGGTGTTTCAGGCTCTACAGCGGGCGAGGACCAAGATCTTCGTGGGAATCGGCGAAACTGTAGCCATTGGTCGCATTCTCTTCTCTAGCAACGTTCCGATCGTCCCTCTCGACGAGTTCTGTATCCCGGCAAAAACAAACCCTACGCCATGCTTGATCGTCCCCATCGGAGACATCCACCTCTTCATCGGCGAAACCGACACGGGCACTAGTTCCTTGGGAGTCGAAGGAGCGTCAAGACGTGCACGGACCACCTACGGGCAGGACATGTTTGCAGAAGGATCAAAGTCGGATCTCTCCTCGGAGTTTGCCGGAAACGATCAGAAAAATTCAAGGCCCACCCAAACTACCCCTGTGCAGGATATAATGGTGGAAGATCGCTGCAAGTCCACCGACTTCGTCCGTGTGTCTGGACAGCAGAAATCCAAGTTTGTCACCATGGTTTCTATCTTCGATCTGGCGCGCTGCGTTCAGAGAGAGGGAGAAAACCCCCGCGATTACCTGTCCAGGTGGCTCCGTATACGGGCCGACCTGGCACATTACCCCAATGATGATGCCATGTATAACGTTGTGGAAGGACTGGACCATGGAAAACTTCTCTGACATTCTCTAAGGCGGAACCAGGCTGCAGGACGCCTCACCTTCGAAGGCATGGTGCACACTGTCAACAACTACGCAGAGGCTGAGAGGCAGCCCAAACAGCGCTTGCGCTCATTGACAGCGCCCCTCCACCTCAGCCACCGCCACCACCACCTCCGGTCGTTATCGCTGCACCATCGCCACCGCCTCCAATCGTCGTCGCTGCAGTGGCACCACCACCAGTCATCATCGCCGCTGTCGTACCGGCATCGCCCATCATCGAGGAAGCCCCGGCACCCTCTTACTCCGTTCTTGACGCGCTCTACGCCAACATCAATGCTTACTCGGAGGAGATAGACTTCGGCCCGGATGAGCTAGACTGTGATATGAAGGAGATGGAGGAAGATTTCCAATGCGACGAGCAGGCCGACAAGGCCGGCACTTCTCGAGAGGTGTTCGACGCCATTCGTACCATGATGGAAGAAGACCAACCCGGACAAGCTCCGCCTAAAGCGCTGGACAAAGGGAAGGGACCACCTGTGTAACAACCCAAGTTTGTAATATATAATCAGTACTTAAGCATGGCATGCATCTGTTTAAATCAATACAATAATTGCATGTGGTCAAGTGTGTTGAATAAATGCAAATTCAAAACCCTAAATCTTTTCTCTCTTTGAAACTTTATTCAAATGGTTTTTTAATTTTTGGAAAATCACAAAATGTTCGGAGCCCAATTGATTATAAGGGCCCCACAATAGTTTATATGTTTTATGAAAGCTCCTGGTAATTTGAAAAGATTCAAAACAGTAAGTGAATTTGAATTTACAAACATAAACCAAAATCAGAAAAAGGAAAAGTTTCTGTTAAAAAAATAGCCAGAGGGCAAGCCAGGCCGCAGCCCAGCAAGCCTCCTCCCCTTCCTCTCTCTCCCGCGGCCCAGGTCAGCCCACCCACATCCCAGGAGAAGGCCCGTACCCCTTCAATTCTTTTCTTCTTTCTTCTTCCTCGCCAGTGGATGCCGGCGAAGCTCCTGCGTGGCAGCTCCGCCGTCGCCCGATCCTCGCCCGAATCGCAGCGCCCCCGCCGCCCCCGGAGTTAGGATAAGAACACCGCTGCTCGGCTCTCTCTCCTCGTCCCCTTATCCCTTTCCCTCTCGCTCTCTCTCGGCAGAGCTCCTTCCCACCGAAACCTAGACGTCTTGGCCGCCGGCTAGCCACTGTTTCCGGCCTCCCCTCGCCCATCTGACACCGCCACGAGCTCCGCCTGGACGTGAGCTTCCTCCTCCCCAAAGGAATCGGGCTGGGACGCCCCCAATCGGCCGCATCAACTCCTTCCTCTTCAACACCGGCGAGGTCCGATGAGCTCCTCGCCATCGATTCCGGCCTCGCTTGTCCTCCCTGACCCTTCTGCGAGCATCGTGGTGAGCCTACGGTGCTCAAGGCACCCTTTGACTGCTTCCTCTTCCTCTGTGCCGATACCGCGCCACCGACCTGCAACCGCCGCCACCGTCCGTCGCCGTGGAGGCTGCTCCAGTGACCAATAACTAGCGGCGCTAGGATAGTTAGGTTCGCCTTGCTAAGCTCTTTCGAACGAGCTCTCCCGCGCGTGGTAGGGTGGACCAGATCATCGCCGGCGACCACCGCTTGACGTTCCCGCCGTTGTGTCCGACGTGGCCCACGCGTGGCTTGCCTGCGTGGCCTTGGCCCCACCCGTCAGTCGGTGTGGGTAGCCTCTACCTCGGTGAAATTTGTCCTTGGAGCCTCTTCGCGTGTGTGGCTGCTGAGGTGGCCACAGGCCCACCTGTCGGTGTCTGTGGCTAGCCTAGCCCCTGTGTAAAAAGTATTCCTAGCCTTATTTAAATTAATAAAAGGGTTAATAATTTCAAAAATTGTTTTGAATATTGTAAATTCAATAACTTTTAATCTATAATTCAGAAACATACAAATAATATATCAAAATGTTCAGAAAATTGAGAACTATCTAATAGAGCTATAATCATGCATTGTTAAAAAATTAAAATGGCAAGTTTAATTAGAAGAACAATTGCACCCCTCTCGTGTGTTTTCGGAGTTTTCCGAATTAGGGTTTTCAACCCTCGGAACCCTGTTTAAATTGCCGAGCATATTTTAGGGTTTCATTTCAATGCAATTCAACTTGTCATATCTTTCCGGTATTGGTTCTTCGCGATAGGATCCGAACCCGAAATTGAAGTCAACAACACCAAAGATCCATACATGTCTTCTGACGGACAAGGCAAGCGTAGCCTCTCATTCTGAACCCATGTTTTAAAAAGTATATTACTTTCTTGCTATGATGCACACGATTCCAAATGTGGTCTTTTGTCAGTAGCTAGTGTTACCTACCTGCTGCACTGTTTCCCTTATGTAGCCTTATACTCCTGGTCCACTGCTCCTAGCATACCTAGGTTTGGCATGCAAGCGTTGTAGAGCTCTTGTTACCAACAGCTTAGCCAAGCATAGAAACAACGTCTGATCTATTCAATGATGAATCAGAGGTGCCAAGGAAGGTAGTGAAGTAGGAGATGGTGACATCATCAAAGGAGTTAACTAATCATGCTAAGGCTTGTATGGGAGGCCACGTTGGGTGTGGTATTCGTAGTCCCATGCTCGCCACCACTAGGAACTGAGTTCTTTCCTTTGGAACTGAGACGAGCGTACAGCCACACGGGGCTTGGGAACCCCTCGACCGACTTACTTGCCTAGTAGATTCCATGAGTCACATAGTTTGGGCTTTCCATTTGGCTTTCCAAAATGTTTTCGAAAGAGGGGGTGAAGGAGGTGCATCATAACAGGTAGGGAAGAATGGACCGGGTTGCTTGGGGTAGATAGCTCCCCTGGTAAACCAACCTCGCCTCACATCTTTAAGTACCGGCTTCGAGATTTGACCCGTTACGGAGGAATCATACTTATTGCGTGACTCATGGTCTCGGCGAAAGCAAGGTAAAGGTCATGGTCAACCACCCTCTGCTGTCCCTCCAAGGAAGAGGGCTAATAATATTTGGCACTAAGAGTCGGTTGATGCGTGTGGTTAAAGTTGTACACCCCTGCAGGGTATTAATCTTTTCGAAAAGCCGTGTTCACGGTTATGAACGCTAGGTGACCAAATTCTAAGGTCATAGATAACTTTAACCATCGTAAAACATGTTGATCCACGTGTGCTTAAGGATGCTTCCTCTGGGTCGAGGGGGTGATCCTAGATAGGAGGTTCTGATGAAGTTGGTGGTTAACGAGATGTGATGAACAAGATGAAGAAGTCGCTATCTTATCCCTTTTTAAAAGATTCTGAGTCAACGAGCCTCTTCTCTATCTTGTTTACAAATAAAGATTGATTTTCGCAAAAGTAAATCCAGAGAAAGCCTTTCTAGCCAGAGCATATAGTTACTAGGTTATCTAAGTCTTGCGGAGTACATTCTTGTACTCAGCCTTGCGCCATTGTTGTTTTTCTACAGAGGATCTGGTTGCAACTGAAGGTGGCTTCTACGTTGACATCGACGAGTAGTTGGGGGTCCCAGGTAGCAGCCTGAGGACTATGGGATGGACGTCGCTTGTGTTTATGGCCTCTTAGGCCTTTTGCTAAGTTGTTGTGTAGAACAACATAATTTGCTTTCACTGTGTGATGTAATGTTGGGTCTTTGACCTCTGGTTTGTAATAACTCTAATATCCTACTCTGTTAAGAGTTTAAACTTATGCTGTTGGATCCCTATGTTCTGTAATGTTACCGAATCTTACTGTAATCTTCCGCGTTTGGGAGTTGAACTTATCTTAGATGGTGATCTGAGGTTAGTTTAACCCTAACCCCGGGGGGTGCTTCAGGTTTTGGTATCAGAGCAGGACTGCCTGTAGGAAACCTTTTATTGGTCGATGTTGAGTCTAGAAGTTGACAAAACTAATTGTAAGTTAAAAACTATTTGCAGAAACTCTGACTAGGATTCTTTTTACTCCTTCTCTGGTGTGTTTCTGGTGCTGGAGTTTCTCTTACCTTATTTGGTTTGAAAAGGTTTTCATTCCTTACCTTATAATTCAAAACTTTTAAGATCGTGGTTTTGGGGTTGTTCTTATAAAGTACTCTGTACTTGGTTGCTATTCTCAGAGTTCCAATATATCTTAGTCTTTCTTGGTGATATAGCTTCCTATTTCTCTCTTCATCTTATGCCACCAAAATTGCACTTTCAAATCTTGATACATCTTAGTTCCTCCGGGATGGATAGAATAAAGAGTATCATGAGCCTCCTTCAAGATAACTTCTTTCAACTCCGAATCTGCTGGTACACAAAGGCGTCCTTTGTACCACATAACTCCTTCTTCGTCCTCGGTGAATCCGGGTACTTTGCCTGTACCGATACGACGCTTGATTCCGTTGATACTGGCATTCCCCTTTTGCGCCTCTTTAATCAGACTGATCAAAGTGGGCTAAAGTTCTATGATAGCCAAAAATCCTTCACTTACTAATTCCATTCGAAAATCTTGCATATCCTTGTGCAAACTTGGTTGCTCCTTCAAAATCATAGAGTTCAAGCGGCACGGTAATCTGCTAAGGGCATCGACTACCACGTTGGCTTTACCAGGGTGATAGTGAATGTCCAGGTCGTAATCCTTGATTAGCTCAATCCATCTTCTCTGCCTCATATTCAACTCCTTCTGAGTGAATATATACTTTAATCTCTTGTGATCTGAATAAATCTCACAACGGTTTCCCATTAGGTAATGTCTCTATGTCTTCAGGGATAGAACTACTACTGCGAGTTCGAGGTCATGGGTTGGGTAGTTTTGCTCATGTTGCTTCAATTGTCGAGATAGATAAGATATAACTTTGCCCTCTTGCATTAGCACACATCCGAGACCAATCTTGGATGCGTCACAATACACATCGAAGGGCTTCGCGATATCCGGCATGATCAATTTTGGGGCTGAAATCAATCTCCTCTTGAGTTCTTGAAAACTTTCTTCACATTTGTCAGTCCATTCAAACGTCTTGTCCTTCTCCAGCAATTGGGTCATGGATCTGGCGATACTCGAGAATCCTTCTATGAATTTGCGGTAATATCCCGCCAATCCGAGAAAAGCACGAACTTGGGTTTGAGTGGTTGGGGCTTGCCAATCTTCTACATCTTTCACTTTGGCAGGGTCAACGGCAATTCCTCCGGCTGATACAATGTGACCGAGGAATCCTACCTCCTGTAACCAGAATTCACATTTGCTAAACTTTGCATACAGCTGATGCTCTCTAAGGGTTCCAAGAATGGTCCTTAGGTGTAGCTCATGTTCTTATTCTGATTTGGAATAAATAAGAATGTCATCAATGAAAACAACGACAAACTTATCCAGGAAGTCCATAAAAATCTTATTCATGAAGTTCATGAAATAAGCGGGGGCTTTGGTTAATCCAAAAGACATGACTGTATACTCATACAATCCGTATCTGGTGGTAAAGGCAGTCTTTGGAATATCCTCTGCACGAATTTTGAGTTGATGATAGCCAGTTCTAAGATCAATCTTAGAAAACACCTGGGCACCGATCAACTGATCAAACAAATCTTCTATCTTGGGCAAGGGGTACTTGTTCTTGATGGTGCCATCATTCAACTTCCGATAATCCGTACACAAACGGTTACCTCCATCTTTCTTGTCCACAAATAAGACATGTGATCTCCATGGTGACGCACTTGGTTGAATCAATCCAATTTCTAGCATGGAATCCAGTTGCTTCTTCAGTTCTTCTAGCTTTGACGGGTTCATACTATAGGGTCTCTGGGCTATGGGTACTGTTTCGGGGATTAGTTTGATGATAAACTCGATATCCCGATCTAGGGGCATACCGGGCAAAACATCTGGAAATACATCGGGGTATTCACAGACTATCCGGACTTGGTCAATGGTAGGTTGGGATAGACTCTTGTTACACTTGAATTGGCGAGGTAAGGTTTCAGATATATGCTCGACTGATATTCCGGCGGTACTGGTCATGGTGATGGCTTTCTTAGCACAGTCAATCAATCCCTTATGTTTGGACATCCAATCCATTCCTAGTACTACTTCCAAACCTTTAGTTCCGAGTACTATTAGATTAGCATAAAAATCTATGCCATGGATTCGGATAGGGACGGCTTTGCAAATTTGCCTAGCCTTGTTGGTGGATCCGGGAATTTGCACAATCATAACATGCTTCAGTTTGGTTGGTTGAATTTTACTAGTGCAGGCAAATTCTTCGGTGACAAATGAATGCGAGGCACCATAGTCAAACAACACTCTTGCAAGTACTGAATTAACAGAAAACATACCTAGCACGACGTCTGGCGCTTCCTGAGCTTCTTCAGCATGCATGAGAAAAAGACGGCCATTGCGGTTGAGGGAATTCCCTGGGGAAAATCTTCTCCCTGGCTAGACACGACGCTGTTGCTGAGCTGGGGCATTGGCATTAGGGGCTGTAGCATTCTTCTTGTTGGGGCACTCGTTGGAATAGTGTCCTTTATTTCCACAGTCATAACAGGTCACTTGCGACTTGTCCTTCGCTGCGACAGGCACAACATTGCTTCCAGTCCTCGGGGCAGTGTTGGTGTTGGCGGTAGCATTGTTGGTGTTGAACTTGGGTGGGGAACGGGTGAAATTGTTAGAGTGGCCGGGGTTGTTGTGATTTCCTCCGGGTCTTGGGTTTCCAGGGTTGGGGTAGGTCGGACGGGTCATAGGGGGTCTGTTGGTTCTTGGGGCAAATCCTGGAGATGGGTTGGGGCGATACTTTGGGGTCTGATGGGTTCCTGGTTAATGCATCATACGACGCTTGCGGTTCTCATTGGCTTGGTTGATCTTTCCTTCCATCTGGATAGCAGAGTCTACAAGGGCTTCAATATCAGCAAAGGGTATTTTTTTTGAGGGTATTGACTAACACCGTCTGCATCTTGTCATGCAGACCATTCAGGAATCTTTCTTTCTTCTTGGCTTCGGTGTCTATCTCGTCCGGGGCATACCTAGCTAATGACAAAAATTTGTCACGGTATTCCACTACAGTCATCCTTCCTTGCTTCAGCTCTCTGAACTCGTCTCTCATTCTCTTGATCAAACCTGGTGGCACATGGGTTCTGCTAAACTTGACCTTGAATTCCTCCCAGGTCATCATTTGGCCTCCGGTCATTGCACGAACACTGTTCCACCATGCCCTGGCGTCTCCGGCTAGATAATGGGTGGCGAACAGAACTTTCTCGTTGGCTTCCACTCCAGCGTCTTCTAGGTTGTTTTCCATGGTTTGCAGCCAATCATCAGCGTCTAGAGGTTCTTCTGACTTGGTAAAAACGGGTGGGTTGGTATTCTGGAAATTCTTGAGTTTAGATCCATGGTTGTCTTGATTTCCGTGGCCTTGGTTGTTGTGGGCTAGCTGGGCTATCTGTTGAAGAGTGGCTAGGTTGGCTTGACGTTCCGCTCTTTCAGCTTCGCGGTCAGAAGTCAACATTTGCAGGATCTGCAACATCGGGTCCGGGGCTGAACCACTTCCTCCACGTGGCATCTGAAGATTGATATAGATCATGAGAAAAGAGGGAAATTTCTAAGGTTTTGGGTCTTTGAAAAGTTTTAAATGTTTGACTCAGATTTTTCTAGCAACTTGATTTTCATTCATTCATTCACTCGATACAACGCACACCACAGCAAGGAAAAACAGATGGTTTTAAGAACCATTCTGGAATCTACGATACAGTGGGACCGACTACTACTCACTACGCTAGTGCTCAGTGCTACTACTCCTCGGAGTCTGTGGATTCATCATCTTCATCATCATCAATGAAGGCGAAATCATCCTTATCGGTGAAGAAGTCCATGGCCTGATCCTCCAGAATAGCATCGTCATTGCTGAGATAGGAGTAAGGGTCTCCACGAAGATCCTCTCCGGCATTCTCCCTTTCCTCCAACTGCATGTCTCTCTCGTCGATGGTCTCCTACAGAGATGAGATGCGGTGGCGAAGACGGGCAATAATGCGCTCCTTCTTGTCGAGATGACGGCGGCGAGACTTGCGATCCTTTGCTAGCATGGCTATGGTCTGATCCTTCGTCTTGATGATGGCCGACTTGTGGTTGCAATAGTCACGGCAGTTGTCCAACTCCTGCTGACGATCATACATCAGGAAGCTAAGGTGATCCAATTGAGTCTTCTGCTCGGGGTGATATGGGGCTTCCAGTGGTTGTCCATTTGCATCACGCCTTGGGAAAAACTCAAAGCGAGTACCCTTGATCTGATTGATGCTCTGCCCACATAGACGGGAAAGAGCTTCCTGCATTGCTCTGGCAAGTCCATCGAGCTAGTTGTTTTCCCTCAAGGTAAACTGAATTCCCTCCGCAGTGGGAGGTTCAATCTTTCCTCGGAGACTTGCAACAATTATCCAGTGCAGATCTTCTCCTCCTTGATCATTGAGCTGAGCTCCGAAGAACTCGGGGTGCGGACGCTCCGGAAGTTCTGAAAGCTGATCCAGATCCCTCTCAAAGATAAGGTCTCCTCCATTCCCAAGTTGGTAAAACTTGCTTTACTTCACGTCCATCTATAAAAATAGAGGATGAGTAGATTAGCAGAGTGATCAAGTGTGTCAAAATTTTATGTATTTTGCAAGAGTTTTTTTAGGAACATGAATTTTTATGAAAGAAGCACAGAGATAAGGATGAGAATAAGTTTTTGTAAATATTTGTTTTCTTTGGTTTTGAAACTAAGTTTTTGGTTCAAACGTCCAGTCTAACTAGGGTCTCCTATGGTCAGGATGGCTCTGATACCAACTTGTCAACACCCGGATTTTTCAATCCTAGATGCCTGTTATGCCATACATCACAATCCCAGGATTACCATTTTTGCGAGACATAACAGAATTGGATACCATAGTACATCATCCATTACAAACGATACATAAGTTCTTACACAAATAGTGATCTCATGGTCCAGTTCTTAGAACAACATCAAGCAGCGGAATACGTAATCGTAACGGTAGCGTAGGCAAAGCTCCATCTTCGGGGTCACAGGCAATGCTGACGATGGGAGATGATCCTAGTTGTCGTAACCTTCCTGGGGTCCATCTTCTAGGTACTCCTCTTCATAGTCTGGCCATGGGAATAGCCATGGACAAAGCCATGAGTACTCTTTAAGTACTCGCAAACTAATACTAACAGGTAGAAGGGGGTTTTTGGATAATAGGACACTAAGCTCTAGGGTTGTTTTGCAAAATCCAGATTTATCTCTACTAGGTTCCAAAGCTAGTCACAATTTTATAATTCCTAAGTGTGAACTTGTATTTCATATCACAACTCTGTTGTGGTCAAGTCAAAATCTTAATTCATTGCACAGGTCATTTTGAAAAGTCTGACGGGGGAACAGTATGGCCACTCCAACTGTCCATAACCGTGGACGCGGTTATTCGAATAGTTTGACACTCTGCAGAGATTGTACACTTTCACCACAACATTCGATACATCCGTCAGGAACAAATCCTGAATTCACCATACTCAGTATGCGGATAATCAATCCTAACCTTTCAATTACACGCCCTAGTATAAGCACCTCTCCTGTGAGTTTGGCCTCCCAACCATGACCAACTGTCATCTTGGATACTGCACAGGTGGACAATCTTCACAAGGTAGCCTCAGCTCAGACCTTGGCCGTGAGGGAACTAATACTAAGGAATATAAGTTTCCAGTCAAGCCCTACCCAATATTCGGGTATTGTGGTTGTACGATAAAATTGGAATGGTATCGCATCCAGGCAACCATCAGTTTTATAAAGGGCTAAGGCTCATGCCTCAACATTTTCATCACCAAAATCATCAAGTTTTTGGAAAAACATGTCCAAAACATTTCAATAGAATGATCCATCATTCCAAGGTTTTCATAACCATTTTTCCACCAAGTATTCCCATCTAAGAGTTGATCAAGTTTTATGCTTAGCACTAGCATCTACAGGTGGGGGTAGTACTAATGAGGGGTGGTACTAGTGGAGTTTCAACTAAGTATAACCTTATGTCTCTGGCTGATGTCAAGGTTTCTAACTTAGGACAAATTTTATGCTCTTTATGCAACCTTCAAATATCTTTCTAGTATCTAAAGGTCACTTAAGTAAAACTCTCAGTAAGCTTTGATAAAGAAATAAAGTAAGAAGCTTGTAAGTAAAACTAGGATTGTTTCATCAAGTAGGTGTGATCACATATGCTTAAGGCATATAGTAGTCATAGAACAAGTATGGGTTTGTTGCATCAGTAGGGTATCTTGCAAGGGTTAGCTTGCATAGGTATAGTATCAGCTTGCATCAATATCAGTATAAGCTCGTTAAATTGCAAGTGTTAGCTTGCAAGGTTACTATCTTGCCTTGTGCAGAGCAGTGGTTGAAGTTCTCCTCGGCTTCTTCTTCGTAGTATCCTCCTTCCTCCTCGTATCCTTGGTTGGTACTAGCGTCTATGAATAAATACGAGGTACACAATCACCAAACAATACTTAACTACTTGCAATCATCACACACAAGGATCCTATAGATGATCTAGCATCATCTCTAACATTACAAGGTTAAGGCTTGATTTAATTCCTTTTATTTTTAGAAAAGTAATTTCTACTCATTGCAAAACTACCTAAGATTTAATATTCTCCAAACCAAACATGGGATCATGTTGACACATGTCATCACCACATATTGTAGTCCATGGGAATGTGATTTAAAGTGGTGTCACAATTTAATAAGGTTTTACCCTTTTATTTTAATTAACTAAAGTGGCTAGAAATGCTTATGTAGCATTCTTTTATTACTTGAACATTATTTCTGCAATTAAACCTATATATTTTTATATATTCTAAAAGGTATGGTTAAATGTGATTTTTGAGAGTTGGAATCAACTCAAAAGCTATTATGGTTTAAATTTGAAACATGTTTGAATGCAGAAAAGCTTCTGCCTTGTTATTTTTACCATGGGATCTATACTATAATTTTTCTTGAGGTAGGTTTGTCTGCAAACTTTTTGGTTCCGATTTTTAGTTAGACGGATTTGCCCCTCACAGTTCGGGGTATTTATAGGGTGTGCCACCGCCAAGTGGATCTGGTCAACAAATCCCTGGACCGGATCTTCTCCATCCCCAGCGGCCCAGCCGACCGCCTCGCGCCGTGCGGCTGTTCTCCATCCGCCGCGCCCTCCGCCCCACAGCGTATAGGTCCTCCAGCTCCTGCCGCTTTTCCGTGTGAGCGCCGACACGAGTATATATTTGATGGACGCCACCCCTGCTCTAGCTCCAAGTCCATTGATGGCCGCACTTCTTCTCCTCCTCCTTGTGCGTCCGCGGCTACGCGCATATGCCCAGCGCCGGTCGGCCTCACCTTCCTCGCCGGCGGGGCGCTCCTTTGACTAACCTGCAGGTCTGCTGCCTCGGCCTCCCTCCTGTCGGTGCTGCTCTGCCTCCACTGAAGCACGTGTGCAACCTCGCCCCAGCATCACATCCTGATTTGCTTTACCCGATGTGCTTTATTCCTGATCTGATTTTCTCTACTGACCTGGAGGACAATTGATCCAAGCTTATTCATGTCGTATCATGTTCCTTTTAGATTTTCCTTTGAATATTTGTGAATCTCAGATCCGACTCTTTGGTTCAAGTTCCCAGATCCGAAAATCATTTGCTAGGATGATGTATGAAAAAAAAATCTTATCTCATAAAATTTTCTGTACCATGCAATTTGTTCCACCGCAGTTGAGCAATCAGTCAATTAGTATTGTATATCTCCTCTAGGCTTGCTATCACTGCTACAGGCGTCGTCTGAATTCTCAAACCCACTATGTTCCTGCGAGACAACATGACTTCATGTCTTCATGTCCTTCATGACTTAATGTCAGTTGATTGAGTCCTTCATGACTTCACGAGGAAATATCTATATATATATATATATATATATATATTATATATATCTACTAATTTACACATAGGTAGGTTCGTCCACCAGATTTTTGGTTCCGATTTTTACTTTGGACGATTTTGCCCCTGGCTGTTAGAAAAAATTACCACATCTGCCACCGCCAAGTGGTACTGTCCGTTGAAAAAAATCCACAACAGTTGGTTCAGAAAAAACGGTTCGACGTAAGCTTCCTCCCCCGATCCCACTGTCCCCTGCTCATCGCCGCCATCCCGGGCTCCCGTCGAAGCCCAGGACCCCGCCGCCGATGGCCAACCGTTCGCCTCCTCAAACCAGGACTTTGTTGCCCCTTTGTTCCTCGCCAATTCATTGAGATCCAGTGTAGGGCGCCGTCGCCGCTGTCCCGGGATCCTGCGCCGCCCCCACTGCCCCTTCTTCACCATGAAGCTAGCACCGCTGTAGGTGGAGCACGCCGTTGAGATGGGTCTCCCCGTGGAGAGAGCAGCGCGCGGGGAAGTACCTGAGGAGCACTCCGGCAAAGCACTCGTGGAAGCAGCGGGGTCGAGCGGGGAGCCACGGGTCGTGGCTGCTTGGACGGAGAGGAGCAGAGGGCGTAAGGCGGGGCGAGCTCGGCTAACTGATTGAGAGAGAGAGAGCTAGTGGTGGAGCCAGCTGCGTTGTAGTGCGCGCCATCAACAACCAACACCAGCAAGGAGACTTCCGATCTGGTCTCACCGGCATGTACCAGCTCCATCACTGCCGCACGTCCAGTGTGTTCGGTGAATTGCTTGGCCCAACAGCCAATGTTTGTTGTGCTGTTGGCTGCGTCCTCGCCATCCACTCTAGGCGACTATGACCTCAGCACCAACGACATCCTTGCTACAGCGGTGCCCATGGCCATAGCAGGTGTGCTACCGGAGTTTTAGCGCCAGTGATTTTCGGGCCTACTGCCGAGTTGCTGCAACTCTATGACAGTGAGCTCTGCAGGCCAAGTACCAGTCGGCGCATCACAAGCAGGGTGCCGGTACATCGACCCATTCACTGGCCTTCCTTCGTGGATGCTCAAGCTGATGGAAAGGAGACAAAGCCCATACGGGTAATTCAGGGAGATTAGGATCCATGATTGTGAGTCTCCAAGTAGCATCAGGAACGTGTCTGACTGGTACATCAGTTTTGGTAGTTCACCTGCAACAATTGTTGTTGTTTCTGAGTCCAAATTAGTTACTCCAGAAAGTCAGATAGCTTATATGGGCATCCATCCTATGCAATCTTTAATGCTTATTTTTGGACTGAGTATTTTTTCACAGAGGACATATGCAGATTACAACTGAATGTTTGACTCAACTACTCCATCCGTGTATAAAAAACTGGCTTGAGTTTATCTACATGCGAATGTATCTATATATTAAAACATGTCTATACATTTAAATCTAGACAAATCTAAGTTAGTTATTTCTGGACGGAGAGAGTATTTCTTAGTGGTCCTTCACGCATTTTCACTTTTACAAAAATTCTTGAGTGGACAAAGGAACCATATCGTATACTGATGTTTGTCTTTGAGTTGGTTGGAACATGCTCCTTCATCTTCTTTGAGTTGGTTGGAACTGATGTTTGTCTTTCAAATTACTTGGTATGTTTATCATTCTTCTTTTTACTCAGAGGTTGCTTCATTGAGTTAAAATGTTATTTGATGAGAAAGTTGGAATATCCCAAAGAGGATTGAAATAAATAAATATTGCCAAAGGATGGTATACGAAGGTTCTAAATTACTCCTTGGTTTAATGGATTTCTTTCTCTCTCTATGCAAGTAGAGAAAATATTAGTCTGTTTGTATCTCCTGCTTTTATTGGCATTACTCTTCTGCAGCTCCTTCCTGAACTTGGTATAGTCGGCCGATTCTAAATTCAGTTAATTGTTTTGTGCCTTTCACTATTGCCCATACATTCAATCAAAGACTCCCTGAATTTAAATTTGACAAATGGACGGATTTGAACATACTGACATATTGTTCATTTAATTTAATCGTGGTGCCGTTGCAACGCACGGGTTGTGTGCTAGTATCTATAGATCCAAATGACTTGAATCCAACGGGTTTTGGATTCAGCATTCACAGGCCTTTCCAACAGAATTGGTTTCATTCAATTTTGGTCCACTTAATCGATCTGGATTGATTTTTGAAGTTGGGTACAGAAGTGTGTTTGAAATGAAATAGAAAAAGGTTCAATTTGAATAAATGGGCTGTGCGGGAAAAGTTACTGGGCCGGCCTGCTAAGCGCAGTGCTCCCGCGGGCTGCTTAAGTGGGTGTTCCCACTCGTTAGTGACACGGGGCTGGGCGAAGCGGTATGGGGCAACGTGGTTGGTTCGATCTGATTCTAATCTAACGGCTGGGAGTCATCGTCGAAGCGAGACAACGCCGGCGAGAACAAAACCTAGCGCGGCCAGTGAGGGTTGCTGGGGGCTCACCGGGGTACTGGCGAGGGTCGGCGAGGCGGGCGAACGACAAAGTCGACGACGGCAAACTCAGGGTTGGTTCCGGCAGCTCCTGGGGCGGCTCCAATCGCTGGCTCCCTTCTTCTCCGGCAGCGGCAGGCTCTAGTGAAATTCCGGCGAGGTGGTGCTCGCCTTTCTCTGAGAATGGTGTGGCACGATCAGTGAGGAGAGGGGAGTGAGATGGTGTGAAGAAATCATGCGGGGGTGGCCTCTATTTATAGTCGAGCGGGAGGGACCGTCGGGGCGCACGGTGAGCTCATCGGGGGCGAGGTTACAGGCGGCTAAAGGCATGGGCAAGGGTAGGGGACGATGCGCTGTCTCCTGGCGATGCTCAACGACATAGTCTCGAGGCATGGGGCGGTGTGGTTTGGTCTGGAACGGGCAGTGCTCTGCGTGGCAGAGGCGGCGTCTTCGACGGCGGGCGGTGGCTGTGCGGCACGGGGCGACAAACGGGGATGTCTGGCGGTCTCCTGGGTCGGTGGGGATTGTGTATGCACGCGGCGAGGGCGGCGCGCGGTCTGTGGGTGATGGTCGAGGGTGGCGCTCTGGCGCACGCTCGGCATGGTCTGGGCGCGGTTCGTGCGCGTGGTCCAGGGCTTGGCAACGCTCGCGGCTAGGACAGGTAGTGGCGGTGGACGGTGGGCTGCCTCCTAGACATGCTGGCTAGGCTTGCTGCTGCTCCCAGTTTGCTGTCGACTATGGGATGGCAAGGGGGTGCTCGGCTATTCACCATTGATGACAATGGCAAGCTCACAGTGGTGCTAGTGCTTGGCTAATCTTCCTAGATGATCTACTGAGTTGTGTGTGAGCTAAATGGGGAACCAGTTAGGCAAGAATCACTGCTCACAATAGTGTTTGATGTTTGTTTGATTTGTGTCTACAACCTGTTTGATGAAATGGCCACATGAAATCAAGTTTTGAATTTTGAAATTATTTTTGGTGGGTTTGCTAGATTGGTGCTGGTGAGTCTGCAGATGCTTGGGTTTTGAAAGTTGAGCTTGTTTGAGTAGTTTTTGAAAAAGTGGGATCTTCCCATATGATAAAGATTCAATTTTGAATTGTCATTTAAACTATGCTTTTGAAAGTTTCTAGATGATCACAAAGTGGGCCTTGATACTTTGTTATGAGTACATTCAAGGGGTGCAAAGATCCAGAAAAGTTTTTGTTAGGTTCTGAAAGTTTGAGACAGCCAAATTAGGCATGGGAGTTAAATTGGCCACAATGACCATTCATTTCATATATGTGTTTTGATTTACTTGTCTTTAGGAAAAGTGTGGGAAATGTTTCAGATGATGTTTATTTCACCTAAGAAACATTTTACAAGCAATGGATCACACAAACAAGGTGGTTTAAAAGAATTTCAAAATCAATGCATACACATATGCATGCATTCATAAATTTATTTAGAAAAGTTTTTGTTAACCCTAAGTTTGATGATTAGAAATTGATGATCCAAGTTTAGTATTTTTGGGATGTTACAGTGTACCTCAAGGCGCAATTGGTATGCGGCGTTTCTCTGCCCATCTCTCACTTCTTTTTGTCCGTCTTGAATCACTTCAAGGTCCAACCCCATAACCTCTCCCCCAGTAGTATCTTAGTGCTTAGCAACTTCGCGGCACTTTGTGAGGGTTACCTAGAGATTAGGCCTAGGATAGACTTATTTGTATACTTCTTCACCATCAAACGTGAAGCCGGACACAGTAGGGAGGAGCTTAGGAACTGCGGCACCATAAGCTTCAAGATCCGTCCTGGCCGGCGGTTCCCCGACATCGTCGGCCACGAGTCGTACAAAAACTGGCAGCGTACGTACTTCTATGGCCTCGACATTTCTTTGGCGGGCCGAGAAGTAACGTACCCGGACTTCGTGGATGGATCTGCCGCTGAAGTCTCCACATGGCGGTCCCATGCCTCCCTTCCCTCCGACCTCGACGCTTCTCGCGCAATAAGGCGGATCGAGTGGTTCGTAGAGATGGGTCTAACCGGCTTGGACCTAGCCATGTGCTGGTTCATCAGGCGGATCCAACCTCTGCAGCACCGCACGAAGGTTATGCACGAGTACACCGGCGACCGAAGGGATACCCTCCGGATCTCCGAGGACAACTTCTCGAGCGACTCCGTCAAGTTCCGCCTTAAGGACATCGTCAAGGTGAAGGATTAGAAGCGTGGCTTCACCCTCACCTACGACATGTTTGTAGACGGAAAGTGCCCAAAGGTAGATATTTATTTTCCGTGTATGACATTGCTCTAGTTTTTCCGTCTTGCTAATACCATCTTGTCTAACACGATGATTTCTCACTTAACATCTTAGCGATATAGAGGAGGGCAACCTGGCCGCCCAAATCTACGATCCCAAGATGAAGGAAGTCACGGTCGTGTCCGACGATGATGCCCCGTTGGCACAAAAGCGGAAGAGCTCCACCTCTGACGCTGCCGACGGAGGTAAGAAGAAGAAGACGGAGGGTGAAGCCTCCAAAACGAGTACTGCCGCCCTGGAGGCGGAAAAGAAGAAAGCCACCGGAATGTTTGCCAAAGCGCCCCCCTAGTGTAAGCCTCTCATTCTCTGACATCGTCTCAATTATCTGTCTTATTCCTGTACTTATGCATTTTGCACGTTTCAGGAAGAAAGCCACAACCAGCCTCAAGAATCCTCTAAGACTCTTGGGGCTTCTAGAAATATTAAAGATATGCTGCATCACGACTCCTCCCCCTCCATCGCCCCTGCTACTCCTGCCGTCAAGCCCTCCTCTGTTCAGACAAGCTCCCAAGTCCAGGAGGCACCAGGCCCTTCCGCCATGGAAGTGGATTATGGCGCCTCAACCGAGCTTGCTGTTGTCGGCGAGCAGGCGACGCAGGAGAGTGCTGCTCTTCAAGTGGCTGAAGCTCCGGTTAAGGATGCCATAGGTAGCGGCAAGGCGGTGATGGGAGCTGGAACCTCTGCCGAAGGCGGCCCCCTACTCCCCAGAAACCCTTCGAGTTCCCTAAGATAGTTTACCCGGCGCTCATGCCAAGTAACACAACTATGGTTCCTAGAGGAGTGCCGTCATCTCCGACGTGTGGTCTTGAGGAGCTAATCCGGCAAGCAAACATCTTGCAAGGAAACAGCATTGCCTTTGGCAAGCTGCTGGCCGAGAGTGCTACAAGCCTCAAGATCATCGCACTTGTAAGTTTTACTTTACCTTTTTCACTTCGTATGAGTATCCCACTGTAGCCCCCGAGGATGTAGACGGAAAACCATAGGTTTTGCATCTATATGCTCTAAGAGTGACTAAGTTAGACAGAACTCTCACTATAGCCCCCAAGCATTTAGATGGAAAAAATTATTCCGACTAGATGCTTTAAGAGTAGCATACACAGTGTTTATATTTTTTAGTGCCGTAGCCCCTCAAGCCTCTAGTTGCAACTAAATTAGTTTCGACTAGATGCTTAAAGAAAAGCTAAGCATTTTCCGAGCTAAAAACTTTATACTGTAGCCCCCAGGCTTCTAATCAAAAACTGAATTATCTTCGACTAGATGCTTTAAAGAAAAGCTAAGCATATTGTTAAGTTAAAAACTCTCGCTGTAGTCCCCGAGCATCTAGGTGGAAAATACTCCGACTAGAAGCTCCAAGCAGACTAAATAACGACTTGACTTTGTATTTGTTTCCACCGAACGAGAATGCTCGGAGGGGCATGGCCAATGATAAGTACCAGAAGATGCGTGCAGACCTTGAAGCTGAAAAGGGTAAAACCACCATCTTGAAGGAACATATCATCAAAAACAAGAGTCTCTTTTCTTATTACGCATTTCCGTCTTATTTTTGTGCCCACAATCTCCGAGTACTCACTGTGCACTTTGTTTTCTCCGACTTGCAGAACATGTCGCCAAGGCCAAGGACATTGTTGAGCAGTCCAAGCATATCCAATAGCTGGACAGCGAGAACAAGATCCTGAAGGAAGAGAGGAAGGAGATGCTGAAGATGCACGAGGATTCTATGAAAGCCTTGCAGGATTCCGCCTCTGCGGAGATCAGCCGCTTGAAGGAGGAGCTTGCGATCCTAAAGGATCAGAAGCAAGATGTCGATGAGCAAAACCTTCGCCATAGCGAGGCGTTTAAGCTCCTCCAACAAGATAAGGAATCCTTGGCGGACATCGTCTGACAAGCCAAGGCCAGCATCTTCAGTAAGTTTCCTCTGCCTTGTATTTGCTACAGTCTAGATACTTAGAGTTTTTTGAACTCATATGCTCCTTGTCGGAATTTGCAGCCCCTATGGGGTTAACCAGCTCGCCTCCTTCGGACAAGGAGTGTATGATTCTGGCCGGCAACTTCATCAACACCGCCATCGCCCAAGCCAAGCAGATTGACAAGCCCCTTCAGATTTATATCAAGGCCTCGGACTCCGTGGCGAAGTACTCGGAGATTCTGCGTTGATCTCCCGAGCGTGTCGCAAGCTGGAAAGCTTCATGCGCACGGGCTGGCGCAAGGATGGCACTGTCTATGGTGAAGGCGCACTATGAAGATGCCGACATCGACACGGTGACATCTGGTATCCCCGACGTGGATGATGACGGCAAGGAGATCGATCATGAAGCCATCCTGTCATCACTCGCGGGGTATGATACCAGGGTTGCCGTGTTGGTAGATATCGACGTCTTCGTGCCCAGGAACTTTGTCGACAATGCCAACCCGGATTCCTCCAACTCTCACCACAGCGCCGACGCTGAGGGTGATTCTCCGGCTGGTGATGATGCGGCCTCCAAGTCCCCTGCACCCAAAGAGTGAAAAACACTTTGTAATTCTTGTTTCACCCTTGACGTGTGCATTGAAAAAACTTGGTGATGTAATCTTAAGGCGGAAAACAGTGGTTGTCGTATCCTGCTACTTAAGAATTAATTCCCAGTATGTATATATATTTTAAGCAAGTGATGGCTTATCCATTACTTTGGTTTTTATGCTTGACTTTTCGTGAGTCGGAAGACTCGTTGTCGGAACCATGCGCTTAGGTGATGATGCCCAATGGCACCGTCAAGATCCTGAGCACAAAATCGCCGACAATAAGTGCCAAAAGTCACTACTCTAGAATCCACATAAAAATAACAAAGAACGTGTAGACTAGAAAACTTAAGCTAACGCCCGTAGGCGGAATTTTGACAAGTGCAATCGCAAGACTTGTGCATAAAGGTTTTATATGATCCAAAAATGAACACTAAAGGAGGTAGAGGACTCTGGAAAATGAGTGAACCAAAGATCTTTATATCATTGATCATATAAGCGGTACACAATTAGATAAAAAAATGCTAAGTGTAGAAAGGACGTAGCTGTGCTATGTTCCATGGCCGATCAAGCTCCGGGTAGTCATCATCCGGGTCACGTCCCTTACGCTTATGATCCTCGTTGGGTCTATCCTTGAGTTCACGATTGTCGACAAGGTAGTAAGACCCATTGAGCAGCTCCTTGCTTATGATGAACGGTCCTTCCCATGGCGGGGATAATTTGTGTGACTTCTTCTGCTTAAGTCAGAGTACTAAATCCCCCTCTTTAAACAAGCGATGCCGGACGCGGCGACTATGGTAGCTGCGTATCTTCTGCTGGTAAATGGCGGATCTTTGGCATGCCAAAACGCGCTCCTCCTCGAGAAGGTCCACACCTAGGCGTCTGGATTCTTCAGTGTCATCTTCGTTGTAGGAGGCAACTCTTGGTGCATCGTGGAGGATGTCCGAAGGTAGGATGGCTTCTGCTCCATATACCATGAAGTAAGGGGTGTAGCCGGTGGATCTGTTGGGTTTAGTTCGTAAACTCCACAACACAGATGGCAATTCTTCCGCCTAGGCTCCAGCTGCTCTATGTAGCGGTGCCTCAAGAGGTGGCTTGATTCCCTGTAGAATTAATCGATTGGCTCGCTCAACTTGACCATTGAATTGTGGGTGTGCCACAGATGCAAGGTCAAGTTGGATGCCTTTGTCCCAGCAATAGGCCTCCACTTCTCTGAGTGACAAGTTGCTTCCATTATCGGTGATGATGCTATGTGGGAGACCAAATCTCACCACTAGATCCCGGACAAACCTGAGGGAAATTGCCCCATAAAGCTTTCTAATGGGTTTAGCTTCTATCCATTTGGTGAATTTGTCAACTGCTACAGTAGATGCGTAGACCCACACGGTGCCATTTGTAACGGCCCCACCATGTTCTCAATTCTTCAGCAGGAACATGTGGTTGCCGGGCGTAATACTGGCATCCTGTGCATGTCTCAACCAGATTGTCGGCGTATGCCTTCGCGGTCAACCAGTAGAATCCTTGCCGGAAGGATTTCACGACCAACGATCGAGGAGCGGCGTGATGCCCGCAATCTCCGAGATGGATTTCGCGTAGGATTTCCATACCTTCTAGCTGGGAAACACACTTTAGGTATACACCAGTAGTGCACCTCCTGTAGAGTTTCCCATTGATTATGGTATAACCCTTTGCTCGTCGTACTATTTGCCGTCTTTCGACCTCGTCGTCGGGCAAAGTTCCGTGTTCGAGATATTCCATGAACGGTTTTGTCCAAGCCGGAGGGATTTTTGTCACTATGTTGACGAAAGAGTCAGCTCTATCCGGGTTGTCGATGTCGGCGCCCTTCACGGATGGTGTGCGTAGATGCTCTAGGAAAACTCCTAATAGAATTTGCTTGCACCCTGATCCAAGTTTAGACAGTAGATCAGCCGCCTCATTTTGCTCCCTAGGCACATACTTGACTTTGTAGCCCAAGAAGCTCTTGGCTATCTCGTCCACTTCGTCGTGATATGCCGCCATCATAGGGTTCCGCGCATTCCAGGTGCCACCCACCTGCTGGGCAACCAAGTCAGAATCTCCACAGCAAACTATGCGCTTGATGCCAATATCCTTGGCTACACGTAATCCGTGAATGAGTTCTTCATACTTCGCCATGTTGTTTGTAGCCTCGAAGTGGATCTGCAGAACGTAGTGTAGCTTGTCTCCTTTTGGTGACTGTAGCAATACACCAGCCCCCGAGCCGTTGAGCAGCTTTGATCTGTCAAAGTGCATCACCCAGTACTCTGGTTCTGGCAACGGAGTGGCATCTGGCATCTCCGTCCAATCTGCAATAACATCCGCCAAGGCTTGTGACTTGATAGCATTGCATCTCTTGTAGGTGATCTCGAAGGTGGAAAGTTCAATGCCACACTTCGCGACCATTCATGTAGCATCGTTGTTGTTGATAATGTCGGACAGTGGAGTCTTGCTCACTATTGTGATTGGGTGCTCCTGAAAGTAATGCCTCAGCTTCCGCGAAGCGAGGAATACTCCGTAAGCTATCTTTTGGTAGTGCAGGTAACGCTGCTTGGACTCCGTCAAGACTTCTCTTACATAGTAAACTGGTCGCTGAACTCCGTGCTCATATCCTGGTTCCTTCCTCTCTACCACGACGACGATGCTGATAACCCGGTTGGTTGCCGCCATGTAAATTAACAGGGGCTTACCAGGCTCGGGTGCTGCAAGGATGGGCGCTGAGGAAAGAATCTCCTTGAGCTGTTACAATGCTACATCTGCCTTGTCTGTCCACGTGAATTTGTCCGCCTTCTTCAGCAGCTTGTACAGCGGCAGAGCCTTCTCTCCAAGTCGGCTAACGAACTGACTAACTGCTGCAACACAACCTGTTAGTCATTGGATGTCCTTTAGGCATGTCGGACGATTTATGTTTAAGATGGCCTTGATTTTCTCCGGGTTGACCTCGATTCCGCGCTGGGAAACGATGAAGCCTAACAGTTTGCCGGCTGGAACCCCGAAGACGCACTTCTTAGGGTTGAGCATCATGTTGTATTTCCAGAGATTATCAAAGGTTTATTTTAAGTCGGAGATTAAGTCGTTTTACTTTTTAGACATCACCGCGATATCTTCCACATAGGCGTGAACGTTCCGACCAATTTGGTCATGGAGGCAACGTTGCATTGTCCGCTGGTAGGTAGCACCTGCGTTTTTCAGCCCAAAGGGCATCATGACGTAGCAAAACGTGCCGTAAGGAGTAGTGAACGAAGTGGCCAATTGGTCCGACTTCCTCATCTTGATCTGGTGGTATCCTGAGTATGCATCGATAAAACACAAAAGTTCCAAGCCAGCCGTCGAGTCAATGACTTGGTCAATGCGAGGCAAAGCAAACGGATCTTTGGGACATGCTTTTTTCAAGCCGGTGTAATAAACGCACATTCTTAATTCATTGGTTCCCTTTTTGGGGACAACTACAGGATTGGCCACCCATCGGGTGTGAAGGACTTCTCGGATAAACCCAGCCTTAAGTAACCTAGCTATCTCTTTTCCAATGGCGCGTCTCTTCTCATCTCCGAAGCGTCGTAGAGGTTGTTTCACTGGTTTACATTTTGGATCTATGTTTAAGCTGTCCTCGGCAAGTTCCCTAGGTACACCTTTCATGTCGGCAGGTTGCCAGGCAAAGATGTCCCTATTCTCATGGAGGAACTCGACGAGCGCGCTTTCCTATTTGGGATCCAGGTTCGTCCCAATGGCGACGGTCTTGGAGGCATCGCCTACCACAAGTTCCACCGGCTTGGTCTCGGTGGCGGACTTGAACGCAGGAGCGGAGTCGGAGATCTGCTTCTTCGACGCGGGCATCTCTGAGTCATTGACCTTGATCTGGATCTCCTTGAATTCTTCGCTGTAGAGGACAACTTTTGCAACGGCTGCTTCGTTGATCTCGCAGTTCCTTGCCTTGGTAAAACTTCCGGATACGGTGATGATCCCGTTTGGTCCGGGTATCTTGAGCTTGTTGTAGACGAAGCATGGCTTGGCCATGAACGTGTGGAATATGTCGCGGTCGAATATGACGTGGTACACACTCTTGAAGGGGACCACCTCAAAGGTCATGGGCTCTTGGCGGTAATTATTAACGTCGCCAAAGGCTACCTGAAGTGTGATGCACCCAAGGGACCGAGCCTCCCGACCAGGAACTACGCCATGGAAAACGGTGTTGGTCCGCCTTAGGTTTGCCTCCGTCAAGTTCATCTTCTGCAGTGTATCTAGGTACATGATGTTGATGCTGCTTCCACTATCCACCATGCACTTGGTGAACTTCGTGCCGTCAATCAATGGGTTGATGACCATGGCGTACTGGTTCTCCGTGGGCACAAGGTCTGGGTGGTCCGTCCGTTCCCAAGTTATTGGAACCTCCGACCAGCGCAGGTATTGGGGGACTGGGGGGAGATTTGCCATCAGGATCCTTAGAGAGGTCTTCTGTTGTCAGACGGTGGGGGTGCCAAGGAAAGTGTGGTAGACTGGGGCCTTCTTTGCGAAGGGGTTCTTGCCCTTGTCGTCGCTCTTGGCGGCGTGCTTGGGGTCAACGTCCTCGTCCATGTCACTTGAATCCTTGGACTCCTCCTCCTTCTTCTTCCCCTTGCCCTTGCCTCGCGGTCTGTTCTTCCGACTTCGCTTATAGCCGGACTCCGGGTCTTCCTTGAGGTCGTTGACGAAATTGCAGTGTCGATTGGTATGGGTGGCCTTGCCGTTGGCGTCGAGGTGTACGAGGCACGGCATATCGCGGTACTCTTCATAGGTTTGGGGAACGCATAGCGGCGCGAGTTGGATTCACTTCCTCGCTGCTGCCCGCGGCCTGCACCCCTTCCTCGGCCACGTTGTCCGCCTTCTCCTCGTCCTACAAAAGTCATTGCGACCATGTCGGTAGATTGCTTTTCTTCTGGAGCGGTTTTACGCTTTGTACTGCTGTTCCTCCGAGCCTGAGTTGGAACGGCCGTTGCCGGCAAAGAGCCACTAGCATCATCGTTGGCAGCTGCAAGCTCACTAGATAACTGAATCATCTGATTCAAGTCAAGCTGATGATTGTCCTTCAAGCGCTTCAGCTTATGTCAGAGCAACGTACCCCTTTCCAACCCGTCGATGAAGGCGGCTATGGCGGTCTGGGCGTGCACTCCTGCGCAGGAATTCTTCATATCCAGCCAGCAGGAGAGGTAGGCGCGAGATGTCTCGTCTTTCTCCTGCACGCACCGCTATAGATTGCCCACAGTGCAGGGACTCTTATATGTACCCTCAAAGTTCTTGGTGAATGCTTCTTGCATGTCCAGCCAGTTGTAGATAGATTTCTCCCGCAAGTCGTCGATCCATTGATGGGCCGTGCCCGCCAACATTAACGGGAGGTACTTGACGGCGACATTGGGGTTGCCTCCGGCAATCTCCACCGCGTTGCTGTAGTCCTGCAACCATGTGGCGGGCTTGGCGGTGCCTTCATAGGGCTTGATTGTCTTGTCAATCCGGAAACCTTTGGGGTAACTTGCGGATTGTATTGCATGTCCAAAGCAACGTGGTCCCAATTACGGTCCTTCCTGAGCCTCATGGATCTTATCGATCCGTGAACGTGCGTCGTACGGCTCCGGGTTCTTCTTCTTGTTGTCAATAGGGGACGGGCTGCGTGAATGACGTGGGCCTCTTCCGCCATGGTGACTGCTTGGCGGGAACGGAGGCGGAGGTGGTGGTGGGTTAGCCTTCTTGTTGTTACCCTCATGCGACGCCCCACGCCTGTCACGGTTGCTTGTCGGACGCGGAGGATCGTAGTGTGACCTACTCTTGTGTCCTTGGTGGCACTCTTCATCATGACGGGTCTGTGCCGCGTTGTCGCGGGTGACGATGCCGCACTGCTTTGGTGGGGGCATATCCGTACGATGGTGAGCCTTGTAATCTTCGTGACGTCGGGGGGATCGGGGCGGTGGCGATGGGCGACGAGGTCGGGCTTTTTCTCCTTGGTCGGAGGATATGGGGATAGCATCCTTCCTATTGCGTGCATCCCTCCGTCTTCGTTCTGATGAACCCATCTATGATCCGACATCCCGAGGAGATATGTCCCTTGGCGGTTTGTACTGGCTAGATCAGCAGAGCACTGGGTCAGACTCAAGCCTCTGAGAGGTGCCTTTTTCCTACTGCTTTACTGCCTTGGCCACTAGGTCATAGACCTGTTCTACTGCCTCAGGCGATCTATCCTGCTCCAGAAGGGTCTTAGCGACGGCGACGTTAAGGAGTGGGGTGGGCATCTACTGCTTGCCTTCACTATCAATGTATGGCTTGGCCTGTGCCGTCTTCGAGGGATCCCATCCTAGGTTGCGCCGTACACCAGGATCGTTGATGACGCGAGCCGGAGCCTTCTTAGCCTTCTGCTGCTGCAATAGAGTCTTGTACTCAGCCTCCATTGCTCTAGATTTCTCTATGGACTTCTGCGCATTGACGAGGTCTCGATCTAGTTTAGCGCCTTGCTCCGCGATGGCTTGCGCTTCCTCGAGCAGCTGCTGGCGCTTCTCGTCAAGATGAGTCACGTTCCGGATATGATCAACGGTTAGTGGCTCAACGAGGAGATTGTCGTACATCACTCTATCAGCTGGAGTAACATGGGCTGCTTTTGACGTAGATGCTGGAGGCGGCAAGTTTGTGGTGCTGTTGTTGCTCGGACCGGTGCCGAGTTCCTGCAGCTGCTACACTGGGTTAGGCGGAGGACGCATGACCTTTGCGCAATAATTGTCGGCAACAATAAGTGGCCCCTTCCCTTTTTCCAGCGCCGTAGGCGGAGCTTGCCCGGGTTGATCTTCATCCATCGCCGTCCCAATGGTGACGAACACCCCTCGGGACATGACAGTATTATTAGCTTGCTCGTCGCGCGAATACTCCTCCTCCATCTCCTGCATAGCGGAGTCTAGCTCTTCTGGACTGAAGTCTATCTCCTCTGAATCTGCACTAAAATCAGCATAAAGTGCGTCAATGACAGAGTCGGAGGGTGCCAGGACTTCCTCGATGACGGGCGGTGGAGGTGCAACAGCCTCGACGATGACTGGAGGTGGTGGTGCTGCTGCAACGATGGCGGCCGGAGGCGGTGGTGGTGGCTGAATCGGAGGGGCTCCGTCAATGAGTGCAAGCGCTGTCTGAGCTGCCGCTTTGGCCTCCGCGTAGTTGTTGACGGTGTTCACCATGCCTTCGAAGGTAAGTCGGCCTGATGCATGTTGCCGCCTTAGCGAATGTCGGAGAAGTGTGCCCTGGTCCAGTCCTTCCACAAAGTGATATATGGCATCATCATTGGGGTAATTGTCCAGGTTGGCCCGTATGCGGAGCCATCTGGCGAGGTAGTCACGGGGGTTTTCGCCCTCTCTCTGAAGGCAGTGCGCCAGATCGAAGATGGTAACCATGCCGACGAACCTGGATCTCTGGTGTCCAGACGCACGGACAAAGCCGGCAGATTTGCAGTGATCTTCCACCTTTATATCCTGCACAGGGGCAGTTTGGGTGGGGTCTTGAATTTTTCCGATAATTGTCAGCAAACTCCGAGGGGAGATCCGACATCGATCCTTCTGCGAACGTATCCTTCCCGTAGGCGGTCCGTGCGGGCCTTGATGCTTCTTCGACTTCCAGGGAACCAGAGCCCGAGTCGGTTTCGCCGATGAAGAGGTGGATGTCTCCGATAGGAAAAATCGAACATCGCGTAGGGTTCGTCTTCGCCGGGATCCAGAACTCGTCGGGAGGGACGATCGGAACGCTTCCCGAGAAGAGAATGCGACCGATGGCTACGGTTTTGCCGATTCTCGCGAAGATCTTGGTCCTCGCCCGCTGAAGAGCCTGAAGCGCCTCTTGCCCCACGGTGGGCGCCAACTGTCGTGGTATTGCCGACGAGTACGCCATGGAGGGGTACTCACAGTGCATGTTTAGAGACGTGGGGTAGGGCGGATGGTTGACGGGTACGAGGTAACACAGCTTACCCAGGTTCAGATCCCACAACGGTGGCGGAATCCTACTCCTGATATAAATCACTATAATGGCAATTCGCCGAGTTACAGAGATAGGTTCGCTGTGCGAGGTGTACGTAAAACGATACTAGGCTGTGCCCTAAAGGCTCCAATAGGCCCGACTTATATAGTCGCCAGGTCCTAGGGTTACAGGGAAAAGTCCTAGCCGGACAGGTTACAGAGTTCTACACCGTCTATTACTAGTCTTGTGCATCTTGCACTCCAAGGCTCTGGGTACGCTGGTGACTCCATCGTAGCCTTCCTTTATCCGGCATGGGCCTCCCTTCTGGATCCACCTAACTGGGCCGCCCAGCAGGCCACAGGCCATGCTACCGACTATGGGCCACCCGGGTTAGTCAGATAAGAGACATGCTATGAGGATACCCATATAGCATATCCCCAACATCCTGTCTCTAAAATACCCTATCGTATGCCTCCTCATGAGCTTGTGGAGATGAAGAAGCAATTAGAGGAGTTAGAAGGAAAATAATACATTCAACCCAGCACATTTTCTTGGGGATGTCCTACCATCTTTGTCAAGAAGCGGGATACCAATATACCGCGTCTGGTTGTGGATTATCGCCCACTCAATGTTGTGACTATCAAGAATAAGTATCCTCTCCCTAAGATCAACGATCTATTTGATCAGTTAAGTGGTGCCACTGTCTTTTCCAAAATGGATTTGAGGTCATCGTATCACCAGGTAAAGATTCGTAAGGAAGATATTCCAAAGACTGCTTTTACCACTCGTTATGGTCTTTACGAGTATACAGTCATTTCCTATGGTCTTACCAAAGCTCCAGCTACTTTCCTGCGACTTATGAACTCTGTCTTCATGGAGTATCTTGACAAGTTTGTCGTGGTCTACATCGATGACATTCTGGTCTATTCCAAGACTGAAGAAGAGCACGCTGAACATCTTCGTTTGGTGTTAACAAAACTTCGAGAACATCGTCTCTATGCCAAGTTTTCTAAGTGTGAGTTCTGGTTACAAGAGCTTGTATTCCTTGGTCATGTTGTTTCCGCCAAAGGGGTTGCTGTTATCCCCGATAAGGTTCAAACTATCCTCGACTGGGAGTCTCCTAAATCCGTCAAGGATGTCGGAATCTTTCTCGGGATGGCTGGTTATTACCATCGATTCATTAAGAACATCTCCAGGATTGCAAAGCCGATGAACGACCTTCTCAAGAAGGAGAAGAAGCTTGAATGGTCTGATAAGGCTGCAGAAAGCTTCCAGTTGTTGAAATCCAAGTTAACCACTGCACCCATGTTAGTTCTCCCAGACACCAGCAAGGACTTTGTCATCTTTTTTGATGCTTCTCGCCAAGGTCTTGGATGTGTGCTGATGCAAGACGGCCATGTGGTGGCTTATGCCTCTCGTCAGCTAAAACCACATGAGACCAACTACCCAACTCATGATCTTGAGCTTGCAGTTGTTGTTCATGCTCTCAAGCAATGGAGACATTACCTTCTCGGTAGTCGTTGCGAGTTATACTCGGATCATCAAAGTCTGAAGTATCTTTTCACACAACCTAATCTGAACCTCAGGCAAAGAAGATGGTTGGAACTCATCAAGGACTATGATTTGGGTCTCAACTATCAACCTGCCAAAGCTAATGTCGTTGCTGACGCGCTGAGCCGTAAATCTTATTGCAACACCCTACTGATCAAACAATCTCAACCTTCTCTTCATGAGGAATTTGCTCGATTGAATCTTGAAGTAGTTCCTCGTGGATTCCTTTCTACTCTTGAAGTGAAGTCTTCTCTGGAGGATCAGATCAAAGCTGCTCAAAGGCAAGATCATGAGATGGATACAATTAAAGAGAACATTGCTAGCGGAGTTGCTAAATGTTTCTATGTTAACAAGGAAGGTGTCCTATATTTCGGTACACGTTTGGTAGTACCAAGTGGAAAGGACTTGAAGAAGATAATTCTTACCGAAGCTCATGAATCACTTCTTTCTATCCACCCTAGAGGTACCAAGATGTATCAGGATCTTTTGAAAGGTTCTGGTGGTCGGGTATGAAAAAGGAAATCGCCCGTTTTGTTGCTGAATGTGACGTGTGTCGTCGCGTCAAGGCTAAGCACCAAAGACCTGCTGGTCTCCTGCAACCACATAAAATACCTGAGTGGAAATGGGATGAAGTTGGTATGGATTTCATTACTGGTCTTCCTAAGACTCAGAAAGGAAATGATGCCATCTGGATAATCGTTGACTACTTGTCCAAGGTGGCTCACTTCCTACCTGTTCGCGAGAGCATTACTGCTAATCAGTTGGCTGATTTGTATATCTCCCGAATAGTTGTTCTTCATGGGGTACCAAAGAAAATCGTCTCCGACCGTGGAAGTTTGTTCACCTCAAGGTTCTGGGCAAGTTTCCAACAAGCTATGGGAACTCGCCTTACCTTCAGCACAGCTTATCATCCTAGTACCGGTGGTCAAACCAAAAGAGTGAATCAAATCCTTGAAGACATGCTAAGAGCGTGTGGCATATCTTTTGGCAAGAACTGGGAGAAATTCCTTCCTTTTGCTGAATTCTCCTACAACAAAAAATTTTAGTCCAATATTGGTATGGCACCATTCCAGTTTCTATATGGAAGAACCTGCCGCACTCCTTTGAACTGGTCAGCAACCGGCGAAAGAAAGTTCTTTGGTACGGATGTGATCTAGGAAGCAGAAGATCAAGTTCGTATCATTCGAGATCGTTTGAAAACTGCTCAGTCTCGCCAGAAAAGCTATCATTGTCGTCACCATCAACATATTGAATATGAAGTGGGTGATCAAGCTTATCTCCGGGTCACTCCTCTGAAGGGTGTCCATCGTTTCGGTATCAAAGGCAAACTAGCTCCTCGCTATGTTGGTCCTTTCCGTGTTCTTTCCAAGCAAGGTAACCTCGCATACAAACTGGAGTTGCCTGCAAATTTTCCTGAGGTGCATGACGTATTTCATGTGTCTCAACTCAAGCGTTGCTTCAAAGATCCTGTTCGTGGTGTTGATCACCAAACCCTTGATCTCCAAAAGGATATGACTTATCGTGAGTATCCTGTTCGTATCCTTGATGAAACCGAGCGCAAAACTCGTCGTCAAAACATCAGGTTTCTGAAAGTTCAGTGGTCTCATCACTCTGAGGATGAAGCAACCTGGGAACAAGAAGATCGTCTTAGATCTGAGTACCCTGCATTCTTTTCTAAAACATAGGAATCTCGGGTCGAGATTCTTGTAAGGGGGGTAGAGCTGTAACAACCCAAGTTTGTAATATATAATTAGTACTTAAGCATGTCATGCATCTGTTTAAATCAATACAATAATTGCATGTGGTCAAGTGTGTTGAATAAATGCAAATTCAAAACCCTAAATCTTCCCTCTCTTTGAAACTTTATTCAAATGGTGTTTGAATTTTTGGAAAATCACAAAATGTTTGGAGCCCAATTGATTATAAGGGCCCCACAATAGTTTATATGTTTTATGAAAGCTGCTGGTAATTTGAAAAGATTCAAAATAGTAAGTGAATTTGAATTTACAAACATAAACCAAAATCATAAAAAGGAAAAGTTTCTGTTAAAAAAAATATAGCCAGAGGGCAAGCCAGGCCGTAGCCCAACAAGCCTCCTCCCCTTCCTGTCTCTCCCGCAGCCCAGGTCAGCCCACCCGCGGCCTAGGAGAAGGCCCGTACCCCTTCGATTCTTTTCTTCTTTCTTCTTCCTCGCCACTGGACGCCGACGAAGCTCCTGCGTGGCAGCGCTGCCGTCGCCCGATCCTCGCCCGAATCACAGCGCCCCCGCCGCCCCTGGAGTCAGGATAAGAACACCACTGCTTGGCTCTCTCTCCTCGTCCCCTTATCCCTTTCCCTCTCTCTCTCTCTTGGCAGAGCTCCTCCCCACCGAAACCTAGATGCCTTGGCCGCCGGCTAGCCGCTGTTTCTGGCCTCCCCTCGCCCATCTGACACCGCCACGAGCTCCGCCTGGACGCGAGCTTCTTCCTTACCGAAGGAATCGGGCTGGGATGCCCCCAATCGGCTGCATCGACTCCTTCCTCTTCAACACCAACGAGGTCCGACAAGCTCCTCGCCATCGATTCCGGCCTCGCTTGTCCTTCCCGACCCTTCTGCGAGCATCGTGGTTAGCCTCCGGTGCTCAAGGCACCCTTTGCCTGCTTCCTCTTCCTCTGTGCCAATGCCGCGCCACCGACCTCCAACTGTCGGCACCGTTCTTCGCCGTGGAGGCTCCTTCGGCGACCAATAACTAGCGGCGCCAGGATAGTTAGGTTCGCCTTGCTGAGCTCTTTCGAACGCGCCCTCCCGCGCTTGCTGGGGTGGACCAGATCATCGTGACCACCGCCTGACATTCCCGCCGTCGTGTCCGACGTGGCCCACGAGTGGCTTGCCTGCGTGGCCTTGGCCCCACCCGTCAGTCAGTGTGGGTAGCCTCTGCCTCGGTGAAATTTGTCCCTGAGCCTCTTAGCGTGCGTGGATGCAGAGGTGGCCACAGGCCCACCTGTCGGTGTCTGTGGCTAGCCTAGCCCCTGTGTAAAAAGTATTCCTAGCCTTATTTAAATTAATAAAAGGGTTAATAATTTCAGAAATTGTTTTGAATATTGTAAATTCAATAACTTTTAATCTGTAATTCAGAAAAATACAAATAATATATCAAAATGTTCAGAAAATTGAGAACTATCTAATAGAGCTATAATTATGCATTGTTCAAAAGTTAAAATGGCAAGTTTAATTAGAAGAACAATTGCACCCCTCTCATGTGTTTTCGGAGTTTTCCGAATTAGGGTTTTCAACCCTCGGAACCCCGTTTAAATTGCCGAGCATATTTTAGGGTTTCATTTCAATGCAATTCAACTTGTCATGTCATCATCCTTGATTGAGCATTGCATCGATGCCATGTCTTGATTGTTGCCTTTCTTTCCGGTATTGGTTCTTCGCGATAGGATCCGAACCAGAAGCTGAAGTCAACAACACCAAAGATCCATACTTGTCTTCTGACGGACAAGGCAAGCGTAGCCTCTCATTCTGAACCCATGTTTTAAAAACTATATTACTTTCTCGCTATGATGCACACGATTCCAAATGTAGTCTTTTGTCAGTAGCTAGTGTTACCTACCTGCTGCACTGTTTCCCTTTTGTAGCCTTATACTCCTGGTCCACTGCTCCTAGCATACCTAGGTTTGGCATGTAAGCGTTGTAGATCTCTTGTTACCGACAGCTTAGCCAAGCATAGAAACAACGTCTGATCTATTCAATGATGAATCAGAGGTGCCAATGAAGGTAGTGAAGTAGGAGATGGTGACATCATCAAAGGAGTTAACTAATCATGCTAAGGCTTGTATGGGAGGCCACGTTGGGTGTGGTATTCGTAATCCCATGCTCGCCACCACTAGGAACAGAGTTCTTGCCTTTGGAACCGAGACGAGCGTACAGACAGACGGGGCTTGGGAACCCCTTGACTGACTAACTTGCCTAGTAGATTCCATGAGTCACATAGTTCGGGCTTTCCATTTGGCATACGCATTGAAAATGTTTTCGAAAGAGGGGGTGAAGGAGGTGCATCATAACAGGTAGGGAAGCGTGGACCGGGTTGCTTGGGGTAGATAGCGCCCCTGGTAAACCAACCTCGCCTCACATCTTTAAGTACCGGCTTCGGGATTTCACCCGTTACGGCGGAATCATACTTATTGCGTGACTCATGGTCTCGGCCAATGCAGGGTAAAGGTCGTGGTCAACCACCCTCTGTCGGCCCTCCAAGGAAGAGGGCTAATAATATTTGTCACTAAGAGTCGGTTGATGCGTGTGGGTAAAGTTGTACACCCCTTCAGGGTATTAATCTTTTCGAAAAGCCGTGTTCACAGTTATGAATGCTTGGTGACCAGATTCTAAGATCATAGATAACTTTAACCATCGTAAAACTTGTTGATCCATGTGTGCTTAAGGATGCTTCATCTGGGTCGAGGGGGTTATCCTAGATAGGAGGTTCTGATGAAGTTCGTGGTTAACGAGATGTGATGAACAACATGAAGAAGTCGCTATCTTATCCCTTTTTAAAAGATTCTGAGTCAACGAGCCTCTTCTCTCTCTTGTTTACAAATAAAGATTGCTTTTTGCAAAAGTAAATCCAGAGAAAGCCTTTGTAGCTAGAGCATATATTTACTAGGTTATCTATGTCTTGCGGAGTACATTCTTGTACTCATCCTTGCGCCAGTGTTGTTTTTCTACAGAGGATCTGGTTGCAACTGAAGGTGGCTTATACGTTGACATCGACGAGTAGTTGGGGGTCCCAGGTAGCAGCCTGAGGACTATGGGATGGACGTAGCTTTTGTTTATGGCCTCTTAGGACTTTTGCTAAGTTGTTGTGTAGAAAAACATAATTTTCTTTCGCTGTGTGATGTAATGTTGGGTCTTTGACCTATGGTTTGTAATAACTCTAATATCTTACTCTGTTAAGAGTTGAAACTTATGATGTTGGATCCGTGTGTTATGTAATGTTACCGAATCTTACTGTAATCTTCCGCGTTTGGGAGTTGAACTTATCTTAGATGGTGATCTGAGGTTAGTTTAACCCTAACCCCGGGGGTGCTTCAACCTGTTGCTGTCGACAAGGATCGTTCAAGGTCATGCCCCCTCCACCTAACCCAGTGCAGCAGCCGCAGGAACTCAACACTAGTCCGAGTAACAACAACACCGCAGACACTCCGCCTCTAGCATCTACGTCTGCTGCGGCCCAAATTACTCCTGCTGATAGAGTGATGTACGGCAACCTCCTCCTCGAGCCTATGACTATGGCTCATATCTGGAGCGTAGTCCAGCTTGACGAAAAGCGCAAGCAGCTGCTGGAGGAGGCGAAGGCCATCGCGGAGCAAGGTGCTAAGCTGGATCGAGATCTGGCCAACGCGCAGAAGTCAATAGAGAAAGCTAGAGCCATGGAGGTAGAGTACAAGACTCTGCTCCAGCAGGAGAAGGCTAAGAAAGCTTTGGCTCGCGTCATCAACGATCCTGGTGTACGGAGAAACCTAGGATGGCCCCCTCGAAGCATCCACAAGCAAAACCATACATTGACAGCGAAGGCAGGCATGTCATGCCCACTCCCCTTCTTAATCTCGCCATCGCCAAGACCCTTCTGGAGCAGGATAGATTACCTACGGTAGTGGATCAGGTCTATGACCTTGTGGCCAAGGCGGTAAAACAACAGGAAAATCCCACCTCTCAGAGGCTTGAGTCCGACCCAGCGTTTTGCCAATCTAGTCAGCATAAGCCGCCAAGGGATCGATCTCCTCAGGATGTCGGGTCTCAGATGGGTTCACTAGAGCGAAGACGGAGGGATGCGCGCAACGGGAAAGATGCTATCCCCATATCCTCCAACCACGGAGGCAAAGCTCATCCTCGTCGCCCATCTCCACCGCCTTGATCTCCCCGACATCGCGAAGACCCCAAGGATCACCATGGCACGGACATGCCTCCGCCAAAGCAATGCGGCATCGTCATCCGCGACAACGCGGAGCATGCCTATCATGATAGGGAGCGCAGCCAAGGACACAAGAGCAGGTCGCGTCATGACCCTCCATGTCTAACAAACAACCGTGACAAGCGCGAGGCATCGCAGGAGGGTAACAGCAACAAGGCTAACCCAACGCCACCTCCGCATCCATCACCCCCTAGCAGCCACCATGGCCGAGGAGGCCCGCGTCGTTCACGCAGCCCATCCCCTGATGGCAAAAAGAAGAAAAGGAGCCCGTAGCCATACGATGCACGTTCACGTCTGGACAAGATCCACGAGGCCCGGGAAGGACCATACCTGGGACCATGCTGCTTTGGACCTGTGATACGGACCGCAGCTTACCCCAAGAGTTTCCGGATTGACAAGACCATCAAGTCCTATGACGGCACCACCAAGCCATCTACATGGTTGTAGGATTACGGCAACGTGGTGGAGATCGCTGGGGGTAACCCCAACGTTGCTATCAAGTACCTCCCATTGATGCTGGCGAGCACTGCCTGGCAATGGATCGATGACATGCCGGAGAAGTCCATCTGCAACTGGTTGGACATGCAAGAAGGGTACATACAAGCGTCCCTGTACTGTTGGCGACCTACAACGGTGCGTGCATGAGAAACACGAATCATCTCGTGCTTACCTCTCCCGCTGGCTGGATATAAAGAATTCCCGTGCAGGAGTACACATCCAGACCGCCATGTCCGCCTGCATCGATGGGCTGAAAAGGGGTACATTGCTCTGATATACGTTGAAGCGCCTGAAGGACAATCACCAGCTCGATCTCAACCAGATGATCCAGCTAGCTAGTGAGTTCTTGGCTGCCGATGACGACGCTCGCGGCTCCCTGTCGGCAATGTCTGTTCCAACTCAAGCCCGGAGGAACAGCAGCACAAAGCGGAAAAGTCCGCAAGAAGAAAAGCAAACCTCTGACATGGTGGCCATGACATTTGTAGGACGAGGTGATGGAGGACAGCGTGGCCGAGGACGGGGGGGAGGGGGGGCTGGTCATGGGTAGCAGCGAGCAAGTGAAACTACCTCGAGAATGCTCCGCATGTAGGGTTCGCATGATAGAAAACAAAAAAATTCCTACGATGGGAACAAATAAGTACCAAGATCTATCTACTAGATACAAGCAACAGGTGGATATACATCCATAGAATACATAGCCTCGAAGATCGAATAGCGTTAATGAGGTTGTACTCGTGGATGATGTAGACAAACGCTTGCCGATATCAAGATCATGATGAAGTCCATCTGGTCCAGCCAGTCCAGCACCATCAAGTCCAGCACCGCAAAGCATTGGTGCATCCGTGATCGCACACACGTCCGGGTACCCCGATAACCTCCGCGCCCTCGATCCAGCGAAGCAGCGGACGCAACAAATCCTTCCAAAAAAAGCCACCGGGAACATGTATCTCGCTGATCCGAGACCATGGGGAAATTCTAAAGGGGGAGATAGATCCTTCACGAGGAGGTGTGCTTTGAGAGGATGAGAGGGTGGCCTTTTATAGGGAGAGGGGGGCACCCCAAGGGGCATGGATCCAGCCATGGTGGCTGCCCCCACCTCTTCCACATTCATGTGGGTGGAGCTCCCACTCAAAATGAAAAGCCTCCACTCCCATAAAAGAGCCTCCACTCAAAAATCCACTCACATGCATTAAATTTCCACCAAATTTATTTATTCAGAATTTTGGTAATTACTTTAATTAAAAAACATTCACATAAAACCCCTTGCTAGTATTCCATTTCACATGCAGAACCAGTTTTAGCAATTTCAACGAAAATAGTTTCGGTGTCTAGTGAAATAAATTCCAGCGCTTTCCTTTTTCTTTCTATGGCATATTATTTGCTCCAAATGGTGTCGGTATCCCTTAAGTGTGTCACCCTATGGTTCGCGAATAATGTAGACATGATCGAGACCCCTCTTCGATCAATAGTCAGCAGCGGGACCTAGATATTCGTACTGACTCCCACATATTCAACGATGACTTCTGTGATCATGTGAACCTTATACACATGTAAATCAATCCATTTGTCTCGCGATATATTACATGTCCGAGATTCAATCATTGGTATCTCCATACCTAGTTTGATCTAGTTATCGACATGTACTATTTTCTCGTTCCCGTGATATAACAGTCTAGTGATAAAATTACTTGCTTGCAAGCTAACCAATGTGATATCACAGACAGGGCCCAGAGTATATCTATCCATCATCGGGATGGAAAAATTCCACTCTTGATCCATGAGACTCAACATAACACCTTCGTAGCACTGAACCAATCTTTATAATCACCCTGTTACGGTGCGATGTTTGATGTTATCAAGAAACTCTTACGGTATTATTGATTGACATGATCTCATGGTCTAAGGACTAAGATTACTTCGTATGATGTTATAGCAATATAAACACAATGACCTTGATCATAATGCTATAATTTGGATAAATGTTCATCACATCATTACACTAATGTTGTGACCTCGTTATTAACAACATCCAATGTCCATGATCAGGAAACCTTTGATCATCTTGTTAATCAACGAGCTAGTCAACGAGCTAGTTTATAAGAGAGGCATAACTAGGAACTTCCTTTTTGTTTATTAAACACACATGTATTAACATTTACGAATTAATACAATTATGGCATGTAAAATAAGCATTTATCATAAACAAGGAATACGATAATAACCACTTTATTATTGCCTCTCGAGCATATTCCCTTCAGTCTCCCACTTGCACTAGAGACAATAATCTAGTTTGAAAACTTTGTGTATTGAACACTTATGGCTTTCCGGTGTTCCATATACGCGATTGCAAGTGGTTAACATAATCTACGGATCAGACGCTTTCAGGTCCATGTGTATTTGCAAGTGGTTAACATAATCTAAGGATCTTCACGCATCACTCATTCTCCAATGAGATGGCATTGTGTAAATTTGGTATTTTGGTGAGACCTTTAGGTCCTTGGGGTTAAATCATGTCGATAATATTGTCGTATAATATATCTTTAGTGTTAGCCCGTTGTGAACCACACCTTAGTTTGATAACAAACTACTAATAGAGGGGGAGGGCTGCCCCAACACCACAAGCCCTAGCCCCTCTTTCCCTGAGCCGCCGCCACCGGCGACCCGCCGCCGCACGTCGCCTCTGCCGCCTCGCGCTTCCGCCGGTCCGTCGCCTCCGCCCTAGCCGCCGCCGACACCTCCTCCTCCCGGTCTTCTAAACCCTATATCTCCGAGAAACCCTAATCCACCATAACTCGCACCAGCTTAGGCGTAGCCCTGCGGGATCTTCCATCTACTTTCGACACCACCCCGTCGTGCTGCCGGAATCGCGAGGGGAGAACTACAACCTCCGCTGCCTGCTGGAACAAGGGAGAGGAAGGTCTTCATCGAGTACCGAACGTGTGAACGACTGCGGAAGCGCTGCCAGAACGCAGCACCAGAAGGATCGTCTACGCGATCTTGAGATCGGCAAGTGTACGAGTACATCACCCACGAGAATCTGCTCTCGATAACCGCTTTGGAATCTTCGAGGGTGAGTGCTTCTATCGACTAGTTGCTACAATCTAGTAGATAGATATTGGATTGTTTGTGTGCATGCGGTAGAAATTTTTTGTTTTCCATGCTACGAACCCCTACAGTGGTATCATAGCTGTGTCTATATGTAGATCTGTTGCACGAGTAGAACACAATGGTCATTGTGGGCGGTGGTGCTTTTATTATCAATTACCTTTTGTGTACTCTGCATCTTGTGGTATGATGGGATGAAGTGGCCCGGGCTAACCTTACATGACATCATTCATGAGACTTTCTCCACTCTTAACATGCAACTTGTATTGCATAAGTGGCTTTGCGGGTGTCTGTCTCTCTCATCATAGTATAGATTCAATTTACAACGGGCACTTGATAGTTCAAACATCAATGTTGTGGTTCTTGTTCGTAAGTTAGAACGACACTTATTGAAATCCCCAAACCATGTAAAATATGCAAATAAAATTAGAGGTGTCTAACTTTGTTTTGCAGGGGTGTGTTGTGATGTGATATGGCCATGATTGTGATTATATATGATGTATGCAATGTTCCTTATTGTAAGTCGGCAACCGGCAGGATCCATATGGTTGTCTTTTAATTCCGTTAAAGACCGCAGGAAGGTTACAACAACTAGGATCATCTCCCATCGTCAGCATTGCCTGTGACCATGAATATGGTGCTTCACCCATGCTACCGTTACCATTACGTTATTCCGCTGCTATGATTGTACTAAGACTGGATCTTGTGATCCTTTATTTGTTGTAAGACCTTATGTATGGTTTGTAATGGATGATGTACTGTGATATCCAAATATGTTATGTCTCGCAAAAATGGTAATACTGGGATTGCGATGTATGGCATAACACACATCTAGGATTAAAAATCCGGGTGTTGACACTTTTTTAGTACATTGCAATATTTAGTTGAATAAACATTCTAGCAAATAAATATTAGGCTAACAAATATTAGTACTAACATATTTCTACAATAACAAAATTTCTACCAAATATTAATAATAAACATTAATAGTAAACAATATTAATATTAAACCCTAAACATTACTAAAACCTTAATATTAATAATAAGAAATATTAACACTAAACCATAAACATTAATATTAATACAAAACCCTGAACATTAGTATTAATTACAAATATTAATAACAATATTAATATTAATAAAAATATTAATACTAAAAAATATTTATACTAAAAAATATTTATACTAAACCCTAAACATTACTACAAACATTAATATTAATAACAAATAATATTAATAACAAATAATATTAATAACAAATATTCACCACCTCCAGCGAGGTGGAATCGAGCGGTGCGGCTAGGCGAGGCGGCAGGACGGCGGGGAGCACGGGGCTGCGGCGTTGCAGGGTGGAGGCACGACCAGGCGACACGGCGAGGCGTCCAAAGACAAGGGCGGCGGTGCGGGAATTTGGCAGCACCTCCCCTGCTTCTTTCTCTTTGTCAGTGCCTTCGTCTTCGTCGTCCAAATCGCTCTAAGTGCGTGTGTGCACGACTGGGGACGGGCACGCGGTATATAAAGGTACGAACGATTAGTATCGGGTTAAGCCACGGCCCGAGACTAGAGGCTCTCTAGTCCCGGGCCATGGCTTAACCCGGGACTAAAACCCCCCCCCCCTCTAGTACCTGGTCTATCCCCCATTCGGGACTAGAGGTCATTTTCGGCCGCTTTGTTTTCGCGCACGGAGCCAACCTCTAGTCCAGGGAATATCCCCCACCCGAGACTAGAGGTTTTTTTTTTTGTAAATTTTCTTATTCTAATTCATATCAATTAGAAAACTTTGTAAATTCATATCTACTATTGTATAAATCCAAATAATACAAATAATATGTCTATTATTATCAGAAAAATACAAGGAATCTGAATATAACATGCATACATATGTATGCGTCATGTATTAGTTATGCCATTTTGAAATCAAAATGCAATCACTCTTTTTTAATATTTTTGAATTTGACAAAACTTTAAACATGAAATTGTTTGATGTTGAATAACTAATCCAAAAATATTTTCTAAAATGCAGAGTTTTTTGGAATTTACTTATTTTTTAGTTTCTATAACTCAAATCAATTAGAAAACTTTGTAAATTCATAGCTCCTACTATATAAATCCAAATAATACACATAATATGACTATTATTATCAGAAAAATATAAGGAATTTGAATATAACATCCATACATCTGTTTGCATCATGTATCAGTTATGCCATTTTCAAATCAAAATGCAATCACTATTTTTGAATTTGACAAAACTTTCAACATGAAAATTGTTTGAATTTGAATAACTAATCCAAAAATATTTTCTAAAATAGAGGGTTTTTTTAATTTATTTATTTATGAGTTTATATAACTCAAATAAATTGGAAAACTTTGGAAATTCATAGCTCCTACTATATAAATCCAAATAATACAAATAATGGACTATTTCCTACTACAACTTTCTTGAACTATGAAGAAGTTGTTCTATTGTTGTGCCGGGGAGCTAAATAATTTCACATATTAGGGAGTGCGTCTATGACCAACTTAAGGGAGATGCTGGAGGTATAGGCTTTGTCGGCATCTCACTCAAGTTGATCGTAGTGTTGTCCCTGCTCTTGCACACCATCTTGCAGCTTATAACTTCTCTAACTATATTAATACGCCTGCGAGCTAACTAATTTCACATATTACCGAGTGCATCTATGGCCAGTTTGTTGGAGATGACTGAGGACTCGATCCTCCGGCATCTCCATAAAATTGGTTGTAGTATTGTCCCTTCAATCGCACACCATCTTGGAGATGTCTGAGGATCATAAGGATGCATATTTATAGATTAAGCAGCACGACATATTGTCGAGACTCACGACATAATTTCTGTGGCGTCACAGAATCATAACTTTCTGTGGCGCATATAGACATATGCACCACAAAAAGTTGGTCACCCAAATTCTATGGTGGGCCCTTTTTACTTTCTGTGGCGCATATATCTGTATGCGCCACACAGATATAAAATGCACCATAGAAAGTGGGTCTCCCAATCCTGGAAGAGGGTCCCACCATATTTATGTGGCGCATCGGCCTTTGCATGCACCAAAGAATGATGAATCTTTTGTGGAGCATTATGCTGGCGTGCGCCATTGGGTTTTAACTTTGGCGCATGGCATTAAATATGCGCCACAGAAAACCTTTCCATCTATAGTTGTTTTCCTAGTTGTGAATTATATTTTGATTGATGGATATAGTATACACTAGTAAAACACTTTACTTAGAGACAATTATTTCCCATAGGTCTTGGTCAGTTTCTCGTTCCGGCTCAAGCGCATAGCCTCTAAGTGAACACCACCTGAGCCAGTTTTCCTTTGCGTCTCTAAGATACATGACCTCGGGAGGTTCCGAAATGCAAACGTCTCTACGTAGTACGTTATGGAGAGGGATATGAGTCTTGATTGTTTGGAAGAAGTCCTCACCCTCAAACGACTTCTAGTATGGACCGCCCAAAAGAGTTAGGGACTCAGAGTCGGATTTAAAAAAAGACCGTCTCCAAAACAAGGATGCCTCAAAGAAGTTATTCATGGCCGCCTCCAACAGTACTACTAATTCAAATTCAAACATAGAAGACATGACGCATAATCATGATTCAGCTGCCATAAAATGGATAGAGACAGATTATTATACATAGCTCAAGTTCTTATTAAAAATTATCCTTAGTCAGGGGAAATCCATACAGATTTATCCATTACGTTATGTCAGTACATACAAAGTGGAGTCTATACATCAAACAACTAGCATAATTAGTACTCTCTAAGAAAGTAGTATTGCATTTATAATGGGATGCCTAGTGGAAGTTGCTGAACCAGAATATGTACCTCACCATTATCTTTTTAATAAAAGAAAAAAAGGACAATGCTATGATGTTTCAAGTTGAAGTTGTCACAACCTTCTCCTATCTAGTCTTCAAGATTGCATTTGACCAAGCTCCCGTCTTCATCTAACCATCTTTAGCTTCTTGTTGTTTATTTGCTAAACATGGACATCAATTGGTTCATCAAGGAGATTCTTTAGGTACTTTCTTTTGAACTTGGCTCCAAATTTCTATGCAAGTATAAATAACTGAAGAATTAGCCTGCTTGTTTTTACTGGAAGGAATTAAATATCACATGTTGCTTGTTGATGACATGTTCAAGAATATATCATCCTATCATCTTGCACTTCTTGAATATCTTGCTTGTTGATGACATGTTCAATATTTTCATCTTGAAAACCTTAGAATGATGAGTCATTCTAATGAAATGTTTTGACATTCATTCTTGAACACCAGATGATTTTGATGATGAAAATATTGAGGCATGAGCCTTAGCCCTTTATAAAACTGATGGTTTTCTGGATGCGATACCATTCCGATTATACCGTACAACCACAATACCCAAAATTTGGGTAGGGCTTGACTAGAAGTTTATATACCATAGTATGGGTTCCCTTGCGGCCAAGGTTTGAGCTGAGGCTACCTTGTGAAGATTGTCCACCTGTGTAGTTCCCAGTATGATAGTTGGTCATGGTTGGGAGGCCAAACTCACAGGAGAGGTGCCTATACTAGGGCGTGTAATTGAACGGTTAGGATTGATTATCCGCATACTGAGTATGGTGAATTCAGGATTGTTCCTGATGGATGTATCTAATATTGTGGTGAAAGTGTACCACCTCTACAGAGTGTCAAACTATTCGAATAGCCGCGTCCGTGGTTATGGACAGTTGGAGTGGCCATACTGTTCCGTCGTCAGATGTTTTCAAAATGACTTGTGAAATGAATCATGACTTTGACTTTACCACAACAAGGTTGTGATATGAAATTCAAGTTCCCACTTAGGTGTTATAAAACTTTCAACTAGATTTCTTTGCTTATGCACTCAATAGAGAGAAATACGGCTTTTTGCAAAACAACCTAGAGCCTAGTACTTCCTACTCAAAACCACTTTACTTGTTACTATTAGTTTGCGAGTACTTAAAGAGTACTCATGGATTTATCTCTAGCTATTCCCGTGGCCATACTATGAAGACGACTATCAGGAGGATGGACCGCAGGAAGGTTACAACAACTAGGATCATCTCCCATCGTCAGCATTGCCTGTGACCATGAATATGGTGCTTCACCCATGCTACCGTTACCATTACGTTATTCCGCTGCTATGATTGTACTAAGACTGGATCTTGTGATCCTTTATTTGTTGTAAGACCTTATGTATGGTTTGTAATGGATGATGTACTGTGATATCCAAATATGTTATGTCTCGCAAAAATGGTAATACTGGGATTGCGATGTATGGCATAACACACATCTAGGATTAAAAATCCGGGTGTTGACACTTTTTTAGTACATTGCAATATTTAGTTGAATAAACATTCTAGCAAATAAATATTAGGCTAACAAATATTAGTACTAACATATTTCTACAATAACAAAATTTCTACCAAATATTAATAATAAACATTAATACTAAACAATATTAATATTAAACCCTAAACATTACTAAAACCTTAATATTAATAATAAGAAATATTAACACTAAACCATAAACATTAATATTAATACAAAACCCTGAACATTAGTATTAATTACAAATATTAATAACAATATTAATATTAATAAAAATATTAATACTAAAAAATATTTATACTAAACCCTAAACATTACTACAAACATTAATATTAATAACAAATAATGTTAATAACAAATATTCACCACCTCCAGCGAGGTGGAATCGAGCGGTGCGGCTAGGCGAGGCGGCAGGACGGCGGGGAGCACGGGGCTGCGGCGTTGCAGGGTGGAGGCACGACCAGGCGACACGGCGAGGCGTCCAAAGACAAGGGCGGCGGCGCGGGAATTCGGCAGCACCTCCCCTGCTTCTTTCTCTTTGTCAGTGCCTTCGTCTTCGTCGTCCAAATCGCTCTAAGTGCGTGTGTGCACGGCTGGGGACGGGCACGCGGTATATAAAGGTACGAACGATTAGTATCGGGTTAAGCCACGGCCCGAGACTAGAGGCTCTCTAGTCCCGGGCCATGGCTTAACCCGGGACTAAACCCCCCCCTCTAGTACCTGGTCTAGCCCCCATTCGGGACTAGAGGTTATTTTCGGCCGCTTTGTTTTCGCGCACGGAGCCAGCCTCTAGTCCAGGGAATATCCCCCACCCGAGACTAGAGGTTTTTTTTTTGTAAATTTTCTTATTCTAATTCATATCAATTAGAAAACTTTGTAAATTCATATCTAATATTGTATAAATCCAAATAATACAAATAATATGTCTATTATTATCAGAAAAATACAAGGAATCTGAATATAACATGCATACATATGTATGCGTCATGTATTAGTTATGCCATTTTGAAATCAAAATGCAATCACTCTTTTTTAATATTTTTGAATTTGACAAAACTTTAAACATGAAATTGTTTGATGTTGAATAACTAATCCAAAAATATTTTCTAAAATGCAGAGTTTTTTGTAATTTACTTATTTTTTAGTTTCTATAACTCAAATCAATTAGAAAACTTTGTAAATTCATAGCTCCTACTATATAAATCCAAATAATACACATAATATGACTATTATTATCAGAAAAATATAAGGAATTTGAATATAACATCCATACATCTGTTTGCATCATGTATCAGTTATGCCATTTTCAAATCAAAATGCAATCACTATTTTTGAATTTGACAAAACTTTCAACATGAAAATTGTTTGAATTTGAATAACTAATCCAAAAATATTTTCTAAAATAGAGGGTTTTTTAATTTATTTATTTATGAGTTTATATAACTCAAATAAATTAGAAAACTTTGGAAATTCATAGCTCCTACTATATAAATCCAAATAATACAAATAATGGACCATTTCCTACTACAACTTTCTTGAACTATGAAGAAGTTGTTCTATTGTTGTGCCGGGGAGCTAAATAATTTCACATATTAGGGAGTGCGTCTATGACCAACTTAAGGGAGATGCTGGAGGTATAGGCTTTGTCGGCATCTCACTCAAGTTGGTCGTAGTGTTGTCCCTGCTCTTGCACACCATCTTGCAGCTTATAACTTCTCTAACTATATTAATACGCCTGCGAGCTAACTAATTTCACATATTACGGAGTGCATCTATGGCCAGTTTGTTGGAGATGACTGAGGACTCGATCCTCCGGCATCTCCATAAAATTGGCTGTAGTATTGTCCCTTCAATCGCACACCATCTTGGAGATGTCTGAGGATCATAAGGATGCATATTTATAGATTAAGCAGCACGACATATTGTCGAGACTCACGACATAATGTCGACCCTCACCCCTGTCATTAGTGCTTCCACCTACTGAAATAGTGTTTCCACTCACTATCATAGTGTCGCCACTCACCGAAATAGTGTTGCCACTCACTGGCACAGTGTCTCCTCTCATGTTTTGTCCGGTTGATGTCTCCAACCGGGACTAAAGATTCATATTTAGTCCCAGTTGGAGCACCACACGGGACTAAATATGCTCGCGCCAGCCCTATCCTGCTGCAACCCCTTAAGTCCCGGTTGATTTCTCCAAACGGGACTAAAGATGGACCTTTCCCTCTATTTCCCGCCATGTTTTTCCTTAAGTACGGGACTAAAGATGGACCTTTCCCTATGTTTCCGCCTATTTCCCTCTATTTATGATAATGTGCCCATACTGTGCATGCATGTAGATCATGGGATAGCTAACAACGTGGCATGAGGAAGTTTTCCTTTTCGTCGCACGGAAAAGCCATTTTACATTTTCCATTTTCCGGGCACAACAAACCACCAAAATGCTGTTCCAGAATGCTACCACCCCATTTTTCTAAAATAATAGACCACGTTACATGGACGACTAATGTCTTCCAAATAGGTAGGAAGTGGGTCCAGTTTGAACTACAGGTACATGATCTAATGCTCGTGATTTAAAAAAAAATCATATTTAGACTCAAAATATGATGTTTCTTTAGAAATCCAATGCAAGTTCTAACGAGGATCATCCACTATCTCCATGTCCGCCGTTTTGGCCATAGTGTTGAACGGGAAAAATTCAAAACAGGCATAAGAAATTCAAAAATGGTCCGAACAATGTAAATCCTTCGCATAGTGTCATATTATGTGATATAAGTCCAAGGAAAAATACCAAAATTTGCATATTGATTATGTCTCGAAAAAACCTTCACAAAACGTCCTATCATGTTCGACGTTTCATGGCTTTTGGAGCAAATGACGAATGTTATATGCAGAATCGCGGCATAGGTTGTGGTACTATTCCAATATTGTGCATGCATGTGGATCTTGGGATGGCGAACAATGTTGCAGGAGAAAGTTTTCCTTTTTGTCTCACAGAAAAGCAATTTTCCATTTTTCGGGCACACAAAACGGGGCGTTTTGTGAAACAGCCACCGAAATGATGTTACAGATTTCTACCACCCCATTTTTCTAAAATACTAGACCATATTACATGGACGATCTCCCACCCAGGACATCTCAAACCTTTTCGTCCTTCCCATGTGAAAAAGACAAATGCCTGTCGAATCGGTATGAATCAGACATTTTTGAAAAGAAATCATTTTTAGACTCAAAATATGATGATTCTTAAGAGATCCAATGAAATTTCTAACGAGGTTCATCCTCTATCTCCATGCCAGCCGTTTTGACATAGTTTTGAAAGGGAAAAAATCGAAATGGGCATAAAAATTCAAAAATGGTCCAAACAATGTAAATCCTCCGCGTGGTGTCATATTATGTGACATAGTTCCAAGGAAAAATACCAAACTTGGCATATTGATTATGTCTCAAAAAAACCTTCACAAAATGACCTATCATGTTCGAGGTTTCATGGCTTTCGGACCAAATGATTAAATATATTATTACTAATCATTTTTTTGCGTGTATCCCTTTATGATTGCGCCATAAAGCTGGAGAATCTTCACTCATTAACATGATGATTGGGTCATCCTTCACTACGAAGGGCAGAATAAGATTATCACAATCTTCTGACATGTCTGTCTTGTCCTCTACTCCCACGATGTTTCATTTTCCTGAAAGATCTATGTGGCGCTTCGGCTCATCATCTGATGTATTCTTTTGATTATTTTTTCTTTTTATCGGTTTGGTAGACATGTCCTTCACATTGAATACCTGATCCATATCATTGGCTAGGACGAATGGTTCGTCTCAGTACCCAAGATTGTTAAGATCCACTAATGCAATTCCGTGCTTCTTGTCTACCTCAACTCGTCCTCATGTCAGCTTGACCCATTTTCACCGAAACATGGGGACCTTAAAGTAGGTCCATAGTCAAGTTCCCATATCTCCTCTATGTAACCATAATATGTTTTCTTTGACCAATTGTTAATTGTTGCATCAAAGCGGACACCACTATTTTGGTTGGTGCTCTTTTTATCTTGGGCGATCATATAAAATGTATTACCCATTTATCTCGTACCCTTGGAAACTCGATATAGTCGAAGATGGTGACCTGGACAACAAGTATAGCCGATCTCCAAGAGTGTTGTTTTTTATGAGATGTTGCAACCAACCACCGAAATTCTTCATGTGTTTATCTCTAATCTAGGAGTCATGCTTTCTAGGGTTGTTGGAGAGTAAAATTTTCTTGTGTTCCTCAATATACATGCCGCCAAGGTGGAATTCTGTAGAATTGTGTAATGTGCTTCAGTGTAAGAATGTCCGTCCTTACATATTATTGATTTCCTTCCTAGAGTGCCCTTTCCACTCAGTCTCCCCTCAGGCCACAATTGAGGAAGACCAATCGGCTTAAGGTCAGGAAAACTCAATGACCTCCTCTATTCCATAGCCCATGGATATGCTTCCTTCTGGCCTAGAATGGTTACGAACATATTTGTTTTAGACTCCCATGAACCTCTCAAAGGGGAAAATATTGTGTATAAATACAGCACCGAGAATGGAAATATATTCGACTAGGTGAACCAGGAGGTGGGTCATAATGTTGAATAAGTATGGTGGGAACACCAACTTGAAACTGACAAGACATTGGACCACATCATTCTGTAACAATGGTAGATCTTCAGGATTGATTATCTTCTGAGAGATTGCATTGAGGAATGCACATAGCTTCACAATGGGTACTTGAACATTATCTAGTAGAAGCCCCCTCAATGCAATCGCAAGCATTTGCGTCATAATCATGTGGCTGTCATGAGACTTTAGGTTTTAGAACTTTTTCTCTGCCATTTTTATTATTCCCTTTATATTTGTCGAGAAGTCACACGTGACCTTCATACTGCTCAGACATTCAAAAAAGATTTCCTTCTCTTGTTTGGTAAGAGCGTAGCTGGCATGACCATAAAACCATTCTGGATGCAGGCCATCTGGGTCTTTAATACGTTGATGTTCCTTCTGATGTATCTTTTATCTTCCCATACACGCCCAAGAATCCTAGCAGGTTTATGCAAAGATTCTTGGTCACATGCATCACATCAATTGAAGAGCGTACCTCTAGGAATTTGCAATAGGGTATCTCCCAAAATATATATTTCTTCTGCCAAATGGGTGTGTGTCCGTCAGTGTCCTTCGGAACATATTTTCCTCTAGGACCCTTTCCAAAGATTACTATTTGATCCAAATCTTTGACCATATCAAATATATTAGCACCAGTACATTCCTTAGAATTCGTATGATGACATGTTTGACCATTCAAATACTTGTCTTCCTTTCTTAAGGGATGCCTGGCCAAAATAAATCGACGATCTCCACTGTACACATTCTTCTTACAGTGTTACAAATATATACTTCCAGTCTCATCTAAACAGTGCGTGAATGCATTGCATTCATTGTTTGACTGTCCTAAAAGGTTACTAAGAGCATGCCAATCATTGGTTGATACGAAAAGCAACGCTTGGAGGTCAAATTCTTCCTGCTTGTGATCATCCCACACATGTATGCCGAGTTTGTGACACAACTGTAAAATTTCTTCAACTAGTGGCCTTAGGTACACATCAATGTCATTGTTGGGTTGCTTCGGGCCTTGGATCAGCCCTGGCATCATAATGAACTTCCGCTTCATGCACAACCAAGGAGGAAGGTTATAGATAAATAGAGTCACATTCCAGGGGTTGTGACTAGAGCTCCGGTCCCCAAAAGGATTCATGCCATCTGTACTTAGAACAAATCATAAACTCCTTGCGTCATCTATAAAGTCCAGGTACTTTCTATCGATTTTTCTCCACTATGACCCATCAGCGGGGTGTCTTAACATCCTGTTTGACTTACATTCCTCTTTGTGCCATCACAACAACTTGGAGTGCTCTTTGTTTCTGAATAAATGTTCAAACCATGGTATTATAGTAGCATACCACATAACCTTGGCAGGAACCCTCTTCCGAGGTGGCTCGCCCTCAACATCACCAGGGTCATCTCGTCTGATCTTATACCGCAGTGCAGTGCATACCGGGCATGTATCCAAATTCTCATACTCCTCACCACGGTAGAGGATGCAGTCATTAGGGCATGCATGTATCTTCTGAACCTCTAAATCTAGAGGGCATACAACCTTCTTTGCTTCATACGTACTGGCGGGCAATATGTTATCCTTTGGAAGGATATTCTTCATCATTTTCAGCAACTTTTCAAATGAGGAGTTAGATATAGCACACTCTGCCTTCCATTGCAGCAATTCCAGTGTGTTGCCCAGCTTTTTTCCAATTTGGGTGCAATAACTTTTTGTGATCCTCTAACATGTGATTAAACTTCTCCCTCTCATTTTCATTTTCACAGTCTCTCTGTGCATCGACAATGGTCTGACCAGGATCATCATCGGGTTCATCATGTGTATCTTCTTCAGCCCACCCTTCAGCCTCCCCCATGGAAGTATCTTTGTACTTAGGGAAACCATGATAGTTGTCATCATCCTCCTCTTATTCATTGTCTTCCATTATAAACCCACTCTCTCCGTGCTTAGTCCAACAATTATAACTGGGCATGAAACCGGGCTTCAACAGGTGGTTGTAAAGGGTTTTGAGTCAAAGTAATTGATACGTTGGTAACGTATCTATAATTTTTTAGGTTCCATGCTTGTTTAGTATCTACTTTGCTTTGCTTTGTCTACACTTTGAGGTGTTTTTATATGTTTTATGGAACTAACCTATTAACAAGTTGCCACAGTGCCAGTTGCGTGTTTTCTTCTATTATTGGTTCCAGAAATGCAAAAAATTAATATTCTTGGAATTGGGTGGGACAAAAGCCAAAGTCAATATTTTATCGTGGGAAACACGAAGCTAGAATATGAGACAGAGGAGGTTCACCAGGGGCCACAGCCCCTGGCGGCGCGCCATAGGGCTATCCGCTCCTCGGGGGGTGCAGCCACCCTGGTGGCCCCCTGCCTCACCTCTTTGCCTATAAAGTACCCCCGATGCCAAAACCCTAAACACCCGATCAATATTCCATGGAACCGTCTGTAGACGTCGCCACCATCATCCCTAGATCGGGGGGAGGGGGGGATCTGAAGTTCTTCCCGGCAACCTCCGGAGGGGAGATCATCCCGGAGGCCTTCTTCTCTGGTATGAAGCATGAGTAGTTCCAGCTTGGACTACGGGTCCATGTAGTAGCTAGATGGTTGTATCTCCTCCTTGTGCTTTCATGTCAATATCTTGTGAGCTCCGTTCATGATCAAGATCTCATATATTTGTAAGCATGCATGTTGTGTTTTGCAGGGATCCGATGGATATTGAGATTACTATGTCAGTTTGATTAATGGTTTTGTCTATTTTATTCTATCATGTTTGTGTTGTTTGTGATTTTGCATGCTCTCCGTTGTTAGTAGCTATCTTAGCCAAGTAGTTGCTAGTGACTCCAAGAGGGGGTATTTATGCTCGATAGTGGGTTTATGCCTCTACTTTTTAAGAGAAATGATATAAATCTCTTCGATGGTAGATGTGTTGTTGCTACTAGGGAGAAAACAACGGTCTTGGAACAAGTGGATTGTTTACCTTACACACTTTGCTTATAGAAGTTGTCTGTTGCTTGCAACTTAATACTGGAGGGGGTTCGGATGATAACATGAAGGTGGACTTCTAGTCATATATGCAGTTGGCTGGCGGTCTATGTATATTGTTGTATTGCCCAGTCGAATCTCATAGGATCTTTTTGTCTAGTATTGCATTGTTATGCCTTGCTCAATTCCTATCAATTGCCCTGGTATAATTTGTTTACCCTTCAGGCCATGTTGTTTATCTAAGAAGAGCACCTCTAGTGAACTATGTACGTCGGTCCAATCTTTACCATTGATACATCTTCCACTGTTACTGTTTACTTGCTGCAAACCATTATCACCTTCCACACCATACAGTTTATCCTTTGTTACAGCAACCAGTGAGATTAACCACCTCACAGTTTGTTGGGAAAAGTCTTGAGTTTGTGTTGTGCAGGTTTCCACGTTGCATGCAACACCTGTGTGACGTTTCCATCCTCCTACTGATTTTATAACCTCGGTTTCCTACTGAGGGAAGACTTGCTATTGTGCTGCTCCATACCTTGCTCTTGGGGTTTCCTGACGAAGCGCTTCTAGGCACCATCAGTAATCTTTCTGATTCCTACATTGACTACATGGACAGAATATAAAACCATTATGTTTGTTTGCATCAGACACACGGATGAATTCATGCATGCCATTAATGAACTCGCCAGATCGTCGGTCAGTACCATACATCAATTCCCGGACCATCTTCATTATTGTTAAAGTATATCCAAAACTATTACACAACATCAGAAATAGAGATCAGTGACCAATTTAATACAAGTTATAATGAGATCTTCTAGAGCATTAATTTTTAATTTTGAAAATTTTACATGCACCAATTTTTGAATTGGAGAAAACAATTAACATGAAAAATGTGGAGTTTTTGATTATTGTTCTATCGGTGAAAACCTCGGTCCATTCTAAGATCTGAAACCCTAAAAATACACATTTAAATTTTTAGTAACTTTGTGCCTAATCAAAATTTGTTACACATCTAAAAATCCTGTACTTCTAGGGCATGCATGAAAATTGATCTCTACTTCTATCGCACTACGGTAAAGTAACAATACGAGATGAAAAGATGAAGTTCCTAACCTTTTAAAACCTTGGATTTAGGGGTTGCAAACCAAATCTTGACAAATCTTGAGAAAAAATGACATGAACTCGGCTTGCTGCTTTGAGGAAAATGGCCACCATGTCTCGGGCCATGGACACGAAGCTTCTTTATAGGACCAACTAGTCCCGAGTCATGATACGGCGCGGGACTAATTGTCCACATAAAGTGCAGCTGGCCGGCTTGAGGTCACTAGTCCCGGAACTATATTATGGACCGGGACTAAAGATATGGAATGGCCCAGAACTAGAGGTTCCTTCTGTTCGTATCCATTGGTGACCTTACGAATCGCGACTAGTTCTCTTACTAGTCCTGGCCCGAAACAACCGGGACTTGTGCCTAATTTGGCACCGAATCGGAAGCCCTCTTTTCCACTAGTTTCACACTAAAGTCATGAACTTTTTGATACAAATATTGCATACTTATTCAACATTAATGTTTTGAAATACTTTTCAAACTCAGTGGTGTATACTGCTGGTTCTTACCATGGCACAGTTCCCGTTCTTACGAGTGGGTACTTCCCTTTCAATTATACGGTGGTCAATATGGTGGACATACTATTTCGAGCTAGTGAGAGAGACACTACCGGAATAACCATATAGTCCGACAGCTTAAACGGGACCATCGACGTGTCCTATTAGGCTAACGGCAGACAGACGGCGTCAAGTCTACGCCGAGAGCTAAAGCCGTTGGCATAGGTTTCACACCTATGCCGACGTAAAGTCGCCGGTGTAGCTATTTTTCTTTTTTCACACATAAATCTTAGAAAAATCATAACTAAATCATTTAGAATCAGAAAAATACATATAATATATCAAAATTTGCAGAAAAATAAGATCTATCTAAATCAACTCAAATATTACATTTTTTCAAACAAATATATATCAAAAAAATACAAATACTTTCGTATAACATATTTTTCGTTTTCCGATTACGAAAAACGAAGTGTTTTGTGAAGCAACCACCAAATGAAAGGTTCAAAATGATACTACCACATTTAAAGAAAATACTAGAGCATATTGAATGGATAATTTTCCAACCTGGATAGCTCAAAACTTTTTGTCCAGTCCTCGTGACAAACACAAATTCCTGCTGAATCGACGGAAAATGAGTTAGATTTGAACTACAGGTACATGATATGATGCTTATGAGTTTTTTGCAAAAATCATTTTTAGATTCACAATATGCTATTTTATCAGAGTCTAATGCATTAGTGAGGCTCAACCCCGAGATAAGAATCTTCATGCCCCTCGATTTAGAAAGTTTGACGATAGTTTGAAATGGGCATAAAAAATTCAAAAACAATCGAAACAACGCAAAACCTTCGTGTGGTGTCACATTATGTCACATAGTTGCATGGAATAATACAAAACTTTGTATATTCATTGTGTCTCAAAAAACCCTTTACAAAATGACCTATCTCAACCAAGGCTTTCTGGATTTCAGGTCAAATGACTAATATTATTGCTAGAATCGTGGTATAGTGTGCGATAATGTGCCCATTTATGCATGCATGTGTATGATGGGATGGCGAACAATGTTGCATGAGGAAGTTTTCCTTTTCGTCGCACCGAAAATCCATTTTTATTTTCTGAGTGCAAAAACGGGGTGTTTTGTGAAGCAACCACCAAATGAAAGTTTCAAAATGATAATACGACATTTTTAAAAAATATTAGACCATATTGAATGAACAATTTCCCAAATTGGGAATCTCAAACATTTCCGTCCACCCCTCTTGAAAAAGACAAATTCCTGTCGAATCTGTAGGAAGTGAGTTAGATTTGAACTACAGGTACATGATATGATCCACGTGATTTTTTTGAAAAAATAATCTTCATGCCCCTCGAATTAGAAAGTTTGACGATAGTTTGAAACACGCATAAAACATTCAAAAACGATAGAAACAATGCAAAACCTTCGCGTGGTGTCATATTATGTGACATAGTTGCATGGAAAAATACCAAACTAGGTATATTCATTGTGTCTCAAAAAACCTTCACAAAATGACCTATCTCAATCGAGGTTTTCTAGATTTCAGGTCAAATGACCAATATTATTGCTATAATCTTTGTATAGTTTGCGATAATGTGCCCATATTGTGTATGCATGTGTATCATGGGATGGTGAACAATTTTGCAGGAGGAAGTTTTCATTTTCGTCGCACGGAAAAGCGATTTTCTATTTTCCGAGCGCCAAAAATGGGGCGTTTTGTGAAGAAACCACCAAATGGCTAATTCAAAATTCTACCACCCCATTTTACAAAAATACTAGACCACCTTACATGGACAATGTTGCAACCGGAGGAGCGCAAACCTTTTCGTCCACTCCTGGTGAAAAAGACAAATTCCAGCCGAATCGGTAGGAAGTGGGTCTGATTTGAACTACATGTACATTATCTGATGCTCATGATTTTTTGCAAAAGCATTTTTAGACTCACAACATTATATTTAATTAGAGATCCACTTCAAGTTTTCTTTTTCGTCCCAGCAATAAGCCATTTTCTTTTTTTTCTGAGTGCAAAAAAGGGTGTTTCATGAATCCTAACATAGTTTCGGTTGTTCTAGTGTTAACAAGATACGATATATAATTAAATATATGATAGGGATGTCATATTTGGATTCATCTCATTTTTTTATCGATTTGGAGATATTATTTGTCAAATTACGATTTACGGATTTGTAGTTGTGAATTATTCAATATTAAATGGAAAAAGGCAAAATAAATAAAATTTGTTTTATTTTAATTTGAATTTAATTTTTTTATTACTTATTCATTCTTGTTTACTTAAATAAATGTTTCAAATTTTAAAAATAAAGGAGTGTGATACCATCGTCTAAGGGTTAATAGGATTGATATGGTAATATTATGAGTAAGGTCTAATTTCCTAATTGTAAGCACATCTAAAAGTAACAGAGAAGTTAAGCGTGATGGGGACGGAGTAGTTCTAGGATGGGTGACTGATGGGGAAGTTTGACCATTAGTATAATTTAACTAGAAATTAATTATACTTAGAGTTAAAAAAATGCTGGTGAGATTAACGAGTCAAATAATTAAAAAAATGCTTGTGAGATTAATAATTCAAACAAAACAAAAAAAATTGGAAAAAAATATTCAATTTTTTTTGAGAAAATATAGGTCGACGGCATTGCCGTGGACGTAGCTCTAGCCAAACCCTCTAGGGCGACGGCAATGCCGTCGGTGCCGCCAGGGCAAACGGCCGTCAACCGTGTGATTTGGGCCCCTCATCCTTTACGTCGACGGTATCCTCTACGTTGACGGAACAACCGGCTACGCCTACAGGGGCATACGCCGACGGCAATGAGTGGCTACGCTGACGGGGTCTGGCCGTCGGAGCCTGGGCATGCTTATGTGGACAGTAATAATTATTATATGCACGTGGCTCATGATAAGAATGTTTTATGTGATATTAATTTTATTCATGTTGCTACTAAAAGTTATTATGAGAGAGGGAAACATGGTTTTATGCATCTTAGCAATATTAAGTTTCCCATCTTTATGTTGAAAATTTTGAAGATGCACTTGTTTTGCTTTCCTATGCTTGTTGCTTTGTCCTTTCATGACTTGTTTCTTTACAAGATTATTTTTCTTAGGAAGTGGGTTAGACTTAAATTTGTTTTATATTTGCTTCTTGATGCTCTCTTTTACTTCAATTCATGTTTTTTATATGAGCATCTTTTCAAACTATAACGCCTAGCTTAAAGGCGTTAAAGAAAAGTACTTCTTCGAAGATAACCCAATAGTTTTAGTTGAGTCTTGGAATTTATTACCTCTATAATAACCTCTCCTTATCCTTTTTGTGTGGTTTTTGTGCCAAGAATAACCTCTAATGAGATAGAAGTAAGATTTGGGGAAGTTGCTGTCCCGAAATAGAATTTTGTGCTTCACTGAAAACATTCGTGAAAAATATACGTACCTCACATTGATCTGTAATTTTCTGAGCTTATGGCCCAGGTTATTAACTAACTTTCGTTAGTTCAACATTTTTCGATTTGAGCAACAGAAGGTCTTCGAAAAAATGGTTTTTGCCTACCGGTCTGTTTTGACAGATTTCTGCCATTATTTCCATTTGCCTCGTATGGTTTTTTTGAGGTATCTTTGATCACTTGAGCTTTTAAAAGAAATTGCTATAGTAGCTTGTGTTTTCATGAAAGTTTTACTTGTGTTGAAACTGAACCCAAAGACTTATTATCTTGAATACACTAGTGCTGCTAATGAAGATTTGTGAAGTTTTTGTATGAAGGAAAATTTTCAATTGTACGGGAAGAATGATGTGATGAGATGAAGCATGGACAAAAGCTCAAGCTTGGGGATGCCACCCATGTCACTGATACGTCGAAAACATATTTATAATTTTTGATGTTCCATACTTTTTTAGTATCTACTTTGCTTTGCTTTGTCCACACTTTGAGGTGCTTTTCATATGTTTTCTGGTACTAACCTATTAACAAGTTGTCATACTGCTAGTTGCTTGTTTTCTGCTGTTTTTGGTTCCAGAAAAGCTAGTAAGGAAAAATTCTCGGAATTGGACGGGAGAAAATCCGAAGTCAATATTTCACCGAGGAGAACATGGAGTCCAGAGGAGAGACGGAGGGGCGCCATAGGGCGCCCCCACAGGCACGGCCCAGGGTAGGCCCGTGCCTGGTCAGGGTGTGGGCCCCCTGGCCGCTTCCCAGCCTCGCCTCTTCACCTATAAGAAGCCCCCGATGCCTAAACCCTAAGCACCCCGATCAATATTCCATGAAACCATCTGTAGCCGCCGCCACCATAATCCCTAGATCGGGGGATCTGAAGCTCTTCCCGGCACCCTGCCGGAGGGGAGATCGTCCCGAAGGCCTTCTTCTTCATCATGCCAGCCTCCGGTATGAAGCGTGAGTAATTCCACCTTGGACTACGGGTCCATGTAGTAGCTATATGGTTGTATCTCCTCCTTGTGCTTTCATGTCAAGATCTTGTGAGCTCCGTTCATGATCAAGATCTCATCTATTTGTAATCATGCATGTTGTGTTTGCAGGGATCCGATGGATATTGAGATTACTATGTCAGATTGATTAATGGTTTTGTCTTATTGATTCTATCATGTATGTGTTATTTGTGATCTTGCATGCTCTCCATTGTTAGTAGCTATCTTGTCCAAGTAGTTGCTAGTGACTCCAAGAGGGGGTATTTATGCTCGATAGTGGGTTCATGCCTCTACTTAATCAAGATAAGTGACAGAAATCTCTACAGTTGTAGATGTACTATTGCCACTTGGGAGAAAACAACGTTCTCTTGTTCATGGAACAAGTGGATTGTTTACCTTACACACTTTGCTTAAAGCAGTTGTTTGTTGCTTGCAACTTAATACTGGAGGGGGTTCGGATGATAACCCAAAGGTGGACTTCTAGTCATAGATGAAGTTGGATGGCGGTCTATGTATATTGTTGTATTGCCCAAGCGAATCTCTTAGGATCTTTATGTCTAGTATTGCATTGTTATGCCATGCATAGTCATGTCAATTGCCTTGCTATAATTTGTTTACCCTGCATGCCATGTTTGTTTATCCAAGGAGAACACCTCTAGTGAACTATGGACGCGGGTCCAATCTTTACCACTGTTACATCTTTCACCGTTACTGTTTACTTGATGCAAACCATCATCACCTTCCACACCATACAATTAGGCCTTTGTTACAGCAACCGGCGAGATTGACAACCTCACCGTTAGTTGGGGAAAAGTCTTGAGTTTGTGTTGTGTAGGTTTGCACGTTGCTTGCAACACCTTTGAGACGTTTCCTTCCTCCTACTATTTCGATAACCTCGGTTTCTTACTGAGGGAAGACTTGTTGCTATGCTGCATCATACCTTGCTCTTGGGGTTTGTCAACACCCATATTTTTAATCCCAGATGCCTGTTATGCCATACCTCGCAATCCCAGGATTACCATTTTTGCGACACATAACAGATTTGATATCACAGTACATCATCCATTACAAACCATATATAAGGTTTTACAACAAATAAAGGATCACATGATCCAGTCTTAATACAATCATAGCAGCGGAATAACGTAATTATAACAATAGCGTTGGTGAAGCTCCATCTTCAGGGTCACAGGCAATCCTGACGATGCGAGATAATCCTAGTTGTCATAACTTTCCTGCGGTCCTTCCTCCAGATAGTCCTCTTCATAGTCTGGCCACGGGAATAGCCAGAGACAAAGCAATGAGTACTCTTTAAGTACTCGCAAACTAATACTAACAAGTGAAGTGGTTTTTGAATAGGTGGTACTAGGCTCTATGTTATTTTGCAAAAAGCCAGATTTATCTCCACTGAGTTCAGAAGCAAAGAAAGCTAGTTGAAAATTTTATAACACCTAAGTGGGAACTTGAATTTGATATCACAACTCTGTTGTGGTCAAGTCAAAGTCATGAATCATCTCAAAAGTTATTTTGAAAACATCTGACGACGGAACAGTATGGCCACTCCAGCTGTCCATAACCGCGGATGCGGCTATTCGAATAGTTTGATACTCTGCAGAGCTGGTAAAGTTTCACCGCAACATTCGATACATCCATCAGGAACAATCCTGAATTCACCATACTCAGTATGCGGATAATCAATCCTAACCTTTCAATTACACGCCATAGGTACCTCTGCGGATAGGTACCTCTACTGTGAGTTTGGCCTCCCAACCATGAACAACTGTCATCTTGGGAACTGCATAGGTGGACAATCTTCACAAGGTAGCCTCAACCAAACCTTGGCCGGAAGGGAATCCATACTAAGGTATATAAATTTACAGTCAAGCCCTACCCAATTTTCGGGTATTGCGGTTGTATGGTAAAATTGGAATGGTATCGCATCCAGACAACCATCAGTTTTATAAAGGGCTAAGGCTCATGCCTTAACATTTTCATCATCAAAAATTATCTGGTGTTTCAAGAACACATGGAAAAACATTTCAGTAGAATGACTCATCATCCTAAGGTTTTAATAACCATTTTCACCAAGTATTCCCATCTAAAGTGATCAAGTTTTATGCTTAGCACTAGCAACTACAAGTTGGGGTAAACACTAATGAGGGTTGGTAAACAAGTTTATCCTATATAGGTTCAATCTCATGCCTCAAGATGACATCAAGATTTATCTAACTTAGATCAAGTTTTATGCTCTTTATGCTACCTTTAAACCATCTTCCTAAGCTCTACCAGTCACTAAGTAAACCAAACCAAGAAGCTATGATCAAGAAATAAAATACTAAGCTTGCAAGAAAAATCTAGGATGGGGTATCAAGTGGTGTAAGATTGCCAAGTTAACTGATAGTATTAGGCTTGCATAATTGCAAGTATAAGCTTGAAGTGGGTAACATGCAAGTAGTAGCTTGCATTGGTAAGGTAACTCGCAAGTGTTAGCTTGCATTGTGCAGAGCAGTGGTTGAAGTTCTCCTCAGCTTCTTCCTCGTAGTATCCTCCTTCATCCTCGTATCCTTGGTTGGTACTAGCGTCTACAAATAAATACGAGGTACACAATCACCAAACAATACTTAACTACTTATATTTATCACACCAAGGTTTTCACTAGATGATCTATCATCATCACAAACATTACAATCATCAAAGTTTTTTTCTTATTTATTTTATTTTGGGAAAGCAATTTCTACTCATTGAAAAACTACTTAAGCTTTAATATTCTCCAACTCAAACATGGGATCGTGTTGACACATGTCATCACCACATTTTCAGTACATGGGAATGTGATTTAAAGTGGTGTCACAATTTAATAAGGTTTAACCTTTTTATTTTAATTAATTAAATTGACTAGAATGGCATATGGGGCATTCTTTTATTATTTGTCCATTATTACTGCAAGTAAACCTAGATATTTTAATATATTCGGAAAGGTTTTGTCAAATGTGATTTTTGAGAGTTGGAATCAACTCAAAATCTTTTGTGGTTGAATTTTGAAAAATGTTTGAATGTAGAAAGGCTTCTGCCTTGTTATTTTTACTATAGGTGATCTAGAATTCCATTTGATTTGAATCCAACGGGCTTGGATTAAGAATTTCAGTACATTTCTAAAAAAATTGGTTTCACGCATTTTGGTTCAGTGAATCGAGATGGGTTGATTTTTTAATCTGGGTACAGAACTAGGTTTGAACTAAATCGGAAAATACAGATTCAAACTAACTGGGTTGCGCGGGACATTAACTAGGTCGGCCCACTGCGCACAGTGCGCACACGGGCTGGTTAAGTGGCTGTCCCCACTTGTCAGTGGGTCAGAGAGAAACTAGATCTATGGATGTGGTTCATCGTAGACGCCTGAATAGGACGAGGCGAGGTCGAACCCTAGCGCGACCAGAGGGGGTCGACGGGGGCTCATCGGGGCTCAGGCGATGGTCGGCGATGGGGGAGAATGATGAATTCGACGACGACGAACCTCTTGGTAATGGCATCTCCTCCTAGGGTGGCTCCAATCGACGACGCCTCTCCTCCTCTACAGCGACGGACTCTGGTGAAATTTCGGCCACCTGGTGCTCGCATTGCTTCGGGTATGAGTGGGTGTGATCAGTGAGAGGTGGGGAGTGAGATGGTGTGCTCAAATCAAACGGGGGTGTCCTCCTTTTATAGTGCGAGAAGGGGACCGACGGGCGCTGGTGGAGCTCGTCGTGGTCATCGGCACAACAAGATAAAGGGATGGGTGACGATAGGGGGCGGTGATGTGCTCCCTGGCGAAGCTCATCGTCTTCATGGCGAGGCGTGGGGCGGTGTGGAGTGGTCGAAACACTACGACTCTCTGAACGGGTCCGACAGAATAATTCATGGCGCATGAGTTGTCCTGGTCGCGCGTCGATGAACGGGCGTGTCTGCGGGGTTGCTGGGGTGGTGGTGATCATGCTTGCACGCGGCGAGGGCGACGCGTGGTCTGTGGGCGTGTGTCGTGGGTAGCGCTCTGGCGCGCTCTCGGCTCGCTCGTAGAGAGGCTTGGCATGCTCGTGCTTTGTGGTCCAGTGGCTGGAAAGAGTCGAGGCTTGGATAAGGGGTGGAGATGGACGGTGGAGTGTGTCCTAGACAATGTTAGCGAGGCTAGAACTGATCTTAGCAGGCTGGCGATATTGGGGTGGCAATGGTGCTCTCAGCATGCTTGCCATTGATGGCATGGTCTGGTTTAAAGTGAGCTAGATAGGTTAAACAAGTTAGATGATCTACTAAGGGTGTAGTGTGAGCTATATAGGGAACCAGTTAGGCACTGATCACTGCTCACAATAGTGTTTCATGTTTGTTGTTTGGTGCTTTTAAGGTGTTTGATGAAATGGCCGAAAGAGATTCAAATTTTATTTTTTGATTCAAACTTCGTGGGTGTACTAGTTACATACTCAGTAGTTTCTGGTTAGTTGGAAAGGTCAAGTGTAATTGGTTTGGTTGGTTTTTGAGAATTGGGTGACTTCCCGTATGAATCAGATTCAATTTTGAAATGCGATTTGAATCAAGTTGCCAAATGTTTCTGTGAGTTTGAAAGGTGGGCCTTGATTCACTTTTACTTAGTCTAGCAAGGGGTGAAAAGAAATAGAATTCTTCCTGTTTGAAATCTTAGACTAGAAACACCCAAAGTGACCTAGTGAGCAAGATTGGCAAAAATGACCATTTGCATTATTTGATTTTTTTTTGATTTTCTCTTGATTTGTTTTTGCTTGGAAATGTTTTATTTTATGTTGTGTTCATCTTTAAACCATTCCTTGCTATTTAGAACAATCACACAATTCCATTCATGCATTCATACAATCATCACATACACACATGCATTCATATTGATTTAATTAACAAAAGTTTTTGTTAACCCTAATTTTGGTGATTGGAATTTGATGATCATTGTTCAATATTTTTGGGCATGATGTTTCTCATGAGCAGCATGATCAATAAACGCATATGGGGATATGGTTTATGATAAGTAAATTCCAGCTAGATTATTTGTACTCTAGTGCAAGTGGGAGACTGAAGGGAATATGTCCTAAAGGAAAATAATAAAAGGTTTATTATTCTCATATCCCAACTATATCAAGTGGAAACATTGATACAGGTGTGATGTGAAACATAATTCCCTAGTAGCCTCTATTGATACTAGTTTGTTGGGCAACAGATGATCAAGGTTTCCTGATCATATGGTGATAGGTCCTGTTAACAACGAGGTCATATAATTGGTAAATGGTGTGATGAACATTTCTTAAAGATTGAGACACGATCAAGTCGCAAAGTTCATCGTTGCAATAGTCAGAAATGAAGTCTCCTTCTCCTTAGACCATTAGACCATATCAAATCACTATCTCCCGAAGTTACATTGATGGCACTTAAAGTCACTCAATGAATTAGTGATCATAACGGTGTCGTTGGGTATCTGGAGGAACATGTTGAGGAGATTGCGTCAAAAGCGGGATTTGTTCACTTAGTGATAGGCAATATACAATTAGGCCTACTTGGTGAGATTACATCCATAAATGTCGCAACATGTGACTATGTATCGGGGATGTAATATCACGGTAACAAGTAAACATTACTTGTCGGTAATGAGATTGAACACGGTATGGAGATACCCTAACGATCGGATCTTGGACAAGTAGTATCGAAGAAACAAAGAGAAATGGACTCGACGTTTACGGTCCAAACAACATCGTCAATCTGGAATGCACAGGGGGTCAGTATGGGCATCCCGGTCCTGTTATTGATCATTGCACGAGAGGAGTCTTGGTCATGTCTGTGTCATTCCCGAGCCATGAGGGGATCCACTTAAGGGTGCGACGAGCTAGAGATTATCCGTAAGTTGGAATCATAGTACAGAAAGAGAAATCTGAAATTGTTCCACGGAGATAGATCCGAATTTGTTCGGAGAAAGAAAGGAAACAGGAAAAGTTCCGGCGAGAGGACCGGAATCGTTCCGGGAGTTCCGAAGTTGTTCAGAGGATATAGACGAGGAACTGAAAGGTGTTGGGGGTCAGAACAGATTTTGTAACATGTACATACATATTAATTAATGTAATTAATATTAAATATAATATTTAAATCTAATTTGAAAGTGTATTCCACTAATGGGCCAAGTTTCCAATGGAAAAAGGGCCCATGAGGGAAACTAGAAGAGGGAAGGCCACCTAGTGGGCCAATGTGCCTGGGGAACCCTAGTTTTTAACCAACTCGGTGTACCCCCAAGACCTGTCCTCCCTATATAAAGGCCAAGAGGGCACAACAAGGAGAAAATCCCATAACCCTAGTATACTCACATGACACATCTTAGTTGCACATCCTTCTAACCTTCGGCTCCGTCATTAATCAAGAACAGACAAGCAGGAGTAAGGTTTCCCTCTTAAGGCCCAAACCTGGGTAAATATCGTGTTCCCGTGTTGCTTGTATATTGGCCGTTCTTGATCTCTTGTGTTCCCATCTTCTCCAAAAACCAAGCCTATAATAATGGACATTGACGAGTCAAAACCTCGTCATGTGGACTTCCTCAAAACTTCATTATGACTCCAAATCACGCGTTAAAAAGCGTGATTTCCTGCACAACACAAGTCAAACTAATGGTGTGCATATCTTTGCAATTATTACTCATTAGTAGCAAGGGTAGAGAGATTCTTGTCAATTGCTTGACTAAAAACAATTTTAAACGTGGTAGAAGAATACCTATGCTTTAGCGTGTCGCAGATCCTCTAACATTCTGCATTGCATAGGCGCGCTCCCTGGTCCGACATAACAACCAGTATGGGAATAACTAGATAGGCCAACGGCTTTTTTATAAGCTGACGGAAAAACGTCGGGGCTGTCGCCATAGCTTGACGGGCCGTCAGCCCAGTTTTGCTGTCGTCGTAGGATAAATAGGCCAACGTCAGCCGTCGGCATAACAATACTAGGAAAACGGTCGTCTGTGGCGCACCTAAAAGGCCCATCCGTGGCGCACTAGTGTTGTGCCACGGGCCTTGCGCTACGGCTATCTCCTAGCCGTGGCGCACTGCCTGGTGCGCCACGGTTATGTCGAGATAGGCGTAGCGCACCTGCTAGTGCGCCACGGATATGTTGGCAGGTGCGCTACGCCTTGGATCTTCTGTGGCGCACGTTGTAGTGTGCCACTAAGCTGCGTAGGTGCGCTTTAGTTGTAGTGCGCCACAGAAGTTGTGCCATGTGCGCCACTGGTGTCTTTTTTTTAATTTCAGGGCCAGATGATATACAATACAGATTATATAGGGAGATTACACACAGATATAAGATATACAGTTATATATATAAATACACAATTCAGAAAACAAGATTGAAACAAATACATTGTTATAGATAAGTCTCATACATGAATACATAAGTTATACATTGTTTCGATCAAGTTACAAAGTAGTTGGTGACATGCGAATACATGTGTCGATCGAACAAGTTAGAGCTCGGAAGCTCGCCTAGACATCTAAACTAGCTAGACACAAACACAGGATAAACAACCAAAGAAGATAAGCATGATCACCGCGACGAAGGTGTAGGTCTTCATCCGGTTCCTCGTCCTAACTCCCGCTAGATAGCGCATGTATCTAGCTTCCGCCTCCGCCATAGTGTTGTACCCTTTGTAGCTATTGCCGCTGAAATGGTGCACCTGTCTCCGGCAGTCTTCCCAATCATCATAGACTCCGGGAACTCGTCCCTTCTACACGACATACCACGTCATCTACAAGTTGACAATAATAATTAACTGATGATTGAAAAAAAACATATATAATTAAAGTCGCATATGAAGATACACTTATAGAAAGTACTCCTAAATCAAAAAGACCAAACTCAAAAAGCATGGCTCATATATAACTAGGTTGTTCGACACAGGAATATGCTACGATAGAACTGTCCGCCAAGTAGGAAGCACAACACCTGGACCTGTGCATAGCACAAGGCGGACAATCCCATCACAAAACATTCACATATAGTGTGCCACGACATTTCAATCATCGGCATTATTCTCGAAAAAGACCAAAGTAACTCGAAAAGAATGCCTCATATATAACTAGCTAGGTCGTTGGACAAAGGAATATGCTATGATGGAACCGTAAGCAAAGTAGGATGCACAACATCTGTACTTGTGCATAACACAACGCTTACAATCCAATCACAGCACATTCACATATATAGTGTGCCATGACATTTCAATAATCGGCATTATTCTCGAAAAAGACCAAAGTAAATCAAAAAGAATGCCTCATATATATATACATAGGTCGTTGGACACAACTACGATGGAACTGTGAGCCAAGTAGGATGCACAACACCTGGACTTGTGCATATCACAAGGCTCACAATCCCGTCGTAGCACATTCACATATATATTGTGCCACGACATTTCAATCATCGGCATTATTCTCGAAAAAAGACTAATAAAGTAAGGAATAAAAGAAGGACCAAAATGAGCAAAGGACGAAAGAGTAAGCAAAAAAACGAAGCATTGATTTATATATAATAATAATAAGCAAAAGAAGTAAGCGATGATTCATAAACCTAATAAGATAAGTATAGTAGCATGTACACTTGTCCACATACACACAAAGGTCATCTATAGTTTGTAACCCTGTCTCGGCTTAGGGAATGGGAGGACGCCTTGTCTCGTCATCAACTTCCTATAGTTACCCTGCATCTCTAGGCGATCTTCTATGCACGGTTATTCGGGATATTTCCTCCGTAGAACATCCCCCCCGAAGTCATGACATCATGAAAGATGATTGCCCCAAACTGCTGCTGGATGCGATACATCTCTTGTCTAATATCTAAATCAGTGATCTTGGCCTTTGCTTCGGCCCACTGTTTGAGATGATCTGGCAGCGTAGAATTCTGCTGGTCAAGTAGGAACGCCCTCATGTGATGGAGTGCATAGTAGGCTTCCTTCTTACTGTTTTCCAACTGCTTCACGCAGGGGAACTCCGTTATGTGGTTGAATACATGCCTGCCGAACTTGACCTTCGTACGCACGAAGGTGGTGCCTTCCGTCGAGGCATAGCCAGTGAGAGCATCATCCAGAACTTCCTTGATCTTGTCGTAGTTTTTCTTCTTTTCTAGACTCCCCGAGTCGAAATACGTGGCGTGGGAATGCTTCGGTGATAAGGAGATGAGCGTGCAGTGTTCATCTCTACGCAAAAAATTCAAATGGAATGTGTTGGAAAAAGAATGATGATAATCTAATAAAGCCAATCGACGGTGGCGAGTGAATAGTGACTTACTGGGGAAAGTAAGGCACGAGAATGTATTCCTTTGTCTTGTTCGCCACGAGGATTCTTTTTAGGTACGAGGCCACGATACGTCGTTCAACGGGGGAACCCAAGCAGCCATCACGCATGTAGTAGGGGTCTACTATAGCGATGCCCGGTGTGTTCTATCTAATGATCTGCATGGCCAGGCTGAGAGAAAACAGGCGGACCATGGTATAGTGCAGCGGGTATAGGTGGAACATATTGCACATGTCGTCGAACCACAGGAAGAACATATCCTCAGGGGCATTGTCGACGAAGCCCAAGCCTGGTGGCACCTTAACCACGAATACCGGGTGCGAGGGATCTTTCTCCGATAGAAGGCGTCTCTCTATCGTCAGCATGCCATCATGCACACTCTGCAGTTCCGAACTAGCGATCCTCCTCAAATTCTTAGGTAGCATGGGCTCACCTGCCACATGAATCCTCCACATAATACCCTTAGTTCTTGGTGGCCCGTCCCTAAACCTGATCGTATTCGCAGTTGACGCCACCGGCTGGCTCGAGCTGCTAGATTTTCTTTTCCTTCCCTTTTTTCCTTTTGGAGAGCGAGCAGGCACCGCAATCTGAGCACCGGCCACCCTATGTAGTGTGTCAGGGCTTAGAATGAAGGGCCGGTTGGTTGTATCAGCTGGCTCTATAAAGGCGCAAGCTGGAGGCGTCTCCTGAGAACCAAACAGACGCTTGGTGATACACTACAAGGAATATGGCTATATACGACCCTCTATTTTCGTCACAAAATCGTCACAATAGTTATTTTATGACGATTCTATGACGATTTTGAGATCGTCGAAAGCTGAGCATCGCAAATGAACTATAACGACGATTTTAGTGAAATCGTCATAACCGTCTATGACGATTTTGGATCGTCATAACCATTATGACGATCCGATATCGTCACGGACAAACTGGCCTCGCCAGGTCAGATCCTACGTGGCTGAGCCTACGTGGCAAACAATCAGCCCGGTCCATTTCAAAAATTACATGGGCCGAGCCAACGATTCAGTCCATTAATATTTTTCTATCAATTCTCGTTGCTACTTGGGCCATGCCTAATATTTTAACCTTTTTGTTTTTAGGCCTATGGCCTTTTTAATTTTGGGGCCGTGGCCTTTTTACCATTCAACTCTTTTTATTTTCAACCATTTTTTCCAGGAATTGTAAATTTCTCCAGTCGCTATGGCCTTTTGAAAGCCCAAATAGAATTTGGATAAACAGACAAGCATTACACAAATAATATTTTATCCCAGGAATTGTCCACTGCCACAAAATTGTAACCAAAATTGTAACCTAGGAATGGTCCACTTCCACAAATAATATAATCAGGCATAATTCACATAAACCAGGAATAGAAAACATCTACAAAAGTACAGTGTAGTATATTACAAAGATTCCATAGTACAAATCACACACGGCCACAAAAATATGAATATCAACTCTTTGATAAGTATGAAGCCTTCAGTTCTTCCATCTTCGTCCTGTAGCTCATTTAAAAGAGAGGAAATGATGGTTATGGCTGCCAGTCAAAGAAAGAAATATCTTCAATAGCCATACAAGTACTGAAATTAATCTATACCTATGTAAGAGAATTTTGTATTTTTAGTGCTTCCAAATGCACGGTTAATTCTGGTTTTGAATAAGAACTGCATGCCGACGACTTTGACATGCTGCCAATCAAACAAATGTTGCTGAAGAAATTATTCTTCAACAGAACTTTGTCATACCTCTGAGGATATTGCTGAGATGGTCGTTTGATCCGCTTTTCTTATCATAGGAGTCATCAAGCTATAGAATAGCAAAGACTGTCATTACAGAATGTTGTAGAAGGTTCTGCATTTTGCATAATATACATCAATACAATGGTACACAAAATAATTCTTGATATCATTGGTCTCTACATGAATAGACAGAAACCAAATAGTTCATAGAAAACCTAAAGGAAGGTAAACATTACTTGCTCGGGAGAAATCTTGCCTAGAAACTCATTCATACACTTCTTGATAGCTCTTCTAACTAATTTGCTGAAGTACCACAACCAAACTAAAGCCACAAATTCAGTATGGTGGCTCGTATGCTCTAAACCAGACTGCATATGTAGTGAAACAATGATGGCTGGCTCTGAACCAATATAATACTACCTTTTGGAAATCCATGGAGACGGTTATAAGAAAAGCATCCCAGTCTCCACCGACCATCCATAGCCTGGGTCAAATAGATATGGGGACAAAATCAGATTGAGATGGGGAGCCGTGCGGCAGTGGCAGGTTGGTGGTATGAATGGATAAACTGAAATTTATCTTCAACTAAACCTAATATAAAAAAGAGTCATGGATTTCCACTTCACTAAATCAGATAAAGATTTTGAATACCGCAAACAAGTATAAAATTGCATTTTTTTACAGTGCTTTGCATCAGATAAAGATTTTGAATTTCAACAAAAAGCATATGCAAAGAACTACAATGCACAACCAACATTTAAACTTGATCTTCTCTGGATTCTGCAAAGAACTATAGCTCAAGGGTGTTCCGCTGTAGCTCATCCTACACCAACCACAAACAAACAACCTAGATCAGCCGACAAATAGAAAGCATAGATCATCCAACAACCATTTAGTTTTTTAAAGTAAAGAGAAGCATGATCGAACTAGCAAAATATAAACTATTCCAACTTAGATGGGACACTGCCTAAAAAGGATTATTTCATCAATAATACCAAACAATTAAACATAATCATGCTTGATGCTTTTGTCGTGATGCCTAAGTGTAAATAATGTAGTGTAACAGCAACTAAAAAACAATTCTCTCCCTTGGTTAATATATAGAAGGTCAGCAAGAAAGCAACAATTGTTCAGAACAAAAGATATAAGGCATACAAGCTGCCTCGGTATTTCCTTTGGCATTTCTAGCAGGTCCAATGAACACCATCAAGTATCAACTGCTAAGGGCCTAGTGTAAGCCAGATGTAATGCGCTGCAGAAGTGATCAAGATCTACCAAGTTGTGTACAATATTTGTTTTTGAATATCTACTCTACTTTGGTTAGTACACAGACTATTCAAATAATAAAACATTCTATAAAGTAGCTATATAGGCAAGCTTGGCGTTGGCAGCACATATGAGCTTAACCTCATGATTTAAATACATGGAAGAAAATCAAAACTATAATATGGTCCTCATATACGTATGTACTATCACCCTACTTTGTAAAGTTGTGTGAACAGAAAGTTTAAGGCCAGCATCATAAAATGAAACAGATCTTACCAAGAGCAGTCTAACAGTTATAACTGGGAATGATCAAACCTGAGTACCTGACAGAACCAGACAATCATGTCCCGGAGCAAGCCTAAGAGTTATAACTGGGAAGTGATCAAAAATTTTATGGAGGAGGAGGCTCGCTCAGGACCAAGCATGCGACTACGAGACCGCTAACCTCATCAATCAATTTAAACATGCCAACTTAGACTCCTCCAAGACAATAACAAAGACCTCCTGTTCCTGAGATACAACAATAGACGTGCAATTACAGATACCAGCAACCACTAACAGTCTAATGTAACTTGCAAATAGCAAGTATGCGCTGCACTGGCAGTCCTACTATCTTTAGCAAATAGCTATTTCGATTAGTGGAGTGGACTGGTAAGGAACCAGTAGGTACTAGATGAAACAAGAGCCTGTTGAAATTTGTCTAGACCATTACTGTTGCCTCCCTAAATACTTGTATTTAGACAAGCAACCCCAAGTTTATTGGGGAAGTTTGGATCAAGTAATCACCTCATACATCACGTGATGATCCTACAAAATTGGTGGGTGACCCAATCCCTCACTTTATACTAGGTGATGATGAACCAACCGAGTCCATTCCTCAAACTAAACAAGGGAGCTAGGATTGCATGGTCAATTCACAACTGTGAAATAACCCTTTTGCATAGGCCCAACTTTATGCATCGTGGTAAGCAAAACGCATAGTGCATTAACTAAAAAAAGACTGCAATCTGTTTTGTTTCTAGCAGTAATAGCTGAAGCACAAAGTTGTTCTAGTGCAGATTCAACTTGCAGATTGGACATATCCAGTATGGAGCATCCAACAATGATAGCTAAAAGAACAAGACTCGAGTTCTACCCTCTTAAAGCAAATATCTAGTATCGCCCAGCTCAGGAAACTAGGAACGGGAGAGGGTGTTTCGATCATACATCACAGCCTGGTTCGAATAAGGAGCTTAGGAAACTATGAACGGAAGCACATTAGACAAATGAGCTCAGGAAACTAGATTCTAATCAGGGCCACATAAGGTAATCATGCATGAAAAAGTAACACAAAAAATATCAATGAGCTACTGGAACATCTAAAAAACCAACCTCACATCACAAGATCAGATATCAGCCACTAGAATTCCACGGCTACATGATCCCCATCAGAAAACATAGGAGCAGGAGCAGGTTCCTCACGATTGGAATCAACCTAGTGCAAAGCATACATCACTATATTTACCTGTGATTGACTCCAAAAACCATGATGATGCGTGATGGTTTTTCTTTCTAATCTCGCTGGCAGTCGGACCACAAGATTGGACATACCATGCTGCCCTCTTCAAAACCATGGGTGTCCGATGCGTATCAAGCTGGATACGTCCGACAGATGGAGATTAGTCAGACTCTTGTAGAAGTTTAGCGTGACCAACAACTTTGCCCTGAGACCTGTCGGACATTGAACGGACCTTAATCAGTTTGCACAAGAATCAGAATTACCAAAGGCTACACTTATCAGTCTATGTACCAGGCAAACGAAAAGTAGGTAATAGTAAATTATATATTTTGTCAAAAAGGCTTGGGCTTCCTCCCATCGTGCTGCACCACCAGATCCCATAGATGCAAGCCTCCAGGTACCACCAAAATTCTACTTATGAACTACTAGTCACAATCAACAATACTAACTACTAAAACAGCCAATAACTCAGCCATAATTCCACAAAACGCTGGAAGCAAACCTAGGGAAACTTGCTATGGATCTTAAATCCCCTCCTGATGTTGTTTACCGGATCCGGGAAGTAGCCGTCAAGGACGTCCTTGGGCTCGAGCAGGGACATGGTAACCTAGATGCGTGGCACCACCGCCACCACGTACTGCACCTGGTTCTAGCGATGTGAAGCCCACTGTTGATCCACGCCTGAAACGAGGTGGAGACTAAGTTAGAGCACCATATGAAAAAAATATAGCAGAAAATTCGAGGCGATTCCATCAAATCGAACATACCATGCTGATGTTGCCGGTGTTGATGACGAACGAGCCGAGGAGGGGATCGATGGGAGATAAAATCGTTGGCGGAGGGAGCAAGCACCTCGAGGAAAACAGTGGGGAGAAGTGGTCAACATTCAAGGAGCCACGGGGAGCGCCGATTTTTCCATGGGAGGACGGATTTCACCGCCGCAAAGCTGTGCAGAAACCTCAAGGTCGAGGTGGAGAGGGTGAGATGAAGGCTAGATTTGGAGGGAACGGGTGCGGTGTGGGCACGGTGGCTGCGACGAGAGAGGGTTAGCTCTGTCAGGGAGAAGAGAAGATAGGGGTGGCAGCGGGGAGAGAAGAACAGAGGGGTTGCCGGCGGGGAGAGAGGTGGGCGGCGGTACAGGGAAGAGAGAGGCGGCTGCTTGGATTTGATCTGAAGCGGAGATGAGCACGGCGTGGCGGTGGGGGAGAGATAAGGTTAGGGTTAGAGAAGAGCGTCAGGTGTGCGCGTGAAGGGTGCCAGGTCATCGATCCATAATAGGTTTCCCAAATCATCATCTCATCCATCCATCTTGTTCACATCCAATGGTCGATATTGTTCTTCTCTTATATCTAGATTTTCCTAGCGATTATGATGATTTCATTCACAGAAATTACGACGTTTTTGAGTGACATCGTCATAATTTTATAAGATTTTGTCCCTGCCGAATGGCTTACGACTATCCGGTGCAAAATCGTCATAACTTTAAGACGATTTTGTCCATAGTCACTATCAAAAGGTCATAGATTGACACATTTCTTGTAGTGATAGTGGCTTTCTCTGTGGGGCCACCAACTAGGTCTTCGTTGCTAAACTGAGTGTTGAAGAAGTGATCGTTCCAGTCTTCGTCGTCCTCGGCCGGATCCTGCGCCATGTGCATATCATCAACATGATCATCCGACCCACCGCGTGGAGGTGACGGCGAGGGCGGTAAGGGGGCCTTGCCACCACTTGTCGCTGGCACGACAGGCGGTGCTGTTGTCTGTGGCGTGATGGCCCCCGCCGTCCCCAAACGGATCATGCTCTTTGGCCATCGCAAGAATAAGCCGAAGCAACTTCTGAGGACAGCCGTCTCTTCTTCATCCGCTCTTGGGGGTTGAATGGGAGGTTCCAGGTCATCGTAGCCCCTTAGCACCCGACTAATTTTAACCCTATGCACGCTATCTGGCATCGGCCTTGAGTGGAACGTGCGCTGCAAGGGTTGAACGATGGTACCCTTGGAAACATCCCTCAGCTCGTTGTTCACGTAGCATAAGAGAGTGCAAGGAACATCCGTCTACGGAAAACATGTACGGTGTCGTCAGAGATGCCATAAGAGTTATAGATGGCGTGAAAGGCGGTAAAGCAATTTGTTTACCGTGATGGCATCGGGATCGGCTAATGTCGAGGCACCACATATGGAGACGGGCGTGCAAGAGACGGAAGGGCTGCTTGATGGCGCGGTGCTGGACACCGGTGTATTCTCCCTACCGCCGGATGCTTGGAGCTCCGGTGCCGCCACGACGATGGCAGGGGGCCACCAACATGTACTCCGGCGCCGCGGTGATGGCAGGGGGAGTCACCAACACTTGTGGCGTCGCGGTGCTAGCGGTCGGAGTCACGAACATGTAGTCCACCAGATTCGTCGGCGCCGCGTTGTTTGAGTGGCCGCTGACCATGCTTGGAATCGGGCACGACCCTACTCGACCACCCGCACTCCAGTTCTCTATTGACTCCACCAAGGTAGGCAGGAAGGACGTGAGCGTGATTGCCAGGTTATCTTGGACGATCTGCGGGATCCGCGCCACTTGTTCCTTAAGTTCTTAAACCTCGTGGTTTTCCTAAGTGCTTCCAATCATACATATCATACAGCATAACCAAGTGCTTCTGATTATAACCAAGTGCACTTTAATGCTTGCTTTCATTTGTTGCATGTAAAATTCAGACAAGCCAGCATATGCATACACTAGCCAACTTGTTCTGTTTCTTTCCTTAAGAAACACATGAACCACAATAGCAACTTGTTCTACACAACACTAGCCCTAATCTGAACCTAGCTAGTCAATGTATTAAAAAGATAGAAACATTTTATATTGCTTCTAATTAGTACTAAAACCATCACCAGGATCAGTACTACTAGACCATCACAAACAAGCAAATACAAGTTTATATTGCTTGTAGCCAGCACATGACATTACCAGCACAACTAGATACTACTAACTAACTGCACAGCACAGCTAGACATTACCAGCACAGCCAGATACTACTAACTGCAACAGATTAAAGCCAGTGGGCAGAACCAGATACTACACACCAGTAACTAACCTATTTATTGACAGCAACTACATAACCTACTGCTTACTAACGATAACCTACTTCTTGACAGCAACTAACTAAACCTATGAGCACCCAGGTTCGAATCCTGGTGCCCACATTTTTTGTTTTTATTTCAAAAATACTTTTAAATGTTCCAAAAAATGCCCAAAAGTGGTGATATATGCCATAGAAGTTTTGTTTTGATTTTAAAAATACTTTTAAATATTCCAAAAATGCCCAAAAGTGATAATATATGTCATAACAGTGGTACAAATATGATTCAAAGTATAACTAAATTAAATAATAATTTGTCCATGAATATTACAATCTTTTTCGACCACGCGTTTTACAATATTTTTTGAGCTAGCGTTTTACAATCTTTTTTCCCTTCTTTGTCGCAGTTGAATAATTTAGCCCCAGCACTTTAATGTTTCTTCTTTCAAACGGGCTACCTTTTTGGGTAGGGTTGTCCTTTTTCTTCTTGTGATGCATGTTGCTGCATCGTAGTCGTTGTCATCTTCAATCTTTGGATCGTCGTACTAGTCGAACTCTTGCTCGTTGGCGACTCCATCCATTCCGATGATGTTTCTTTTTCCTCTCCTCACGACAACATGGCTAGGCTTTGTCGGGTCGGTAATGAAAAAACATTGGTCCACTTTGGTAGCCAGTACCCACGGTTCATTTTTCATGGCCACGTTCGCATCGGCGGCCTTGGATTTGGCTGCTTCGGGTATAACCATGGTTGTGAAATACCGGTCTTCTCTTTCGACGCTCTTTGCCCATCTAACACGGAACATCGGCACCTTTTATCCACAGTAGTCGAGCTCCCAGATCTCCTCCATTCTTCCGTAGAATCTTTCCTTCACATTGTCGTCGGTGTAGAATTCCGACGTTACGCCTGAGTTCTGATAATCACACTTGTTGTCCTTTTCCTCCGTGTAGAATGTGTAGCCGTTGATATCATACGCCTGATAGGTCACCAGGTTTTGCATCGGTCCCCGCGACAAGGAGAATATGATCTTTTCCGTGTCAGAAGAATGCGATCGCGGGGGATTATCAAGGAGCGTCTGCCTAGACCAACGCGTGAAATCTGAGTTGTGCTCTTTTATTATTTCTCCCTGCGTCCTTTGTATGCCCCGGTCACTATACTTCTTCTCGATTAACCTTTTGTTCTTATGTACCCAAGGATCGACTAGTTCTAAATGCTGTAGCTCGACGAGGTTTGCTCGATCAAAGTCTACGCGTCGAAAATCGAAGTCTGCATGCAGTATGCGACGACCCTCTCGGTGACCAGATCCGTCGAGCTTGCCAAGGTGCCTGCTGACGGGAAGACCGACAGGGTTCTCGATGTCTAGATAATTCGTGCAGAAAGAGATGCACTCTTCATCCAAAAATCCCTTGGCTATGCTTCCATCTGGATGGGACCTGTTGCGAACGTATCCTTTGATGTGTCCGTTCATCCTTTCGAACACCATCATGCTGCGGAGGAACATCGGCCTGAGTTGGACGATGTCCTCCTCGACATGGACCAGCAGATGCACCATAATATCGAAGAATACGGGTGGGAAGTAGACCTCAAGATCGCATAGTATCACCACGATCTCCTCCTGTAGCCTCCCGAGCTGATTCACGCCAATCTACTTCCTAGAGATGACGTCGAAAAACTTGCAGAGGCCAAATAACGTTTCACGGATGTGCTCGTCCATTATCCCTCTTAGTGCAACCGGAAGTACCTGCGTCATTAGTACGGCACAGTCGTGAGACTTCATGCCACTGAACCTCGGCTTCGCCTCATCTAGGTATCTACTTATCTTGCCCGCGTAGCCGTAAGGAAATTTGACTCCTAGAAGGAACTTGAAAAACTGTTTGATCTCATCCTGGCTTAGAGTGAAGCAAGAAGGAGGGCGGTAATATTTGTTCTTCTTGAACTTTTTATCCTTCCCACGACCTTGTGTCGTCTCCGACTCATGATCATCGTCATATTCCTGATCATCATGAGTAGTTCGTCCTCCATGAAGCTCCTTCCGGATACCCATGAATATCAGGTCGTGCCTTGCTTTCGGACCATCTTTCGTCCTATCTGGCATGTTGATTATGGTGGCAACCAGACTCTCGCACACGTTTTTCGTGATATGCATGATGTCGAGGCTATGAGGCGTGCGTAGAAACTTCCAGTATGGCAACTCCCAGAAAACAGACCTTGTTTTCCATACCTTCATCAGCGGCTTGTCTTGCTCCCTCTTTCGCTTCTTTCCAGGCTTAGGACAATCTTTTCCAGTTTTGAGCAACTCTTCCACTTCTTCGCTGCTCCTATGCTCTGGGATTCCTCGGTTCTTGGATTTGCCATTGAACAGGTCTCCATGTTTTCTCCATGGATCATTCTTGCCGAGCCACCTTCGGTGCGCCATGAACACGGTATTCGAAGACCCTGGATCTTTCTCTAGTTGGAGATAGATTGTGTTATCCATGCACCTAACGCATGCACAGAATCCTTGGCCAACCTGCCCCGAGATATACCCACAACCTGGATAGTCTTGCACCATAGTGACCAACGCGGCTCTCATAGTGAAATAATCTTGTGTGACGGCATCGTAAGTATTGACTCCAGATTCCCATAGCGTGGCTAGCTCCTCTTTCAACAACCCGAGATACAGATTGATGTCGGTACCAGGTTGTTTCGGCCCTTGAATTAGCATACTCATTTGTATGTACTTCTTCTTCATGCACAACCATGGAGGGAGGTTATACATCCATACAAACACGGGCCAAGTGCTGTGCGTGCTGCTCTGGCTACCGAACGGATTGAGTCCATTGGTGCTGGCACCAACCTGATGTTCCTCGAATCTCCACCGAATTCTGGGAATTCGAGGTCCAATGCTTTCCACTGGCTAGCATCTGAAGGGTGCGTCAGCAGCTCATCCTTTTTGGGGTCATCATCATCTCCTGGCTTCTTTCTTTCCGCATGCCATCGCATGAGCTTCGCTTCCTTAGGGTTCGCGAAATAGCGCTGCAGACAAGGAGTGATAGGAAAGTACCACCACTTTTCGAGGTGCTTTATTCCCTTTCTTGTATCGACTCACGCCGCACACCGGACATGTGGTTTTCTCCGCGTCCTCGCCCCGATAAATGATGCAATCGTTGATGCATACGTGATATCTAACGTGCGGTAGATCGAGAGGACAGACGATTTTCTTGGCGTCCTCGATACTAGTTGGACATGTGTTCCCCTCCGGGAGACGATCGTGCGAGAATGCCATCATATCGTCGAAGCTTGTGTCGCTCAATTTGTGTTTTGCCTTCATCTCCATAGCCTGGAGCGTTACATTCAACCGGGTATCATGGGCATGCATCCTTCATTCAATGGAGTAACCGCGTCTTTCTCAAGTTGCGCAAGCTTGGCTTTCTCTCTAGCGGCAGCCCTGGCGTTACTCGTCTGCTTGAGAAGCATCTCTTGCACATAAGGGTCCCGCACCCAGCCTGACGTTGTTCCATCGTCGTATGCTCCTCCGGCATCTAGATCATCATCATCCCGGTCTGCTTCCGCACCTTCACCATCTCCAGGAGACTCTTCATCATCTCGCCCGTTCTTGCCGTGATGATGATCATTGTCATGTTGCCCACCTTCACCGTCTCTATCGTCTTCGTCATCGCTTATCCAACGAGTGTATCCATCCATGAAACCATGGCGGAGCAGGTGCGCCTGCAGATTCCCGGAATCTGGGTCGATCACCCAGTTGAGTTTGCATCTTCTGCACGGACATCTTATATCCATCTTGTTATTTCGTATCATGTCGGCCGTCGCACATTTCAAAAATCTAGCCACAATGCCTTCGCTCATTATGCGGACCATTTTTGCCTGCACGGTGTACACGGTACAATTAAAAGTCTATTAGAACCACATAATGAATGCATGCATGCATGCAATGGTCGATAGAAAATTTCGGCATGACCTATCCTAAAATTAGGACCTTTGCAAAATGCCAAAGTCTTGCCAAAATGGAAATGAATCAACATTTTGGCAAAACAAATGGCAACTTGTTCACAACAAACACAAGAGAGAGAGAGAGACCGATCCATATACACATGAACATATCATTATCCTATCCATACACACATGCATGAGCATCATCGATACTCTCCATATACACACACATGACCATCGAGATCCTCTCCATACACACATCATGAGCATCGATCATCTACATACGTATGAGCATATCATCCATATACAGATGAACACATCCTTACATGGACAACTTACCGAGATGAGAGACCTATCGCGAGAATATGGAAAGGAGAGGTGCGCGCGCGAGACCGGAGAAGGAGAGATGAGAGACCGGAGAGCTTCCTCTATTACGTATGTAACATCCAAGGCAAGTTTTACATGATAAAAATGGTGAAGGAGTGGAGAAATTGAGGTGAGAAGGAGAATGATCCCGACTAGATCTAAGGAGGAAGAAGAAGGGGAAAGTGAAGTGTGGGGTGGTGGATGATCACACATGTGCACAAAGGGGAGATGTCAAAAAAAAGGGTCGCCACATCCGTGGCGCACGTGGCTCCAGTGCGCCACAGGGAATAATAACATCTGTGGTGCACATGCCATAGTGCGCCACGGATGTGTCTGCTCGTTTTACAGAGCAGAGGGGCTTGCGCTTAGGCGTAGCGCACCCCCTCCATGTGCGCCACGGTTGACACTAACAACCGTAGCGCACTTACTCTATGTGCGCTACGGGTATCTGGCCTGCGGCCAGCAGGGCCCTGGCCAACACATATATGTGGCGCATTATGACCATGTGCGTCACAGTTGTTCTAGTTACTAGTAGGGCACTGCCCATAGCTGAGCCACGCCTGTTTTAGCCATGGGGCACTTCGACAATGTGGGCCACAGATGTGCTGATTACCTATAGCCATTTTCCTAGTAGTGTCAACAGGACCGTCCGCTTAGCCTATTAGGCTAACGGCAGACCAACGGCGCCAAGTCTACGCAGCTATTTTTCTTTTTTGCCACATTAATCTTAGAAAAATCATAACTAAATCATTTAAATTAAGAAAAATACATATCATATATCAAAAATTACAGAAAAATAAGATCTATCTGTATAAACTCAAATATTATATATTTGTATTTCAAAGAATACATAAAATATACAAATACTTTGGTATAACATATTTTTCATTTTCCGAGTGCAAAAAACGGGCTGTTTTGTGAAGAAACAACCAAATGAATGTTTCAAAATGATAATACCACATTTTTCAAAAATACTAGATCATATTGAATTGACAATTTCCCAACCTGGTTATCTCAAACCTTTCCGTTCACCCCTCGTAAAAAATACAAATTCCTGCTGAATCGGTAGGAAATGAGTTAGATTTGAAGTACAAGTACATGATATGATGCTCGTGATTTTTTGCAAAAATCATTTTTAGGTTCACAATATGCTATTTGATCAGATATCTAATGCAAGTTTAGTGAGGCTCAGCCCCGAGCTAAGAATCTTCATGGCCCTCGATTTAGAAAGTTTGACGATAGTTTGAAATGGGCATAAAAATTAAAAAACGATCGAAACAATGCCAAACCTTCGCGTGATGTCATATTATGTGACATAGTTGCATAGAAGACTAGCAAACTTGGTATATTAATTGTGTCTCAACAAAACATTCACAAAACGACCTATCTCAATCGAGGTTTTCTGGATTTCAGGTTAAATGACCAATGTTATTGCTAGAATCGCCGCATAGTTTGCGATAATGTGCCCATATTGTGCCCACATGTGTATTATGGGACAGAGAACAATGTTGCATGAGAAAGTTTTACTTTTCGTCGCACCGAAAAGCCATTTTTTATTTTCCGAGTGTAAAAAATGTGGTGTTTTGTTAAGCAACCACCAAATGAAAGGTTCAAATGAAAATACCACATTTTAAAAATACTAGACCATATTGAATAGAAAATTTCCCAACCTGGGTATCTCAAACCTTTCCATCCACCCCTCATGAAAAATAAAATTTCCTCCCGCATCGGTAGGAAGTTGGTCCGATTTGAACAACATGTATATTATCTGATATTCATGATTTTTTGCAAAAATTATTTTTAGACTCACAACATTATATTTCATTAGAGATCCACTTCGAGTTTTCTTTTTCGTCGAACCAATAAGCCATTTTTTCCGAGTGCACAAAAGGGTGTTTCATGAATCCTAACATAGTTTCTGTTATTCTAGTGTTAAAAAAATACGATACATAATTAAATATATGATAGGGATGTCATATTTGGAGTCCTCTCATTTTTCTGATCGATTTGGAGATATTATTTGTTGAATTACGATTTACGGATTTCTAGTTGTGAATTATTCAATATTAAATGGAAAAACGCAAAATAAATAAAATTTGTTTTATTTTAATTTAAATTCAAGAGTATTATTACTTATTCATTGTTGTTTAATTAAATAAATGTTTTAAATTTTAAAAATAAAGGCGTGTGTTACCATCGTCCAAGGGTTAATAGGATTGATATGATAATATATTATTAGTAGGGTCTAATTTCCTGATTGAAAGCATAACTGAAAGGAACAGAGAAGTTAAGCATGCTGGGGATGGAGTAGTACTAGGATGGGTGACTCATGGGAAAGTTTGACCATTAGTATAATTTAACCGAAAATTAATTATACTTAGAGTTACAAAATGCTTGTGAGATTAATGAGTAAAATAATTAAAAAATTCTTGTGAGATTAATAATTCAAAATAAAAACAAAAAAATTTGGAAAAAAATATTCAAAAAATTGAAAAAAGATAGGCCGATGGCAACGCCGTCGGCGTAGCTCCAGCCAAATCCTATAGGCCGACTGCATTGCCGTCGGCGTAGCTGCCGCCAGGGCAAACAGCCGTCAACCGTGTGATGTGGACCCCACATCCTTTACACCAAAAATATCCTCTACGCCGACGGCAGCCGTTGGCGTAGCCTACGCCGACAGCAATTAGTGGCTATGCCGACGGTGTCTGGCCGTCGGCGTCTGAACTCTTTCTTGTAGTGAATTGCAGATAATCGGGTCCAATTTAATGTATAATTAGTAGTAAACGTTCTAGAATAACCGTTTTCAGCACATCACTAGTAGAAAAAGAAGCCATACGTCCACCCTAGCTTGGAGCATTAATCCCGGTTATGGTTGGACCCGGGACTAATGTGAACATTAGTCCCGGTTCCAACGGCTAGAACGCCATACGTCTTTAGTCCCGGTTCGTATCACCAACCGGGACTAAAAGGGGTGCCCCGGTGCCAATCCCTTTAGTCCCGGGGCACCCCTTTTAGTTCCGGTTGGTGATACGAACCGGGACTAAAGGTTATAAAAAATTCTAAAAGTAAAATCCCTGTGCTGATTGTGGGTGCCCTTTTCTCTAAAAGTAAAAAATTCTAAAAGTAAAATCTCTTAGAAAATCATCGCATGAGCATGATCAATCTTGGAGGAATTAAAGAAATTAGGATTTTGATACAAATATTCACGTGTTTGTGATTTTAGAAACTCTGTAGTTAGGCCATGTACACTGCCAGACGTTTAGATAGACGTTTAACTGATTAAAAACAATACATACAAAAACGAAAATTAGGCAAGCGCCCTTGTTCCTCATCGCGTGGCGTTAAACCCGGGCGCTAAATAGAGTTTGTTTTTCGCGTCCGTACAGTCCGCCGCAGGAAAAATTAGACGAAGCGCTCAACCTATCAAAACGTGCAGAAAAAATTAGCTCTTTGATTTCAACATACTTAGGCTGTTTTGGATTCTTAAAATTCAAAAAGAAAAAAAATTATTTCAGAAAAAAATTATTTTAGTATTTTTTATGTCATATTTGAATTCCTCGCATTTTTCTGATAATAATGGATATATTATTTGTTAAATTTCGATTTACAGATTTGAAGATATTGTTTATGTCATATTAAATGAATAAATGGAAAAAATGAATAAAATATTAATTTAATTAGTTTTACTTTCATTAGAATAAAATGTTATTATTAATTATTTATTGTTGTTTACTAAAAATAGTTGTTCTTAATTTCAAAAAATAAAAACGTGCCACATATCGATATGAGTTAATAAGATTGATATACTAGTCTTGACAACAAGATATATTGGTCCTTCGCGCAGGTGGGAGAGATGGAATGAAGAAGTTAAGCGTGTTGGGGGTGGAGTAGTACTAGGATGGGTGACCGGATGGGAAGTTTGACTATAAGTATAATTTGAACTAAGATTAAGTATAATTAGTGTTAAAAATAAGAGATGTGGGAGATTAACGAGCCAAATAATTCAAAAAATCAAAAAACTGAAAAAAAATAATTTAAAAAAAAAATTAGAAAAAACGTTTAGTCCCGGTTCGTATTACAAACCGGGACTAAAGGTCCTTCCCCCTGGCAGGCCACGTGTGCACCCTTTTGTCCCGGTTGGTGGGGCAACCGGGACTAAAGGTTAGCGCTTTAGTCCCGATTGCCCCGTCCCGGTTGGGCAACCGGGACTAAAGGCCCATACGAACCGGGATGCATGAAGCTCTTTGTACTAGTGCATTCGGTTTTTGGGACGATGATGCGAACATACGCTAAGATAGTTTTTTATCGAGCTTTGGATGGATTGAATATAACGTTTTAATATTTTTTTGATTTCCCGTCAATGTTTAGTACATTTTGCAGTTAAGATTCTCCTTATACGAATCGAACTTATCATTATTTCCGTAAGAATATAAGTATATAGATGTATCACACGCAGTCCACTTAATTTGCACACGATTCGTAGGCAACATATTCTCATACGATTCGCAGACAACTGGTAGTCCATATGATCTTGAGAAAACTTTTTTTTTGCATATTTCGCAGTCAATGGACATCCCACACAATTCTTAGAAAACGTGTATTTTAAACAATTCGCGGTTAACTTTTTTTTCATATGTTTCGCAGTGAACGTTTTAGGAGGGAACGTACTAGAAACAAAATAGATCCACTACACGAGATGGTGAAGGGTTCCGTCGGCGTAGTCCCTAAATACTGTTGGTGTAGGCTGGCCTGACGTCGACGTATAGCCATCGGCGATCTTATGGGTCCCACCTAGATGACTAACGTCCATTTGGCTACGCCGATGGCTTTGCGTCGGCCCTTGTTCAAAAAAAAATTCATATTTTTTTCATTTTATTTTTATTTTTTTTACATTTTTAAATTGTTTAACTTGTTAATCTCATATGGACATTTTTAACTCTAAGTACAATTAGTCTCAAGTCAAATTACACAATTAGGCAAACTTCCTAATCGGTCATCCATCCTAATGCTACTCTAGCCCCAACACGCTTAACTTCTGCATTCCTTTCACATGAGCTTCCGACAAAGAAATTTGAACTTGTTGTAAATATTATCATTTCAATCCTATTAACCATTAGACTATAATGTTAGACGTCTTTATTTTTTTTACATTTCACGGAATTATTTGAGTAAACAACAATGAATAAGTAATAATAATCTTGGATTCAAATAAAAATAAAATAAAATTTATTTATTTTGCTTTTTTTCATTAAAATCGAATAATTCATATCTACAAATCCGTAAATCATAATTCAACAAATAATATATCCAAATCGATCAGAAAAATGAGAGGAATCCAAATATGACATCCTTCTCATCTATTTAATTATATATTGTTACTTTTTAATATTAGAACAACCAAAACTATTCAGGATTCATGAAACACCCCGTTTTTGGCACTGGGAAATAGAAAATGGAGTTTTGGTGCGACAAAAAGGAAACCTTGCATTAGATCTATAATGAAATAGCATATTATTAATCTAAAAATGATTTAAAAAAATCATGGGCATAATATCATGTACCTGTAGTTCAAATCTAACTCATTTCCTACCGATTCGGTGGGAATTTGTCTTTTTCACGAGGGGTGGACAGAAACGTTTGAGATATCCACATTGGGAAATTGTCTATTCAGTTTAGTCTAGTATTTTTGAAAAATATGGTGTTATCATTTTGAAACTTTCATTTGGTGGTTGCTTCACAAAACATCCTGTTTTTTGCTCTCAAAAAATAAAAAATGGCTTTTTGGTGGGACGAAAAGTAAAACTTCTGCAACTTTGTTCGCCATCCCATGATACACATGCGTGTATAATATGGGCATATTATCGCAAACTATACCGCGATTCTAGCAATAACATTGGTCAATTGACCTGAAATCCAGCAAACCTCGATTGAGATAGGTCATTTTTTGAAGGTTTTTTTGAGACAAATCAATATACCAAGTTTGTTATTTTTCCATGCAACTATGTAAAAAATATGAAACCAAGCGAAGGTGTTGCATTATTTCGATCATTTTTCAATTTTTTATGCCCGTTTCAAACTATCGTCAAACTTTCTAAATCGAGGGGCATTGAAGATCCTTAGATCGGGACTGAGCCTCACTAAAATTGTATTAGATATCTGATGAAATAGCATATTATGAATCTAAAAATGATTTTCGAAAAAAATCATGGACATCATATCATGTATCTGTAGTTCAAATCTAACTCATTTCCTACGGATTCGGCGGGAATTTGTCTTTTTCACGAGGGGTGGACGGAAAGGTTTAGATAACGAGGTTGGGAAATGTTCCATTCAATATGGTCTAGTATTTTTTAAAAATGTGGTATTATCATTTTGAAACTTTCATTTGGTGGTTGCTTCACAAAACACCTTGTTTTTTGCACTCGGAAAATAAAAAATATCTTTTTGGTGCGACAAAAATGAGAAATTCCTCCTGCAACATTGTTCGCCATCCCATGATACACATGCATGCATAATATGGGCACATTATCGCAAACTATACCGCGATTCTAGCAATAACATTGGTCATTTGATCTGAAATCCAGAAAACCTCGATTGAGATAGGTCATTTTGTGAAGGTTTTTTTGAGACACAATCAATATACCAAGTTTGTTATTTTTCCATGCAACTATGTCACATAATATGACACCACGCGAAGGTTTTGCATATTTTCAATCGTTTTTGAATTTTTTATGCCTGTTTCAAACTATTGTCAAACTTTATAAATCGAGGGGCATAAAGATTCTTAGCTCAGGGCTGAGCCTCACTAAACTTGCATTAGATCTCCGATGAAATAGCATATTGTGAATCTAAAAATGATTTTCGAAAAAAATCATGGGCATCATATCATGTACCTGTAGTTCAAATCTAACTCATTTCCTACCGATTCGGCATGAATTTGTCTTTTTCACGAGGGGTGGACGGAAAGGTTTGAGATATTCAAGTTGGGAAATTATCCATTCAATATGGTTTAGTATTTTTGAAAAATATGGTATTATCATTTTGAAACTTCAATTTGGTGGTTGCTTCACAAAACACCCCGTTTTTTGCACTCGGAAAATGAAAAATGATTTTTTGGTACGACGAAAAGGAAAACTTCCTCCTGCAATATTGTTCGCCATCCCATGATACACATGCGTGCATAATATGGGAATATTATCTCAAATTATACCACGATTCTAGCAATAACATTGGTCATTTGACCTGAAATCCAGAAAACCTCGATTGAGATAAGTCATTTTGTGAAGGTTTTTTGAGACACAATCAATATACCAAGTTTGGTCTTTTTCCATGCAACTATGTGACATAATATGACACCACACGAAGGTTTTGCATTGTTTCCATCGTTTTTGATGTTTTTATGCCCGTTTCAAACTATCGTCAAACTTTCTAAATCGAGGGGCATGAAGATTCTTAGCTTGGGGCTGAGCCTCACGAAACTTGCATTATATCTCTGATAAAATAGCATATTGTCAAACTAAAAATGATTTTTGCAAAAAATTATGGGCATCATATCATGTACCTATAGTTCAAATCTAACTTATTTTCTACCGATCCGGCGGGATTTTGTCTTTCTACGAGGGATGGACGAAAAGGTTTGAGAAATCGAGGTTAGGAAATTGTCCATTCAAGATGGTCTACTATTTTCGAAAAATGAAATAGTATCATTTTGAAAATTTCATTTGGTGGTTGCTTCACAAAACACCCCTTTTTTGAAAATGTTATACGGAAGTATTTGTATTTTTTTATTTTTATTTTTGAAAACAAATATATAATATTTGAGTTTAATAGATAGATCTTATTTTTCTACAAATTTTGATATATTATATGTATTTTCCTAAATTTAAATGATTTAGGTATGATTTTTCTAAGATTAATCTGGCGAAAAACAAAAATGGCTATGCCGTCGGCGTAGACTTGACGCCGTTGCTCTTCCGTTAACCTAATTTGCTACGCCGACGGTTCTGTTTACGCCGACGGCTGCCGTCGGCCTATTTACCCTACACTGACGGCCCCTACATTTTGCCGTCGGTGTATAAAAAGGTCATCGGCCTATCTTGTTATTACCGTAGTGATCTTTGACTGCCGCGTCCATCGCGGATATGATCATTGATGACGCACGGAGCTTAGCGAAGAAAACAGGTGAAGATGACACTAATGGGAGAAGAAGAGCGGACTAGAAAGAGCACACGGCCGGACGATTCTACAGCGGTGAGTTTCGAGAGTATCTGATCTTAGATGCGCCACGGCCATAGCCTACAAAGTCAGATGCTCTCTCGCCCATGATCACATGCAGCCGTCTCGAGTTTTCTTTGGCACCACGTCTACCCACACATTCGCAATAACCCGCGGATACCTAGAGTCTATGGTTCAAGGTTGGCTAGCCAGACACGAGAACAATCATCCTCTATGTTTTATGGCGCCACATCATCTTTGTACCGGGCCGCATACGGATGAAACCGTAGCATGCATGGGATAAAGGCGCCACGCCCGCAATGGACGGGCCCCGCGTCCGCAAGAATACGTGAAAGGCATGATCTTATGACGCCAAGTTGTCTTTCGGCGGGCCCCATGCTTTCCGGGAGAGCCCGCAACCGGTATGGGCTTATGACGCCAAGTCGGCTTTCGACGGGTGCGGAGGTGTGTCGTGCCAGAAGTGCGTCTCACAAAGCGAGGTCCTGCCCACGTATGCTGAAGGCAGGACCAGTTCATGCGGGTGGCCCACCGGTCTACGACGGGGGTATGACGTGTTGGAATTTGGTGTATATTGGGCTATTGGCCCATTAGACAAATTCTGAAATTCTCTTTGGCCCACTTGTATATGGCAGCATATGGCTGTGCTAGTGGTGCTAAAGTTTAGTCCCACATTGCTAGTTGAAGGGGAGTTGGACCACCTTATATAGTAGAGTGTTGCATCACTCACTAAGGTGTGACAAGAAGAGTAGCCCTCGCGCACTCCTCCTCCGACGCCGCCCGCCTCGCCACGCCTCGCCTCGTCACGACGCGCGCCGCGGGTTGCGGGAATCTCGCCGAGCCGAGCTTTATTTTGCTTGTTGGGAAAACTGATTATGAGTCATTAACGGACGCGTTAATTACAGCCGTTTCCGGTTTTTATGGACGTGGTTGTTACCGACTCGGACGTGGGCTGAGCCCACGATCCTCCTAACCTGCACTATATAAAGCGTCCGGGCTAAACCTAATCGGTACGAAATCAATCCACACACGCGCCTACCTCTAGAACCTTGCGCCGCCGCTTTCGTCTTCTCCATCCCGGCTTGCGGCGTGCACCGCAGATCGGGACAGTAGGCCTCCGGAACCCCGCCTCTCGTGAACCTGTACGGGTGATGGGCGATCAGGTTTTTGGGGAGCGCTCAAGCGCGACTACTGGCAACCACGACGTTGTCCGACGGCGAGTTCCCGAACGACGACTTCTTCCCGGACGTCAGCGACCTCTACGACAACCTCAACATGGGCGACGCTGCGGCTGCTATTCAGCCTACACTGTACGTAATAGTCAACTGTCTTTTCAGATTATGCTAGAGTTCTTTATTCTAGCGTTTGGTGTAGATGTGATAGGTTTATCTCCTATAGATGTAATCTGTTCATCTACTTTGTTGATCTGCATAATTGGTTTTAGTACCGTTTGTATGATCATGTTTTATCAGTTTATTATTCGGATTAAATCATATGGATTATTGCTTATATTTCCAACAATCCAAAAACCTGATTATAGGCAACTGAATTCCACTGGTGTAGCCGCGGCTACTAGGCCGCCTCCTTTTGATGGCATGCACTATAAGAGATGGCGCAAGAGAGCAGTTCTCTGGTTTGAAAACCTAAACTGTTATAGCGCCACTCTTGGCAAGCCTGAAGGAGATCTTTCTGCTGAGCAGGAAGCGAACTTTAAGAAAGCCGATACCATGTTTATGGCGGCTTTGTTCAGTGTTCTTGGGGACAACATTGTTGATCCTTATATGTCATTTGATAATGGCAAGGACGCGTGGGAAGCGCTCGAGGCCAAGTTTGAGGTCTCGGACGCTGGCACTGAGCTGTATGTCATGGAGCAATTCTATGACTACAGGATGATTGATGAGCGCTCCGTCGTTGAGCAAGCTCATGAGATACAATCACTTGCCAAAGAACTTGAGCAGTTCAAGTGTTCCTTACCGGACAAATTTGTGGCTGGTGGCATTATTGCCAAGCTTCCTCCTTCGTGGAGGAACTTTGCTACTTCTCTGAAACATAAGAGACAAGAGTTTTCCGTTACGGATCTCATTGGGTCTCTTCATGTGGAAGAGAAGGCGAGAGCAAAGGACAAAACTGCTTGAGGACTTGAGGGAGGTTCTACTGCCAATTTAGTGCAGAGGAAAAACTTCCAATCCCACAAGTTCAAGAATAAGAACAAAACTGAAGGAAAGGGAAAGTTCGATGGCAAGAACAAGGCCACGCACTCAACCAACTTCAAGAAGAAAAATGATAAGAGGAAAGGCTCTTGCCACGTCTGTGGTGATCCTGGTCATTGGGCTCCTAGCTGCCCTAATCGCTTTGACAAGCGTCAACATGGGAACAGCGGCAATGCCGCTAATGTTGTTATTAGCGATACTGAGATGAAGGATGCTGGGTACGGTATTTTACCTACTATCCTTTCAGTATGTCATTCTCCTGATTGGTGGATAGACACGGGTGCTAATACACATGTATGTTCTGATATTTCCATGTTCTCCTCTTATCAGGTCTCAAGGACTTCTTCCGTGTTGATGGGAAACGGCTCACGTGCTTCTGTTCATGGTGTTGGTACGGTAGATCTGAAGTTTACTTCGAGGAAGACCGTACAGCTGAAGAACGTGCAACATGTTCCCTCCATCAATAAGAATCTCGTCAGCGGATCGCTTTTATGTCGAGATGGCTTTAAGTTGGTTTTTGAGTCCAATAAAGTTGTAATTTCTAAATATGTACAATTTGTTGGAAAAGGTTATGAGTGCGGAGGTCTGTTCCGCTTGTCTCTGTCAGACTCATGTACTAAAGTTATTAATCATGTTTGCAATGATAATGAGTCCAATATTTGGCATTCACGACTCTGTCATATTAACTTTGGTTGCATGACGCGGCTAGCCAATATGAGTTTAATTCCGAAATTTACCACTGTCAAAGGTTCTAAGTGCCAAGTTTATGTGCAAGCAAAGCAACCCCGCAAGTCTCATACGACTGCGGAACCGAGAAACTTAGCACCGCTAGAACTTATACATTCAGATCTTTGTGAGATGAATGGTGTGTTGACAAAAGGTGGGAAAAGATACTTTATGACGTTGATTGATGACTCCACTAGATACTTCTATGTTTATCTTCTGAAATCTAAAGATGAAGCTTTGAACTACTTCAAAATCTATAAAGCTGAGGCAGAAAACCAACTTGATCTTAAAATCAAGCGGCTAAGGTCGGATCGTGGTGGAGAGTACTTTTCAAATGAATTTGATTTATTCTGTGCGGAACATGGTATTATACATGAGAGGACGCCTCCCTACTCACCTCAGTCAAATGGGGTTGCCGAAAGAAAGAACCGCACTCTAACTGATTTGGTTAACGCCATGTTAGATACATCTGGTCTTTCCAAGGAATGGTGGGGGGAGGCGCTAATGAACGTGTGTCATGTCCTAAACCGTGTTCCTGTAAAGGAGAAAACCATGACTCCATTTGAGGAATGGGAAAAGAAAAGGCTTAAACTCTCTTACTTACGAACTTGGGGTTGTTTGGCGAAAGTCAATATTCCAATACCCAAGAAGCGAAAGCTTGGACCAAAAACCGTTGATTGTGTTTTTCTGGAATATGCTTTTCATAGCATTGGCTATAGATTTTTGATAGTAAAATCTGAGGTATCCGACATGCATGTTGGTACAATTATGGAGTCGAATGATGTGACTTTCTTTGAGGACATCTTTCCTATGAAAGGTATGTCTAGCTCATCAAATCAGGAGATGACTAGTTCATCTAGTCAGGAATTTTCTATAATTCCTGAACCCACTATGCCGATAGAACACTCTGATGATCCTGTGGAGGATGACAATGAAGCTCCCAAAAGGAGCAAGAGACAAAGGACGACAAAGTCATTTGGTGATGATTTCATTGTGTACCTTGTGGATGATACTCCCACTTCTATATCAGAAGCCTATGCATCTCAAGATGCTGACTACTGGAAGGAAGCTGTCCGAAGCGAGATGGACTCCATCTTAGCTAATGGTACTTGGGAAATCACTGATCGTCCTTATGGGTGTAAACCTGTAGGATGTAAATGGGTGTTCAAGAAAAAGCTTAGACCTGATGGTACTATTGAAAAGTACAAGGCACGTCTTGTGGCTAAGGGTTATACCCAAAAAGAAGGTGAAGACTTCTTCGATACCTACTCACCTGTAGCCAGATTGACCACTATTCGAGTACTACTTTCCTTGGCTGCCTCACATGGTCTTCTCGTTCATCAAATGGACGTTAAGACAGCTTTTCTGAATGGAGAGCTAGATGAGGAAATTTATATGGAGCAGCCTGACGGATTTGTGGTAGATGGTCAAGAAGGAAAGGTGTGTAAGTTAGTGAAGTCTTTGTATGGTCTTAAGCAAGCTCCTAAGCAGTGGCACGAGAAGTTTGAAAGAACTTTAACTGCTGAAGGCTTTGTTGTAAACGAAGCTGACAAATGTGTGTACTATCGCCATGGTGGGGGCGAGGGAGTTATTATGTGTCTCTATGTTGATGACATATTGATATTCGGGACCAACCTCGCTGTTATAGAGGAGGTCAAAGAGTTCCTATCTCGTTGCTTTGAGATGAAGGACTTGGGAGTGGCTGATGTAATCTTAAACATCAAGCTACTAAAGGATGACAATGGTGGGATTACATTGCTTCAGTCTCACTATGTGGAAAAGATATTGAGTCGCTTTGGGTATAGCGACTGTAATTCTTCTCCAACGCCTTATGATCCGAGCGTGCTACTTCGAAAGAATCGAAGGACTGCTAAAGATCAATTGAGATATTCTCAAATTATTGGCTCGCTCATGTATTTAGCCAGCGCTACTAGACCTGACATCTCCTTTGCTGTAAGCAAATTGAGTCGATTTGTGTCAAATCCTGGAGATGATCATTGGCATGCTCTTGAAAGAGTTTTGCGCTATTTGAAAGGCACTGCGAGTTATGGTATTCACTATACTGGGTATCCTCGGGTACTTGAGGGTTATAGTGATTCAAACTGGATATCTGATGCTGATGAGATTAAGGCCACAAGTGGTTATTTGTTTACACTTGGTGGTGGCGCTGTTTCCTGGAAGTCTTGCAAGCAGACCATCTTAACGAGGTCAACAATGGAAGCAGAACTCACAGCATTAGACACAGCCACTGTTGAAGCAGAGTGGCTTCGTGAGCTCTTGATGGACTTACCTGTGGTTGAAAAACCAATACCCGCCATCCCAATGAACTGTGATAATCAAACTGTGATCGTCAAAGTAAACAGTTCTAAGGATAATATGAAGTCATCAAGGCATGTGAAGAGGAGATTGAAATCTGTCAGGAAATTGAGAAACTCCGGAGTTATTGCGTTGGATTATATCCAAACATCTAAAAACCTGGCAGATCCTTTCACAAAGGGATTATCACGTAATGTGATAGATAATGCATCGAGGGAGATGGGTTTGAGACCCACGCTATGAGTTGATCCCAGTGGCAACCCACTCTATGTGATCGGAGATCCCGTGAATTAGAGCTGGGAGACAAGCTGTTGGTCAGCTGAGAGGAGAGTATCCCTATATTATATTTACATCTCCATAAAGATGCAATACTCTCTTATTCTGCATGGCAGGTTGATATTTATCTTAATGTGTTCCAAGTGGCCTTTTATAAGTGGAGATGTTGTCCTGCAGAACATCTCTTGAGGAACACACCTATATGAGTCTGACTGTCAAACGTCGCAGTCCGTGAGAGTTGGGTGCTCTCTAATAAACTCATGAAAGGCCCTGGAGTATGACGCATAAGCTCCAAACCGCGGGGAAGCCGACGGTAGCCCTGTACCGGTCTAGATTTTGTGTGAAACTAGCGCGCAGAAAACTTGTAGTTCAAGGCATAGTCCACTATTCAAGTTGCAAGCTAGTGTAGCATGAAGTTTAACGTGGAAGTTCAACTTAACAGTCTCCACTACACACCGGTATATAAAACAATGTTCTGGAAGAAAAGTGTTGTGATGTGCCAATGAGACTTTGTGGGGGATTGTTGGAATTTGGTGTATATTGGGCTATTGGCCCATTAGACAAATTCTGAAATTCTCTTTGGCCCACTTGTATATGGCAGCATATGGCTGTGCTAGTGGTGCTAAAGTTTAGTCCCACATTGCTAGTTGAAGGGGAGTTGGACCACCTTATATAGTAGAGTGTTGCACCACTCACTAAGGTGTGACAAGAAGAGTAGCCCTCGCGCACTCCTCCTCCGACGCCGCCCGCCTCGCCACGCCTCGCCTCGTCACGACGCGCGCCGCGGGTTGCGGGAATCTCGCCGAGCCGAGCTTTATTTTGCTTGTTGGGAAAACTGATTATGAGTCATTAACGGACGCGTTAATTACAGCCGTTTCCAGTTTTTATGGACGTGGCTGTTACCGACTCGGACATGGGCCGAGCCCACGATCCTCCTAACCTGCACTATATAAAGCGTCCGGGCTAAACCTAATCGGTACGAAATCAATCCACACACGCGCCTACCTCCAGAACCTTGCGCCGCCGCTTTCGTCTTCTCCATCCCGGCTTGCGGCGTGCACCGCAGATCGGGACAGTAGGCCTCCGGAACCCCGCCTCTCGTGAACCTGTACGGGTGAGGGGCGATCAGGTTTTTGGGGAGCGCTCAAGCGCGACTACTGGCAACCACGACGTCGTCCGACGGCGAGTTCCCGAACGACGACTTCTTCCCGGACGTCAGCGACCTCTACGATAACCTCAACATGGGCGACACTGCTGCAACCACTAGTAGAAAACGACCCATTGGTCCCGGTTGGTAAGGGGCATTAGTCCCGGTTGCCCAACCGGGATGGGGCAATCGGGACTAAAGCCTGAACCTTTAGTCCCGGTTGCCCCACCAACCGGGACAAAAGGGTGCACACGTGGCCGCTGCTCCGTGCGAGGGGGGCAGGACCTTTAGTCCCGGTTCGTAATACGAACCGGGACTAAAAGGTTTATTTTTATTTTTTTCCAAAAAAAAATTGATTTTTTTTTCAATTTTTTCTTAAACCTTTGAATTATTTGACTTGTTAATCTCCCACATCTCTCATTTTAAACACTAATTATACTTAATCTTAGTTCAAATCATACTTACGGTCAAACTTCCCATCCGGTCACCCATCCTAGCACTACTCCACCCTCAACACGCTTAACTTCTTCATTCCATCTCTCCCACCTGCGCGAAGGACCGTTATATCTTGTTGTCAAGACTAGTATATCAATCCTATTAACTCATATCGATATGTGACACGTTTTTATTTTTTAAAATTAAGAACAACTATTTATAGTAAACAACAATAAATAATTAATAATAATATTTTATTATAATGAAAGTAAAAAACTAATTAAATTAATATTTTATTCATTTTTGCCATTTATTCATTTAATATGACATAAACAATATCTTCAAATCTGTAAATCGAAATTTAACAAATAATATATCCATTATTATCAGAAAAATGCGAGGAATTCAAATATGACATAAAAAATACTAATAATTTAATTTCTAAAATAATTTTTTTTTGAATTTTAAGAATCCAAAACGGCCTAAGTATGTTGAAATCAAAGAGCTAATTTTTTCTGCACGTTTTGATAGGTTGTACTTTTTTTACATGGTATACAAAAGTTATGGCCATTTGAATTTTTATAACATTTTTTGTAAATTATGTCGAAATTTATATTTGTTAATTTTTGTAACAACTAAATCACTAAATCTTGTTATTTTTTGTAACAACTAAAAAAAATCCTCAAGCTGCGCAAACAAAAGCTTTGCTAAGCTTCAGAGCATTTGGATAACCACGGGCAACTAGCCATGGATAACATGGGATCACATGTCGCCTCGTCCTTCGCTATAAAAAACATGTTCCCTCACACAGAAGGGGAAATTTTAAAGTTAGTGTCGTCAACAAAAAAAAATCCAATAATCGTCGTGGACAACGAAAATAATACTCAAACAAGAGACACTTGATTAATAGTAAAAGGAAGCGGCCATGTTGTTGCTTAGCCGCGCCGGGTCACCTTTTAGCATGTGAGAATTAACTAAAGCTGCCCAGCCGGCCCTAGCATCGCGTGTGAGACTTGACTAAAGCTGTCCAGCCGGCCCCACTTTCTTTAGTCCGGGTTGGTAATACGAACCGGGACTAAAGGTCACACCTTTAGTCCCGGTTGGTGATACGAACCGGGACTAAAGGGATTGACACCGGGGCACCCCTTTTAGTCCCGGTTGGTGATACGAACCGGGACTAAAGGTCCCGTTTGACCCGGGACTAAAGATTGCTGGCGTTCTGGCCGTTGGAACCGGGACTAATGCTCACATTAGTCCCGGGTCCAACTATAATCGGGATTAATGCTCCGAACCGGGATGGACGAATGACTCTTTTTCTACTAGTGAACCGCTGCGGCTGCTATTCTACGTAATAGTCAACTGTCTTTTTCAGATTATGCTAGAGTTCTTTATTCTAGCGTTTGGTGTAGATTGATAGGTTTATCTCCTATAGATGTAATCTGTTCATCTACTTTGTTGATCTGCATAATTGGTTTTAGTACCGTTTGTATGATCATGTTTTATCAGTTTATTATTCGGATTAAATCATATGGATTATTGCTTATATTTCCAACATGACGGTGCGTGTGACACCAACCCTTGTTCTAGAATCTTACGGCCTGGCCTGATGCGAATCCCGCCTAATGGGATAGCAGGTCTCCGTTGCGACGTCGCCGCGTTTCCTTTTCCTATGTCCATTTCATAGAAAAAAAGAATAACGACGTGGATAGCAATTTAAACGGAAACAATCTAGTGCTATTATTTACTCTAATAAAAATTTAATTAGAGCATCTATGAAACGTGCATGTTCATATAGCCATTACATGTATAGACTAATCTGCCACAAATATTTTCGAACCGAGGGGTTAAAAGATAGTGATCCCGCCGTGCCATGAAAAAACATGGGCAAACCAAGTGTGCAACATGAATAATATTAGAGTGCAAAAAGAAAACGTTGAGGCGGGCATACGGCAAGACGGTTGAGAAATGCACTGTTCGAGGCTTTTACTGCAGCTCTTTTTTTTTCTTGAACAAGGGAAGGGACCCGAAGGTCTTAGAACTGGCATTAAAATATCAAAATTGTTACAATGCTGCTGAAAGGACCTGAAAGATAGCAAATTACAACCATGTCCTTCCAATTTACACAGAGGACCCTAGAAAAATATTTTCAAGAGTCATCGAGTCCTCGAGTAAATCCTGACCTCACCGGCGATGCAATTGCCACCATCGCCAGCCGCGGCCTCGCCAATGAAAAGCAAGGTAGAGGGCCTCCCGCCAGAGGTTGAAGGAGGGGGCTTCGGAAACTGGCCAGCGAAACCACTGATGCCGGCGAACCACCCGAGCCACCCTGGCTGCAAACTGGAGGGGATTCCTTGAGATCTTGAGAGCTCCAGCAGCAGCAGAGGTCGTCACAGCAGAAGAAGAAAGCGAGGCCACCGATGCCAGTTCGCGGCTTCCTCAACACATCCTGAACAACGAAAGCAGCAACTTCTCTACTTCTCCCCTCGCCACCAAGGCCGGCCAGAGAAGGTTGAAGAGGCCTCATATGAAGACAGGGTGCACTGAGGCCACTGACCTGATGAGAGGAGCCACCGATGGGAGTCGTCGCCGCTGCATCTGGCTTCCTCCATGGAAGCTCCACACCGAGGGTTCCTCCCAACAGGCGCTGGATCTGGCCAGAAAGATCCAGCGGATCGCATCCTGGCTCTTTGGCAGATCTGGTCTGCACTGCGTCGATCATCTCCCACCCCTCGCCACCACGGCCGGTCAGGGGGAGAAGCACGAGCGCTGAACTCCAGATCTCGCCGAAGCAGCCGCCACCATTATTAAAGAGGCTTCCGTCCTCAGACGCACTACCAGCATTCCCCCACCTTAGGGACTCGCTGGAGAACGAGGAGGACAGCCGTCTGTCGCCGAGCGGCAACGACAGAGGGGACAAGCCCATCGGCATCTCGCCATATGCCACGGAAGCAAAAACGACTAACCCTAATCCTAAACCTACTGCGAGATGCCCTACACCTACTTTACACAGAAGAGCCCGGCAACCTCCCCCATCTCCTCTCCTACCAGCATCGCCGGCGGAAAAGGAGCAGGGAGGCGCCAGGAGAACACGGGCGACTCTCAAGGGTGAAGACTACTGTAGCAAGAGGGAAAGGAGGGTGGGAAAGGCTTGGTTACTGCAGCTCTTGTATAAAAGCATTCCAATTGTCCTCATCGGCCACTTCACAGTACGCGTCACACTGCACAACCCAATATCATGAGTTCGTGGTCTCAACTCAAGCGTCTAGGATTGCTATACTTGGTAATGGGAATTGTCACCGCCACGACACTCGCAGCTGCCTTAGGTGCACAATTGCTTGCCGGTGCACAAGATAATGTGCTCCGACCCAACGCCATCTGCTCGATCCACCTAGTCCTAGTAGCCATTCTTCTAGCCTTATACTTCTACCATGCACACCGTCCAAGAACCGTATACCTTGTTGACTATGCTTGCTTCAGGCCAAGCCACAATTGTAGATACCCAAAGGCCACATTCCTTGAGCATACACATCTCTCGCCATTGCTCAGTGATTCTACTGTCAGCTTCATAGATCGTATTCTTGAGCGCTCTGGCATGAGCGACGAGACATGTGCACCACCCGCATTGTTGTACGTCCAGCCATGCTGCAGGGAATATGAAGCACGCGCCGAGGCAGAGTCGATCGTCTTCTCGGTGGTGGATGACCTGTTGGCCAAGACGTGCATCAACGTTGATGCAATCAGTGTGCTTATCACCAATTGCACCGTATTTTCCCCGGTACCATCGATCTCCGACATGATTGTGAACAGATACAAGTTGCAAGGTGACCTCCGTGTCATGAACCTCTCTGGGATGGGGTGTTGTACGGCACTCACCGCGGTGGGTCTCGCAAGGAACATCCTACAGAGCATGCCTCGGGGTTCACATGCGTTGGTGGTGTCAACGGAGACCATTATTCCATTGTATTATGCGGGGAATAATCTTTCTATGCAGTTAGTTAACATCTTGTTCCGTATGGGCGGCACAGCCATGTTGTTATCCACTTCCAGTTCTGAGGCTCGATTTCAACTTATGAATGTCACGCGGATTACGATTGCCACAAACAACTCTGCCTACAGGTGTGTGTATCAAGAGGAAGATGAGAAGGGTAACCTAGGGGTTAGTCTCTCTAAGGACCTTATGGCTATCGCTGGAGACGCCCTCAAGGCCAATATCAAAGCAAGTGGTCCTTTTGTCCTACCCGTATCACTACAGCTTGTGAAATTCTTGCTCTTCTCCGTGGCGAACAAAGTTCTCGGTTTGAAAAGGATGAGACCATATATCCCCAACTTCAATGCGGCATTTGAGCATTTTTGCATCCATGTCGGTGGACCAGCGGTTCTTAGATCTGTACAACATGGCCTCAATCTATCAAACAAGGATGTTGAGCCATCACAGATGACCCTCCATCGGTTTGGAAACCAGTCGTCCGCATCAGTGTGGTACGAGTTGGCATACATTGAGGCTAAAGGACGAATGGAGAAAGGCAATAGGATTTGGATGATCGGATTCGGTGCCGGATACGAGTGCACCACCGTTGGGTGGGTGTGTGTACAACCATCATCCGGTACAGATGGCCCTTGGGCTAGATGCATCAGTCGTTACCCGGTGGTTGTCTCCTAAAATATTTAACACGGTAAAAGATTTCCTACTTCCCGAGGAGCAGGTAGTATATCGATTGAACCACTTATCCAACTTCAAACTTTCTATATCCAAATGTTTATTTTTCCGCATAATGTAATGGAACTCTAACATATATATGTGATGTTTGATGTCTTAATCTTTTTTTAGGTGAGCCTGAATCATGAAACAACGTGCTTTTAATTCCGTTTCTAAAAAAAGATTTAGGCTGTGTTTATAGCTAGATTCAGGCTCCCCGACTATTCTCAGGCTGTGCTTGCTTGGAATTTTATAGCTAGATTCACGTTCTGACAGCTAGAACCTAAATTAAACCTTGCGATATTTGTCAAATGGCTAGATTCTCGAAAAGTAGAACGAAATCAGGCTTGTCCCAAATTTGAGTGGGTTGCATCGAGGGGAGTCGGAGGAAATTACCCGGCAGCCAGACCTGTTGGCTAAAGGCCCGTGTCAGATCTTTGCTTTTATTATTGCGTGAGTTGTGAGTAGTACTAGTTGATCGTAAAGGATTGATCAGCTAGCAGTGTACATGTGGCGTCTTCCTGGAATCGTCTACTCGGAACTTTATCGTCCATGCGAAAAGTACTCGGCGAATATCTCGGCGAAAGTGTTACCGATTTTGGGCCAACAATTAGAATGACAGTTTCGTGGAGGATCTCCTAGTAACGGGAGGTCATGGTGATGATGGACGTGCACGAATACATAGGTACGGCTAAAGGATTTGCCGTAAAAGTGACGAACCGCGGTACAACCGCGACAACTACACGATTTGGTCGACCTAGATGGAGTGGTCATTGGAGTGCAACGATTTATGGGAGCATGTGGATCTCAGCGGCGATGACTAAGAGAAGGGCACGTCGAAGTAACGCAACAACCGACAGGCACTCACAACCATCGGCTCAGTGACAACAGAGGACGTGATGCAGCACCTGATTTCGGAGAAATCTGCAAAGGATGCGTGGGAGATGCTCAAGATACTAAATCTTGGGCATCAGCGCGTTCGCGAGTTGATCCTGAGTCGACCCTACAAACGTTGCAGAAGGAGTACGAGAAACTAGAGATGAGAGGGAATGTGACGATAAACGCTTTTGCCTCGAGGGTAGCTACATTGGTCAATGAAATTTTGAATCATTCACGGTAAAGAAGGATTACACGGCAGCACGATTCAGGATATACGACGGTGAGAAATAACACGGCAAAACCTAGAAAAAACACACGCCAAAGAAAACATTCACGGCAAATCACAAAACCAGACCACGGCAAAGAAATTGTACGACACACCATCCAGTGGGGTCCAACATTTTGGCGCAGTTGACGGGCCTTGGTGACGGCAGGGCTTTGCCGTGTGCCTCACCGTCAGGCATGGCAAAGCTTTGAATTGTAAAATCTTTTTTCTGCACGAAATATTTTAGACAATTATTTTTATATTCCCTGAAAATGGCCCATCTAAATTATTCAACAAGAGGAAATGTATGAAAATTGCCAAATATTTTTTGCATGAAAATGGCTTGGCCGTGTATCATGCACAAAAGCACACGGCAAATCTTTGTTTTTCCATTTTTTCTCCCTTTTGCCACCATTTTATTTTAGCACAAATTTTACTCAAATATCACCCATATTTCATCTATGGACACTTTAATTATGTGGTTTGTCCACCACAATATAATTATGTGGTTTGGCCACTTGCAAGTTCTGGTGGGATTCCGGCGCTCCGGCAGCTGTTTTCCAGCGAAACCTTATTCTTTGAATTTCTTATCTAAGGCTAAGTCTCGCTAAACTGGCATTGGATCTCTGATGAAATAGCATATTGTGAACCTAAAAATGATTTTTATTAAAAATCATGAGCATTAGATCATGTACCTATAGTTCATATTTGACCCACTTCCTACCGATTCGGCACGAATTTGTCTTTTTCACAGGGATGAAAGAAAAGGTTTGATATCCCCATGTTGAGATATTGTACATGTAAGGCGGTCTACTGTTTTTGAAAGATGGGTTGGTAGAATTTTGAATTAACCATTTGGTGGTTGCTTCACAAAATGCCCTCGTTTTTTGCGCTCAGAAAATGGAAAATGGCTTTTTAGTGCGACATTCATAGGTTCCTCCTGCAACATTGTTCGTCATCCCATGATACATATTCATGCACAATATGGACACATTATCACAAACTATGCTTTGATTTTAGCCATAACAGTGGTCATTTGGCCCGAAAGCCATGAAACCTCGAACATGATAGCTCATTTTATGAAGGTGTTTTTGAGACATAATCAATTAACCAAGTTTGATATTTCCTACCAACTATGTCACTTAATATGACACCACGCGAAGGTTTTGCATTGTTCGGATCTTTTTGAATTTCTTATGCCCGTTTTAAACTATTGTCAACCTTTCTCGAACGGCGGGCATGAAGATTCTTAGCTCGGGGATGATCCTCCCCAATGTTGCATTGGATCTATGATAAAATATAATATTATGAACCTAAAAATTATTTCTGTAAAAAATCATGAGCATCAGATTATATACCTGTAGATCATATCTGACCCACTTCCTACCGATTCGGCATGAATTTGTCTTTTTTAACCAGGGGTGGACAAAAAGGTTTGAGATCCCATGTTGGGACATTGTCCATGTAAGGTGGTCTACTATTTTTGAAAAATGGGGCGGTAGCATTTTGAATTAGCCATTTCGTGGTTGCTTCACAAACCCCCTCGTTTTTTGCGCTCGGAAAATGGTATTTTGATGCGACGAAAAAGAAGTCTTCCTCCTGTAACATTGTTTGTCATCGCATGCTGCACATTTATCCATAATAGGGACACATTTATCAGAAAATATGCATTGATTCTATCCATAACATTAGTCATTTGGCCCGAAAGCCGTGAAACCTCGAACATGATAGCTCATTTTATGAAGGTTTTTTTGAGACATAACCAATTAACCAAGTTTGATGTTTTTCCTACCAACAATGTTACATAATATGACACCACCCGAAGTTATCACATTGTTTGGATCATTTTTGAATTTTTTATGCCCGTTTTAAACTATCGTCAAACTTTCTCGAATGGCGGGCATGAAGATTCTTAGCTCGGGACTGAGCCTCGCCAATCTTGAATTAGATCTCTAATGAAATAGCATATTGTGAACCTAAAAATGATTTTTGTAAAAAACCATGAACACCAGATCATGTACGTGTAGTTCATATCTGACCCACTTCCTACTGATTCGGCGGGAATTTGTCTTTTTCACCAGGGGTGGACGAAAAGGTTTGAGATCCCCATGTTGGTATATTTTCCATGTAAGGTGGTCTAGTATTTTTGAAAAATGGGGTGGTAGCATTTTGAATTAGCCATATGGTGGTTGCTTCACAAAACCCTCTCTTTTTTGTGCTCAGAAAATGGAAAATGGCTTTTTGGTGCAACGAAAATGAAAACTTCCTCCTGCAACATTGTTCTTCATCCCATGATACATATTCATGCATAATATAGACACATTATCACAAACTATGATTTGATTTTAGCCATAACAGTGGTCATTTGGCCCGAAAACCATGAAACCTCGAACATGATAACTCATTTTGCGAAGGTTTTTGGAGACATAATCAATTAACCAAGTTTTTTATTTTTCTACCAACTATGTCACATAATATGACACCACGCGAAGGTTTCACATTGTTTGGTTCGTATTTAAATTTCTTATGTCCGTTTTAAAATATCCTCAAACTTTCTCGTACGACGGGCACGAAGATTCTTAGCTCGGGGTTGAGACTCGCCAAACTTGCATTGGAGCTCTGATGAAATAGCATATTGTGAACCTAAAAAAGATTTTTCTAAAATATCATGAGCATCAGATCATGTACCTGTAGGTCATATCTGACCCACTTCCTACCGATATGGCAGGAATTTGTCTTTTTAACCAGGGGTGGACGAAAAGGTTTGAGATCCTCATGTTGGGACGTTGTCCATTTAAGGTGGTATAGTATTATTGAAAAAGGAGGTGGTAGCATTTTTAATTAGCCATTTGGTGGTTGCTTCACAAAACCCCCTCGTTTTTACGCTCAAAAAATGGAAAATGGCTTTTTGGTGCGACGAAAAGGAAAACTTCCTGCTGCAACATTGTTCGTCATCCCGTGATTCCCATTTATTCACAATATGGACACATTATCACAAACTATGCCGTGATTCTAGCCATAACATTAGTCATTTGGCCCGAAATCCATGAAACCTCGAACATGATAGATCAATTGTGAATGTTTTTTTGAGACATAATCAATTAACGAAGTTTAATATTTTCCTACCAACTATGTCACATAATATGATACCACGCAAATGTTTCACATTGTTTGGATCGTTTTTAAATTTTTATGCCCGTTTTAAACTGTCTTCAAACTTTCTCGAACGACGGTCATAAAGATTCTTAGCTCGGGGCTAAGCCTCGCCAAACATCCTACCGATTGTGAACCTAAAAATGTTTTTTGTAAAAAATCATGAGCATCAGATCATGCACATGTAGTTCATATCTGATCCACTTCCTACCGATTCGGCAGGAATTTGTCTTTTTCACTAGGGTGGACGAAAAGTTTTGAGATCCCCATGTTGGGACATTGTCCATGTAAGGTGTTCTAGTCTTTTTGAAAAATGGGGTGATAGCATTTGTGAAAGGACTATATCTTCCCATGATGTTTTTGGTGTTAATGATAATCCCAATTGTGTTTTTAATTGTGCGTTTGTGTTTCAGGGGAAACATTTTTGTTGTCTCCTTCTCTTGTGGTGGATGATCTCTTGGGATCTCATGAAGACGGTGGCCTTTTTAGTTTGCTCCTATTTTCTCTCCGGTTGTTGTTTTTTCTGTGGGCTGCTCAAGCCTTGTTCCGACGCTAGTTCCGCCCCAAGTTCCGATGGTGTATCAGTAACCTTCTGTATGAAGTGTTCTAATTGCCGGAACTTGGGTCGGAACTTGCATCGGAACTTGTCCTGCCAAAAGGTCCTGAGCGGAACTTCCGCCCAGACGCCGGAACTTCCGGCCAGATTCGGTTCGTGACCCAGAAGTTCCGCTCCAAGTTCCGGTGGTGGCTTAGTAACCTTCTGTTTTTAAGTGTTCTATTTGCCGGAACTTGGCCGGAACTTGCGTCGGAAGTCCACCGGAACTTCCGGTCTGTTTTGACCGGAAATTCCGGTTGCGCTTCTGGAGCGGGCGTCAACGGTCTGATGACCGTTGGAGCCAGGCTGGGCAGAACTTCCGGCCTCTCACCGGAACTTCCGGTGAGGTCGCGGGGGCTATAACGGTTCAGCGCGAGGGGGCCTATTTAAGGCACCCCTCTTCTTCCTCCCATCCTCTCTCGAATTTTTCTCTCTCCTCCATTAATGCTTGAGCTTCACCTCACTAGATCTCTCTCTCTAGCCACTCAAATGACCTGATCTTTTGAGAGGTGAGGGAGGTGACCTAGATCTATACTTCCACCAAAGAAGATTTGATTTCCCCCACCCATCCTTTGTGGATCTTGTTGCTCTTGGGTTTCTTGGAACCCTAGACGGTGTTGGGCATCCTCGGAGCTAAGGCTTGCTTTGTAAAGCTTCGAGGTGTCGTTGAGGGCCTCCAATTGAGTTGTGGAGCCTCCCCCTCAACCTTGGTGTAAAGGTTTCGGTTGGCACCTTCAAGGTCACTGGTTAGTGGATTGTGAGGCCTCCTTTGTGGGGGAGCTCACCGGAGAAGAAGGTGAGGCCTTTGTGGCGCTCGGGTGACCTTGTGTGTCCCCGACACCTCCTCAACATAGACGTAGCTCCTTGGGAGTGAACTACGGGAATTACATCTCCGTGTCCCCTCTCCGGTTACTTTGTTCCCTTCCTTTACTCCTTGCTATTTACTGTTTTTGTGGTTGGTGTTTGTTTTCTTGCTTTAGGTTGTTCACTTAGTTGCATCTCTAGATAACTTCCTTTCTCGTTGAGCCTAAAAGTGAGAAACAAATTAAAACTGGGTAGACGCCTATTCACCCCTCCTCTAGTCGTATCAAGTCGGTACTTTCAATTGGTATCAGAGCCAAAAGGCTCTTATTTCGGGCTTTACCGCCTAAGAGACTATGGCCGACGAAGGGGGTAGTGAAACCGAAAAATCCAAGAACTTGTCCACTATGGATGACCTCAAGCAATTGGAGTCATCCATGATGTCCAAGTTCGAGGAAATGATGACTCTCTTTCAGTCTCTCAAGCCAAACCCCATGGTTGCTCTTGACACACCCCAACCCACCGAGGTTCCTCCCACCGTTACGGTGTCCGCCCCCGGGGTAACTCCCGCGGCTGCCACCACTCACTTGGAACTTGGTTTTGTTGCTCAAACCTCTACCAAGGTTCCAAGTTAGAACATCGAGGAGCCCGAGAACCCAACTTCCAAAGAGGAAAATGGAGGAAAGGACTACTCGGCGGTACCCCCACCGCCGAAGTACACTCCGGATCCACCCATCCCCATGCCACACATTATACCTCAAGGAGCACCACCCATGCTAGATACTTCTAATTTCGCCAATTGGCAATATCTAATGCGCTCACATATTTCCAGCTCTTCTATTGAGTTAATGAGGATTGTGGAGGATGGATTCTCTCCATATGACCCAAGGAAGTTGACACGAGGTGAAGTGGCGGACAAGCAACTCAATGCCACAGCTTTGGGAATGATTCAAAAAGCCTTGACTCCAGAGGATTTTGCTCACATTCGCCAATTTGACACCACCAAGGAAGCTTGGGATCAACTCACCGAGCTCTTTGTTGGGAATGCAAGCATCCAAAGCTCCAAGTTTGATGTCATCAACAACGAGTGCGATGGTTTTGCAATGCAAGATGATGAGACCCCCGAAGACATGTATAGGCGCCTTAAGGTCCTTTGTTCCACTATGAGGGACCTTGGGGCTCACTATGTTGATGACAAGTTTATGAAGATGAAGTTCATTCAAGCTCTCCTCCCATTTGAAGAACAAAAGCTCAACTCTATCAAGGGAAGAACCAACTTTCACCTAATAACCTCCCAAGAAGTCTTGAGTGAAGTAATTGCCATGACTATTGCCAAGAAGAATGTGGAGTCCGCTCGAGCTAGATCCATTGGGTCAACCAAAGTGAATCTTGCTTTGAAGGCCAAGGCTATTGAAGTTGATGATGATGATGATGATACATCAAGTGAGTGGACTCAAGAGGACCTCAAATGTGCTTTCAACGAACATCTTGCTCTCGCTTCAAGGGCCTTTTGGAACAAGTCCGGATTCAAGTCAAGATCAAGGGACAACTCAAGATTCAACTCACCCAACAAGTCTCCCAAGGCAAGGTCGTGCTACAATTGCAACGACAAGAGTCACTTTGTGGCCAAGTGTCCCTTTGAGAACCGTGAAGACAATGGTGGTCGTCTCATCCGCAAGATCAAGTCAAGACCTCCCCATCCCTTGAACAAGAACTACGCCGTCAAGAACGCCACTAACAAGGAACGAGCAATTGTGTTCCATGAAGAATACCTTTCGGGCACGGATGAAGATGATGATTATGAAGTTCATGGTGGAGAGATTGTGGGAGTTGCTGCTATTGCCACTACCTCAACTCCACGTCTATCCCTCTTTGACTCGCCAAATGAAAATGTCATCTTCTCCAACCAAAAGTGCTTCATGGCCAAGGCCACCGAGGTAACACCGAAACCCACTCCTCAACCTATCTCTAGTGAGCCTTCCTCTCTTGATCTTGTTGGTCTAGAGGTGAAGAAAGAGATGATTGACATGTGTGAATTTGTTGCTACCTTAGATGAAGAAACTAAAAACTTCTTTGAGTCCTTACTTGCACAACTTGACAATGCTAGAGATGCCTTAGATGAAAAGGAAGAACTTCTTGACTTGTTAAGTAAAAATGAAAGAGATGCCGCCGATGAAATTGCCTCTCTCACTCAAAGTCTTGAGGATGAAAAAAATATGAGAATTAATCTTGAAGAAAATGTGTCTAAGCTTGTAGATGATCATAACAACACTTTGTGCTCTACAATTAAAGAACTTGACCATGCTCTTGCTTTGATTAAGGTTCTCAAGAAAGAAAATGCTGAGTTTGTGGGTGGTCATGGTAGGACTCAAAGGGATCGTGATAAACTCAAAGAGGAACACAAAGCCTTGGAGAGTAAATTCTCAAATCTTTTTGAAGCCCATGAACAGCTTCAAACTCAATTAACTTATGATATCTCTAAGTCTTCTGCTTTGCAAATTATAGACTTGTCTAGCACTTCTAATCCTTGTTGCAAGCATGAGAATCTCATAGAGGAAGTCAAGGTGTTGAAGGATCAACTTGCCAAGACTAAGAAGAAGAAGAAGAACAAGAAGAAGAAAAAGAACAAGGGCATGGCCCAAGGGGTACCAAATGGCCTAACCCTCTTGCAAAGTGACAACTTTGCCGGAAAGAACAATCCCTCTTATATTTTTTGAAAATCCTATGATGGTCATGTATATGCTAGATACATGGGAACGTCTTACACGCATGATTATCATTGGGCCATTTGGGTGCCAAAGGCTCTTGTCACTAACAAAAGGGGACCCATTGCAAAATGGGTACCTAACACAAAGGCTTGATTTTCTTGTAGGACTATGCTTCCGGTGGATCAAAATGGGTGCTTGATAGTGGTGCCACGAGTCATATGACCGGAAGCAAGTCTATCATGAGCGATTTGAGGCCCAATATTGCCAACACCATGGTCTCCTACGGTGACAAAACAAGCTCTCAGGTTTTGGGTTTTGGCAAAGTGGTGGTAACCCTGGATGTATCCTTGGTTGACGTCATGCTTGTAAAAACTCTTGGTTAAAACTTACTCTCAGTTCGTGCTCTTGCTCTTATGGGTCTTTCTTCTTTCTTTAGTTCTCATACCGTGGTCCTCATGTGGAGCAAGTCTCTCAAGGTGGCTTTTGTAGGATATGTAGAACATGACTTGTATGTGGTGGACTTTTCAGGGACCACTACTCCTCATGCTCTATGTCTCTATGCTAAAGCAGACAAGGGCTGGTTGTGGCATCGCCGCCTAGCCCATGTTAACATGAGAACTTTGCAAATACTTCACTCCGAGGGCCACATCCTTGGAATTAACGATGTTTCTCTTGCGAAAGATCGTGTTTGCAGGGCTTGTATTGAAGGGAAGATGCATGAAACTCCTCACAAATCACTCAATAAGATCACCACCAAGAGGTTTTTGGAGCTCTTACATATGGATCCCTTTGGTCCACCCTCTCATGATAGCCTTGGAGGCAAAAAGTATTGCTTGGTCATTGTGGATGATTTCTCAAGATACACTTGGGTGTTCTTTTTCAAGTACAAGAGTGAGACTCAACAAACCGTCATCGACTTTGCTAATGAGGTTCAACAGAAGCACAATGCAACTATTCTCTCAATTCGAAGTGACAATGGCACCAAGTTCAAAAACTATACTCGGTGATGAAGGAATCAAGCATCAATACTCCACTCCCTACACCCCTCAACAAAACGGAGTTGCTGAAAGGAAGAATCGCACATTGATGGATGCGGCTCGGTCTATGCTAGCTGAGTTCAAGTATCCATACAACTTTTGGGCCGAGGCCATCTCCACCGCTTGCCATGCAACCAACCGGCTTTATATCCGCAAGAAAAAGAACAAGACCCCCTATGAACTTCTCACCGGGAAAAAGCCTAATGTTAGCTACTTTCGGGTGTGTGGTTGCAAGTGCTACATTCTCAAGAAAGGAGTTCGTTTGTCCAAGTTTGAATCCAAGGCTCAAGAAGGAATTTTCGTTGGCTACTCAAATCAGTCCCATGCTTATAGAGTCTACAACAAAGCCAATGGAAGAGTTGAAGAAACGAGCAACGTGAAGTTTGATGAAAATCATGAGTCTCTTGTTAGGCAAGATGGTGTTTGTGATCCAGGTGATGAAATTCCTCCCAAGGCCATAAGAAGAATGGGTGTGGGTTTCCACCTCCCCATTGAGGATCCCCTTATGGACGAAGGAGAAGGACCAAGCTCTACTCAAGTGGAGCCCTCACTTTCACAAGATCATCTTGCCCCTCAAGGACCTACTTTCTTGGCACAAGCTCTTCCGAAGCTTCCCATGCTCATGACTCTCCAAGCTCCAAAGAACAAGCTCTTCATCAACAACATCAACCTCCCCACGATGGGGCTCCTCCTCAAGGCACCTCCCACGGACAAGCTCTTCATCAGCCTCATCAACCTCCCCAAGATGGGGCTCCTCCTCAAGGTCACGGCTCTCCCCAAGGTCAAGCTCGTCGAGATCAAGAGCAAGTCAATGATCCTCAAGGATCCTCTCCAAGTGATGACTCCCCTGAAGTGGAAATTGATGAAGATGACCCTCGTGTTCGTGCTTATAGTCAAGGCGGCGGCTCAATTGGTGGCAATGACCAAGTGGTAGCTCAAGAATCTCCAGTTGAAGCACAAGCCCGCCGTCAAGCCTATCGTCTCACCAAGCTTGTTCGAGATGGACATATCCTTGATAATGTCTATGGAGATTTCAACAAAGGTTCCACTACTAGGAGGAAAATAGCTTCCTTTAGCTCTCACCATGCGTTTATCTCTCTTGTGGAACCACAGAAAGTCTTCGAAGCTCTTGAAGATGATGATTGGCTTGATGCTATGAACGAGGAACTTCACAACTTCAAGAGGAACAATGTTTGGACATTGGTTGAGCGGCCCAAAGACTGTCAAAACGTCATTGGAACCAAGTGGGTCTTCAAGAACAAGTGCGATGCGAATGGAATTGTCGTGCGCAACAAGGCAAGGTTAGTTGCCCAGGGATACTCACAAGTTGAGGGCATCGACTACGGTGAGACTTACGCCCCTGTTGCTCGCCTTGAATCCATTCGTATGCTTCTTGCCTTCGCTACCCATCATAACTTTAAGTTGCATCAAATGGATGTTAAGAGTGCTTTTCTTAATGGTCCTTTGAAAGAGTTGGTATACGTCAAGCAACCTCCGGGTTTTGAGGATCCACTTTTTCCGAACCATGTCTACAAGCTCAATAAGGCACTCTATGGCCTCAAGCAAGCCCCACGTGCGTGGTATGATTGCCTTAGGGAGCTCTTGTTAGACTGTGGCTTCGAAGTGGGTCTCATTGATCCCTCTCTTTTTACTAAGAAAGTTGGAGGCCACTTGTTCGTATGTCAAATCTATGTTGATGACATTATCTTTGGGTCTATTAACAAAACTTTTAATGAGGATTTTGCCAAGCTCATGACCGACAGCTTCGAGATGTCCATGATGGGGGAGTTAAAGTTTTTTCTTGGATTTGAAGTCAAGCAATTGAGGAAAGGGAATTTCATCAACCAAGCCAAATACATTCAAGACATGCTCAATAAGTTCAAGTTTGATCAAGTCAAAGGTGCCAAGACTCCCATGCCAACTAAGGTTAATCTTGATCTTGATCCCAAGGGTAAGGAAGTGGATCGAAAACTCTATCGATCTATGATTGGTTCTTTGCTCTATCTTTGTGCATCCCGACCGGATATTATGTTGAGTGTGGGTATGTGTGCAAGATTTCAAGCCGCACCAAAGGAAAGTCACTTGGTGGTGGTCAAGAGAATCTTTCGATATTTAGTTCATACCCCAAACTTTGGGTTGTGGTACCCCAAGGGAGCCAGCTTTGATCTTATTGGTTACATGGGCTCGGACTGGGCTAGTGACAAAGTGGGAAGAAAGTCAACCTCCGGAGCTTGTCAGTTTCTCGGAAGATCTTTGGTTTGTTGGTCCTCGAAGAAGGAAAACTGTGTGTCTATGTCCACTGCCGAAGCTGAGTACATCTCTGCCACAAGCTGTTGTGCTCAATTGCTATGGATGAAGCAAACCTTGAAGGATCTTGGACTATCTTTTGACAAGGTGCCTCTTCTTTGTGACAATGAGAGTGCAATTGCTATTTCTCACAATCCCGTGCAACACAACCGGACCAAGCACATTGAGATTTGTCATCATTTCATTCGGGACCATGTTGCTAGAGGAGACATTTCTTTGGAGTATGTTCCCACCAAGGCAAATCTTGCGGATCTTTTCACGAAGCCTCTTGATGAAGCAAGGTTCCGGGAGTTAAGGCATGAGCTAAATATCATCGATTCGAGCAATGTTGCTTGAGTACCTTGCACACCTACCCGCGTCTCAATATGTATCTTGTTTGGATGTATGCATGGATTTAGGGGGAGTGTAGTTCCTCTTATGAACAAACGTTATCCCTATTATGCGCACATTAAAGTTTTCATACTCTATAGTCTCTAAAGGAGACCATTTGAGCTTCATGATGAGTGTTGGTAATGAACCCAAGATATATCTTCGCGGTGTCAAGCCATTTAATCTTATATAAGGTGGCCTCGGCCACCGACCCGTTTTTATTTGTGTCTTTGACCTTTTTGTGTTTTCCTTTTGTTGTTGGCTTTGGTTCTTCTCAGATTGAGCTCTCTATCCTAAGCCTTTCCTTTCCTCCAGCCCTCTCTATTCCCTGCACAAGTTCTTCCTTGTTATCTTCCAAACCTGAGAAGGTCTTCCTGGCGTCACCGGAACTTCCGATCAGATGCCGGAACTTCCGGTCAGCTGGTTGTTCGTCTGAATCACCTACTGACCTGGAATGTGTTCAGCCTGACCCGGAACTTCCGGTCCACCGGAACTTCCGGTCCCTGACCGGAACTTTCGATGGGGCTCCCTGTCCTATATAAGGTGGGCCCTGGGGGAAAACGGGATCTTCTTCCTTTTTCCCCCAAGACCCATCCTCTATTTGGAGCAGCCGCCGGCCAAGACCTCTCTGCGAAGGTGCTCCGGCCCCTTCGTCTCCGGCCACTCCTCCGCATATCTGCTCCGTGGGTACCTTCCCCACCTCGATCTCCCGCCATGGACTCCGGTATTTGCCCTCAACTCCCTCCATTAATGGATATCTTGCTCTCGCCATGGATTGAGTTAGGGCACACCATGTCTAGGCTAGTTCTTTGGCTAGAACTTGTTGGAAGAACTTGGTAGGCCTAGGGTATCATGCTAGAGTAGATTGGTCCAATACATTCTTGAAAATCTTTGCACTTGTGCCTTTTAGATCTAGATCTAGTGAACTGCTATTTGGAACCGTCAGTTCGTGGCCTCACCGGAACTTCCGGTGAGCCACGACCGGAACTTCCGATGGACCATTTTCACCGGAAGTTCCGGTGATTCAGCGGAAGTTCCAGCGACAATGCAACTTTTTCTGTTTGTATTTTTCCAATCTATCTCTTTTGTTTCCTCTTCTGAACTTGTGCACTTACCCCACCTTCCCTCCCTATTCTTATGCTTTCCTCTCAGGGCAAGGAGGTACTCGCCAAGGCAAGCGTACCCGTCGACCATCCTCTGAAATTCCTCCTGAGATTGATGAAGAAGATGTTGAGGTTATGCGTCCAACCACTCAGACTAGTCGTCAGAAGGCGGCTGCTGCTCGCCGTGTTGCTGCTGCTGCAGGGAAAAGGCCTGCTCTTGCTCAGAAGGCCACTGCTGCTGGGCCAGACATGACCAAAGCCAAGATTTCCAAGTGGTCTCGGAAAGCTTACTCTGCATTCAGGCGTACGGATCCCTACCTCGTGGCTCGTGACCGTCTTTGCTTGTACTCTCACTTTCACAACTGCCGTCAGGAACAGATATATGAAGAAATCTATGCATCAAAGAAGAAGTTCGTGGTTGCTCCTCAAAAGTACATCAATGTGACTCACATGGAAGAGAAGCATGCATACTTTAGCGAGGCTCTTGATATTTGCCAGAACTTTGGGCTGGTTCCCCTCATGGAGCACCATCAGAACTTTGATGTGACTGTTATTGCTCAGTTTTACTCAACTCTATTTATTCACATGCAGTCCTCTACTGAAGGTGTGTTGAAGTGGATGACTAGGGACGTGTTTCTTACCGCCACTTGGTCTGAGTTTGCTGAGCTTCTTGGCTATCCCCTTTAGCCTGGCCGGGGGGCAAATGGTTGGCGTGTTCATGGTCCTGAAGCTGCTAATCCTGAGGTCCAGGATCCTCTCTACATTGAAGGGTGGGGAACTGTTGGGTTTGTGAATCATCTGCTGCCAGTTTTTGACATTATGCGCAGGGTGTACTTGAACACCATCTCTCCCAAGGCTGGCAACTTTGATCAGTTTCATGGCTATCAGGTTGACCTCATGCATCAAACTTATCTTCGCCATGACTCTCACAGGTCAATGGACATTATGCAGTTCATCTACTCAGAGATGTGGGCGGCTCTTATTGAAAAGCGCTCCTGCATCTATGCTCCCTACATACAGACTCTCATCAATCACAAGTGGCTTGAGACGACTGGCACCCGCTTTCCTCAAGACAACATCACCATTCATGAGGAGTTGAAGCTGCGTGTGAGTAAGCACCAACAGCCTCGGTCTCAAGAAGAAAAGGAAGCTGAACTCAAGAAGGCTCGAGCTGATGCTGGTGGTCCCTCCTCTGCTCCTGGTGGCTCTAGTGCTGGTGGTCCTTCTCTCTAGAAGCAGCCGTCTTGGGCAAAGAAGCTGCTTGGAAAGGTGAAGAAGACTTTCTGCTTTCTCTAGGACCGCGAGTATCAGGCGTATGTAGATCAGCGTCACAATATTCAGCGCTAGAAGGCCATCATGACCGCTCTCAACATTCCCAGCTCTCCGATCACAAGCTCTGTCACTATTCCCAAGGATGATTGGATTCGCGACAACTGCCACTGGTCCGAGGATGAGTCTGAGGAGGAGGTCATTGGTCCGTCGCCTGAGTGGGGTCCTTGGGTCCCTGAGTCTTCTCCTCCTCCCCCCTCTCATGGTGGGACGATTAGATTGATCTTTTCTTCCTTTTTGGTGTCTCGATGCCAAAGGGGGAGAAAGATGTCTATTAGGTTGTCTACGGGATTTGCATGGGTTGTGTCGCAAGCCTGTTTTTGCCTTTGATCTTTTCGTGCTTGCGAACTCTCTAGTTTTATTTGTGTGCTTGTGACTTTATGTCCGTGAAATTATGTGTGCTTGTGGACCTTGTTATGTTCGAGACTATGTGATATCTTATGCAATGCCGTGCGTGTGGTTTCTTGTTGTCATCTTTTTAGCACATGCATATGGTGGTGGAGCCTCATAGCCCTTATTGTTATTACTCCTTTTGTCTCCACCACATTTGTTTGGTTCTGGTATGATTTCTATCCTTTCTTGTACCCTGCCTTGTGCTATCTTTGCAATCGGTGGTGGAGCCTCCTTGTATGTGTACCAGTCTTGTCCTTAGAGTTTTTCTCTACCTTGCGCACATACAGGGGGAGCTTGTCCCGTCCATTGCAAAGATTGGTTTGATTCTATGCAAATCTTTGGGATTGTCATCTAACACCAAAAAGGGGGAGACTAAAAGGACTATATCTTCCCATGATGTTTTTGGTGTTAATGATAATCCCAATTGTGTTTTTAATTGTGCGTTTGTGTTTCAGGGGAAACATTGTTGTTGTCTCCTTCTCTTGTGGTGGATGCTCTCTTGGGATCTCATGAAGACGGTGGCCTTTTTAGTTTCCTCCTAGTTTCTCTCCGGTTGTCGTTTTTAGGTCACCGTACTATTAAGAGGTGGTCCATCTTGGAAGGCTGTGGAAAATCACTTGTTCTTGCACAAAACCTATATGCACCGCCACAGCCATGCTACTATTCCGTGAGAGAGTGAGTTCCTGTTCTGTTGGAGCTTTCTGTGTCTCACCGGAACTTTTGGCCTGGCGCCGGAAGTTCCGCTCAGGCTTTTTTCTGCGGGCTTCTCAAGCCTTGTTCCGACGCTAGTTCCGCCCCAAGTTCCGATGGTAAATCAGTAACCTTCTGTATGAAGTGTTCTAATTGCCGGAACTTGGGCCGGAACATGCATCGGAACTTGTCCTGCCAAAAGGTCCTGAGCGGAACTTCCGCCCATACGCTGGAACTTCCTGCCAGATTCGGTTCGCGACCCAGAAGTTCTGCTCCTTGTTCCGCTCCAAGTTCCGGTGGTGGCTCAGTAACCTTCTGTTTTGAAGTGTTCTATTTTCCGGAACTTGGCCGGAACTTGCGTCGGAAGTCCACCGGAACTTCCGGTCTGTTTTGACCAGAAATTCCGGTTGCGCTTCTAGAGAGGGCGTCAACGGTCTGATGACCGTTGGAGCCAGGCTGGGAGGAACTTCCGGCCTCTCACCGGAACTTACGGTGAGGTCGCGGGGGCTGTAACGGTTCAGCGCGAGGGGGCCTATTTAAGGCACCCCTCTTCTTCCTCCCATCCTCTCTCGAATTTTTCTCTCTCCTCCATTAATGCTTGAGCTTCACCTCACTAGATCTCTCTCTCTAGCCACTCAAATGACCTGATCTTTTGAGAGGTGAGGGAGGTGACCTAGATCTTCACTTCCACCAAAGAAGATTTGATTTCCCCCACACATCCTTTGTGGATCTTGTTGCTCTTGGGTTTCTTGGAACCCTAGATGGTGTTGGGCATCCTCCAAGCTCAGGCTTGCTTTGTAAAGCTTCGAGGTGTCGTTGAGGGCCTCCAATTGAGTTGTGGTGCCTCCCCTCAACCTTGGTGTAAAGGTTTCGGTTGGCACCTTCAAGGTCACTGGTTAGTGGATTGTGAGGCCTCCTTTGTGGGGGAGCTCACCGGAGAAGAAGTGAGGCCTTTGTGGCGCTCGGGTGACCTTGTGTGGCCCCGACACCTCTCCAACATAGACGTAGCTCCTTGGGAGTGAACTACGGGAATTACATCTCCGTTTCCCCTCTCCGGTTACTTCGTTCCCTTCCTTTACACCTTGCTATTTACTGTTTTTGTGGTTGGTGTTTGTTTTCTTGCTTTAGGTTGTTCACTTAGTTGCATCTCTAGATAACTTCCTTTCTCGTTGAGCCTAAAAGTGAGAAACAAATTAAAATTGGGTAGACGCGTATTCACCCCCCTCTAGTCGTATCAAGTCGGTACTTTCAATTTGATACGTTGTAAACGTATCTATAATTTTTGTTGCTCCATGCTTGTTTTGCACCAATTATCTTACGTTATTGTCTACACTTTGTGGCATTTTTATGCATTTTCTGGTACTAACATGTTAAAATGTGCCACATAGCCTGTTTCTTGTTTTCTATTGTTTTTGTGTTTCAAAAATTTAGTAAAGAAATATTCTCGAAATACGACGAAACCAAAGCCAACCTTCCTATTTTTCAGAGACGGAGTCCGCAGGAGAGGGGGAGGCGCACCCTAGGGCGGCCACACCTGGTCCAGGCACGGCTAGGGGGGCGCCTCCGTAGGGTGTGCCCCCCTCAAGCCTCCACCGACCTCGCCTCTCCACCTATATATACGCCTCCCCAAAAAACCCTAAGTACCAGATCAGAATTCCATGAAAAGTTCTACAGCGCCGCCGCCACCACCGAAGATGAGATTCGGGGGACTCTGTTCTGGCACCCTAACAGGACGGGGAATTGCCCCCGGAGCGATATCCATCGACTCTAATGCCATCTTCATCACCGTTTCTGACTCCCATGATGAGGAGGGAGTAGTTCTCCCCTGAGGCTAAGGGCTCTACCAGTAGTTATGTGTTCATCTCTCTCTCCACGGTGTGATCTTATTGTGATCATGAGCTTTGTAATCTAGTTTAATAAGTAGATGCTACACTTTGTCTATTATGCTACTCAAGTTTTTTTATTAATGTGATCTTCGGAGACACCTTGTCACACGTGTGTGAAGGTGACAGTGTGTGCACCGTGTGTGCCTCTTAAGCTAAAGATTACAGAAATACTAATCATGAGTTATAATTTTAGTTGGATGTCTCTATGAAATTGTGGTGTTTGTCTGGAACCATCTAGGGCTCAAGGTGACAGTGTGGGGTTACCTATATGGGAATGAGAACTTTAAGGTGTGCTTTTATAGCCCTATGCGGTGAATTGGTGTTCGTTATCCAACCGGAGAGTAGTTCAGGGTAGCATAGTGAAGAGAAGATATTTAGTTCAATTATGTTATCATTGATGAGAGTGTCCACTAGTGAAATTATGATCCCTAGGCCGTATTTTTAAGCATTAAAACACCGTTTACAACTAGTCCTTCTACATGTTTGCTTGCTGCCATTTTTATTTAAGATTGCAATTACCACTTATAATCATCCATATTACTTGTATTTCACTATCTCTTCCCTGAACTAGTGCACCTATACACCTGACAAGTGTATTGAGTGTGTTGGGGATACAAGAGACTTATTGTATGTTAATTGCAAGGTTGCTTGAGAGGGATATCTTTGATCTCTTCGTCCCTGAGTTCGATAAACCTTGGGTGATCCACTTAAGGGAATCTTGCCGCTATTTTACAAACCTCTGCACTTGGAGGCCCAACACTGTCTACAAGAATAGATTCAAGCTCTTTTCTGGCACCGTTGACGGGGAGGTAAGGTAAAATGTACTCACATCCTCTGGCTACTAAGCTATCTTCTAGTACTGTTGCTAGTGTGTGAGTGCTCGAAGTTATTTCCTTTAGATTATGAAATTATATCTTTTTGTTTCTTGTTTTTATTTTCACTAGTTAGGCTTCACGGAAAACAAAAAAAAATTTAGTGAGCTTTATAGTATTTTTCCTGAGTTACGACATGAAGTGTTTGAAGAGAAAATTTAAAAACCTAAGGAACTTACTTTGCATGCTAATAGCAATGTTATTAGTATGAAATTTGTGAAAACCATTGTTGCTAATGCTATGGAAATGTGTAAGCTTGGGGAAGCTAGTTTTTATGAAAATCATGTTTTTGGTTCCCCATCTTTAGAGGAGAAAATTTGCTCTGGTGATATTTTATCTCCCATATGTTGTAATTATAATGATGCTTGTGATATTTTAAATCCACATACTGAAAGTGTCCCTTTTAAAATACCTATAAAAATTGTTGAGCGTGTTATGAATAACTGCTATTTTGGAGATGGAACTATCCATCCTGGTGATCATGTACTCTTTATACATGAATTATGCAAGTTGTTCAAGTATGCAGGTATTTCAATGGAACAAGTTAAGAGGAAGTTATTCTCTTTATCACTTAAGGACAAAGCAAGGGAGTGGTATGAGCTACTAGATGATCCTCATCATTCGGAGTGGAAGGAACTTGAATCTCTCTTTTCACCTAAATTTTATCCTCCTCATGAAATTCATAAATATAGGAATAATATTTATAATTTTCATCCTCATGGTGGAGAAAGTATTTCCCAAGCATGGGGGAGACTAAAGTCAGTAATGCTCAAATGTCCCATTCATGAGCTCCCCGGTAATATTGTTATGAATAATTTTTATGCAAGGCTTACAAGGACTATCTAGATGCCTGTTTAGAGCGATCCTTCACAAGTAAGGAGGTCAAAGCTAAGTGGGATCTTCTTGAAAAAATTCAAATAAATACTAAAGATTGGGATAACGACAAATATACATAACCAGGTATAAACTATGAGTATGATTGCATTAATTTTTCGCTAAAACTGCCGATTTTCAAGATCTTAGTGCTAAATATGATCTTGATCCTCAAATTCTTGTTGATTATTGTAGAGACTTTGCTTCTCATATTAATGCTCCTAAAGAAAATTGGGACATGTATCATGAAACTTTTAAAGACACTTGAATGAAAAATGAAATTGTTATTAATGATTGCAATAAACATGCTCAAACCTCTGAAACTACTACTCCCTCCGTTTCAGGGATTAAGGCGTCCTCGTTTTGCGTGTTTTTTCTTTGACCAAGAATTATTCTAAATACGTACAGAGTTTTGGTATAAAACTAGTATCACTGGAAAGTATTTTTCAATACAAATCCAACGGTACTAATTATGTATAATATAATCAAGATTTTGTTGCTTAATTCTTTTAGTCAAACTTTGCTTTGAAAAGCGTATGCGCCTTAAGCCTTGAAACGGAGGTAGTATTTCTTATAAGCATGTTAATTTTTGTGGAGTACTTAGAACTTTTGAAAAGAATCAAATCGAAGAAGAATATTGTATCCACCACAGGAAGGAAAAAACTAGAACGTGGGATAGGGCTCTAAATGATCTTGGTGAAAAAGTTTGTGCCCTTTATCCTTTTATTCACTATTCAAAAAATCGTCTGAATAAGCGATTAATAGGTCGATTAATCTCTACTAGGGACCTGACCCTGTTGATTACCAGTAATTGTTTTTGTTAATCGTTTATCCTAATTAATAGTTCTGACACTCTAATTACTAGGTATGTTCCCGATTAACTACTACACTTGTTAAAAAGTTGCAAAATTATCAACACATATCACCCATCCATCCGCTAGCCCGCCCCAATGAAGTAGGTTTTGCGAAGCTCCGGTTTCATCCCTGCCTCCAGGAGCTCGATTTCTGCCATCACCAACCAGTTCCTTGTCATTGTTGACCAATTCCTCGTAGTTGCCGACCAGACCTCAGATACAATAGCTTGAGCGCCTTAGGGATCTCATCCAGGAGCTCGATGCTTCCTTTATTATGGTAGGTGGTTGAGGTGCAAGAAGAGTCATACGTATTTTAGGTGCTAACTTTTGTAGGTTGCACCGTTTAATAGACGACCGATTAAATCAATTAATCATCTGAATTCCGATTAGTCACTAATCCCAAGACAACCAAGTAGTTAACAATTACTGATTTCCTTACCATTGCTTTTATTTGTGAACTTTTCCATAAAGTGGGTCATTTCCATTCTCAATGCTCAATATATGATAATAACCTTTCTAATCCAATGAGTACTACAACTTTGTATTGTGATGACATGATCACTCCTAATCAGCATGATGAACTTACATTATTTTTGGGGTGTGAAGAGTTATCAAGAAAACTTCTTTGGTAGATATGAGTGCTTTTGATATGAATAGCATCCTGCCTGGTTGTCATCTTTACTTTTTTGATAATTGCCACGCAAGTACTTACATACAAAATATTATGAAAGATGAGATTTTACCAAAATATGATAGGACTAATATGTGTTTTGATCTTATTAATGAAAAGGAGGAATCCTCCAAAGTTTCTTCTATTCTCTCTAACAATAAACCAGGGTATGTGGATAAGCTTCCTTTCAAGCCTGTCCCTTAAAGAGGGGAAGAAGAAAAAGAAGAGGAGAATTAAAAGGAGAGAGGAAACCAGGGCATGTTGCTCCTATTATAGTTTTTGCTGATGAGTCTGAACTCGATGATGAACCTATGCATGTTACCTATAGTAGTGAGCATGATTGGGAAAATCACACTACTTTTGATATTGAAAATCTCTTGTGACGGGAAAATGGCGAGTGGGGTATACCCAGCAGGACGTTCCCTACTGGATCATACTCCCAGCGAGTGGGCCTGCAGGACGGCAACTAGACCGCGACCCAAGAGGAAGCCAGGCGACTAGATGCTGAAGGCCTAGAAGCAAAGCTAGGCCCAGTCGGATTAGGTCAAAACTACGGTGACCCAGCATACCACTGCATGATGTATTACACTATAGTCGTTAACATAACACCAATGAAACACCGTTCACTAGTATTACATCCCTCAGAGTGGTACAACAGAAACACAGCAAGTCCAAGACATGACTATAGGTTACAACTCAAATATTTACACAAGATCTAGAGAACACTCTAGGTTAAAGAGAGAGAAAGAAACTTCTTACAAAGAAGATCAGAAATAAACAACTCAAAGACTATCATACTATTAAGACTAGTATCTTAACTAATTGTCTGGCATTGCTGCTATCGCAATACACTATTGAATTAGGTTCTATGGTTAGAGATTATATTCCTATCTAAGTAGTAACTTTGTCTTCACTTGAGTTGGTGTATATGTTGAACTTCTCGACTTCATTGAAGAGCTTTAGCTTTTGATGATGATTTCTGGAGCATAACTTGATGTAGACGTCGTCTGTACTGGCTTTAGAACCTAGCAAGGGTTAAGAAGATACATTGAGTAAGAGAGTACTCAGCAAGTTCACTAGAAAAGGAGTGTTTGATGTACTATGTCTACAGCCAGAGACCATAGGTCATAGGCAATGAAGGTTTTCGTAAACATTTATTCAAAGGTTGTTTTTATTCTGAAAAGCTATGTTTGTCAGCCTTCACGGGTTTACCAGAACTTTCATGGAGTTCCTTTCCCGCAGCGTTCGCAGCTCCTTCCCGGAAGAGGGAGTAACAAGTTACAGTTCTTGCACTCTGCAGAGGTGCGTTAATTTACCCATGAGAGATCAACTCCTTGTTGCACAACCGGGCAGCCTACCCGTCCACAATTCCACGTTGTGGGGCCTAGTAGATGATCCAAGCCAATCACTGCCCTCTCCGCCACCTCATATGTCTGCACGATCCTTCGGGGCCGGCTCACCTCCGTTAAGCGCCCTATCGGGAAGGCTAAAACCATGATGAGTTCCCGAAGACTCTATGACCTGGTGCTGCACTTGCAAGTTCCATATTAAATGGTCTATCAACTAAGCACCATCCATAGATAATCTAGACACCAAAAGTGTGGGGCGTAAGGGTTCCCACCCATATGTTGGATCCGCGCAAGGAATCACAACGTCATGTTAAGGTCGTCTTGCCTCCATACGAGGAAAAGGATACAGCTGACTTCTCCGTCCCATTCCAAATCTCATGGTCAACGCATAATATACGGCGCAAGAATCACTGGCAACATTGGTTGTTAAGTCCTAGGTGATATATTCCTGAGTAGTGGTATTCCAACTACCAGGTTTAATAGATTAGCCGATCACCCTGGATCAGTAATCAATAGTTCACATTATTATCAAAAATAGTGTTTTCTGACCTTTTTAAAATGCAGGTGATGACAACACTGGATTTTCAAAATACTTTATATAAAATAATCAAAGGATATGAGCAAGTGTGAACTTTCCTTTTGTGATTGCAAGATTATGCACTCACGGTCTTCGAGATAATATAAAAGATCCAATATCTAAAATCAGCATCATTGGTCCGGTAAGGACTAATGTTTAAAGAAGTAAGATGGTATTATGCATAAGTAATGTAATGCAATTTCGTAAATTCGAATCCCGGGGATAACGTTGATCTAGGGTTTGGATACTGGAATTGGTTTCTTTAGAATTTTTTGTCCTTTTGGATAAGTTTTATACTTCTTATTAAGGCTTGTGAGTGTGTGTGAAACAACATGTGATTATAGTAAAACACACACAATAATGGAATACTCAAGTGGGAAATGTATCTGTAGACTATGTGTATAATGTTTGTTCATTATTTAGAGCTTTCATAAAAATGCTTATGTCTTGATTTTAATGTACCTTGAAAGAATAACTATTGAAAAAAATCTTACTTAGCTGAAGAGAAGTATTTAAAATATTATAGACTAAATTTAACTTTAAATACATAGATGGGCTTAGAGTATATTGCTTATGTTATTTGTACCTTGTGTACTCTATAATGTTTCCTTAAAGTCACTTAAGAATGGTTATACTTTTATTTGGTGTAGTGGTTTCTTGATTTTATAGTGGAATAGAATCATCTATCTTTTTATAAGGTGTGGTTATGACTTGTAATCAAGGGAATGACAGTACTTAACTACTTATGATTCACTATAGGGTTTTGACTTGTTTATAAACTTGTAGTTAAAGTAAAGAAATAGGTTTTATCTTATTACAACTATTCTTGGAGATTTTATATTAAATAAGAATCCTTTTTATAAAAGAATCTACACTTATGGTTGAAGGATAATTCAATAAAATTGCATTGAAAATGTGTTGAACCATTTTGACTTCATATTATCAATATTGAAGACTAATACTATTTAATAGACTCAATTGGCTAATTTTAGAAATATTAGCAATTTTTTATTTACCCTTATATGAATTATCATTTAAGGAAATAAGTTTAAATTCCAGTTATTAAGTTGTTCAAATGTTTATTTACCTCAAAAGTGGAATATCACATTTTTAACATGTAGGTATTTTTTTGTGATCATTTTGGTATATTACATTTATTTTTGTGATTTATAAATAATAAGATATGATTTTAATAAGGTTTATTACTTTATAAACACTTGATAAATAGCAAATGTTTAATTAAGTGAAATAATAATGCATGCTTATAGTTTTAAATTATAATTTTTATTTTTCTAAGATTTTTGGTATTTTATTTATATTTTTAATATTTACCATTATTAAAATAGGAATTATCAAAGTTTTATTACTTTTACAATCTTTATTAAGTAATAATTATTTCAATTGTTAACATAATAATGTTTGATAATAGTTTTACGTTATAGATTTTATTTTTCTACAAAAATTTCATATATTACATGTATTTTTATGAATTACAAAACTAAAGATATTAATTTTACAAGATTTAATTACTTTATTAAAATTTCTGAAATGTTTATATTTGAATTAATATTGTTTTATATATTTCCTAAACAGAAATACTTTTTATACTGAAGCTTCATCTAGCCTAGTCACTGACTATGGGCCAGTAGCCACCTCACACCCTCAAGTTAGTAAATGCATTTGTTACCGACCCTATCTCTACTCCTAGTCAATGACCTATGGGACCAACGCCACGTCATACTCCAGCTCAGCAAGGACTGTGTCAATACATTGAATTCGTCAAGGCTGATGTGAGCACGATGTCAGAGTGACGTCACCCTCGCCGAATCCTCTCAGATCAACGATCAATCCATCAACTGGAGAGTGCGCGCATGCGAGGATGATTGCGTTCGAAAGAGCGATTCACGACGAACCTATTGGTGGCAGCGCCACCCTAAAATGGTCACCGGAGCCTAAGCTCTGACGAGCACCGATGGTGGTGAGCAAACACCACAGTGGCTAGGGCATTAGAGATGGTTAGGATCGAATTGGAGAGGTCTGCGAGTATCGGTAGCTCACCAGGATTCGGAAGAGCATGTCGAAGAGGTCGGAGGAGGTCTGTGACGATGGCAATCGACGATGAACGGCGACGTCTGGCGGTGGTAGACACTTCGATCTCGTCGATTGGGGTTGCACCGGCTTGTGTGATTTGTCGAAGATGAACAAGACGAATATGGCGAGCACGCTTGTGTCCTCCGTTGGTCCTAGGGTGGTCGGGGACGGCGGCAACGATAACTCCGGCGAGCTAGGGTTTGCTACCCAAGCGGAAGAGGAAGAGAGATATTGAGAGAGAGGTTATGAGGAGATGAGGATGAGAGAGGACACTTCGGCGAGTCTTATCCTCTCTTCTGGAGCTCAGCGGCGTGGGAATCGCAGCAGATGATCGACGGTTGCCGACGCGACAGACAACAGCTTCCGCCGTCGAGGAAGAAGACTAACAGAAGGCCGAAAGGGTATGGGCTCCTGGCGGGCTGGTGCTGGGTCAGGTGGGCCGCGGTGTGACGCACGTGAGTAGCAGATATAGAAAGAGGGGAAATGGGCCACGGGCCAGAAACTATTTCCTCTATTTTTTTCTTTGTGTTTATTTTCCATTTTCTATTTAATTTTCAGATTTGTGTAATACCCATTTGTTTCAAATTTCCTTTATAGAATTTATTTGTTAAATAGTTGCAACAATAATGAATGGTATTAAAGTAATTTTATAAGCTTTTATTAATTAATGCTATATTTCAAATTTTCTGTTTTGATTTTTATTAATTTTATAAGCAATATCTGTTTTTCAGCTTTTCGGTTTTGATTTTTATTCAAATAATTCAAACTCCATTTGAATTCAAACCTTTGCCAAACTTTGAGTATATTTTAATACTATTTATTAACATATTCCAAAGTCCATTTTAGAATATTTCTTTAATTATATTTAGGGTCTATTATTAATTTATAAGTAGACATTTGTCTTTATTTCAAATAAGATTTTAATTTGTTTTCAAACTCTATTTGAATTCTAAATTTTACCAAACCTTTTTCAGTAGGTTTTATATATTCTTTAGTGCAAAATAATTCACTTTGAAATATTATTTAAAATACTTTAATATGATTTATTGTTCATTTAAATTGGAAAATGTCTTTATTTAAATAAAATTGGATATTAATCAATCCTAATGATTTTATTTAAATAATTGTTTACTCTTTTTATTAATCAATAATCTTTCATTTTATTTGTTTGGCCAAGATTTAATTTGGCTTTTTAAATAGTCTTTATTTGTTTATTTCTTTCTTTGCTCATAAAATCCATATCTTTTTTATTTAAAGATCCGAAAATGGTGATTCCAACTTTTATAATTTTATTTATTATTTGTTTATCTTTTTAAATCCCTTTAGGATTTATTTGTTCAAGAAGGGTTTTGATGTTTCCATTTGGAATCAAAAAGTTTCTTTTCACCCTAAATTTCAACAATCATTTATTTTGTTTATTTATTTTTCACATTTCAAAAATTTGGAAAATTTTGGGATGTGACAGGATACCACCCTTAAAAGAAATCTCGTCCCAAGATTTGGGAAGGCTAGAGGTTACAAGTTGGCTTGAAGACAACTAGGGTACTACCACCCTTAAAAACAAAGTATTATAGGGTTACATTGATGGTTCACTTGACTATGTGTTCAATAATTGATATCCAACAAGGAATCCTTATTTGACTAAACTGAGTTAACTAATTCCTGTCATCCAGATCATCCCATTCTTCAAGGGTTCCATACATGTCAATGTGGTTCACATGTCCTTTCTAGGCTACATTGGAGTCACTTCCATTGGAGTTTCTAGCATCCTTTTTCTTTTTCTTCTCAGGACAGTCTGATGCATTGTGTCCAAGTTCCTTACAATTATAGCACTGCAACTGGCTAATATATTTCGTCCTGGAGTTGCCATGTTGGTGCTGGCCAAGGTCATCTCCATTGTCAGTATCATTCCTATTATTATCACTTCCATTGTTGTTGTGGTGATGCTGATGTGGTCCAAAATCTTCATTGCTCTTTTTGAATGAACGCTTCTTTTGTGATGATCCTGAGTGATACTTGAGGTTATGCTTCCTGTTTCTTTTTTTAAGGGTGAAACAGTAGGGCAAAGTACCCCACTGCAATTTTTATATATCATAGAGTGTTACAAAAAAATATTTACAAGCTCAATCCACCTCAAAAGAGGGATAACATTCTAAGAAGCTATATCCTGTCTAAATTATTTTCAATCCAATCTTTGAAGCCCTGATAATACTTCTTCTTAATTCTATACAGGACCCATCTTAATTCCTGAGCGACAATAGCCCTCCATTCCTCAAGCGAAGCATGCTTGTTGTTGAAGATTTTATTGTTTCTGCATATCCAAATGCCCCAAGCTCCAAGAATAATAATTTCCATTGCAAAAGGGACTTTCAGATCTTTTTTAATACTGGCCAAAGCTTCAAAAAGATTTTGATCAGTCACTTGGACATGTGAGATTTCAGCCCAGCAAGCTCTTGCAAAAGGGCAGTCCCAAAATAAATGTAGAATGGTTTCTTCACTGATGCAGCCATGAAATACACATTCATAGGATGCCAAAGTAAAACATTTCCTTTTCAGAAGGTTTCTTGTGTTTAGCCTATCAAGAATCAAGAGCCAGAAGAAGAATTTGTGCTTTTGTTGACAAGAGGACTTCCACAACCAGGAGAAATGTGGCTGCACAGGTTGGCAACCAGATAGGGAATAATAAGCCTTTTGGACTGAAAAATTACTGCCCCAAATGTAACTCCAGTTGTCAGCTCCCCCTGCCTGCCAGTATTAAGAATTTTCTCAAGGCTTTGATATTCCTGATAAGCTTGCTGTGACAGAGGGAGGAAAAAATGATCTTGAGTATTATCTGTCTGCAGGAACTCATTGACAGAGATGTGTGGATTTTTTGCATAGGAAAGGAGATGAGGAAGCTTATGCTGCAGGCAACCATCATTCCACATATCAGTGCAGAGAAGGGTGGATTTTCCATCCCCCACCAAGCACTTTGCAATTCCTTTAAAAATGTCAATCAATTTCAGATGAGCTTTCCACCAAAAGGATCCCTCTAGACTTCTTCCAGGGAGTTTACCATTACAGTAATAAGTGTTCCATATAAGGTGAACCCATGGGATATCCTTGTGATTATAAAATTTATCCAAATTCTTCAAAAGAAGTGCAGAGTTTTGAACATTAAGGTCAAGCACTCCCAATCCCCCCCTGGTTTTTGGGCCGACAAACTTTCTTCCATGCAACAAGAGCTTTACCTCTAGCTTGACATCAGATGTTTTCTTTCTCCACAGACATTGTCTGATATATTTAATCAACTGATCCTTAATAGTGACAGGAAGATCAAAACAGCTCATGTAATATATGGGAAGGGAAGATAAGACCGATTTAACTAGCTGCAGTTTCCCCCCATAATTAAGAAAATCAGCAATCCCACACAACCTTTTCTCAACTCTCTGAACAATAGGCAGGAAATGTTCCTCTGTAGGCTTATTTATACTTAAAGGCAGACAAAGGTAAGTGAATGGCAATGAGCCAGTGAGGCAAGAAATAGTATTGGCAAAGTGCCCAAGCCTCTCAGAGTCCATGTTAATTGGCATCATACTAGATTTAGAATAATTAACTTTGAGTCCAGTGGAGAGAGCAAAAGTATGAAGAAGAGCCTTAAGGCACAGGAGTTGCTAAGAATCAGCTTTAAGGATTAATAAAGTGTCATCTGCATACTGCAGCACAGGGAAGTCAGGACAGAACACACCTTCAATGGGAAGGGAAAGAAGACCAAGATTCATTGCTTTATTGAGGATGCTTTGGAGAAGATCAGCAACCAAGACAAACAGGAGAGGAGATAAAGGATCCCCTTGTCTAACACCTCTTCTGCAATAATTTTTTTCCCAGGCACTCCATTTAATAGAACAGAGGAGGAAGCTGAACCAAAGATTAACTGAATCCAAGAAATCCATTTATCACCAAAACCTTTGGCTTTGAGGATACTGATAATTGCAGAGTGCTCAATTCTGTCAAAAGCCTTTTCAAAGTCAAGCTTAAGAATTAAAATTTCTTCTTTGGATTTGTGGCATTAATCAAGGAATTCAAATTATTAATGGCTTCATTGAAGAGAAGCATACCATTCACATCCCAAATTATTAATGGCTTCATTTAAGAGAAGCATACCATTCACATCCCCACCCAATGTGTTTATATCAGAAGGCTGTCTACAGAAGTTGAAGTCACCCACAATGAGCCAGTCCATATCATCAGGCATATCAATATTTCCAAACCAATCCAAAAAGTCTGCCTTTTTTTCAGGTAAGCATGGCCCATAAATATTGGTGAGGATCCAGGATTCATTGGACAAGAGAGATGTCAAGGTGATGGAGATGGAGAACTCATTGTGAAAGGAAAGGTGCCCAGAGAACAGAGAACTATTCCAGATGGTGATCAAACCTCCAGAGGCTCCTCTGGAGGGAAGGAATTCAAAATTGGTAAATTTGGGGGGGGGGGGCAGAATTTTTTGATGTAGGAGCTGTCAAAATCTTCTCTCTTAGTTTCTTGAAGACAAATAATGTCACAGCCAGACTCCTCAATTTTATTTCTGAGAGCTATCCATTTTTTTTAGAGTTAATACCCCTGATATTCCAATTCAAGACCTTCCAAATTCTTTTGTTATTCATTAAAAAACCAGATGTAAGTAGAGGGATGGGGTGATATAAGTAATGTACTCACCCAAGTGTGGAAACAACGATAACATAGGCAAAAGGCAATCCATATCATAGTACCACAGACAGATTCCACAATAAGTACCAAAGACATGAAAAGATCACAAGAACATATCACAGGACAGGGAGTCAACAAGAATCCAGCAAAAGACTTAATTTGATACATTTAAAACACTTAAGATGAGGGGTTATTCTTGGCTTGTTGTCCACAGGTACCAGCAGCCCCAGTTTTCTTCTTGCCTCCAATGCTCAAGCCAGATGAACCACTTCCTTTGATGCTGCCTTTCAGAGGAGCCTTAACTGCCACTTCATTGGCCTTCCCTTTCTTGAGGAACCTCGTCTCCAGGTCCCCATCCTTAACCTTGCAGAAAGAGGCAGCAATATTTTTAACCACTTTAGGATTCAAACATGGAGGAACAACATTGCAAACCAGACAATCAGCAATAAGACAATTTAGGTGACTTTTAAAGCCCCCATTCAGTTCAACAATTCTAGGGCTCCTTCTCACCTCAGTGTCAACAAGAGGCTCCTTGCCCTTTCTCTTTCTGGCAGGGGTGGAGGGAGAGCAGGAAGATTTATTAGCTTCAATGCCCAGACAAGGAGCCATCTGGGAAAAGCTCTCATTAGGGATGATGAAAGAAATGGAATTCTCCTCAGCAATAGGCTCTTTAATAATTTCCCATAAAGGAGAAGTAAGGAAGCTCATGACCCAATTAAACTTCTTAGGGGTAGCAAGCATGAGTGTAATAAAGTTAAACCAACTTACAGGGATATCACACTTGAGAGAGCCCATTGAAGAAGAGTCCTTCTGAATATGGGGAGCAAAATAATTTTCCCAGAGATCCAGGCCTTGCTGGGAAAAGCTCTGCTTTGCAATGTGCACATCAGGAATGGAAACAAAAGTTCTCACCATGCCCACCTGAAGATGTGCCTCATTTGGAGAAAGAATATGCTGATCCTCCAACATCCAATCTTGATTTTCAGCAGCCACTGTACTTGAATCCATAGGGCTCCCCACCCTCTCCTCAGCATCTGAGTTAGCCTCATCATCATCAACCAAATATTTTTGTAAAATATTCTGAATGCCTTCACCAATACCAACTCCTTGGGGTCCATCAGCCACACCCAGATCCTCAGCAGCCACAGGCTCAGCATTGACAGACTCATCATCATCAGACTCCCAGTCTTGGACAATGATAGCACTTGTAACCCCACTGTTAACATCCTGAGGTGGAAGATGTTGGTTGTCAACAGGCATGTCTTCACCAGGAGCAATGACAGGGCCTTGAACAGGAGCAGCAACAGCTTCCCAGGGGCCCCAACCTTCATTATTATCACCTTCAGGAGCAGGATCCTGCACAGGGGCCAACCACTGACCCCAACCACCCCCAGGAGCAGGGGGGAGGGGGAGGAGGGGGGATTTGGGGCCCAAAGACAGGGCCATGAACAGGAGCAGGATGTGGGTCCTCATTGTCATCTGGAAGTGGGTCCTCATCAGGTGGGCCCCCCAAGCAGATCACTTTGCAACACTTCAACAGAAAAAGACCATGATTCAGACTCCACCAAGTCGCCAATGGTAAACCTTACACTCTTGGGGATTTCAACCAGGTCAGTGACACGAATCTTTGCAAGAATCCTACCTTTTTGGTCTGGGTCCCTCTCGCATAAAAGAACCTTACCAATGTCAGCAAAGACTGCATTCACATCCTCAGTATGCCAGTGGTCTAAAGGAGGCCCAACCAGCATCACCCAACATTCATTATTGAATTGAGCCCTCCTCCAGTTATCCCCCTCATTGTGCTTAACAAAAGAAACATGCACATCTTGAAACGGAATGGGTCTAGCCGCAATGAGTCTATCCCAATCACTAACATGGTGAAACTGCACATAAACTGGTCATGGTGGAGGCTTTGTCCATGGTGGAGGCTTTGTCCATCAAGTTGAAAAGGAAGAGATGTAGAATCAAAAACCAAAAAGGTTGAGGAAGGGTTTACAAGATTGTTTGTAAATAAGTTTTAGAACAAATACCACTCCTATTTTTCTAAGGGGTTTTGTTCAATCCTAGGGTTACAATCCTACAGGCAACACAGTGCTCTGATTCCATCTGTAGAGGTCCCAACCTTTAATAAGGTGGAGATCCTTGTTTCTTACAATGCTAGTCCCTGGATCAATAGCAAGCATCCACAGTTAAGATGTAATATCAAGAAAAAAAGGTCATAATACAACTTTATAACCAGGAATAAAATGATGCATTACATCTTACATAGCTCATTTGGCTATCGCATTACAATGCAGCAGAAATAACTATAGCATGGAGTCCTTCATCTTCAAAATGCCACAGGCAATCATGTTGGTTGTAGACTTGTAATCCTAATCAACACACCTCACTAACATCAAACAAACCTGCAACATAATAAGTTGCAGCCACAAGGGTCAAACATTTGAATTGTATTGGCAAGTTTCACTACTATGTACAAATAAGTGGGTCCTATCATTACATGCATATTTGGCTAAGTAGGGTTTAGGCTCATTTGCAGAAAGCAATATAGTTTTATCCTACCTTTTCAAAATAGTTTTGATCTTTTGAAAATCTTTCTAAACTCCTTGGAAGTCTCCAAGTGCTTCTAATCCCTTGTTGTCACCATCAAGTTTTAGTTTGAGAAATTGGAATGTCGAGATCTTCCATAGCTTTAGGCCTTAGTTTCTCATAGTTGTCTGTGACCGGGGACACGGCTAAGTACTTAGAATTTGATCTTCTGCAGAAGTTTTACACTTTACCCACATGACACAATCTCGTCTTGACGCCACCAGTGGCCTCTGGATAAGTACACACCAAATGGAGTACCAGCAGATAGAGAATGTGACAAAGTCTTTCCATAGAAGTCCTCCCAATACACAATGCTAGCTTGTCTACCAGGCACCAATGTAAGGATATATTTCCAATACACAATTCTAGTTAACCTGAAGATACCAATGCAAGGGTCTTCCACTATTTAGTTGACTAAGACAGAGCCCATTTAGCATGTGGCTGTACACGGAAGCCACTGTACGAGAAACATGTTCAATGTCTAAGTCCCTGGGTGGTTTTCTTCTAGTGCACATACAAAAAGATAGCCATATAAACATGGTTCCCTTTTTTGCCACCTTGTCCAAAATTGAGTATCCTCATTCCACCTAGGTGGTTCATTGAGTACTTGTTTTATTATATAAAACATATATTTTTCCAACACTTCATATATTCATAACATGGTATTCCACCCCAAGTATATAGCAGGGCTAAGCCTACTACAACTACAATGTTTTCACTGAGGACTATATAAGGATATCATAATAGGATATAACATAGCATAGAAATATAGTAGTCCTATCTTGCATACTACAAAAATCCACTAAGTGTAATGAAAATAGTAGGACACTGATGATAGTGTCACTTTCCTTTTAAGTAGAGAATATTGGTTCAATCCTTGATCTTGCAAATATCACACTCTTCAAACTTCACTACAATTCAATCAAGCAAGCAATATTCAAACTAACATTCAAACAATTCACCACATAAAATAATAAAATCCAGCAATGTATGCAAGCATGAAAAAGATTGTTTTATTTGGAAAAGTGGTTTCTATTAGGCTCTAAACATTTTAAAGCTCCCATTGGTCATTTACAAAAGTGGTAAAATCATTTAAATTCAGGTTAGTGAAAATGGCCATTTAAATCATTTTGTGTTGCTAGAAATGATTTAAATCAAAGTAATATTTTGTAGGGTTAGCCAAATATATTCTTTAAACACAAATGTTAGTGTTTATGATTTAAGGGTTTAATATTAATCCATTTGCAAAAAGGTTCCATCTAAATTCCATTTTTAAATCAAACAATATTTTTTTATTTGCTAGAAATGTTTTTAACAAGTAATAATTTACTATGTTTCATGAAATATGTTTTCAAATCCCAAAACTTGGTGTTTAGGGTCAGAGAGTTTAAGTCAATTCATTTCCCAAAGGTTTTAGTCAAAAAGCATTTTTAAACCATAATCAATAATTTTATTTAGCTAGAAATGCTTTTATTCAAAGATTTAATTCCTAAGTGAAATATACTTTTAAATCTACAAATTGGTTTCTATGGTCAGTAGGTTCCGAACAATCCATTTACAAAAGATTTTACTATAAAAACAAATTTAGAATAAATTTTATATTCAAAATATGCCTAAACAAGTTTCTGCAAAAATAACCAATTTTACAGAAGCAATTCATTAAACAAAGTGCATGGTTGCAAAGTACTATTTTTGCTGATTCCAGTGATATAAAATTTGCAAAATTTGGACGTGTGGATCAAAGTAATGCAATTTACAAATTCACACATCTAATAGAATCAAATATGTTTTTAAATCAAATCCTGAGCCACGTGTCTTAACCTAATTGGCCGATACCATTTCGCGTGGATCGCTTGATTCTAGCCGTCTGATCTAATGTGCATCGCACGGCTCACAGCTCACGATACCTCTTCGGTTAATGAATCTATCGTGACGCTTGGATCTAAATCCAATGGCTCATAGCAGCTCGACCAGGAACTGGCAGCGACGGAGGACGGTGGCGCACGCTCAGGCGGTGGCGTTGACGATGAACTAGGACGTGCAGGAGAGAGTGAAGATGCTCACCAGACTCGCCGCGAAACGCTGATGCTCGACGTTGCCTCAGTTGGCCAAGGGGCGCATGGACGCGTTGCTGATTGCTCGCCGGAGTAGGCGTCGGCGTCAGGCACGCTCGGTTCTTGACGAAGGCGAGGTTTGAGGGTGCGCTAAGGAAAACAGAGAGTGGGGTTAGATGCGTACGGTGTTGGGGATCATACTCGTATCAACTAGAGGAAGAGGGGAATGTCAGAGGATACCAGGGGCGTTGCCGGAGTTGGAGCAGAGGCGTCGGTGCTCGGTTGTGGTCGTTGTCGAGCCTAGGGAACGCGCGCGGGCGAGGGGAAGGTGCTGGCAGATGCGCACGAAGCTGCTGGTCAAGCTCGTGTGAAGAAGGGGCCGAGGGGGTGACTATCCTTGCCAGAATCAATGAAGGAGCTTGTCGGAGCAGGGGGGTTCATGGTTGCGATTGGGGCAGCCTGGTGGCCGAGAGGAGATGGCGCCTGGGGGAAAAGAGAGAGGAGGAGTGGGCATTTAAGAATGCGTCGTCTCTGGCGAGGTTTACTCGAGCATTGATGCGAATTTACCGGAGTTAATCGCGGCAGTAAACGGCGAGGGGAACGGTCGCGAGGTTGATGACGATGTCTGGCGGAGTGGGGCCCGGCTGTCTGTGTGAGAGAGAGAGAGAGAGCGTGTGGGGTCGCAACGTCAGTGAACGAGAGGGTGCAAACACGAGTGAGAAAGAATAGAGGTAGCGGGGTTCCCGGGTGGGCTCTTGCTGGGCTAGACTGGGCCTCTTAGTGGGTTGGGTTCGTTTCTTTTTTTATTGAGAAAATTTTTGTTTTTCCTTTTCTGTTTTGATTTTTATTCAAATAATTCAAACCCCATTTGAACTCAAACCTTTGCCAAACTTTGAGTATATTTTAATACTGTTTAATAACATATTACACAGTCCATTTTAGAATATTTTCTTTAATTCTTTTTAGGGTCTATTATTAATTTATAAATAAACATTTGTCTTTATTTCAAATAAGATTTTTATTTGTTTTCAAACTCTATTTGAATTCTAAATTTTACCAAACCTTTTTTAGTAGGTTTTATATATTCTTTAGTGCAAAATAATTCATTTTGAATTATTATTTAAAATACTTTAATATGATTTATTGTTCATTTAAATTGGAAAATGCCTTTATTTAAATAAAATTGGATATTAATCAATACTAATGATTTATTTAAATAATTCTTTACTCTTTTTGTTAATCAATAATCTTTCATTTTATTTGTTTGGCCAAGATTTAATTTGGCTTTTTAAAATAGTCTTATTTATTTATTTATTTCTTCCTTTGCTCATAAAATCCATTTATTTTGTAGAGGTCCCAACCCAATAAGGTAGAGTCCTCCTGTGTTTTACAATGCTAGTCCCTGGATCAATAGCTAGCATCCACAGTTAAGATGTAATATCAAGATACAAAGGTCATAATATACATTTATAACCAGGAATAACATAAGTTTATTACATCAAACATAGCTCATTTGGCTATTACATTACATTTGCAGCGGAATAACTATAAGTATGGGTCCATCATATTCAAAGTGCCACAGGCAGATGTTGGTTGTAGACTTTGTAGTCCTAGTCAATCAAACAATCTTCATTTAGAAACAATCAACCTGCAACATTACAAGTTGCAGCCACAAGGGTCAATACATTTTGAATTGTATTGGCAAGCTTCACTTCTATGTATTATAAGAGTGGATCCTATCATTATATGCATATTTGGCTAAGTAGAGTTTAAGGCTTCTTTGCATAAAGCAATATTTTATCCTATCTTTTCAAAGGGTTTTAAAGTCCTTTGTCAAATTTCTTTTCCAAGTTCCTTGAACTCCTTGGTAGAAACTCAAGTGTTCAAATCCTTGTCAAAATCTCTTGAGCACCTTGGTAACCCCAAGTGCAACAAGTTTTATCAAAACTCATGAGTTCCTTGGTATCCCCAAGTACATCATGCTCTTGATCACCTTGGTAACCCCAAGTGCAACAAGCTTTACAAATCTCTTTGAATTCCTTGGTAGACACACAAGGGCATCAAGTTTTTATATTAGAAGTTGGAATGTCGAGATCTCCCATAGTTCAAACTTTAGTTGCTCAGTATTGTCCATAACCGGGGACACGGCTAAGTACTTAGATTTTATTTACTTCTGCAGAAGGAGTACACTTTACCCACATGTCACAATCCCATCCTTTTGCCACCAGTGGCCTACTGGATTAGTGCTCACCAAGATGGAGTACTGGCAGATTGAGAATGTGACGAAGTCTTTCCAAAAGGTCCTCCCATACATCATTGCTAGCTTTGTCTTTAGCCCCCATGAAGCATTCCAGATCCCCATGTCCAGTAACTAAAGACAATGTATGGGTCTTCCTAATGTAATTGACTAAGCCAGAGCCATAATAGCATGTGGTTGCACACGAAAGCCACAATTGGAGAAACATGTTTGATCTCTAAGTTTCCTAGGTGGTTTTCTTTTGGAGCACAACACAAAGTGATTGCCATAGACATGGTTCCCTTTTGTTGCTACCTTCTCCAAAACTTAAAGTAACCTCCACCTAGGTGGTTCATTGAGTCCTTGTTTTATTATGTAAAATACGAGTTCTTTTCTCAATCTTTGTAAAATCTCAACATGTATCTCTTTTCAAAACATAGCATATAGCATGGCTAAGCTTGTACAACTTCAATATTTTCACTAAGAAGTGTTTAGGGAATCCTTTTAGGATTTAGCATAGCATAAGTATAAAATATCTTTTCATGCATGTTTTCAAAATCCACTAAGTATAATGAAAATAGTAGGACTTTTGTATGGTAGTGTAACTTGCCTTTTGGTAGGGAATGGGGTTCACTTCCTTGATCTTGTTAGTTTCACACTTTGCTAATTTCACTACAAGTCAATCAAGCAAATCACAAAATCAACTAACATCCCAAACCAAGGTTTAAACAAACAATTTCACACACAAAGCAATGGAGTCCAAGTCATGCAAAGGTGGTTTCTTTTTGCAAGGTTGGTCTCTACTAGGTTTGTAAACTTTGTATGGTCCAAATTGGTCATTTACCAAAATGGCAAAGTCATTTGTAATTGGGTTTTATCTTAAGACCATTTTAAAATTCATTCATCATTTTATGTGGTGAAAATTATTCTTATCAAAGCAAATCTTTAGGTTTTTCACCAAGTGAGTTGCCTTTGGCAAGGTTTGATGTTTTGGGTCAGTAAGTTTTGGTCCAAAACATTTTCCCAAAGTTTTCCTTGCAAAAACATTTCCATAATAAAATCAAGGGGTTTATTTGGTTAGAAAATGGCTAAGTTAGATAATCCAACTTATATTTTACCAAAATCATTTTTAACACCAAGGGTTGGTTCCAAGGGTCAGTATGGTCACTAAAAACCATTTTGCAAAAGATTTAATCCTAAAATCAAATTTAAACAATTTTTATACTCTAAACAAGTACACAAAAGTTTCTGCAAATTTAATCAAGCTAACAGATACTATCTTCAAAACTAAGGCCAGGGTTAGCTAGGGCTTGTTCTCCTGATTTCATTAATATAAAATTTGTAATTTTTGGACGTGTGGATCAAAAGTTATAAGGGTTTGAAAATGGCATTTAAAACTGTTTTCAAAATCTGTTTTAAACAGACAGGTGACACGCGGCACACTCTGATTGGGCGATACCGGTTCGCTGCGGATCACGCTGTGGAGCGTTGGATCTGATGTGAATCGTGCGGCTCAGATGCTCCTGTACCGTTTCGCTTAAGTCACTCTGTCTACGCCGCAGGATGGAAATCTAACGGTTCTCGTGTGCTTGACTAGAAGCTGGCGGCGCTAGGTCGATGGCGAGCGGCGGAACGGCTAGCTGGCGGCGGTGCTAGCGAAATAGGGCGCGAAAAAGAGGGGGAAGATGCTTACCAGGCTCAGGAGAATACGGCAATGCTCAACGTGCGGTTGACGAGGCAAGGGGCGCTCGGGGTCGGGCAGAATTCCTCGCCGGAGTTGGTTCTGGCGACGGACGCGCTCGGTCGAGGTCGAGGACGGCTCTGTGGTTCGCGAGAAGACAAACGGAGGGTTGGGTTAGCTGCGTAGGATCATGGCAAAGATGTGCGCGTGATCCAGAGGGTACGGGGTGGTCGGAATTAACCTGTGGGCGTCGTCGGAGTTGAGGCAGACGACGGTGGCGGTAGGAGTGGTCGCTGTAGATCGCCCTAAGGTAAAACAGGTAGCACATTTAGATGCGCAAGAGCAAGGCGATGCTGGGTGCGTGAACGAGAGAGGTCGGGGCGGTCAGATACTACCTGTGGACTTCGCCGGAGATGAAGCAGACGGTGGCGACGGTGGTCGTTGTCGAAGGCGAGGTTACAGGGTACCCGCGGTCGAGCTGGATGCACTAACAGATGCGCCTGAGAGTGGGGATGCTGTGAGCTTGGTCAGGGGAAGGAGGGGCGGTGAGTCTTGGCCGGAATTTGCGAGGAGGGTCGTCGGAGTAGCAGCGACACAGAGGGAAATTGGGGCAGCCTGGAGGCAGAGGGGAGGCGGTGTCTGGGGGAAAAGAAGGAGGAGGAGCAGGCGGTTAAATGGACGGGGCCGCGACGAGGTTTAATGCACGGATTAACGCCGATTGATGGAGCTATCAACGGGCAGAAACTGCCGCGCGGTGAGGGGAGAAGGGGTCACGCGGGTAAGAAGAAGGAGGTGAAGATGGGGTCCATCAGTCAGTGGAAAAATGAAAAGAGAGGGAGGTCCACCGGTCATACTCAGTGTGGCTCAGGAATAGGGTGCGAATCGTTTTTCTCGCGGGGTGAGGAGTTGGGCTGTTTCCTGGGCTTGTTGGGCTGCCTGGGCTGGGTCGATTCCTTCCTTATTTTTTTATTCTGTGTTCTTTTCCTTTTCTTTTTCTGATTTCTGTTTTGAATTTCCAATCAAACAAACATCAACGAAATCAATTCAAACAACACTCAAACTTTGTAAATATTGAAATTTGTTTTGTTTAGTAATATGGTCAAAAGCCCAAAATAAAATAATAATAACTTTATTAATCCATTCTTTAATTAAATAAAATGGAGTTTTATTTATTTATCATGGTTTGATTTTAATAATTCCCATTTGAAATCACTTTCAAATCTAAAATAGTAGGTTTATTTGAAAATAAAGAATATTTGAAAGATTTGTTTTAAACAAAATAACCTCTTATTTTAGGGTCCATTAGTAACTAAATAAAATGGGCCTTAGTTATTAAATCAAATAGAGTTTGATTCTATTAATAAAATCTTTATTTGAAACCTAAATATTTTCCAAACCAAATCAGTAGGTTTTATTTGGAAGTATTAAATACTTGGAAAAACATTTTATTATAGAGTCCATTAATATTTAAATATAATAGACTTTCATTATTAATTCAAATAAGTTTTATTTTATTGATATATTTATTTTGAATCTAAAAATAAAGCCAAAACATTTTAGTAGATTTTATTTGTGATTTACAAATGTTTGGAAAATTTATTTAAATTAAACAAATAAGTTTTGATGGTTTATAAATGACAGAACTTTTATTAATAAAACTTGGATATTAAATCCTTATTATTTTATTTAAGCAATCCTTTATTATTTTTAATTAAACCTTTGCTATTTTATTTAAAATAAAAAAAATGTTTTAATTTAAAAGCTTGGTCAAGGTTTATTTGGTTTTATAAAATAATCTTTATTTATAAATCCATCTTTTCTTTTGAATACCAAATCTTTTATTAAGAGATCCAAAATAGTATTTTAAATATTTTTATTTTCCTTTAATAAAAGTTTATCTTTTTAAATCTCTTTAGGATTTATTTGTTTCAAATTGGTTTGAAGTTCCATTTGAATTCAAAATGTTTCTTCTGGCTCTGAAAATCAAACAAAGTTTTTATTTTATTCATTTATTTTCACATTACAAGATTTGGAAAATCTTGGGATGTGAGAGGCTACCACCCTTAAAATAAATCTCGTCCCGAGATTTGGGAAGGCTGAGGTTTACAAGCAAGTTCAAACAACTAGGGTACTACCACCCTTAAAAAATTTCAAACAAAAATTACATATTGGCTTTCTTGTGTCCTGGAAATCTTCTCTAAGCAACTTTTGCTTTATTTCTACACTTGACTCATGGGCCAAGGTTGAGTTTCTCCATAGGCTTGTTCAACTTGTTTTTCATCCTTTCTGGACAGTTGCTTGCATAGTGTCCTGGATTCTTGCAGTTGAAACAATTAATGTCCTTAAGTTCTTTGCGTTGCTCTTGTGGGCAAGTTGCTACATAGTGGCCTGGTTCTTTGCAGTTGTTGCACCACACTTGGTCAATCTCTTTATTCTTCTTGTTCTCTGGGCATCCACTGGAATAGTGTCCCATTTCTTTACATTTACGACATTGCACAAGGCTCATGTCCTGCTTGGGCTTCTTGATTTTCCTTGATCCTTTGAATTGGGTTGTCTTGTTTGGATGTAGAAGTGGTCCTTTTCCTTTGGTAGACTTGGATCCTTCTTGTTTCCTTTGTTCCACCATGGCATAGATAGGACATAGACCTGGAGTATGATCACTTCCTTCACACAGGTAGCAAGTAGCTTGAGAGGTAGGACATTGTCCAACAGGATGATCTTCTTCACAATTGGGGCATTGTCCTTCATGCTCCTTGGAAGTATGATCCTTGTCTCCACAAATAATGCAAGCTGGGGCTCCATCTAGAACAATATTCTTTTCATCCTTGTTATCATAAACTCTCTTTGGATAGATTTCTTCTATGCTAATCATTTGATTAGTCACCTTAAGCATCAGTTGAGACTGGTCTTCCAAAAACCTTTGGAGTGCTGGATCCTTATCACTATTGTTGACTAGAAACTGAGCTGTTAGTTGGTTCAACTGGTGTTGGGTTGCTATGAGCTCTTTCATGCTATCAGCTTGGTTGGTGTTGGTGTCATCAACCTTGGAGTCCTTTGGAGTAGTCATCTGTTTGGGTTTGAAGGGAGTTTTTAGAATAAGCAGGATACTTCTGAAGAATTATTTCTAATCACACACATCACAGTTCACACAAACAATGTGCATGCAATCATAAACAAACATTTCACTCAACAAGGTTCAAGCACATACTTAGGCAACAAAATATTTTTGTTACACCATATAAGTTGGTGGTTTTGACTTAACTATAAATGGTGGTCCATCAACATGGTTCACTTGTGATCTTTCCTTCCTTCATGATTCTTCTTTCTTGAGACCATGGTTTCCTTGAGGAAAACTCTTGGTCACAATACTTCAAGTTGTTGATGGCTTCTTCTTATTTTGCATTTCCTCAGTCTCTAAATCTTAAGCAAGATGTCCTTATTTCTCTTGTGGTCCTTAGTAGTTTCCAAGTTGGAAGTCCTTGATGAATATGCTGAAGATGTTGAAGTCATTAGAGTTGAAGATGTTGAAGTCATTAGAGTTGATGAGGTTGAAGGAGTCCTTTGCATATGATGAAGTCTTTGGTCTTGGGGTAGGTTTTTCCATCAAGTTGAAGTAGAAGAGGTGTAGAGTTAAAACCAAAATGGTTGAGAAAAGAATTTACAAGTATATTTTTTTTGTAAATAAGTTTTTGGAACAAATACAACTCCTATTTTTCTAAGGGTTTTTGTCCAATCCTAGGGTTTACAAATCCTACAGGCAACACAATGCTCTGATACCATCTGTAGAGGTCCCAACCCAATAAGGTAGAGTCCTCCTGTGTTTTACAATGCTAGTCCCTGGATCAATAGCTAGCATCCACAGTTAAGATGTAATATCAAGATACAAAGGTCATAATATACATTTATAACCAGGAATAACATAAGGTTATTACATCAAACATAGCTCATTTGGCTATTACATTACATTTGCAGCGGAATAACTATAAGTATGGGTCCATCATCTTCAAAGTGCCACAGGCAGATGTTGGTTGTAGACTTTGTAGTCCTAGTCAATCAAACAATCTTCATTTAGAAACAATCAACCTGCAACATTACAAGTTGCAGCCACAAGGGTCAATACATTTTGAATTGTATTGGCAAGCTTCACTTCTATGTATTATAAGAGTGGATCCTATCATTATATGCATATTTGGCTAAGTAGAGTTTAAGGCTTCTTTGCATAAAGCAATATTTTATCCTATCTTTTCAAAAAGGGTTTTAAAGTCCTTTGTCAAATTTCTTTTCCAAGTTCCTTGAACTCCTTGGTAGAAACTCAAGTGTTCAAATCCTTGTCAAAATCTCTTGAGCACCTTGGTAACCCCAAGTGCAACAAGTTTTATCAAAACTCATGAGTTCCTTGGTATCCCCAAGTACATCATGCTCTTGAGAACCTTGGTAACCCCAAGTGCAACAAGCTTTACAAATCTCTTTGAATTCCTTGGTAGACACACAAGGGCATCAAGTTTTTATATTAGAAGTTGGAATGTCGAGATCTCCCATAGTTCAAACTTTAGTTGCTCAGTATTGTCCATAACCGGGGACATGGCTAAGTACTTAGATTTTATTTACTTCTGCAGAAGGAGTACACTTTACCCACATGTCACAATCCCATCCTTTTGCCACCAGTGGCCTACTGGATTAGTGCTCACCAAGATGGAGTACTGGCAGATTGAGAATGTGACGAAGTCTTTCCAAAAGGTCCTCCCATACATCATTGCTAGCTTTGTCTTTAGCCCCCATGAAGCATTCCAGATCCCCATGTCCAGTAACTAAAGACAATGTATGGGTCTTCCTAATGTAATTGACTAAGCCAGAGCCATAATAGCATGTGGTTGCACACGAAAGCCACAATTGGAGAAACATGTTTGATCTCTAAGTTTCCTAGGTGGTTTTCTTTTGGAGCACAACACAAAGTGATTGCCATAGACATGGTTCCCTTTTGTTGCTACCTTCTCCAAAACTTAAAGTAACCTCCACCTAGGTGGTTCATTGAGTCCTTGTTTTATTATGTAAAATACGAGTTCTTTTCTCAATCTTTGTAAAATCTCAACATGTATCTCTTTTCAAAACATAGCATATAGCATGGCTAAGCTTGTACAACTTCAATATTTTCACTAAGGAGTGTTTAGGGAATCCTTTTAGGATTTAGCATAGCATAAGTATAAAATATCTTTTCATGCATGTTTTCAAAATCCACTAAGTATAATGAAAATAGTAGGACTTTTGTATGGTAGTGTAACTTGCCTTTTGGTAGGGAATGGGGTTCACTTCCTTGATCTTGTTAGTTTCACACTTTGCTAATTTCACTACAAGTCAATCAAGCAAATCACAAAATCAACTAACATCCCAAACCAAGGTTTAAACAAACAATTTCACACACAAAGCAATGGAGTCCAAGTCATGCAAAGGTGGTTTCTTTTTGCAAGGTTGGTCTCTACTAGGTTTGTAAACTTTGTATGGTCCAAATTGGTCATTTACCAAAATGGCAAAGTCATTTGTAATTGGGTTTTATCTTAAGACCATTTTAAAATTCATTCATCATTTTATGTGGTGAAAATTATTCTTATCAAAGCAAATCTTTAGGTTTTTCACCAAGTGAGTTGCCTTTGGCAAGGTTTGATGTTTTGGGTCAGTAAGTTTTGGTCCAAAACATTTTCCCAAAGTTTTCCTTGCAAAAACATTTCCATAATAAAATCAAGGGGTTTATTTGGTTAGAAAATGGCTAAGTTAGATAATCCAACTTATATTTTACCAAAATCATTTTTAACACCAAGGGTTGGTTCCAAGGGTCAGTATGGTCACTAAAAACCATTTTGCAAAAGATTTAATCCTAAAATCAAATTTAAACAATTTTTATACTCTAAACAAGTACACAAAAGTTTCTGCAAATTTAATCAAGCTAACAGATACTATCTTCAAAACTAAGGCCAGGGTTAGCTAGGGCTTGTTCTCCTGATTTCATTAATATAAAATTTGTAATTTTTGGACGTGTGGATCAAAAGTTATAAGGGTTTGAAAATGGCATTTAAAACTGTTTTCAAAATCTGTTTTAAACAGACAGGTGACACGCGGCACACTCTGATTGGGCGATACCGGTTCGCTGCGGATCACGCTGTGGAGCGTTGGATCTGATGTGAATCGTGCGGCTCAGATGCTCCTGTACCGTTTCGCTTAAGTCACTCTGTCTACGCCGCAGGATGGAAATCTAACGGTTCTCGTGTGCTTGACTAGAAGCTGGCGGCGCTAGGTCGACGGCGAGCGGCGGAACGGCTAGCTGGCGGCGGTGCTAGCGAAATAGGGCGCGAAAAAGAGGGGGAAGATGCTTACCAGGCTCAGGAGAATACGGCAATGCTCAACGTGCGGTTGACGAGGCAAGGGGCGCTCGGGGTCGGGCAGAATTCCTCGCCGGAGTTGGTTCTGGCGACGGACGCGCTCGGTCGAGGTCGAGGACGGCTCTGTGGTTCGCGAGAAGACAAACGGAGGGTTGGGTTAGCTGCGTAGGATCATGGCAAAGATGTGCGCGTGATCCAGAGGGTACGGGGTGGTCGGAATTAACCTGTGGGCGTCGTCGGAGTTGAGGCAGACGACGGTGGCGGTAGGAGTGGTCGCTGTAGATCGCCCTAAGGTAAAACAGGTAGCACATTTAGATGCGCAAGAGCAAGGCGATGCTGGGTGCGTGAACGAGAGAGGTCGGGGCGGTCAGATACTACCTGTGGACTTCGCCGGAGATGAAGCAGACGGTGGCGACGGTGGTCGTTGTCGAAGGCGAGGTTACAGGGTACCCGCGGTCGAGCTGGATGCACTAACAGATGCGCCTAAGAGTGGGGATGCTGTGAGCTTGGTCAGGGGAAGGAGGGGCGGTGAGTCTTGGCCGGAATTGGCGAGGAGGGTCGTCGGAGTAGCAGCGACACAGAGGGAAATTGGGGCAGCCTAGAGGCAGAGGGGAGGCGGTGTCTGGGGGAAAAGAAGGAGGAGGAGCAGGCGGTTAAATGGACGGGGCCGCGACGAGGTTTAATGCACGGATTAACGCCGATTTATGGAGCTATCAACGGGCAGAAACTGTCGCGCGGTGAGGGGAGAAGGGGTCACGCGGGGAAGAAGAAGGAGGTGAAGATGGGGTCCATCAGTCAGTGGAAAAATGAAAAGAGAGGGAGGTCCACCGGTCATACTCAGTGTGGCTCAGGAATAGGGTGCGAATCGTTTTTCTCGCGGGGTGAGGAGTTGGGCTGTTTCCTGGGCTTGTTGGGCTGCCTGGGCTGGGTCGATTCCTTCCTTATTTTTTTATTCTGTGTTCTTTTCCTTTTCTTTTTCTGATTTCTGTTTTGAATTTCCAATCAAACAAACATCAACCAAATCAATTCAAACAACACTCAAACTTTGTAAATATTGAAATTTGTTCTGTTTAGTAATATGGTCAAAAGCCCAAAATAAAATAATAATAACTTTATTAATCCATTCTTTAATTAAATAAAATGGAGTTTTATTTATTTATCATGGTTTGATTTTAATAATTCCCATTTGAAATCACTTTCAAATCTAAAACAGTAGGTTTATTTGAAAATAAAGAATATTTGAAAGATTTGTTTTAAACAAAATAACCTCTTATTTTAGGGTCCATTAGTAACTAAATAAAATGGGCCTTAGTTATTAAATCAAATAGAGTTTGATTCTATTAATAAAATCTTTATTTGGAACCTAAATATTTTCCAAACCAAATCAGTAGGTTTTATTTGGAAGTATTAAATACTTGGAAAAACATTTTATTATAGAGTCCATTAATATTTAAATATAATAGACTTTCATTATTAATTCAAATAAGTTTTATTTTATTGATATATTTATTTTGAATCTAAAAATAAAGCCAAAACATTTTAGTAGATTTTATTTGTGATTTACAAATGTTTGGAAAATTTATTTAAATTAAACAAATAAGTTTTGATGGTTTATAAATGACAGAACTTTTATTAATAAAACTTGGATATTAAATCCTTATTATTTTATTTAAGCAATCCTTTATTATTTTTAATTAAACCTTTGCTATTTTATTTAAAATAAAAAAATGTTTTAATTTAAAAGCTTGGTCAAGGTTTATTTGGTTTTATAAAATAATCTTTATTTATAAATCCATCTTTTCTTTTGAATACCAAATCTTTTATTAAGAGACCCAAAATAGTATTTTAAATATTTTTATTTTCCTTTAATAAAAGTTTATCTTTTTAAATCTCTTTAGGATTTATTTGTTTCAAATTGGTTTGAGGTTCCATTTGAATTCAAAAAGTTTCTTCTGGATCTGAAAATCAAACAAAGTTTTTATTTTATTCATTTATTTTCACATTACAAGATTTGGAAAATCTTGGGATGTGACATATTTTTTATTTAAAGATCCAAAAATGGTGATTCGAACTTTTATAATTTATTTATTATTTGTTTATCTTTTAAAATCCCTTTAGGATTTTATTTGTTCAAGAAGGGTTTTGATGTTTCCATTTGGAATCAAAAAGTTTCTTTTCACCCTAAATTTCAACAATTATTTATTTTGTTTATTTATTTTTCACATTTCAAAAATTTGGAAAATTTTGGGATGTGACAAATAATGGCCACAACCATGCAGAGTGGCAAAACATTACTAATCAAAGCATAAAGTGGTACCACAAGTCAATACTAAATGATCATAGAGTCTAACGTGACTGGTTCATACTCATAACATGGTGTGAGCATGTTCCATGTCAACCCAAACAAAACATCAAAGGAGAATACCACAATATTATGCTTTTGTATGCTAAAACAATGCATGATTCTCTCAAGGCACATTACGCAATATCAATTGTCTGGAACAAGTCATGCTAAAAAAATAATTACTAAGCATAAGGTCAAAGCAACATCTAATATGACATGATAAAGTCTAAGCCATAGTCAAAACAAGCTCCCTTTTGTACCACTATAAGCATGAAACTTTCTACTCTTTTCCAACACCAATCAACTTATTTGAAGAAACTCACAAAGATAATAATCAATAAAGATCAGTGAGGTTGTATCACAAATCCACAAAGAAGAACTAAAAAGTTATAAGCTTAAAGCATAAGAAAACTAAGGCTAAACACAGTGCTAGCAAAAGACAACACTCACAAGACAATAAGAATGAAAACTAGAGTGTTCTAGGCAATGAAAACAGAGTGTGTCTCTCTCCAAAAGAATTGTGCTGTGATCCAACCAACTTATTGCAGCAAACTAAGAAAAATAAAACTAAAAACAAAAACAAAGTTGCTCCAAGAACAACACAACAGTGCATGAAACAATAAAAACGAAGTGTCTAGAAAGACCTGAGATTTTTATAGATGAAGAAGGGGATACCTTGGGCATCCCCAAGCTTTCAATCTTGTAACTCTTGAATATTTCTTGGGGTGACATGGGGTGGCATCCCCAAGTTTGAGCTTTTTTCCATTCTTCATCTCATTACATCACTCTTCCCTTACACCTGAAAATTTCCTTCATACAGATCTTCACACAATCTTCATTAGCAACATTAGTGCATTCAAAAGATAATAAACCTTTGGGGTTTAGTTTTAAAACAACAAAACTTTCATTAAAAACACAAGATACTGTATCAATTCCTTCAAAAATCTCAATTTACCAAAAAGAACCCAAAAATAAATCGATAGGAGACAAATGCAAATAATGGCAGAAATCTGTCAAAATAGTCTAGCAGGTGAAATATGTTTTTTTTCGAAGAACATCTGTTGCTCAAATCAAAAAATGTTGAACTAACTAAAGTTAGCTAACAACCTGGGGGATTTATTCAGAAAACTACAGTTCAATCCGTCATACAGAGATTAGTCACGAATTTTTACAATGAAGCACAAAAATCTGTTTCGGGACAACAACTTCCCCAAATCTTACTTCCCTCTCATTAGAGGTTATACTTGGCACCAAAATTAAACAAAAAGGATAAGGAGCGATTATTACAGAAGTAATAACTTCCAAGACTCAAGAAAACTATTGGGTTATCTCCCAATAAGTACTTTTCTATAACGCCTATAAGTTAGGCACAGAAAGTTTAAGAAGATGCTCACATAAGAAATATGGATTGAAGTAAAAGAGAGCATCAAGAAGCAAATTCAAAACACATTTGAGTCTAACCCACTTCCTATGAATAAAAATCTTGTAAAGAAACAAGTCATGAAAGCACAAAGCAATAATCATAGGGAAGCAAAACAAATGCATCTTCAAGATCTTCAACATAAAGTGGGGAAATTAATATTATTGAGATGCATAAAACCATGTTTCCCTCTCTCATAATAACTTTTAGTAGCATCACGAATAAAGTTAAAAATATAACTATCACATAAAACATTCTTATCATGACCCGCATGCATAAAATAATTGTTACTCTCCACATAAGCATAGTCATTCTTATTAATTGTAGTGGGAGAAAATTTAACAAAATAGCTATCATTATTAATCTCTTCACCATAATCATCAAATATAGGAGGCATATTGTAATCATAACTAATTTTCTCCTCAATAGTAGGTGGACTGAAAATATCATATTCATCATTGTAATCATAATGTATTGGAGGTTTGGTATCTTCCAAAGATGGGGAACTAAAAAGATCATTATCATAAAAACTAGCTTCCACAAGCTTAGACTTTTCCATAGCATTAGCAATAATGGTGCCCAAATAATTTATACTAATAACACTGCTATTAGAATGCAAATAAAGTTCCATAGGTTTTTTATTTTTATCTTCAAACACTTCATGTCCTAACTCAAGATAAATACTATAAAGCTCTCTAATTTTGTTGTTGTTTTCCATTGAGCCTAACTAGTGAAAACAAGAAATAAAAAGATAAATTTGCAGAATCTAAAGGAAATAACTTCGAGCACTCACACACTAGAGGATGTGAGTACCTTTTACATTACCTCCCTGACAACGGCTCCAGAAAATAGCTTGATGTCTACGCACTTATATTCTTGTAGACAGTTGTTGGGCCTCCAAGTGCAGAGGTTTGTAGAACATCAGCAAGATTCCCTTAAGTGGATTATCCAAGGTTTATCGAACCGAGGAAGAAATTGGTCAAAGGTATCCCTCTCAAGCAACCCTGCAATCAAGATACAAGAAGTCTCCTGTGTCCCCAACACACCCAATACACTTGTCAGGTGTATAGGTGCACTATTTCGTCGAAGAGATAGTGAAATACAAGTGGTATGGATGGTTATAAGTGGTAACGGTGCCAGGAAAGAGCTTCTGACGGGGAGGAAAAGACTAAAGGAAAAAAGATGGAAGCAAGCAAACATGTAACAGATCTAGTTGCAAACGGTGTTTCAATGTTTAGAAACAAGGCCTAGGGATCATACTTTCACTAGTGAACACACTCAATAAATATATTCTCTTCATGATACTACCATGAACTACTCTCCGGTTGGACACTCTAATCCATGGTAGGGCTACAAAGGCGCTCCTCAAAGTCCGCCTTCCCCATCTAGATAACCCCACACTGTCACCTTGAGCACTAGATGGTTCCAACAAACACCACAATTTCATAAAGACATCCAACTCCAAATATACTCATGATAAATATTTATGAAATCTAGCCTAAGTGCCACCACGGCGTGCACACGACCACTTTCACACCCATGGGGAGAGCCGAGATCTATTGAAGCACTTGAGTATTTATGTAAACTCTAGCCTAAATTCCACCACGGTATGCATGTTGTCACTTTCACACACGTTGGGAGAGCTAGAGATCTATTAAAGCACTTGAGTAGCATAGTAGATCTACTTGATTACAAAGCTTATGATCACAATATGATCACGCATAGAGAGAGATATGAACACATAGCTACCGGTAGAGCCCTTAGCCTCAAGGAAGAACTACTCCCTCCTCATCATGGGAATCGGCAACGGTGATGGAGATAGTGGTGGATATCGAAGCAGATGGCTCCAGGGGCACTTCCCTGTCCTGGTAGGGTGCCGGAACAGATACTTTTGTCCCCCAAATCTCCCCTTCGGTGGCGACAGCGCTGTGCAGGTTTTCGTGGCTTTCTCCCCGATCTAGGGACGATTGTTGCAGCGTCTACGGACTGTTTCGTGGAGATCTCATCGCGTACTTAGGGTTTAGGTATCGAGGGCTTCTTATAGGCGAAGTGGGGGACCGAGGGGGTGCCTGAGGCGACCGCACCCCCAGGCGCTTGCCAGGCATGGCTGCGCGGTGTGGGCCCCTCAGGCCCTCCTCCGTCTCGTCTTCTGGCTCCGTGTTCTCCTCAGTGAAATATTGACTGGCTTTTGTCCCATACAATTCCGAGAATATTCATTTGATGGCTTTTCTGGAACCAAAAACAACAGAAATCATGCAACTGACACTGTGGCATCTTGTTAATAGGTTAGTCCTAGAAAACGTATCAAAATACCTCAAAGTGTAGACAAAGCAAAGCAAAGTGGATACTAAACAAGCATGAAACATCAAAAATTATAGATATATTTACGATGTATCAACAAGCGTCAAATCTTGGGAATGCCCAAGGCATCCTTTCTTCATCAACAAAAATCACAGGTCTTCTTTCAAGACACTATATTTTTATTTCTTCATGCGCTATGTGTTGTTCTTGGAGCATTTTTGTTTTTGTTTTTGGTTTTCTTTTTCTTTTTCTACTGCAATAAGTTGGTGGGATCCCAGCACACTTCTTTTGGAGAAGTCACACCCTGTTCTTCATTGCCTAGAACACTCTAGTTTTCACTCTTATTGTTTTGCTAGTGTTCTCCTTCGCTAGCATTGCGTTTAGCTTTAGTTTTCTTCTTCTTTTTGCTTAGAACTTTTTAGTTCTTCTCTATAGTTAGTTGAGACAAGCTCTCTAGTCTCTATTGATTATTATCTTTGTTAGTTGTTTCAAATAAGTTGATTGGTGTTGGAAAAGAGTAGAATGTATCATGCTTATTGATACGTCGTAAACGTATCTATAATTTTTTATGTTCCATGCTTGTTTAGTATCAACTTTTCTATGCTTTGAAAACACTTTGAGGTATTTTTATACATTTTATGGGATTAACCTATTAACAAGATGTGCAGTGCCAGTTGCCTGTTTTCTACCGTTTTTGGTTCTAGAAAAGCTAGTAAGGAAATATTCTCGGAATTGGACAGGACAAAAGCCAAAGTCAATATTTCACCGAGACGAACACAAAGACCGAAGGGATACCAAAGGAGGGCCACAAGGCTGCCACACTCTAGGGTGGTGCCCACCTCCTAGGGCGCGCCGCCACCTGGCGTGGGCGCCTCGGGTGCCCCCTGCCTTGCCTCTTCGCCTATAAAAGCCGCCCGATGCCAAAACCATGAACACCTGATCAGATCTCCACGAAACAGTCCATAGCTGCCGCCACCGTCATCCCTATATTGGGGGGATCTAAAGCTCTTCTCGGCACCCTGCCGGAGGGGAGAGATCATCCCGGAGGCCTTCTTCATTACCATGCCAACCTCCGGTATGATGCGTGAGTAGTTCACCCTTGGACTATGGGTCCATACAGTAGCTAGATGGTTATTTCTCCTCTGTGCTATCATGTTTAGATCTTGCGAGCTCTGTTCATGATCAAGATCATCTATTTGTAATCATGCATGTTGTGTTTGCGAGGATCCAATGGATATTGAGATTGCTATGTCATATTGATTATTGATTGTATCATGTCTTATTGATTATTGATTGTATCATGTCTGTGTTGTTTGTGATCTTGCATTATCTCCGTTGCTAGTAGCTATCTTGGCCAATTAGATTCTTGTGATGCCAAGAGGGAGTATTTATGCTCCCATAGTGGGTTCATTGCCTTAAAGGTGTAGGGGTTCGTAGCATGGAAAACAAAAAAATTCTACCACATGCAAACAAACAAGCCAAGATCTATCTACTATATTATAGCAATGAGTCGATAGAGGAACTCACCCTCGAAGATTCCAAAGAGGTTAACGAGAGCAGATTCTCGTGGTGATGTAGTCGTACTCTTGCCGATCTCAAGATCGTGTAGACGATCCTTCCAGCGCTGCGCTCCGGCAGCGCTTCCGCAGTCGGTCACACGTTCGGTACTCGATGAAGACCTTCCTCTCCCTTGTTCCAGCAGGCAGCGGAGGTTGTAGTACTCTCCTCGCGATTTCGGCAGCACGACGACGTGGTGTCGGAAGTAGAGGGGAGATCTCGCAGGGCTTCGCCTTAAGCCGGAGCGAGTATGGTGGACTATGAGAGAGGCCTTGGTGATCTAGGGTTTAGAGGGAAACAAGGGGGGAGCTTAGCCGGCGGATATGGTTTGGGGAAACCCTAACTCGCCGAGTTAGATGAGGCCCTAGGCGGCAGCGACTTGGAGGAGGCCGGCGGATTGGGGCTAGGGTTTTGGTTGTGTTGGAGAGGGGAAGCCCTACCACTCCTTATATAGGTGGGAGGGTGCGGCTTGGGAGGAGGGAGTCCTCCCCCAAGTCGGCCTCCTTGGCCGGCGGGTGGAGGGAGGAGACTTCCTCCCCAAGTTGGTTTCCTACTCTCCCTCCACCAAGCAAACTTGCGTTTGACTTTTTCAAATTGACGTTTGACTTTCAAACTAGGATTTGATTTCTCCCTTTATTTTTCCCAGCCAAGTAACCTAGTACATGATGCAACCATTCCATATTGTCATGACACATTCATGTACCCTTCCCCTCCGGAGTGTCGGACCTTCCGGACCCATCTAGAACATTCCTGGTGAAAACACCGGAATCATTCCCCAACTCCGAAACAGGACTTTACTTTTATGAATCTTATTCTCCGGACCATTCCGGATCTCCTCGTGATATCCCGGATCCCATACGAGACTCCGAACAACATTCGGTCTCTTTCTCCTCATTCCATAACTACTCAACAACATCGAATCCTTAAGTGTGTCTCCGTACGGTTCGTGAATTATGCGGACATGATCGACACACTTCTCCGATCAATAACCAATAGAGGAATCTGGAAATTCATATGGCTCCCACATATTTCTACGATTACTTTGCGATCTAATGAACCACTTACATATGATACCAATTTCCCTTTGTATCACGATAGTTTACTTATCCGAGGTTTTGATCGTCGGTATCTCTGCATACCTAGTTCAACCTCGTTACCGATAAGTAATCTTTTCTCGTTCCCGTGATATGTGATCCCTTGTGAGCCAGTCACATGCTTGCAAGCTAATTGGATGACATTCCACCGAGAGGGCCCAGAGTATATCTATCCGTCATATGGATGGACAAATCCCACTCTTGATTCATGTGTCTCAACCCATACTTTCCTAATACTCAATGCCACCTTTATAGCCACCCAGTTACGGTGTGGTGTTTGATGTCATCAAATCATACTTACGGTGATGGTGATAAGCATGATCTCATGGTCGAAGGAATTAAGTTACTATGTATCAGAAAGCTTATAGCAATTGAACTATTAAAATGACTTGACCTTTATGCTACGCTTATCTATAGGAGTATGTCCATCATACCATTCTCCTAATGATATGATCTTGTTGTCAACAACATCTCAATGTTCATGATCAGGAAACCATGATCATCTATTAACGAACAAGCTAGTATTATAAAGAGGCTTTACTAGGGACTCTAATTTAGTTTACAAATCACACAAGTATTAATGTTTCCGGTTAATATTGCTATAGCATGAATGTAAACATTTATCATAAACACAAAGATATAATAATAACTACATTTATTATTGCCTCTAGGGCATATCTCCAACAGTCTCTCACTTGCACTAGAATCAACTAATCTAGACTACATGGTAATATACCGAACAACCATGGCAGTTTGGTGTTGGTCATGTTTTGCCCTCGGGAGAGGTTTAGTCAACGGATCCGCCACATTCAGATTTGTGTGTACTTTGCAAATCTTTATGTCACCATCTTGGACATGTTCTCGAATAGCGTGAAAATGTAGCTTGATGTGCTTCAGCTTCTTGTGTCACCTTGGTTCTTGCGCATTGACTATGGCGCCCATGTTATCACAATAGATAGACATTGGGTCCAGCGCACTTGGAACCACATCGATCTCTGTAATGAACTCCTTCATCCATATCTCTTCTTGTGAAGCCTCCGAAGCAGCTATGTACTCCGATTCAGTTGAAGATCTCGCCACAACGCTTTGCTTTGCACTCCTCCAGCTAACTGCTGCACCATTCAAAGTAAATACGTATCCAGATTGAGATTTAGAATCATCCGGATCGGTGTTCGAACTAGCATCGGTGTAACCATTAACAACGAGTTGTTCATCACCTCCGTAAGAAAGAACCATATCCTTAGTTCTTCTCAAGTACTTGAGGATGTTTTTGACCGCTGTTCAATGATCCACTCCTGGATCACTTTGATATCTGCTAGTCAAACTAACAGCATATGCAATGTCGTGTCTATTACATAGCATGGCATACATTAGATATCCTATGGCCGAGGCATAGGGAGTCTTATTCATCCTTTCTCTATCTTCTGCCGTTGCTGGACTTTGAGTTTTACTCAAGGTCGTATTGGGCAACATGGGAAAGAACCCTTTCTTGCTATGTTCCATTCCAAACCTATTTATATCTTTGTCCAAATATGTACTTTGTGACAATGATATTAGGCTTCTCGATCTATCTCTATAAATCTTTATGCCTAAAATGTAAGCTGCTTCGCCAAGATCTTTCATTGAAAAACTATTATTCAAATAATCCTTGACACTATTAAGAAGGTCTACATCATTCCCAATCAACAATATGTTATCTACATATAGTATTAAGAATGATATAGAGCTCCCACTCGGTTTCTTGTAAATACAAGCTTCTCCATAAGTTTGTATAAAATAAAACTTTTGATTACCTTATCAAAAAGTTGATTCCAACTTCGGGATGCTTGCTTCAATCCATATATGGACCGTTGAAGTTTGCCTACCTTGTTAGCATCTTTAGGATCGACAAAACCTTTGGGTTGCATCATATACAACTCTTCATCAATGTCTCCATTGAGGAACGCCGTTTTGACATCCATCTGCCATATCTCATAATCATAATATGCAGCGATTGTGAACAAAATCCTTAAAGACTTTAGCTTTGCCACCGGTGAGAAAGTCTCATCGTAGTCAACTCCTTGAATTTGTCGAAACCCTTTTGCGACAAGTTGAGCTTTATAGACAGTAACATTACCATCAGCATCTGTTTTCTTCTTGAAAATCCATTTGTTCTCGACAGCCTTCCTGCTATCCGGTAAGTCCACCAAAGTCCATACTTGGTTTTCGTACATGGATACAATTCCAGATTTCATGGCTTCTTGCCATTTATTGGAATCTGGGCTCATCATCTCTTCCTCATATGTCGCAGGTCATCGGTGTTGTCCACCAACATGACACTCATAACGGGATCATACCAATCAGGAGTGGTATGATTTCTCGTCGACCTGCGAGGTTCTGTAGTAACTTCAACCGAAGTTTCATGATCATCATCATTAGCTTCCTATCTTATTGGTGTAGGCGCCACAGGAAACACTTCCGGTGCTGCGCTACTCGTAAGTTCGAGAGAAAGTTCGACAACCTTGTCGAGTTCTACTTTCCTTCCAGCCACTTCTTTCGAGAGAAATTCCTTCTCTAGAAAGGATCCATTCTTAGCAACAAAGATTTTTTCCTCGGATCTATGATAGAAGGTATACCCAATAGTTTCCTTCGGGTATCCTATGAAGACTCATTTTTCCGCTTTGGGTTCAAGATTGTCCGGTTGTAACTTCTTTACATAGGCTTCGCAACCCCAAACTTTAAGAAACGACAATTTAGGTTTCTTCCTAAACCATAATTCATACGGTGTCGTTTCAACGGATTTAGATGGTGCCCTATTTAAAGTGAATGCGGCTGTTTCTAATGCATAACCCCAAAATGATAGCGGTAAATCTGTAAGTGACATCATAGAACAAACCATATCTAAAAGAGTTCGATTACGACGTTCAGACAAACCATTACACTGTGGTGTTCCCAGCGGTTTCAATTGTGAAAGTATTCCGCATTTCTTCAAATGCTCGCCAAACTCGTAACTTAGATACTCACCTCCACGATCAGATCATAGAAACTTAATCTTCTTGTTACGTTGATTCTCTACCTCACTTTGAAATTCCTTAAACTTCTCGAAAGTTTCGGACTTATGTTTCATGAAATAGATGTACCCATATCTGCTCAAGTCATCCGTGAAGGTGAGAATATAACGATAACCACCGCGCAATGCTACACTCATTGGTCCACATACATCGGTATGTATTATTTCCAATAAGTCCGTAGCTCGCTCCATCATACCAGAAAATGAAGTCTTAGTCATTTTACCCATCAGACATGCTTCACATCTTTCAAGTGATTCGAAATCAAGTGATTCAAGAAGTCCATCGGAATGGAGTTTCTTCATACGCTTCACTCCAATATGACCAAGACGACAGTGCCACATATAGGTCGAGTTATCGCTCAATTTCAAACGTTTAGCTTCAATGTTATTAATATGTGAATTTCCATGATCGAGATTCAATAAGAATAGACCATCTATCAAAGGTGCATGTGCATAAAACATATTACTCATATAAATCGAACAACCATTATTCTTGGACTTAAACAAGTAACCGTCTCGCAATAAACATGATCCAGATATAATGTTCATGCTCAACGCAGGCACCAAATAACAATTATTTAAGTATAAAACTAATCCCGATGGTAGATGAAGAGGTAGCGTGCCGACCGCGATCACATCACCCTTTGATCCATTTCCAACACGCATCGTCACCTCGTTCTTCACTAACTTCCGTTTATTCTGCAGCACCTGTTTCGAGTTACAAATATGAGTAACCGAACCAGTATCAAATATCCAGGCACTACTACGAGTACTAGTGAGATACACATCAATAACATGTATATCGGATATACCTTTCTTCTTGATGTTGCCGTTCTTCAAATCCGCCAAGTACTTTGGGCAATTTCGCTTACAGTGACCCTCTCTCTTGTAGTAAAAGCACTTAGTATCAGGCTTATGTCCAGCCTTGGTCTTCTTCGCCGGTGCGGCAACTTTCTTACCAGCCTTCTTGAAGTTTCCCTTTTGCTTAGACTTTCCTTTCTTGAATTTGGTGGTCTTATTGACCAACAACACTTGATGCTCTTTCTTGATCTCCACTTCTGCATATTTCAACATGGAGAAGAGTTCTGGCAATGTCTTGTTCATGTTTTGCATGTTGTAGTTCTTCACAAAGTTCTTGTAACTTGGTGGCAGTGATTGGAGGGCACGTTAAATCCCCAAAGCATTAGGAATCACTATACCCAAACTTTGGAGTTTGTTTGCGTGCCCAGACATCTTAAGCACATGCTCACTAACGGAGCTGCCCTCTTCCATCTTGCAGTTAAAGAACTTTTCAGAAGCCTCATAACTCTTAACTGCCGCATGAGCCTCAAATATCATTTTGAGTTCACGGACAATATCATGTGGGTCTTGGTTCTCAAACCTTTTATGAAGCTCCGATTCCAAACCATACAAGATAGCACACTGAACTGTGGATTACTGATTCTTCCGAGTGAGGTAAACATTCTTTACTTCATCGGTAGTAGTAGCCGCAGGCGGGTCAACCAGCGGTGCATCCAGCACATAGGTCAAATTACCAGCATTGAGGACAATCCTCAAATTGCGGAACCAATCCGCGAAGTTGCTTCCATTGTTTTTCAACTTTTCTTTCTCTAGGGACGCATTAAAATTGATGGTGGGGGCCGCCATTAATCTACAACATATTTACAATAGTTTAGAATAAGTTTATGACAAATTGAGTTCTAATTAATAGTTAAATTAATCTAGGTGAACTCCCACTTAAAACAATATCCCTCACATTGTTTTAGTGATGACACGAACCAAATCCACCACATCAAAACCGATCATCACGAGAGTTGATGTAGCTTCAATGGCGAACAATCAACATGTTCATCATATCTACTATATGACTCATGCTTTACCTTTCGGTGATCTGTGTTCCGAGACCATGTCTGTACATGCTAGGCTCGTCAAGATCAAACCTTAGCTTCCGCATGAGCAAATCTGGCTTGCTCACATTGTCACTAGTAGAAAAAGAGTCATTCGTCCATCCCAGTTTGGAGCATTAATCCCGGTTATAGTTGGACCCGGGACTATTGTGAGCATTAGTCCCGGTTCCAACGGCTAGAACGCCAGCAATCTTTAGTCCCGGGTCAAACGGGACCTTTAGTCCCGGTTCTTATCACAAACCGGGACTAAAAAGGGTGCCCCGGTGCCAATCCCTTTAGTCCCGGTTCGTATCACCAACTGGGACTAAAGAAAGTGGGCAAAAAAAACTTCTCAAGTTCTACCGTGACAGTAAAACGGGCACAAATCCTTCTGAAGATCGTCTTTTCTAGATTCAAAATCATGCCAATAAGTTATAAAAGTTTCTAAAAATAAAATCCTTCGAACTGTAGTTATATTAAGTGATTTAGTTGTTACAAAAATTAACAAATATAAATTTCGACATAATTTACAAAAAAATTTATAAAAATTCAAATGGCCATAACTTTTGTATACCATGTAAAAAAAGTACAACCTATCAAAACATGCAGAAAAAATTAGCTCTTTGATTTCAACATACTTAGGCCGTTTTGGATTCTTAAAATTCGAAAAGAAAAAAATTATTTCAGAAATTAAATTATTTTAGTATTTTTTATGTCATATTTGAATTCCTCGCATTTTTTGATAATAATGGATATATTATTTTTTAAATTTTGATTTACAGATTTGAAGATATTGTTTATGTCATATTAAATGAATAAATGGCAAAAATGAATAAAATATTAATTTAATTAGTTTTTACTTTCATTAGAATAAAATGTTATTATTAATTATTTATTGTTCTTTACTAAAAATAGTTGTTCATAATTTAAAAAATAAAAACGTGTCACATATCGATATGAGTTAATAGGATTGATATACTAGTCTTGACAACAAGATATAAGGGTCCTTCGCGCGGGTGGGTGAGATGGAATGAAGAAGCGTGCTCGGGGTGGAGTAGTGCTAGGATGGGTGATCGGACGGGAAGTTTGACCGTAAGTACGATTTGAACTAAGATTAAGTATAATTAGTTTTAAAAATGAGAGATGTGGGAGATTAACGAGTCAAATAATTCAAAGGTTTAAGAAATTTTGAAAAAAAGAGTAGTGCTAGGATGGGTGACCGGACGGAAAGTTTGACCGTAAGTACGATTTTAACTAAGATTAAGTATAATTAGTGTTAAAAATGAGAGATGTGGGAGATTAACGAGTCAAATAATTCAAAGGTTTAAGAAAAATTTGAAAAAAAATCAAATTTTCTTTTTGGAAAAAAAAACCTTTAGTCCTGGTTCGTATTACAAACCGGGACTAAAGGTCCTGCACACTCGACGTGGCCCCGTGAGTGGCTTTAGTCCCGGTTTGTGACCGGACCGGGACTAAAGGGGTAGGCCTTTAGTCCCGATTTCTTTGTCCCGGTTAGGAAACCGGGACTAAAGGCCTTTACAAACCGGAACCGATGGCACATTTTCCACTACTGTGTATACACTCGCAGAATCTAACACACCCGATCATCACGTGGTGCTTCGAAACAACGAGCTTTATCAACCGTGCTCACTAAGGATGAACACTTTAAAACTTGAAATTTGTGTGCTTGAGGGGTCATCTTATAATGCTACCTTCATTAACTAAGCAATACAAGATGCATAAAGGATTAACATCACATGCAATTCATAATATGTGATATGATATGGCCTTTCTTCTTGTGTTTCCGATCTCCATCTTCAAGCACGAACATGATCTCCATCATCACCGGTATGGCGTCAAGGTCAATGGTGCCGCTTCATGGTTGTCGTCCACCAGCTTCAACTATTACAACTAAATTTGAATAGACATGCGGGTCTTAACAGAAATTAAAGACAACCATATGGCTCCTGCCGGTTGCCAACTTACAATAAGGGACATTGCATACATCACATATAATCAGAATCATGGCCATATCACATCACAGCACACCCCTACAAAACAAAGTTAGACGCCTCTAATTTTCTTTGCATATTTTACGTGGTTTGGGGCTTTCAATAAGTGTCGATCTAACTTACGAACAAGAACCACAGCGTTGATGTTTGAACTATCAAGTGCCCGTTGTAAATTGAATCTTTACTATAATGGGAGAGACAGACACCCGCAAAGCCACCAATGCAATACAAATTGCATGTTGAGCGTGGAGCAAGTCTCATGAATGATGTCATGTAAGGTTATCCTGGGCCGCTTCATCCCATCATACCGCAAGATGCAAAGTACACAAAAATCAATTGATAATAAAAGCACCACCGCCCACAATGACCATTGTGTTCTACTCCTGCAACAGATCTACATATAGACATGGCTCTGATACCACTCTAGGGGTTCGTAGCATGGAAAACAAAAATTTTCTACCGCATGCAAACAAACAAGCCAAGATCTATCTACTAGATTGTAGCAACGAGTTGATAGAGGAACTCACCCTCGAAGATTCCAAAGCGGTTAACGAGAGCAGATTCTCGTGGGTGATGTAGTCGTACTCTTGCCGATCTCAAGATCGTGTAGACGATCCTTCCGGCGCTGCGTTCGGGCAGCGCTTCCGCAGTCGGTCACACGTTCGGTACTCGATGAAGACCTTCCTCTCCCTTGTTCCAGTAGTTAGCGGAGGTTGTAGTACTCTACTCGGGATTCCGGTAGCACGACGGCGTGGTGTCGGAAGTAGAGGGGAGATCTCAGAGGGATTTGCCTTAAGCCAGAGCAAGTATGGTGGACTATGAGAGAGGCCATGATGATCTAGGGTTTAGAGGGAACCAAGGGAGGGAGCTTGGCCGGTGGCTAGGGTTTGGGGAAACCCTAACTCGCCGAGTTAGAGGAGGCCCTAGGCGGCGGCGACTTGGGGCTAGGGTTTTGGTTATGTTGGAGAGGGGCAGCCCTACCCCTCCTTATATATGTGGGAGGGTGCGGCCTGGGAGAAGGGGTCCTCCCCCAAGTCGGCCTCCTTGGCCGGCGGGTGGAGGGAGGAGACTTCCTCCCCAAGTAGGTTTTCTACTGTCCCTCCACCAAGCAAACTTGCCTTTTGACTTTTTCAAATTGGCGTTTGACTTTCAAACTAGGATTTGATTTCTCCCTTTATTTTGCCCAGCAAACTGACCTAGTACATGATACAACCATTCCATATTGTCATGACACATTCATGCACCCTTCCCTTCCAGAGTGCCGGACCTTCCGGACCCTTCTAGAACATTCCTGGTGAAAACACCGGAATCATTCCCCAACTCCGAAACCGGACTTTCCTTATATGAATCTTATTCTCCGGATCATTTCGGATCTCCTCATGCCCCCTTCAGCAACGCGTTGATGCGTTGCCGATTGTCTATATAAGAGTTGGTGAGATATATACCAACGGATTACTATGCATTGCCGTTGGTGGCGTTGCAAGGGTCTACAACAACGCAAAAATATGTGTTGGTAATCGATATCTATTTGCGTTGTTAGATAGCAACATATATAAGCAGAGGCTAACCACACTTTGTATGCGTTGGTAATACCCTACAGATATGCATTTCAAAACTAGCATAGAGGAACTTTGTAGAACTTACAAACAATGCTACATGGCATACCAGTTAATAATATTTTACATATTGCTAGCAACAATCACTAGGTCAATGGAAATAGTGCACACATGAGCCACCATACACGAAACAGAAATATTTCTATACAGTATATCGACTATGTTGCATTACAAAGAACAAGATTCGAAGAATACAAATTATCTAGTACTTGCATTGTTACAAATACATATGTTCCGTTCTGAACATTGACCATGAAAATGAGATTCTAAAACATAATCTAAGCTATCGTGCAGTACTTGTAGTCTCCATCTTGTAATCAACACCTCAACCAGGCATCATCAATTTCTCTTGGAAATCTACAAGAACAAATATTGGGAACAGTAAAGAAAACTCATCAGGTTATGAAGTAGTAAAATTAAGAGATGGGTAAAATTTACAAGGGGGTAACATACAAAGGTTGATGGCCAAACGATAATGAATTTGGCTGCATGCCCAATAATCTTGACCTTTTTGTGTGGGCATATCAACTCATCGTGTTCTGCAATTGTACCATCAACACGCACTTCCCATAATTGATTTCCAATTTTAGCTCCTTCAATTGTATATTGTGGGTTTCAACTTTGTACTATAGGAAGAACTACATTCTTGTTTGGATTTTACAAAATCTTCAAAAATATGATAGTGCCAACCTTTTACATAAACAAAAGTAAACATGTAAACAATTTCCAATGCAATTTGAAGCTTGTGAAGAATCATAAATAATACAAACATAATGCACATACATCTATCGAGTTGGCATCCAAGCAATTTATCGTAATGCATGGCTGTTTGTGCAGATACATAGTCGTAATGCATGGTTGGTTGTGCAGATACATAGTCAAACATCAGTACGGAATAAACTAAATCATAAGCAAACTGAAAATGAGAAGTACAAAATTTAGACATTTCACGTCATAGATTAGAATGCTTTGTTGCACTACCCTGTTTTGGGATATTCTCATTAGCATTCTAATCTATGCACGTTACATATGTAATCCAATCTACCTTCATACCAAGATATACAAAAATAACCATTACTTTATTCTTCTAAGATGGGTAGCAACAATGCCATCAAAATGACATAGACCCCTAACCTCAGATCCTAGGAAAAGTTCTATTAAATATTGTTTTGCAAAAAGGTATTTATCTATTTTTATGGTATATTACACCATGTCTTAATCCCAATTAACCCTACAAGTATTGGTGCAACCTATTACATTTTCATAGTATGCACGTCTTTCTCAAATGAGTAAAGGATATATGTTCACCAACACATAATCCACATTTAGAACTGGAATAAGCCTGACATGGGATATGCAAAGATTTCCGATCCTGACATTGAAAGTAAATAAACTCTCTAAAAGAAGGCAAGGCCAAAATAAAAAAATATAGACATTCAGGGAATAGGTTCTCTTTACTAACCTTTACAGTATGAAATTTGACCTAATTCTTCAATAAAAGGAATTTATTAAATATCCCAAGGGTGACGAATGCCATTCTTGTTATGCGGCAAGAAAATATGTTGTCTGCAGGCTACAGTAATAAATAGCTATGGGAATAATTAAAAATAATATATACTACTCTATATATACATCTTGTTTAACAGAAGTGTGAGCAGTTCGGATTTGATTCATACATACCTTGGCTAAAATTTAAGTTTCCATAATATTAGTGATAAAAAATAATGCAAAAAATCCATGAGCCACCTATGTAAGTATTTCACATATGACTGTATGTAATAAGCGCGCCTGAAATTATAATATAAGAGGAGTACGATGTTTGTGTCCTCAGTCTTGACCACCGTGCTTCCGTAGCTTCCGTATTATGACGAAACTACTACCTCCAAGCTCTAATCGTCTAATTTTTGCCTTACCTGCAAATAGTAAAAACTTCAGGGGTAGTTGCCCAAGTAGCTAGAAAAAGCTTCCGGATCATGGTAAATTGGTGTATTACATAATACGTTTTTTGCTACATAATCACTAAAGGGAAGATTTGTTTGAAAAGTGGTACAACTGTATAAGAGTGAACCTCCTACAGGAAGTCAACATCCATGCAGAGTTGAGCACCGTGTATCTCTACCTCCTCCATGAACTCAGGCCAAGAACTTGGCCATGAACGCCCACATCGTGTACTCGTTTCCTCAAAGTTTCAAAGGATAATATCATATTTTATTAAATGAATTTCACATTTCAAAGGATACGTACTGGACTTCTAATAACAATGTACAAAACAACAAGTAGGACAGATTGCGGAAGCACAGTCAAAATCAGATTATCAAAAGTATGTAATTTTGTTGCACATGTTTGCAGTATGCAAGACTGAACTTTTCTTAACCAACAACTTCAATCATCTAATTACTAGCATAAAAGTAAAGTTCCTTACATGTTACAAACCCAAAAAAATTGATTCCTACTAAAAGTTGGGTTTAGCTAGGTCTGTACAAGGTTCATCAAAGGAAAGGAAGCCTATGTGAGCCTTTTGCTCCATCCTTTGGCCTTTGCCACCTTTAGCTACTCAGGTAATCCCTATTTAGCTTAGTTTCTGCTAAACAGTTGAGTACAAATTAATATGGCTTCCTCTTCCTACCTCAACCATTACCTTGCATGACTGCTAATGAACAACATGCATCATAGAACCAACAGATTTCGACAAAAGAACAAAACCATGCCACACCTCACCCGTTTCTATTTTCCAAAATCTGCATTGCAAGAAAACAACAATGAGATATTCGATTTTCTGAAGTTACTATTGCAGGTTGAATAGCATGTATATACCAAAATACTGCAAAAAATAACAACCGTGATGGCATAATTACAACTGATTTCATTAACAATCGGATACACCAAGCTTGTGCTATACAAAAATATCGTAAAAGATCACACTGCTATATGATGTTGCCAACCCCTACGATCTACACTGCTACACAAATTCAGCACACACACCGTCCTCCCCTGCTACAAAATTATGGGGGCCAATCCCTGAGAACTAGGATGTTGAGCAACAACACACTGACCATGGAGAGAGCTAAGTGACGACCTTGAACTTGAATACATAAAGATGGCATAGGCCAAGGGGAGGAAGAGGTCGCCCCCAGATCCTTGGCCGCCAGCGGATGTGGCTGCCCCTCGGACAAGAGGCATAATAGGGTATGGATGTGGTGGAGTCGGTGCTACCCGGGTCGGAGGTGTCCATCCAAGAACGCATCGACGAGGATGGCAAGGACAACGAGACCGAGTGGCGACGTAATCGTGAACTCGCGGGTCAGAGTGAGATCCGGTCGGCGGCGTGATGCATTTTAAGTAACCCCAGTTTAATTTATATGGGAGGTGGGGTCACCTGACTAATACCATGTTATTCGGAACTTCTTCGCGTTAAAATGGGAGAAAAATGTGCGGGTAATCAGTAAAAGCCTAAAATAATTAGAGGGAGATGAAGAAAAGGAGGGAGAAATAAAGGGAAAGGGGAAATACAAAAAAAATATGGAGGGGGATGAAATTAGCTCTTCACTACTCCACCTCAACAATTTTCTGGTTTAATTAACTTGGGAATTGGACGTACGAGAAAAAAACATAGGGTATATAACGGCCCAAACGTAGAACTTCGGGGTATTAAATAGATTAACTTCTTTTTTTAGATGAAAAAAGGAAAAACTCTTTTTTATTGCTAGAGATGCAGTCCACGAGTTCCTTTTTTCTAGAGATGTAGCCCTCGATCGGAAAGGTACTTCCTAAGATTAATGGAGTTGGGAAACGACACAAACTTTTTTTCTAGCATTATTTTGTTCAATCCCAGGGTCAGCAAACCAGTTGGCAAGGTCATCTGATTATGCACGCCTCATGAGTATTGGTGTGTTCCAACACATAGGCTGCAACACATGGTATCCGTTGTTATTTGTATGGCCGAGAACAGATTGACTTACCAACACAAATATGCGTAGCTATTTGGATAATTTGCAACGAATTTTTAAAGCGTTGCCAAATATGCATTGCTATATGGGGGATCTTGTTGTAGTGGCATACGAGACTCCGAACAACATTCTGTCTCTTTCTCATCATTTCATAACTACTCAACAACATCGAATCCTTAAGTGTGTCTCCCTACGGTTCGTGAATTATGCGGACATGATCGAGACACTTCTCCGATCAATAACCAATAGAGGAATCTAGAAATTCATATGGCTCCCACATATTTCTACGATTACTTTGCGATCGAATGAACCACTTATATATGATACCAATTTCCCTTTATCTCACGATAGTTTACTTATCCGAGGTTTTGATCGTCGTTATCTCTGCTTACCTAGTTCAACCTCGTTACCGATAAGTACTCTTTTCTCGTTCCCATGATATGTGATCCCTTGTGAGCCAGTCACATGCTTGCAAGCTAATTGAATGACATTCCACCGAGAGGGCCCAGAGTATATCTATCCGTCATATGGATGGACAAATCCCACTCTTGATTCATGTGTCTCAACCCATACTTTCCGAATACTCAATGCCACCTTTATAGCCACCCAATAACGGTGTGGTGTTTGATGTAATCAAAGCATCCTTACGGTGATGGTGATAAGCATGATCTCATGGTCCACTAGTAGAAAAAGAGTCATTCGTCCATCCCAGTTCGGAGCATTAATCCCGGTTATAGTTGGACCCGGGACTAATGTGAGCATTAGTCTCGGTTCCAACGGCTAGAACGCCAGCAATCTTTAGTCCCGGGTCAAACGGGACCTTTAGTCCCGGTTCGTATCACCAACCGGGACTAAAAGGGGTGCCCCGGTGCCAATCCCTTTAGTCCTGGTTCGTATCACCAACCGGGACTAAAGTTGTGACCTTTAGTCCCGGTTCGTATTACCAACCCAGACTAAAGGGATTGGCACCGGGGCACCCCTGTTAGTCCCGGTTGGTGATACGATTCGGGACTAAAGGTTATAAAAAATTCTAAAAATAAAATCCTTCGAACCGTAGTTAGGCCATGTACACTGCCAGACGTTTAGATAGACGTTTAACTGATTAAAAACAATACGTACGAAAAAGAAAATTAGGCAAGCGCCCTTGTCCCTCATCGCGTGGCGTTAAACCCGGGCGCTAAATAGAGTTTGTTTTTCGCGTCCGTACAGTCCGCCGCAGGAAAAATTAGACGTGCCCTTATATTAAGTGATTTAGTTGTTATAAAATTAACAAATATAAATTTCAACATAATTTACAAAAAATGTTATAAAAATTCAAATGGCCATAACTTTTGTATACCATGTAAAAAAGTACAACCTATCAAAACGTGAAGAAAAAATTATTTCAGAAATTAAATTATTTTAGTATTTTTATGTCATATTTGAATTCCTCGCATTTTTCTGATAATAATGGATATATTATTTGTTAAATTTCGATTTACAGATTTGAAGATATTGTTTATGTCATATTAAATGAATAAATGGCAAAAATGAATACAATATTAATTTAATTAATTTTTACTTTCATTAGAATAAAATGTTATTATTAATTATTTATTGTTGTTTACTAAAAATAGTTGTTCTTAATTTCAAAAAATAAAAACGTGTCACATATCGATATGAGTTAATAAGATTGATATACTAGTCTTGACAACAAGATATAATGGTCCTTCGCGCAGGTGGGAGAGATGGAATGAAGAAGTTAAGCGTGCTGGGGGTGGAGTAGTGCTAGGATGGGTGACCGGATGGGAAGTTTGACTGTAAGTACGATTTGAACTAAGATTAAGTATAATTAGTGTTAAAAATGAGAGATGTGGGAGATTAACGAGTCAAATAATTCAAAAGATTAAGAAAAAATTGAAAAAAAAATCAAATTTAAAAAAAAAAATTAAAAAAAAAACTTTTAGTCCCGGTTCGTATTACAAACCGGGACTAAAGGTCCTGCACACTCGACGCGCCCCGTGAGTGCCTTTAGTCCCGGTTTATAACCGAACCGGGACTAAAGGGGTAGGCCTTTAGTCCCGATTTCTTTGTCCCGGTTAGGAAACCGGGACTAAAGGCTTTTACAAACCGGGACCGATGGCACGTTTTCCACTAGTGGTCGAAGGAATTAGGTTACTATGTATCAGAAAGCTTATAGCAATTAAACTATTAAAATGACTTGAGCTTTATGCTACGATTATCTATAGGATTATGTCCATCATACCATTCTTCTAATGATATGATCTTGTTGTCAACAACATCTCAATATTCATGATCAGGAAACCATGATCATCTATTAACCAACAAGCTAGTATTATAAAGAGGCTTTACTAGGGACTCTAATTTAGTTTACAAATCACACAAGTATTAATGTTTCCGGTTAATACTGTTATAGCATGAATGTCTCCAAAAAAAGGATCGTAAACACATACTAGTATCATAAACACAAAGATATAATAATAACTATATTTATTATTGGCTCTATGGGCATATCTCCAACAAAAGGATTGTATGGGCACCTAGAGGGGGGGTGAATAGGTTCTACTTCAAATTTTCTTCTTTTTCAAATTAAGGTTTGACAAGAAAGGTAAATTCCTTTGAGGGGAAGTATGTCTATGTTTGGAGAGGGGGTGGTTTCAAACCACCAACGCCACGAAAGGCCTCCCTTGTTCTCCGATGAATCTCACCCCAACGGGTTCAATCCACCTTCCACTCTATCGGCAACCTTCAAGGTGGAAGCCGGCACCTTTACCACCTTTACCAAAGTGGTGTAGGCAATCTCGATAGCACTTTCATTGTCACATAGAAGAGGAACTTTGTCACAATGGACACCGTATTCCTTTAAATTTTGCCTCATCCATAGCAATTGGGTGCAAGCACTAGCAGCTGCCACATACTCGTCTTCGCCGGTGGAGAGAGATATACAATTTTGCTTCTTAGAAGACCAACATACCAAGGACCTACCAAGGAATTGGCATGCCCCGAATGTTGATTTTCTATCATCCTTATCACCCGCCCAATCTGAATCCGTGTATCCACAAAGAGCAAATGTTGACCCTCGAGGATACCAAAGACCGTAAAATGGGTTATGAACTAAATATCGAAATATTCTCTTGACCGCCATTAAATGGATTTCTTTAGGAGACTCTTGATATCTTGCACACACACCTACACTCAACAAAATATCGGGTCTATATGCACAAAGGTAAAGCAAAGAACCAATCATAGACCGGTATACCTTTTGATCCACATCTTTACCAGTTGGATTTTGTTCTAGATGAGTCTTTATAGCCATGGGAGTAGGTGCTCCATTTAAATCTTGCATTTTTAATCTCTTGAGCATATCTTGAGTATACTTGGCTTGGTTGAAGAATGTTCCTCCTCTAACTTTCTTGATCTCAAAACCAAGAAATACTTTTAACTCCCCCATTAAAGACATCCGGAACCTACTAGTCATAAGCTTTGAGAATTCATCATTAAAAGCTTTGTCAGATGAGCCAAAGATAATAGCATCAACATATATTTGGCATACAAAAATCTCCCCATTGACCTTCTTAGTAAAAAGAGTGGGATCGATTTTCCCAACCTCAAATCCACGGTCAAACAACAACTCTCTAAGGTGCTCATACCACGTGCGTGGGGCTTGCTTTAGCCCATAGAGCGCCTTATCAAGTTTGTAGACATGGTTTGGGAAGTTGGGGTCTTCAAATCCCGGGGGTTGCTTTACATATACCAACTCATTTAATGGTCCATAAAGAAATGCACTTTCTACATCCATTTTTTGCAACTTAAAGTTATGATGTGTCGCATAAGCAAGAAGGATACAGATGGACTCAAGGCGAGCCACGGGTGCATATGTATATCCATAGTCAATGCCTTCAATTTGAGAGAACCATTGTGCAACCAATCTTGCCTTGTTCCTTACTATAATTCCATGCTCATCTTGCTTGTTCTTGAATATCGACTTGGTGCCTATCACATTGTGGCAATATTTTGGCTTCTCAACTAACTTCCATACTTTGTTTCTCTCAAAGTTGTTGAGCTCTTTGTGCATTGCTTCTAACTAATCCAAATCTTCAAGAGCTTCCCACACTTTCTTTGGTTCAATCATGGAGATGTGTGCTTGGTGCTCACTAAACCTCTTCAATTGTGCTCTTGTGGTAATGCCTCTCCTAAGATCACCAACCACATTTTGGAGAGAGTGGTATCTTAATTCAAACATCTTATCCTTTCTAGATTCACGACGAGTGTGGATCTCCTCATTGTTTCTTGGAGGACCCTCTTCATCATTTTGGTCCTCGTCTTGACCATCAACTTGACCTTGATCATCATCGGAATCATTCTCTTCATTAAGAGGCAAAGATTGACCTTGGTATTGATCAAGCACCCTTCTAGCATCGATTTGAGCTTGTCTCAAGGCAGTTTGTATGGATGTTCCTTGAGCAACTGCCTTGGCACCCCTTGACACCCTGGAGAATGAATCAAGCTCCACCTCACTAGAGATGTCACCTTGATCAACATGTTGAGGGTCCACAACTTGTCTTAGGCTTGGGTCATTGTCCACCTCCGTATATGGAACATGTTGTTGTTGTGAAGATGAGGGCTCTACTTGAGTAGATCATAGTTCTTCTCGATCCACCACAGGGGGTTCCTCAACGGGGCGGATATATCATACACCCATTCTTCCAATGGCATCCTAAGGAATTTCATCATCTGCATCAGAAGCATCAACACGTCCCCCTTGGGGACCATCATATTCTTAGAAGGTCACACTACAAGATTCTATGACGGCTCCGGAGAGCTTATCATAGATTCTATAGGTGTGATATTCGAGACCATAGCCAACAAAAATACCATCTAAAACTTTTGACTCGAATTTGGACAAACGACAACCTTTTATGAGATAGAAACACTTATAACCGAACACCCGGAATTAAGATATGTTGGCTTGTTACCGGTAAGTATTTCATATGGAGTCTTGTTGATTTCTTTGCGGAGGTAGAGCCGGTTTCATGCATGGCAATCGGTGGAGATGGCTTCGGCCCATAAGTTGTATGGAGATTTAAACTCCGCCAACATGGTCCTAGACGTCTCAATAAGAGTCCGGTTCTTTGTAGAGGTCCCAACCTTTAATAAGGTAGAGATCCCTGTGTTTACAATGCTAGTCCCTGGATCAATAGTTAGCATCCACAGTTAAGATGTAATATCAAGAAACAAAGGTCATAATACAACTTTATAACCAGGAATAAAATAATTCATTACATCTTACATAGCTCATTTGGCTATCTCATTACAATGCAGCAGAATATCTATATAGCATGGAGTCCTTCATCTTCAAAGTGCTATAGGAAATCATGTTTGTTGTAGACTTGTAATCCTATTCAACACACTTCACTAACATCAAACAAACCTGCAACAAAATAAGTTGCAGCCACAAGGGTCAATACATTTGAATTGTATTGGCAAGTTTACTACTATGTAGAAATAAGTGGATCCTATCATTACATGCATATTTGGCTAAGTAGGGTTTAGGCTCATTTGCATCAAGCAATATAGTTTTATCCTATCTTTTCAAAATAATTTTGATCTTTTGAAAATCTTTCTGAACTCCTTGGAAAACTCCAAGTGCTTCAATTCCCTTGTTGTCACCCCAAGTTTTACTTTGAGAAATTGGAATGTCAAGATCTTCCATAGCTTCAGGCCTTAGTTGCTAAGAGTTGTCCGTAACCGGGGACACGGCTAAGTACTTAGAATTTGATCTTCTGCAGAAGTTGTACACTTTACCCACATGACACAATCTCGTCTTGATGCCACCGGTGGCCGCTGGATAAGTACTTACCCAATAGAGTATTGGCAGATCGAGAATGTGACAAAGTCTTTCCATAGAAGTCCTCCCAATACACAATGCTAGCTTGTCTTCCAGGCACCAATGTAAGGATATACTTCCTATACACAATTCTAGTTAACCTGAAGATGCCAATGCAAGGGTCTTCCACTATGTAGTTGACTAATCCAGAGCCCATTTAGCATGTGGCTGTACACGGAAGCCACTGTACGAGAAACTTGTTCAATCTCTAAGTCCCTGGGTGGTTTTCTTCTAGTGCACATACAAAAAGATAGCCATATAAACATGGTTCCCTTTGTTGCCACCTTGTCCAAATTAGAGTATCCTCTTTCCACCCAGGTGGTTCATTGAGTACTTGTTTTATTATATATAACATATATTTTTCTAACACTTTATATAACAATATAATGTATCCCATCCCAAATATATAGCAGGGCTAAGCATACTATAACTGCAATGTTTTCACTAAGGAAGATATAAGGATATCCTAATAGGATATAGAATAGCATAGAAATATAGTAGTCCTATCATGCATACTACAAAATTCCACTAAGTGTAATGAAAATAGTAGGACATGGAAGATAGTGTCACTTGCCTTTTTAGTAGAGAATATTGGTTCACTCCTTGATCTTGCAAATATCACACTCTTCTAATTTCACTACAAATCAATCACGCAAGCAATATTCAAACTAACATTCAAAAAATTCACCACATAAAATAATAAAATCAAGCAATGCATGAAAGCATGCAAAAGATGGTTTTATTTGGAAAAGTGGTTTCTAGTAGGCTCCAAACATTTTATAACACTTAAGGTCATTTATAAATGTGGCAAAATCATTTGAAGCCAAGTTAGTGAAAATGGCCATTTTAAATCATTTTAAATGGCAAATATATTCTTTGAACACAAATGTTAGTGTTTCTGGTTCAATGGTTTAATATTAACTCATTTGCAAAAAGGTTCCACCTAAATTCCATTTTTAAATCAAAAAATATTTTTATTTGCTAGAAATGTTTTTAACAAGTAATAATTTACTAAGGTTCATCAAATATGTTTTCAAGTCCCAAAACTTGGTGTTTAGGGTCAGAGAGTTTAATTCAAATCATTTTCCAAAGATTTTACTCAAAAATTATTTTTAACACATAAACAATATTTTTATTTGACTAGAAATGTTATAATTCAAAGGTTTATTCTTTGGATTCACAAAATACACTTTTAAATCCATAAGTTGGTTTCTATGGTCAGTAGGTTCAAAACAATCCATTTGCCAAAGATTTTACCAGAAAAATATTTCTAGAATAATTTTTATATTCAAATTATGCCTACACAAGTTTCTGCAAAAACAACTAAATTTCCAGAAGAAATTCATTAAACAAAGTGCATGGTTGGAAAGTACTTGTTCTTATGATTCCATTGATATAAAATTTATAAAATTTGGACGTGTGCATTAAAAGTTATGAATGTTTCAAGTTTGCATATCTAATAGAACAAAATTTCTCTTTTAAATCAAACTCTGGCCATGTGTCTTAATGTTATTGGTCCATACCGCTTCGGGTGGATCGAGCTGCACAGGCCGCATGATTTCATTTAAATCGCACAACACAGATCATCTGATACGGCTTCGCTTTAAAACTAATATGAGCCACGCGATGAGGATCTAACGGCTACAACGCACCTGCCAGGAACTGGCGGCGGCTAACGGCGGCGCTCACTCAGGTGATGAGGTTGCCGACGAACTAGGTCGCGCGGGAGAGAGAGAGAGGATGCTCACCAGAATCACCGGGAAGCGCTAATGCTCAAGGTGGGGTCAGTTCGTCGAGGGGCGCTCGGGGGTAGCGGTGATTGCTTGTCGGAGTTCGCGGCGGCACCAGGTGCCTCTGTTCGTCGATGGGGGCGTGGTTACATGCCACCAGAAGGAAAAATAAAGGGTGTGTTAGACGCGTGTGAGTGTGGTGGTCACGAAGGCATCAATGCGAGGGACAGGGGCGGACAGAGACTTACGGGAAGTTGTCGCCGGAGAAGTGGCAGATGACGGCGATGCTCAGAGGTGGTTCTTGCCGACGATTTGGAGCAAGCTAGGCCAAGCAGGGGTTACTGGGAGATCCGGGAGATTATGGCGAGCAATCTCGTATGCACTGGGAGGCAAGGGGTGGATCGGCTCGCCGGAATCGGCCGTAGTAGCTTGTCGGGGACTGTGAGATCGATCTAGCGATTCGTGCAGCCTGGTGGCCGAGAGAAGATGGCGCCTGGTGGAAAAGAGAGAGGATACGTGGGCGTTGATGTACGCGTGGTTACTGGCGAGTTTAACACTGTCATTTACACGAATTCATCGTCGGAGTTAACGTCTGGGAACGGCAGCGAGGAATGGGGGGCTGTTCGCAGGGTGGAAACGATGAACAAGCAAGTGGGTCCTGGTTGTCTGCGAGAGAGAGACGGTGGGGTCCACAGCTCAGCGACTTTGCGGGTGTGTTGTTAGGTGAAAAACGATTCACTGCGGGGAGAGAAGATGGGCTAGTTGCTGGGCTAGACTGGGCCTGATTCGTGGGCTGTCTTTGTTTCTTTTTTTATACAGAATCTTATTCAAATAATTCAAACTCCATTTAAATTCAAACCTTTACCAAACTTGAGTATATTTTAAATACTGTTTATTAACATATACCAAAGTCCATTTTAGAATTATTCTTTTATTCTTTTTAGGGTCTATTATTAATTTTAAAAATAGACATTTGTCTTTATTTCAAATAGGATTTAAATATGTTATAAAACTCTATTTGAATTCTAAATTTTACCAAAACCTTTTCAGTAGGTTTTATTTAAAAATAATTCACTTTGAATTATAAAATAAAATACTTTAATGTTCATTTAAATTGGAAAATGTCTTTACTTAAAAAATGGATATTAATAAATCCTCATGATTTTATTTAAATAATCATTTACTATTTTTATTAAACAAAAATATTTTATTTTATTTGCTTGGCCAAGTTTTAATTTGGCTCTTTAGAATAGTCCTTATTTATTATTTCTTCCTTTGCTTATAAAAACCATATCTTTTTATTTAAGGATCCCAAAATGGTGATTCCAACTTTTACAATTTTATTTAATATTTGTTTATCTTTTTAAATCCCTTTTCATTCAAAGCTTGTTCAAGAAGGGTCTAAGATGTTTCCATTTGGAATCAAAAAGTTTTTTTTCACCCTAAATTTCAACAATCATTTCTTTTGTTTATTTATTTTTCACATTTCAAAATTTCGAATATTTTGGGATGGGACAGGCTACCACCCTTAAAAGAAATCTCGTCCCGAGATTTGGGAAGGCTAGGGTTAGAAGTTGGCTTAAAGACAACTAGGGTACTACCACCCTTAAAAGAAAGTCTTATAGGGTTACATTGATGGTTCACTTGACTATGGGTTTAATGATTGATATCCAAACAAGGAATCCTTATTTGACTCATCTGAGTTAACTAATTCCTGACATCCACATCCTCTATTTCTTCAAGGGACCCATCCATGTCAATGTGGTTCACATGTCCTTTCTGGGTCACATTGGAGTCATTTCCATTGGAGTTTCTAACATCCTTTTTCTTTTTCTTCTCAGGACAGTCTGATGCATAGTGTCCAAGTTCCTTACAATTATAGCACTGCAACTGGCTAATGTCTTTCTTCCTGAAATTGTCATGTTGGTTCTGTCCAAGGTCATCTCCATTGTCATTATCATTTCCATTATTATCACTTCCATTGTTGTTGTGGTGATACTGATGTGGTTCAGAATCTTCATGTTCCTTTTGAATGAACGTTTTTTTGATGATCCTAAGTGATATTTGAGGCTATGCTTCCTCTTTCTTTTCTCAACTTGATTCATCTTGTTTTCCAAGATGGTGGCTTTGTCACATAGTGAGTGATAAGTCGGGACATAGGCAACTGACAGCTGCAGGTTCAACTCATCATTAAGTCCTTCGAGGAATTTCTCCTTCCTCTTAGCATCTGTATCAACTTCATCCAGTGCATAGTGTGCCAGATTGTTGAATTCTTCAATGTACTCATCCACACTAAGGTGACGTTGTTTCAGATTGTGGAACTCCTTTTTCTTCAAGTTCATCACTCCAGATGAGATGTGAGCTGTACGGAAACCATCCTCAAAAATAGCCCAAGTCACATCCTTAAGGGGAGTGGTGATCTGAAAGTTGTCCCACCATGTTGCTGCTGACCCTTCAAGCAAAAATGCTGCAAACCTAACTTTTTCCTCGTCGGTGCAGCCAACAGTCACTAAATCCTTCTTCACCGAACGTAACCAGTCATTGGCTACCATTGGGTCAGTTGTTCCAGAGAACCTTGCAGGCCTTAGTTTCAGAAACCTGGTGAGCATGTCATGTGCTAGAGGATTATTCTGATTGTTGTTGTTATTGTTATTGTTATTGTTATTTTGATTCTGATTTTGCACAAACTGCGTCATCATTTGCATCAGTTGAGCTTGAGCTGTCATCAACTGCTGCATCTCGGGAGTGATGTTATTGTTGTTTTGGTTGGGGTTGGCACGACGGGGAAGCATCTATTGGTTTGATAGGGATAAGTAATGACAGATAGGCCTAGGGAAGTTCTAACACACAGCCCAAAACAATCACGTTCAATCAAACAATCAAAGAATCAACAAGCAAGTATTCACTTAACAACTTATGAGCTTAACTCATGAGTTGAAGGAAACAACAAGTTTTCTTAAACAATCAACCTAGTATAGTCATACCTCATAGGTCAATATGATCCATAAACTAACATGATATCAACGTTTTTGGTAGGCAATATAATATCGCTTGGTTCTCAATTGTAGTCCTTAGTGATGTCTAAGTTGAAATCGTTGGTGAAACTAAAGTTGAAGTCATTGGTCATGGTGAAGGCTTTGTCCATCAAGTTTAAAAGGAAGAGATGTAGAGTTAAAAACAAAAAAGGTTGAGGAAAGAGTTTATAGGATTGTTGTAAATAAGTTTTGGAACAAATACAACTCCTATTTTTCTAAGGGGTTTTGTCCAATCCTAGGGTTACAATCCTACAGACAACACAGTGCTGTGATACCATCTGTAGAGGTCCCAACCTTTAATAAGGTAGAGATCCCTGTGTTTACAATGCTAGTCCCTGGATCAATAGCTAGTATCCACAGTTAAGATGTAATCAAGAAATAAAGTTCATAATACAACTTTATAACCAGGAATAAAATAATTCATTACATCTTACATAGCTCATTTGGCTATCTCATTACAATGCAGCAGAATATCTATATAGCATGGAGTCCTTCATCTTCAAAGTGCCACAGGAAATCATGTTGGTTGTAGACTTGTAATCGATTCAACACACTTCACTAACATCAAACAAACCTACAACATAATAAGTTGCAGCCACAAGGGTCAATACATTTGAATTGTATTGTCAAGTTTCACTACTATGTAGAAATAAGTGGATCCTATCATTACATGCATATTTGGCTAATTAGGATTTAGGCTCATTTGCAGAAAGCAATATAGTTTTATCCTATATTTTCAAAATAGTTTTGATCTTTTGAAAATCTTTCTGAACTCCTTGGAAAACTCCAAGCGCTTCAATTCCCTTGTTGGCACCCCAAGTTTTACTTTGACAAATTGGAATGTCGAGATCTTCCATAGCTTCAGGACTTAGTTTCTCAGAGTTGTCCGTAACCGGGGACACGGCTAAGTACTTAGAATTTGATCTTCTGCAGAATTTGTACACTTTACCCACATGACACAATCTCATCTTGACGCCACCAGTGGCCGCTGGATAATTACTCACCCAATAGAGTACCTACAGATCGAGAATGTGACAAAGTCTTTCCATAGAAGTCCTCCCAATACACAATGCTAGCTTGTCTTCCAGGCACCAATGTAAGGATATACTTCCTATACACAATTATAGTTAACCTGAAGATGCCAATGCAAGGGTCTTCCACTATGTATTTGACTAAGCCAGAGCCCATTTAGCATGTGGCTGTACACGGAAGCCACTGTACGAGAAACTTGTGTTGGAGATATGCCCTAGAGGCAATAATAAATGTAGTTATTATTATATCTTTGTGTTTATGATGAATGTTTACATTCATGCTATAATAGTATTAACAAGGAAACATTAATACTTGTGTGATTTGTAAACTTAAATTGAAGTCCCTAGTATAAGCCTCTATACATCACTAGATTGTTGGTTGATTAATGATTGTGGTTTCCCTATCATGGACATTGAGATGTTATCGACAACGAGATCATATCGTTAGGAGAATGATATGGTGGACATACTCCTATAGATAAGCGTAGCATAAAGATCAAGTCATTTTAATAGTTCAATTGCTATATGCTTTCTGATACATAGTAATCTAATTCCTTCGACCATGAGATCATGCATATCACCTTTACCGGATGGATGCTTTGATGACATCAAACACCACACCATAACTGGGTGGCTATAAAGGTGGCATTGAGTATTCGGAAAGTATTGGTTGAAACACATGGATCAAGAGTGGGATTTGTCCATCCATATGACGGATAGATATACTCTGGGCCTTCTCGGTGAAATGTCATCCAATTAGCTTGCAAGCATGTGACTGGCTCACAAGGGATCACATATCACGGGAACGAGAAAAGAGTACTTATCGGTAACGAGGTTGAACTAGGTATGCAGAGATACCGACGATCATAACCTCGGATAAGTAAACTATCGTGAGACAAAGGGAAATTGATATCGTATGTAAGTGGTTCATTCGATCTCAAAGTAATCGTAGAAATATGTGGGAGCCATATGAATTTCCAGATTCCTCTATTGGTTATTGTTCGGAGAAGTGTCTCGATCATGTCCGCATAATTCACGAACCATAGGGAGACACACTAAAGGATTCGACGTTGTTTGAGTAGTTATGGAATGATGAGAAAGAGACCGAATGTTGTTCAGAGTCTCGAATGGGATTCGGGATATCACGAGGAGATTCAGAATGGTCCGGAGAATAAGATTCATATAAGGAAAGTTCTGTTTCGGAGATGGAGAATGGTTCCGGTGTTTTCATCGAGAATGTTCTAGAAGGTTCCGGAATGTCCGGCACTCCGGGGGGGAAGGGTACATGAATGTGTTATATCAAGTTGATATGATTGCATCATGTACTCGGTGTCATCGCTGTTCAAAATAGAGGGTTTATTCAAATCCTAGTTTGAAAAGTCAAACGGCTAGTTTGAAAGTCAAACGACAAGTTTTGGAAAGAGGAGGAGGAGTGGGAAACCGAGTTGGGGAGGGTTTCCCTCCTCCAAGCGGCGGCGCACCACCCAAGCCGAGTTGGGGAGGGACTCCCCTCCCTCCCCTTGGCCGGCCGGCCCCTCCACCTATATAAGGAGGGGCAGGTCTCCCTCCTAGAAACACACAAGTCCCTTGCCGCGAAAACCCTAACCCTAGCCGCCGCCGCCCTCCAAGCCGCCGCCGCCTAGGATTCTCCTTGCCGTCGGCTTGGGCACCACCAAGCCCTAGTCGCCGGCTCTAGCACCTCTTCCTCGGCGTGTCTAAACCCTAGATCGTCGAGGGATTTCTCATAGCCCACCATACTCGCTCCGGCTTAAGGCGAAGCCCTGCGAGATCTCCCCTCTACTTCCGGTACCACGCTGTTGTGCTGCCGGAATTGCGAGGAGAGTGCTACAACCTCCGCTGCCTGCTGGAACAAGGGAGAGGAAGGTCTTCGTCGAGTACCGAACGTGTGACCGACTGCGGGAGCACTGCCGGAACGCATCGCCGGAAGGATCGTCTACGCGATCTTGAGATCGGGAAGAGTACGACTACATCACCCACGAGAATCCGCTCTCGTTAAACACTTTGGAATCTTCGAGGGTGAGTTATTCCATCGACTCGTTGCTACAATCTAGTAGATAGATATTGGCTTGTTTGTTTGTATGCGGTAGAAAATTTTGTTTTCCATGCTACGAAACCCTACAGTGGTATCAGAGCCGTGTCTATATATAGATCTGTTGCACGAGTAGAACACAATGGTCATTGTGGGCGTTGATGCTTTTGTTGTCGATTGCTTCTTGTGTACTTTGCATCTTGCGGTATGTTGGATGAAGCGGCCCGGGCTAACCTTACATGACATCGTTCATGAGACTTGCTCCACGCTTGACATGCAACTTGTATTGCATAAGTGGCTTTGCGGGTGCCTGTTTCTCTTAGCATAGTTAAGATCCAATTTACAACGGGTGATTAACAATACTAGTATCAATGTTGTGGTTCATGTTCGTAAGTTAGAACGACACTTATTGAAAGCCCCAAACCACGTAAAACATGCAAAGAAAGTAGAGGCGTCTAACTTTGTTTTGCAGGGGTGTGCTGTGATGTGATATGGCCATGATTATGATTATATTTGATGTATGCAATGTTCCTTATTGTAAGTTGGCAACCGGCTGGAGCCATATGGTTGTCTTTAATTTATGTTAAGACCCACGTGTCTATTCAAAGTAGTTGTAATAGTTGAAGCCGGTGGACGACAACCATGGAGAAGCGTCATTGACCTTGATGCAATGCCGGTGATGATGGAGATCATGTTCGTGCTAGAAGATGGAGATCGGAAGCACGATGAAGAAAGGCCATATCATATCACATATTATGAATTGCATGTGATGTTAATCCTTTATGCATCTTGTATTGCTTAGTAGACAACGGTAGCATTATAAGATGATCCCTCATGCACATGAATTTCAAGTCATAAAGTGTTCACCCTCAGTTAGCACCGTTGCTAAAGCTTGTTGTTTCAAAGCACCACGTGATGATCGGGTGTGTTAGATTCCGCAAGTGTATACAACGTGAGCAAGCCAGATTTGCTCATGCGGAAACTAAGGTTTGATCTTGACGAGCCTAGCATGTACAGACATGGTCTCGGAACACGGATCACCGAAAGGTAAAGCATGAATCATATAGTAGATATGATGAACATGTCGATTGTTCGCCATTGAAACTATATCAACTCTCGTGATGATCGGTGTTGATGTGGTGGATTTGGTTCGTGTGATCACTAAAACAATGTGAGGGATATATTTTTGAGTGGGAGTTCACCTAGATTAATTTTATTATTAATTTGAACTCAATTTGTCATAAACTTAGTCTAAACTATTGCAAATATGTTGTAGATCAATGGTAACCCCTACCATCAATTTTAATGCGTTCCTAGAGGATTGTCCTCACAGCTGGTAATTTGACCTATGTGCTGGATGCACCGCTGGGTGACCCACCTGCAGCTGATGCTGCCGATGAAGTAAATAACGTTTACCTCTCTCAGAAGACTCGGTACTCCACAGTTCAGTGTGCTATCTTGTATGGTTTAGAATCAGAGCTTCAGAAAAGGTTTGAGAATTCAGACCCATATGATATTGTCGAGGATCTCAAATTGATCTTTGAGACTCATGCGGCAATTGAAAGCTATGAGGCTTCTGAAAAGTTCTTTAACTGCAAGATGGAAGAGGGCAGCTCCGTCAGTGAGCATGTGCTTAAGATGTCTAGGCACGCAAACAAACTTCAAAGCTTGGGTATTGTGATTCCTAATGCTTTGGGGATTTACCGTGTCCTCCAATCACTACCACCAAGTTACAAGAACTTTGTGATGAACTACAACATGCAAAACATGAACAAGACGTTGCCAGAACTCTTTGCCATGTTGAAATCTGCAGAAGTGGAGATCAAGAAAGAGAACCAAGTGTTGTTGGTCAATAAGACCACCAAATTCAAGAAAGGCAAGTCTAAGCAGAAGGGACACTTCAAGAAGGCTGGTAAAAAAGTTACCACGCCGACGAAGAAGACCAAGGCTGGACCTAAGCCTGATACTGAGTGCTTTTACTGCAAGGGAGAAGGTCACTGGAAGCGGAATTTCCCAAAGTACTTGGCGGATTTGAAGAACGGCAACATCAAGAAGAAAGGTATATCTGATATACATGTTATTGATGTGTATCTCACTAGTACTCGTAGTAGTGCTTAGGTATTTGATACTGGTTCGGTTGCTCATATTTGTAACTCGAAACAGGTGCTGCAGAATAAACGGAAGCTAGCGAAGAACGAGGTGACGATGTGCGTGGAAAACGGATCAAAGGTTGATGTGATCGCGGTCGGCACGCTACCCCTTCATCTACCATCGGGATTAGTTTTATACTTAAATAATTGTTATTTGGTGCCTGCGTTGAGCATGAACATTATATCGGGATGTTGTTTATTGCGAGACGGTTACTTGTTTAAGTCCGAGAATAATGGTTGTTCGATTTATATGAGTAATATGTTTTATGCACATGCACCTTTGATAGATGGTCTATTCTTATTGAATCTCGATAGTGGAAATACACATATTAATAACATTGAGGCTAAACGTTTGAAATCGAGCGATAACTCGACCTATATGTGGCACTGTCGTCTTGGTCACATTGGAGTGAAGCGTATGAAGAAACTCCATTCCAATGGACTTCTTAAATCACATGATTTCGAATCACTTGATAGATGCGAAGCATGTCTGATGGGTAAAATGACTAAGACTCCATTTTCTGGTATGATGGAGCGAGCTACGGACTTATTGGAAATCATACATACCGATGTGTGTGGTCCAATGAGTGTAGCATCGCGCGGTGGTTATCGTTATGTTCTTACCTTCACGGATGACTTGAGTAGATATGGGTATATCTATTTCATGAAACATAAGTCCGAAACTTTCGAGAAGTTTAAGGAATTTCAAAGTGAGGTAGAGAATCAACGTAACAAGAAGATTAAATTTCTACGTTCTGATCGTGGAGGTGAATATCTAAGTTACGAGTTTGGCGAGCATTTGAAGAAATGCGGAATACTTTCACAGTTGACACCGCCAGGAACACCACAGCGTAATGGTGTGTCCGAACGTCGTAATCGAACTCTCTTAGATATGGTTCGTTCTATGATGTCACTTACAGATTTACCGCTATCATTTTGGGGTTATGCATTAGAAACAACCGCATTCACTTTAAATAGGGCACCGTCTAAATCCGTTGAAATGACACCGTATGAATTATGGTTTGGGAAGAAACCTAGATTGTCGTTCCTTAAAGTTTGGGGATGCGAAGCCTATGTAAAGAAGTTACAGCCGGACAAGCTTGAACCCAAAGCGGAAAAATGCGTCTTCATAGGATACCCGAAGGAAACTATTAGGTATACCTTCTATCATAGATCCGAAGGCAAAATCTTCGTTGCCAAGAATGGATCCTTTCTAGATAAGGAATTTCTCTCGAAAGAAGTGACTGGAAGGAAAGTAGAACTCGACGAGGTTGTCGAACCTTCTCTCGAAATTGCGAGTAGCCCAGCACCGGAATAAGTTTCTGTGGTGCCTGTACCAATAAGAGAGGAAGCTAATGATGATGATCATGAAACTTCGGTTGAAGTTGCTACAGAGCCTCGCAGGTCAACGAGAACTCGTACCACTCCATATTGGTATGATCCCGTTATGAGTGTCATGTTGGTGGACAACACCGATGACCCTGAGACATATGAGGAAGCGATGATGAGCCCAGATTCCAATAAATGGCAAGAAGCCATGAAATCCGAGATTGGATCCATGTACGAAAACCAACTGTGGACTTTGGTGGACTTACCGGATGGCCGTAAGGCTATCGAGAACAAATGGATTTTCAAGAAGAAAACAGATGCTGATGGTAATGTTACTGTCTATAAAGCTCGACTTGTCGCAAAAGGGTTTCGACAAATTCAAGGAGTTGACTATGATGAGACCTTCTCACCAGTAGCGAAGCTAAAGTCTGTGAGGATTATGTTAGCAATCGCTGCATATTATGATTATGAGATATGGCAGATGGATGTCAAAACAGCATTCCTCAATGGAGACATTGATGAAGAGTTGTATATGATGCAACCTAAAGGTTTTGTCGATCCTAAAGATGCTAACAAGGTATGCAAACTTCAACGGTCCATCTATGGATTGAAGCAAGCATCCCGAAGTTGGAATCAACGTTTTGATAAGGTGATCAAAAGTTTTGGTTTTATACAAACTTATGGAGAAGCTTGTATTTACAAGAAAGTGAGTGGGAGCTCTGTAGCATTCTTAATACTATATGTAGATGACATATTGTTGATTGGGAATGATGTAGACCTTCTTAATAGTGTCAAGGAATATTTGAATAATAGTTTTTCAATGAAGGATCTTGGCGAAGCAGCTTATATATTAGGCATAAAGATTTATAGAGATAGATCAAAACGCCAAATATCATTGTCACAAAGTACATATTTGGACAAAGTTCTAAAGAGGTTTGGAATGGAAGATAGCAAGAAAGGGTTCTTGCCCATGTTGCCCAATACGACCTTGAGTAAAACTCAAAGTCCGACATCGGCAGAAGATAGAGAAAGGATGAGTAAGACTCCCTATGCCTCAGCCATAGGATCTCTAATGTATGCCATGCTATGTACTAGACCCGACATTGCATATGCTGTTAGTTTAACTAGCAGATATCAAAGTGATCCAGGAGTGGATCATTGGACAGCGGTCAAAAACATCCTTAAGTACTTGAGAAGAACTAAGGATATGGTTCTTTCTTATGGAGGTGATGAACAGCTCGTTGTTAATGGTTACACTGATGCTAGTTGGAACACTGATCCAGATGATTCTAAATCACAATCTGGATACGTATTTATTTTGAATGGTGCAGCAGTTAGCTGCAGGAGTGCAAAGCAAAGTGTTGTGGCGAGATCTTCAACTGAATCGGAATACATGGCTGCTTCGGAGGCTTCACAAGAAGCGATATGGATGAAAGAGTTCATTACAGAGCTGGGTGTGGTTCCTAGTGCGCTGGACCCAATGTCTATCTACTGTGATAACATGGGCGCCATAGCCAATGCGCAAGAACCAAGGTCACACAAGAAGCTGAAGCATATCAAGCTACGTTTTCACGCTATTCGAGAACATATCCAAGATGGGGATATAAAGATTTGCAAAGTACACACAGATCTGAATGTGGCGGATCCATTGACTAAACCTCTCCCGAGGGCAAAACATGACCAGCACCAAACTGCCATGGGTGTTCGGTATATTACCATGTAATCTAGATTAGATGACTCTAGTGCAAGTGGGAGACTGTTGGAGATATGCCCTAGAGGCAATAATAAATGTAGTTATTATAATATCTTTGTGTTTATGATGAATGTTTACATTCATGCTATAATAGTATTAACAAGGAAACATTAATACTTGTGTGATTTGTAAACTTAAATTGAAGTCCCTAGTATAAGCCTTTATACATCACTAGCTTGTTGGTTGATTAATGATTGTGGCTTCCCTATCATGGACATTGAGATGTTATCGACAACGAGATCCTATCGTTAGGAGAATGATATGGTGGACATACTCCTATAGGTAAGCGTAGCATAAAGATCAAGTCATTTTAATACTTCAATTGCTATATGCTTTCTGATACATAGTAATCTAATTCCTTCGACCATGAGATCATGCATATCACCTTTACCGGATGGATGCTTTGATGACATCAAACACCACACCGTAACTGGGTGGCTATAAAGGTGGCATTGAGTATTCGGAAAGTATTGGTTGAAACACATGGATCAAGAGTGGGATTTGTCCATCCATATGACGGATAGATATACTCTGGGCCCTCTCGGTGAAATGTCATCCAATTAGCTTGCAAGCATGTGACTGGCTCACAAGGGATCACATATCACGGGAACGAGAAAAGAGTACTTATCGCTAACGAGGTTGAACTAGGTATGCAGAGATACCGACGATCATAACCTCGGATAAGTAAACTATCGTGAGACAAAGGGAAATTGATATCGTATGTAAGTGGTTCATTCGATCGCAAAGTAATCGTAGAAATATGTGGGAGCCATATGAATTTCCACATTCCTCTATTGGTTATTGTTCGGAGAAGTGTCTCGATCATGTCCGCATAATTCACGAACCGTAGGGAGACACACTTAAGGATTCGACGTTGTTTGAGTAGTTATGGAATTATGAGAGAGAGACCGAATGTTGTTCGGAGTCTCGAATGGGATTCGGATATCACGAGGAGATTTGGAATGGTCCGGAGAATAAGATTCATATAAGGAAAGTCCTGTTTCGGAGATGGAGAATGGTTCCGGTGTTTTCATCGAGAATGTTCTAGAAGGTTCCGGAATGTCCGGCACTCCGGGGGGGAAGGGTACATGAATGTGTTATATCAAGTTGATATGATTGCATCATGTACTCGGTGTCATCGCTGTTCAAAATAGAGGGTTTATTCAAATCCTAGTTTGAAAAGTCAAACGGCTAGTTTGAAAGTCAAACGGCAAGTTTTGGAAAGAGGAGGAGGAGTGGGAAACCGAGTTGGGGAGGGTTTCCCTCCTCCAACCAGCAGCGCACCACCCAAGCCGAGTTGGGGAGGGACTCCCCTCCCTCCCCTTGGCCGGCCGGCCCCTCCACCTATATAAGGAGGGGCAGGGCTCCCTCCTAGAAACACACAAGTCCCTTGCCCCAAAAACCCTAACCCTAGCCGCCGCCGCCCTCCAAGCCGCCGCCTAGGGATCTCCTTGCCGCCGACTTGGGCACCACCAAGCCCTAGTTGCCGGCTCTAGCACCTCTTCCTCGGCGTGTCTAAACCCTAGATCGTCGAGGGATTTCTCATAGACCACCATACTCGCTCCGGCTTAAGGCGAAGCCCTGCGAGATCTCCCCTCTACTTCCGGCACCACGCCGTTGTGCTGCCGGAATTGCGAGGAGAGTGCTACAACCTCCGCTGCCGGCTGGAACAAGGGAGAGGAAGGTCTTTGTCAAGTACCGAACGTGTGACCGACTGCGGGAGCGCTGCCGGAACGCAGCGCCGGAAGGATCATCTACGATATCTTGAGATCGGGAAGAGTACGACTACATCACCCACGAGAATCCGCGCTCGTTAAACACTTTGGAATCTTCGAGGGTGAGTTATTCCATCGACTCGTTGCTACAATCTAGTAGATAGATCTTGGCTTGTTTGTTTGTATGCGGTAGAAAATTTTGTTTTCCATGCTACGAAACCCTACAACTTGTTCAATCTCTAAGTCCCTGGGTGGTTTTCTTCTAGTGTACATACAAAAACATAGCCATATAAACATGGTTACCTTTGTTGCCACCTTGTCCAAAATTGATTATCCTAATTCCACCCAAGTGGTTCATTGAGTACTTGTTTTATTATATAAAACATATATTTTTCCAACACTTCATATATTCATAACATGGTATTCCACCCCAAGTATATAGCAGGGCTAAGCATACTACAACTACAATGTTTTCACTAAGAAAGATATAAGGATATCATAATAGGATATAGCATAGCATAGAAATATAATAGTCCTATCATGCATACTACAAAAATCCACTAAGTGTAATGAAAATAGTAGGACATGGATGATACTGTCACTTTCCTTTTAAGTAGAGAATATTGGTTCACTCCTTGATCTTGCACATATCACACTCTTCTAATTTCACTACAAATCAATCAAGCAGGCAATATTCAAACTAACATTCAAACAATTAACCACATAAAATAATAAAATCAAGCAATGCATGCAAGCATGCAAAAGATGTTTTTATTTGGAAAAGTGGTTTATAGTAGGCTCTAAACATTTTAAAACACTTAAGGTCATTTATAAATGTGGAAAAATCATTTGAAGCCAAGTTAGTGAAAATGGCCATTTTAAATCATTTTGTTTTGTTAGTAGTGATTTAGATCAAAGTAATATTTTTTAATTTTAGCCAAATATATTATTTAAACACAAATGTTAGTGTTTATGGTTAAATAGTTTAATATTAACTCATTTGCAAAAAGGTTCCACCTAAATTCCACATTAAATCAGACAATATTTTTATTTGCTAGAAATGTTTTTAACAAGTAATAATTTACTAAGGTTCATCAAATTTGTTTTTAAGTCCCAAAACTTGGTGTTTAGGGTCAGAGCGTTTAATTCAAATCACTTTCCAAAGACTTTACCCAAAACGTATTTTTAACAGATAAACAATATTTTTATTTGACTAGAAATGTTCTAATTCAAAGGTTTATTCTTTGGCTTCACAAAATACACTTTTAAATCCATAAGTTGGTTTCCATGGTCGGTAGGTTCAAAACAATCCATTTTCCAAAGATTTTACCATAAAAATATTCAAATTATGCCTACACAAGTTTCTGCAAAAACAACTAAGTTTCTAGAAGCAATTAATTAAACAAAGTGCATGGTTGGAAAGTACTTGTTCTGCTGATTCCATTGATATAAAATTTGGACGTGTGGATTAAAAGTTATGCATTTTGCAAGTTTGCATATCTAATAGATCAAAATTTCTTTTTCAAATCAAACTCTGGCCACGTATCTTAATGTTATTGGTCCATACCGCTTCGGGTGGATCGAGCTGCGCCGGCCGCAGGATTTCATTTAAATCGCACATCACAGATCGTCTAATACTGCTTCGCTTTAAAACTAATATGAGCCACGCGATCAGGATCTAACGGCTACAACACACCTGCCAGGTACTGGCGGTGCTGGCGGCGGCTAACGGCGGTGCGCGCTTAGGCGATGAGGTTGCCGACGAACTAGGTCGCGCGGGAGAGAGAGAGAGAGAGTGAGGATGATCACCAGACTTGCCGGGAAGCGCTGATGCTCAAGGTGGGGCCAGTTCATCGAGGGGAGCTCGGGGGTAGCGGTGTTTGCTCGTCGGAGTTCGCGACGGAGCTAGGTGCCTCAGTTCGTCGACGGGGGCGAGGTTACAGGCCAGCAGAAGGAAAAAGAAAGGGTGTGTTATACGCATGTGAGTGTGGTGGCCACGAAGGCATCAACGGGAGGGACAGGGGCGGACGGAGACTTACGGGAAGGGGTCGCCGGAGAAGTGGCAGACGACGGCGGTGCTCAGAGGTGGTTCTTGCCGACGATTTGGATTAAGCGCGGCCAAGCGGGGGTTACTGGGAGATGCAGGAGATTATGGCGAGCAATCTCGTATGCACTGGGAGGCAAGGGGTGGATCGGCGTCACCGGAATTGGCCGGAGTAGGTCGTCGGGGACTGTGAGCTCGAGCTAGAGATTCGTGCAGCCTGGTGACCGAGAGAAGATTGCGCCTAGTGGAAAACAGAGAGGATACGCGGGCGTTTATGTACGCGTGGTTATTGGCGAGTTTAACGCAGTAATTTACACGAATTCATCGTCGGAGTTAACGTATGGGAACGGCAGCGAGGAATGGGGGGCTGGTCGCAGGGTGGAAACGATGAACAAGCAGGTGGGTCCTGGTTGTCTACGAGAGAGAGAGAGAGAGAGAGAGAGAGAGAGAGAGAGAGAGAGACGGGGTTGTCCACAGCTTAGCGACTTTGCGGTTGTGTTGTTAGGTGAAAAACGATTCGCTGCGGGGAGAGAAGATGGGCTAGTTGCTGGGCTGGACTGGGCCTGATTCCTGGGCTGGCTTTGTTTATTTTTTTATACAGAATCTTTTCCTTTTTCCTTTTCCTTTTCTATTTATCTGTTTTGATTTTTATTCAAATAATTCAAACTCCATTTAAATTCAAACCTTTACCAAACTTGAGTATATTTTAAATACAGTTGATTAACATATACCAAAGTCCATTTTAGAATAATTCTTTTATTCTTTTTAGGGTTTATTATTAATTTTAAAAATAGACATTTGTCTTTACTTCAAATAGGATTTAAATATGTTTTAAAACTCTATTTGAATTCTAAATTTTACCAAAACCTTTTCAGTAGGTTTTATTTAAAAATAAATCACTTTGAATTATAAAATAAAATACTTTAATGTTCATTTAAATTGGAAAATGTCTTTACTTAAAAAATGGATATTAATAAATCCTCATGATTTTATTTAAATAATCCTTTACTCTTTTTATTAAAAAAAATATTTTATTTTATTTGCTTGGCCAAGTTTTAATTTGGCTCTTTAAAATAGTCCTTATTTATTATTTCTTCCTTTGCTTATAAAAACCATATCTTTTTATTTAAGAATCCAAAAATGGTGATTCCAACTTTTATAATTTTATTTAATATTTGTTTATCCTTTTAAATCTCTTTTCATTCAAAGATTGTTCAAGAAGGGTCTAAGATGTTTCCATTTGGAATCAAAAAGTCTTTTTTCACCCTAAATTTTAACAATCATTTCTTTTGTTTATTTATTTTTCACATTTCAAAATTTGGAAAATTTTGGGATGTGACATTCTTCCTCTCGGCCACACCATTTTGTTGAGGGGTGTACGCAGCGGAATATTGTTGTCTTATCCCCTCATCACTAAGGAAATCATTCAAGGTGTAGTTCTTGAACTAGGTGTCGTTGTCGCTTCTTATAATCAACACGGGAACATTGTATTGCTATTGAACCAAGTTGATGAAGTCGATGAAGGTCTTTTGGGTCTCACTTTTCAATTTGAAGAAATATACCCAAGAGTATCTTGAAAAGTCATCAACAATCACCAAAAAATATTTCTTTCCACCAAGACTTGCATGAGATGGAGGACCAAAGAGGTCCACATGGAGGATCTCCAAGATCTTGGTTGACTTGATGCGGTTCTTAGGATTATAAGGAGCATCATGCATCTTCCCTAGAACACATGCCCTGCAAACGCGATCTTTCGCAAAGGAAACATTTTCTTTTAGTCCAACAATATGGCCCTCCTTGTGGAGACTTGGCAATGTTCTCATATTGACATGGGATAGTCGGTGATACCATAACCAACCCACATCGTCCTTTCCGAATAAGCACATCGCACTTGTAGTGGCTTGCCCCGAAAAGTCCACCACATACAAGTAATGTTCGACGTACCCAACGAAAGAGACCTTGAGAGACTTGGTCCACATGAAGACCACAATATCATCATCAACAAAGACGGCAAAGCCCATCTTTCCAAGAGCATGGACTGAAAGAAAATTGTATCCAAGGGTGTCAACAAGATTGACGTTCACGAGTGTAATGTCGTGAGAAACCACAACCATGCCAAAATCTATTACCTTGGACTTTGACTTGTCGGCATATGTCACGGTGATTTTATCATCATTTGGCTTTAAGTCCTTGACAATAGTCGAGCTTCCGGTCATATGACTTGTGCAACCACTATCAACCACCCACTTTGACCCTCCGGAAGCATATGTCTACAAAAGATCAAGCTCATTTTTAGGTACCCATTTTTCAATGGGTCCTCTTTTGCTAGCAACAAGGGTCTTCAGGACCCAAATAGGCCAAGCAATGTAACCATCACATGGACCAACATATTGTGCATACACATAGTAGCACCCCGAGAAAACCACTACTAGAAAATCGCTGTTGTTTATACTTTGTGCATCATCATGACATCAACATGCATCTTTTTGCCTAAAACTATTTTGCTAAAAGCCCTATTTTTGTTTTCTACAATTACCCCTTCTCTAATTAAAATATAAAACCATTCTCCTCTCGGATCCTTGTCTAAAACATATTTATAAATGTTTTGTTTTAAATAAAACAAAATAAATAATATAATTCTTTTTGGGGGAGGCAGCCACAGGCCAGGCCCAAAAGCCCAACCCGCAGCCACCTACCACCCCTCTATTCCTAAACCCTAAAACATCTAACCCTATCCCCTATCCGATCCACCTCTAGAGACGCACACTGCCGCCACCAACCCAAACACCCCATTGTACACCCCTCTGCCCGTGATGGCCCCTGCCCATTCCTGATCGCTGGACCCACCCCGTCGCCCCGCTCCTGGCCCTATCCCGCAACCCCCAACCTCGCGTTTTGCTCCCAATTCCCGCCGCCAGGGCCGGGCCCTTCCTCCTCGATCCCCTCCGTTGCCAGGCACGTCGTCGCTCAGCACCGCGCGATCCCTGGCCGCCGTCCCCGACTCCGCTCGGCCCTGCACCTCGTCGGCCCCTCCTGCCCACACAGCTGCCGTTCTCCTTCCTCCTCTGCGGGCACCACCTGTCGCCTGCGAGCCTCATCGGCGCCCTGCCCGCTCGCCCTGCTCCCCGGCCACAAGCCTCGCGCCGGCCGTCGCCCTTCTCCGACCACCTTCCTCCGGCCATCGCCGTCTTGGCCTTCCTCTGCTTTGACCTGGGCCATGCGAGCTGCCCTCCTCTGGCCGCGCCTTCCTCTGCCCGTGGAGCCACCGCCCCTCCTGCACCCGCCGTCGCTGCGGGACCCCATCGTCGGTCGCCTCGTCATCATGGTGGCCGCCTCGTCCTGAAGCCAGCGTCGGCTTGCTGCTTGCAGCGATTTATTATGTGACCAAGGCACCTGGGCATGTGTGTCTTCTTTTTATGCTCATGTCCCTGTAGCCCGATCCGACCATATCGTTCGTTTTGTTTTTCCTGATGTCCTGCTTACTGCATCCTCGCTTCTGTTTGAAGCCAAGTCTGTGCTCGTGTGCTCCCAAGCCCGACTCTCTCGTGTGGCATCACAAGATCCTCCCGGACACCGACAAGTGATGATGTGACCCTGGACCACCGGTGTTGTATCCCAAGGTATCAGACATGGATTCTACGCACCCAAAGATCGCCTACCCGGAGCGCCAAGATCGCCTCACGGATTCCGAAGCCGTTCCCGGAACCGAAGACCTCCGAACTTGAACCCTTGCAACCAAGTTCACCGATCCCCCATGTGTGAACCTCTTTCCGAGCCCGCCCTATTTTTATAATTTCATATATTGTGTTGCATAACTAAATTGCTCATGTCGCATACATATTGTGTGGTTTGGGGGCCTTTTGCTGATTCATCTCATAATTAAATATGGAGGCCATATGCGGGCTTTTCTAGTCTAATATTGGCTCCATTTAAATTTGTTCATTGAACCGATAACATATTTTGCCTGAATAAGACAACATTTAAATTGCGGGGTATCTAAACAACTTAAACCATCTAAGTAAATGTCGAAAACCCGGTTCCATTTAATATTTCCTAATTGCATCGCATCTTTGACATGCCATGCATCATGCCCGATCTATTGTTGTAGTATTAAATAGTGCATCCGGTGTTTCCTCTAGTGCTTTGCTTCTTCGCGGATTAGACCAATGAATTGATGCGAGAGTCGACTCGATCTTCGGATGAACTTCGGCAGTTTTTCAGGCGAGCATTCTCCCCCTTTCTAACTATTTTACTTTATAGTCTTTATTTCCTCCTGTTGATCTATTGCTATCTGTGTTGCGATGCTCTAGTTTTCATACCCGTGATATCCCCTGTAGCCTTATACTGCCTTGGACACATCCTATTACCTGTTGTTTGGTAGATAGTTGGACTTGCGTGTCGTAGTCGCTTGGTCAAGTGTCGTTGCGTATCGTCAAGTACCATAATTGTTGGAGTGATGTCGCATGTTTATTGTTGGAGATGATCATGGCTTTAATTACCTTTTAATAACTAAAATTGAAGTAGGTAAATAATGCAGAGGCACAGGTGGGCAATAGATGTTATTTGTGTTTTAACCATCCACTTGTGTCCCGTAGGACCCCGAGTACTTGATACCTGTTCTTTGAATATTCGCACTATCCGCATGTGGGACCATGAATCCCCCTAACCCTAGCTTGAGTCATATTTAATTCCTTGGGGCCACAAGTAGTTTGGGGCTTTATTACTATCATATATTTATGCCATGCTTTACTGCTTTATTTACTATTGCGCGTCGAGCGCCTGTACTATTTTGGAACCAACGTGGAATGTTTTTGCTGTATCGACAAGCCCAGTCACACTTTTGGGTTCCCAGTCTTTTACAGCCATTGTCACAAACCTCTGGGTCCGTCTCAGAGCCGGCCAACTTCGTCGCGGGTAGCTTAGTGGGGTGGCCCCCTGAAATCAAATATGAATCTTGCGAATGTTCTGTCGTGATGCCTCGTTGCGCTTTCATTTGGTTTTTCCCGAGGTTGATCATGCGTGTGTTGCTATTTGTGCCCCCCTGCAGGGTAAAACTTTCTGAAAGCCATGTCCGCGGTTATGGACGACTTGGAGCACATTATCTCGATCATAGACAACTATAACTAAAGTAGTGCTATAAATTTGACTTTATAATGACTAGTAATCAGCTTCACTACAACGGAATGGCTAAATAAAAGTACCAACAACTACTGGTTTTGGGATGCCTCATGCTATATGTATCTGACTACATTGCAACTACAACGGATTGGTTAACTAAAAATGCCCACTGTTTATAATATCAGGATGAATCATGCTATCTATATCTGACTAGTAATTGCCGCAACTATAACAGAATGAATAAAACTGCCAACTGTGTGAGTTCCTCGGTTGACTTCCTCGTTTGGTCTTGAAGGGGAAATAACAGGATGGGTATTCTTGGTGATAGTTTCAGGTTGGATCCGAATAGGTCTTTCTTATCCCTATCTGATAGCCGGCAGTAGTATTGAGTCTCCATAGGTTGTTTAGTGCATACTGCGCTGCTGTTTCAGTCCACCATACCTATGTAGGCGAGGACCGCCGAATTCTATTCTCACCGTGTACTGGCCTCAGTACTGACCACTCTCTTTTTCCTTTGCCCTTGGTTGGCACCCCTTTTGTTAAATAGGTTTGAGATCGACGTCGTTAGAAGGGCTACCCTTCCGGATTGGCCTGGGCAGGGTTATGGACTCCATTGGTTATTCTTCAGGGCTCTTAGCCCAATTTGCATCCTGTCCGTACTGAGACGCTGTATCGTTTGAAAGGTGATTTGGATCTTTGTATTGTATATCTGTATTCTTGACTCTTTGAGTCTCTGTTGTATATATATGTTCTGTGGGTTCCATCGTGGACTAATGTGTAATGGTATTGCTTCGTTTTCCACCCACACGAAAGTGTCTGGTGGGCACCTCTGAATCGTTTCTATGTGGGTTTGGCGGGAATCATTAAAACTTGCATAGGGCCGATCCGAGGGTGTTACAGAGTGGATTAGAGCTCAGCAGTTATGATACCCCATTGGTCCAGCCTGTAGGATAACCTAGCTAACGGACGCCATAGAGTGTCAAAAACTATTTTCGAAAATCAGTTGGATAGGTCTGATTAGGTCTGCTTTTACTTCTTACCCCTCTGCTATTCTCCTCTTATCTCGACGTGTTTTGAATCTTCTCTCTTATCTTTTCTTTGAGTCCAGGATTTCTCGTGGTTGGGTTTCCGTCGTACCTTTAGGGTTTCGCTTCCATCCTTTTGTAACGGTGCTTCTACATCCGGTCTTCATGCTATCTGAGGAATCTTCCTCTGCTGTATCTTTAAGTGGACCAAAAATCCACTAAGGATTTACTTTGTATCTTCCGGTGTTCTCCGACACCGCGACATCATCTACATCAGATTTGATGAGTAGCTGCATCCCCCCTTGTTTCCAAACCTCGCTTTGTCGAGATCTACAATTTGAATTCTGAGAGTTGGTTGCATAATTTTCTATTCATGTGCAGAGTAATGCTTTGGGTGCGCGATGGACTGATCACCATCCGACTACTCTTATCATTCGCTCTTGTATATTGAATGGTGAATCTATGCAGTTTTACTCCTTCCATAGAAGTTAGAGGTGGTATTATCTTTTGATACCTTTACCTTCGTCCTTTGTTCCCCGGAGAGTTCTCTCGACGAATGTGGTCAACGACCCCTTGTTGGTGGTGTCGCCGATTTCATGATGTAGAAAGAATCCTTGTTAGTGGTGTCGCGAGGATCTAGCGAGAAGATTCTGATCATGGTTCTTCTTCCCCGTACCATGAGGCGGATCTGGAGGGTGAGATTCATTGTTAGTGGTGTCGAATTGTAGCACCCCGAAAAAACCACTACTAGAAAATGGTTGTTGTTTATACTTTGTGCATCATCATGACATCAGCATGCATCTTTTTGCCTAAAACTATTTTGCTAATAGCCCTATTTTTGTTTTCTACAAATACCCCTTTTGTAATTCAAATATAAAACCATGCTCCTCTCGGATCCTAATTTTTGTCTAAAACATATTTATAAATGTTTTGTTTTAAATAAAATAAAATAAATAATATAAAAAAATTTCAGGGGAGGCAGCCGCAGGCCAGGCCCAAAAGCCCAGCCCGCAGCCACCTACCACCCCTCTATTCCTAAACCCTAAAAAATCTAACGCTATCCCCTATCCGATCCACCACCAGAGACGCACACCGCCGCCACCAACCAAAACACACAGCACGCGCGCTTCTTCCGCCCGGCCACGTCGCCCCCATACCCCCGCGGTACACCCCTCTGCCCTTGATTGCCCCTGCCCGTTCCTGGTCCCTGGACCCACCCCATCGCCTCGCTCCTGGCCCTCTCCCGCAACCCCCAACCTCGTGTTGCCCTTACACTCCTCTGCTCCCAATTCCCGCCGCCAGGGCCGATCCCTTCCTCCTCGATCCCCTCCGTTGCCAGGCACGTCGTCGATCAGCACCGTGCGATCCCTGGCTGCCGTCCCCGACTACGCTCGGCCCAGCACCTCGTCGACTCCGCCTGCCCGCGCAGCCGTTGTTCTCCTTCCTCCTCTGCGAGCACCGCCTCTCGCCTGCGAGCCTCGTCGGCGCCCCGTCCGCTCGCCCTGCTCCCCGGCCACAAGCCTCGGGCTGGCCGTCGCTGTTCCCCGACCACCTCCCTCCAGCCATCATCGTCTTGGCCTTCCTCTGCCTCGACCTGGGCCACGTGAGCTGCCCTCCTCTGGCCGTGCCTTCCTCCGCCTGTGGCGCCACCGCCCCCTCCTGCACCCGCCATTGCCCTGGGACCCCATCGTCGGTCACCTCGTCATCATGGTGGCTGCCTCGTCCTGAAGCCAGCGTCGGCTTGCTGCTTGCAGCCATTTATTTTGTGACCAAGGCACCTGGGCATGTGTGTCTTGTTTTTCAACTCATGTCCCTGTAGACCGATCCGACCACACCGTCCGTTTTGTTTTTCCTGATGTCCTGCTTACTGCATCCTCGCTTCTGTTTGAAGCCAAGTCTATGCTCGTGTGCTCCCAAGCCCGGCTCTCTCCTATGGCATCACAAGATCCTCCTCCTTCGTGTCTAAGCATTGCAAGATCTCCCGGACACCGACAAGTGATCATGCGACCCTAGGCCACCGTTGTTGTATCACAAGGTCTCCGACATGGATTCGACGCACCCGAAGATCTCCTACCCGGAGCGCCAAGATCGCCTCACGGATTCCGAAGCCGTTCCTGGAACCCGAAGACCTCCGAACTTGAACCCTTGCAACCAAGTTTGCCGATCCCCATGTGTGAACCTCTTTCCGAGCCTGACCTATTTTTATAATGTCATATATCGTGTTGCATAACTAAATTGCTCATGTCGCATACATATTGTGTGGTTTGGGGCCTTTTGCCGATTCATCTCATAATTAAATATGGGGCCATATGCGGGATTTTCTAGTCTAATATTGGCTCCATTTAAATATGTGCATTGAACCGATAACATATTTTGCCTTGATAAGACAACATTTAAATTGCGGGGTATCTAAACAACTTGAACCATCTAAGTAAATGTCAGAACCCCGGTTCCATTTAATATTGCCTAATTGCATCGCATCTTTGCCATGCCATGAATCATAGATGCATCATGCCCGATCTTTTGCCGTAGTATTAAATAGTGCACCCGGTGTTTCTTCTAGTGCTTTGCTTCTTCGCCAATTAGACCGATGAGTTGATGCGAGAGTCGACCCGATCTTTGGATGAACTTCGGCAGTTTTCCAGGCGAGCATTCTCCCCCTTTCTATCTATTTTACTTTATAGTCTTTATTTCCTCCTGTTGATCTATTCCTATCTGTGTTGCGATGCTCTAGTTTTCGTACCCGTGATATCCCTTGCATCCTTATATTGCCTTGGACACATCCTATTAACTGTTGTTTGGTAGATAGTTGGACTTGCGTGTCATAGTCGCTTTTTCAAGTGTCGTTGCGTCTCGACAAGTACCATAATTGTTGGAGTGATGTGGCATGTTTAATGTTGGAGATGATCATGGCTTTAATTACCGTTTAATAACTAAAATTGAAGTAGGTAAATAATGCAGAGGCACAGGTGGGCAGTAGATGTTATTTGGTTTTTAAACGTCCACTTGTGTCCCGTAGGACCCCGAGTACTTGATACCTGTTCTTTGAATATTCGCACTATCTGCATGTGGGACCATGAATCCCCCTAACCCTAGTTTGAGTCATATTTAATTCCTTGGGGCCACAAATAGTTTGGGGCTTTATTAATATCCTGTACTTATGCCATGCTTTACTGCTTTATTTACTATTGCGCGTGGAGCGCCTGTACTGTTTTGGAACCAACATGGAATGTTTTCGCGGTATCGACAAGCCCAGTCACACTTTCGGGTTCCCAGTCGTTTACATCCATCGTCACAAACCTCTGGGTCTGTCTCGGAGCCGGCCAACTTCGTCACGGGTAGCTTAGTGGGGTGGCCCCTGAAATCAAATATGAAACTTGCGAATGTTCTGTCGTGATTCCTCGTTGGGCTTTTATTTGGTTTTTCCCGAGGTTGATCGTGTGTGTGTTGCTATTTGTGCCCCCCTGTAGGGTAAAACTTTCTGAAAGCCGTGTCCGCGGTTATGGACGACTTGGAGCATAGTATCTCGATCATAGACAACTATAACTAAAGTAGTGCTATAAATTTGACTTTATAATGACTAGTAATCAGCTTCACTACAATGGACTGGCTAAATAAAAGTACCAAAAACTGCTGGTTTTGGGATGCCTCATGCTATATGTATCTAACTAGTAAGTATTGCAACTACAACGGATTGATTAACTAAAACTGCCCACTATTTATAATATCAGGATGACTCATGCTATCTATATCTGACTAGTAATTGCCGCAACTATAACAGAATGAATAAAACTGCCAACTGTGTGAGTTCCTCGGTTGACTTCCTCGTTTGGTCTCGAGGGGGAAATACCAGGATGGGTATGCTTGGTGATAGGTTCAGGTTGGATCCGAATAGGTCTTTCTTATCCCTATATGATAGCCACCAGTTGTGTTGAGTCTCCATAGGTTGTTTAGTGCATGGTGCGTTGCTGCTTCAGTCCACCATACCTATGTAGGCGAGGACCGCCGAATTCTAGTCTCGCCGTGTATTGGCCTCAGTACTGACCGCTCTCTTTTTCCTTTGCCCTTGGTCGGCACCCCTTTTGTTAAGCAGGTTTGAGATCGACGTCGTTAGCAGGGTTACCCTTCCGGCTTGGCCTAGGAAGCTTTATGGACGCCATTGGTTATTCTTCAGGGCTCTTAGCCCAATTTGCATCTTGTCCGTACTCAGACACTGTATCGTTTTAAAGGTGATTTGGATCTTTGTATTGTATATCTGTATTCTTGACTCTTTGAGTCATTGTTGTATATATATGTTCTGTGGGTTCCATCATGGACTAATATGTAATGGTATTGCTTCGTTTTTCACCCACACAAAAGTGTCTGGTGGGCACCTTTGAATCGTTTCTATGCGGGTTTGGCGGGAATCGGTAAAACTTGCATAGGGCCGATCCAAGGGTGTGACACACATCACCATAATAATCACGCATTAGAACATAGTGAGGGTTAGCACTTCCCACAAAGTCATCATGAGACATAGTTTTACCACTTGTTGTCTTACTATCCACAATGACCTTGTTTTCTCTTGTGCGGGCTTGGCCTTCTTCTTGTTGTTCATCTTCTTGGTTTTTGAGACAAAACCAATGCCCCCTTTCTCACCACTAGGCCTTTGCTTACTCAAAAGATCATCAATGGACTTGTTGCCTTGTGGAAATGTGTCCTTGGCTAGCTCCCCCTTCAACCTAGCATTTTCTTAAAGAATAGTTGTACTACTAGATAGAATGAAGTTACTAGGTGAGGAAATATTGGACAATTGAGTTTTAAGCGTTTCATGGGACTTTGTGAGTGAGAAGAATTCACTTTCCAAAGCCTTGTGAGCCTTGTCAAGCAAACTAAAATCCTTGGCATGTTTTTCATGAACCACACCAAACTCAATCTTGTCCTTTTTATCCCTTTTGCATTTAGCAATAGCATGATCACGTTATTTGATGAGTCTATTAACAATAATGTCATTGTCCTCATCAAGACCTTCAAGTTTTAGTTCAAGTGACATCCTAGTCTCTTGTTCTTCTTCTAGAGCATTGTTTAAGGCCTCTAGCTCAATCATATGTTCATGCCCAAGTTTGCACCTTCCATCTAAAAGCTCTTGTGTGTGGGAAAGTTGATCTAAGATGTTTCAAAATGTATCTTAGCATCCCCTTTTAGGTTAGTCATAAACTCATCGAAAGCAATTAATTCCCTCTTAACATCAAGAGTCATCTCATCATCAATTTTATCATTAGCTAAGGGAGTGGATGAGATGATGAGGATACCTCTGTCCCTCTTGCCATAAGGCAAGTGACGTTCTTGATGGGAGTGTTCTCATTTGGAGAATCGAAGAGTGAGAATGTCACAGTAGAAGTAGTGGCTAGATCAGCCACACCATGAGATGTTTCTTCTTCCTCATCTTCATCATCTTCAACGTCGGAGGAGTATTCTTCATGAGTGATCAAAACTATTTCGCCCGACTTCTTGTTTGTGGGATTATTCTTGATGAAGGGTTTCTTGTAAGGAGCTTTGGGAGTTTTCTTCAACACAAGCTTACCCCCATGATCTTCTCTCTTCTCATAGGGGCAACTCGCCACAAAGTGATAGCGGTCAGCACAATTGAAACAAGTTATCAATCTAGTGGTATTTTCTCTTTTCCAATTTGGATTTCTTTTGCGTTGCATTTCAATCTTGGCCTTGGCAGGGTTCTTCCAAAAGTTCTGGGCATAGAAGGCCATATATTGACTATGAGCAATCTTGACCTCATCGGGGTGCTCCATGGATTGGCCTTCATAACTATCATCTTCATCCCCATGTTCGACAACTTTGGCCTTCAAGGAAACGTTGACAACATTGCTCATACCAAGGGCTCGAGCACGGGCATCTTTGGCATTCTTGGCGGAAACCTTGAAAGAGGACATCTCTTGCATAACTTCATTGGAGATCATGATATGGTAGTTGTGTCTTCCTTGTAGACTCTTCAAAACGGTGGGCTCAAAGGGCATGAGTGCACTCACATATTTCCTTTTTATATCCAAGCATCATCCACATGTGAGGCATGCACATTTCTAAAAGCGGTGGCGGTGGTCTTGAGCCCACGGTACATGTCTTCATGATTTTCACCTTCCATCATGTAGAAGCCTTCGGCTTCATTGCTTAGTGCATCATAACGGTTCCTCCTCATGCTCTCATTTCCAACAAACAACACCGTGAGAGCATCCCAAGCTTTCTTGGCGATGCTAAGGTGCTCAATGTGTGGATAATCCTTTGTACCCAATCCTTGTTGAATCATGTGCAAGGAAGTGGCATTGAGTTGACTATTGACAACTTCTCTTCTTGTCAAGTTGTTTGGATCCCCAATAAAGAGTCCATGCGCAATGATGTTCCATAGTTCAATGCAGGAGCTGTGCACATGAGTTTTCATTAGAGATTGACATTGAGCAAAAGTAGTAGATGCTTCAAGCTTAGGTGGGTCACCTCTGTTGTATACATGAGGGTGAGGGATTGGTGGGTCGGGAGAGTACCATGAGTCACGGTGCTCACCCTTCCCACCATCATTTTGCGTGGAGGAATTAGTGTTGTCTTGTTTACCCTCCCCCACCGTACCCTCGGGTAATACCGGGGCATTACCCTTAGGTAGAACAGATGGAGGATCCTCTTGAGGAGAAGGAGATGATGAGCTAGCCTACCTTATCTTTAACAAGTTGCTCAATTAACTTTTGCAATTGTTTGATATCGTTGGCCATGGTGGAGTTCAATATTGTTTCCAAGTTATTGAGATCATCCATGGTCACCGTGGTATGCTCACCACCGCCTTCCCCTACATTGCTACCCATATACTCTTAGGTGGTAAAGCCCGAATAAAGAGCCGAGGCTCTAATACTAATTGAAAGGATCGTATGGGCACCTAGAGGGGGGGTGAATAGGTGCTACTTCAAATTTTCTTCTTTTTCAAATTAAGGTTTGACAAGAAAGGTAAATTCTCTAGATAATGCAACTAAGGTGAATTTACCTATATGACAAACAAGACCAAGCTAACACAACACTAAGCAAGAATAAGTAAGTAAAGTGCGGTAAAGGATAGAAGTAACCAAAGTGGTGGACGCGGAGACACAAGGATTTGTTTCCTGTAGTTCCTTCCTTTTGAGGGTATGTACGTCTACGTTTGGAGAGGGGGTGGTTTCAAACCACCAACGCCATGAAAGGCCTCCCTTGTTCTCCGATGAATCTCACCCCAACGGGTTCGATCCACCTTCCACTATATCGACAACCTTCGAGGTGGAAGCCGGCACCTTTACCACAAGTTCGGGGCACACATCCACAACTTAATTGGAGGCTCCCAAGTACAAGCAAGCTATCAAGACAATCAAAGACAAACTTGTAAGAACCAAATCTAGAACTAGAGTTTCCAACGAAATACTAGAGCAAGGGGCCCTCAAGGGAATGAGGGGGAAATGAATATCTCTTTTGGTGAAGTAGTAGATCAAGGCCTCCTCCTTCGATTCTCCAAAGATCAAAGACTTTGGATGGTGGATTGAAGAGATCTTGGCGATTTGGTGGCTCAAATGGAGGTAGTAGTCTTTAATGCAAACGAGCAACTTGTCACAAGGTAGGTGGAGGGGTATTTATACCCCCTGAAGAAATCTGGCCGTTGGAGCATTAAATGCACCGGTACTACCGGTACCAAAGTGGTAGTACCGGTTGCAAGCGGTACTACCTGTCAAGTACCGGACCAGGTACCGGAGGAGCATCACTTGGTCGAGCCAGCCACGGTCTTGCCCGGTACTGCCCAGCGGTACAACCCCCAAGCGGTAGTACCGGTTGGTAGACACGGTACTACCGGTCAGGGTTGTAGTACCGGTCCCAAGTACCGGTTGGTACTGAGCAAATATGGAAGGGATAGTCCTTCCTTAGTGCTGCCCGTGTTGGAGATATGCCCTAGAGGCAATAATAAATGTAGTTATTATTATATCTTTGTGTTTATGATAAAATGTTTACATTCATGCTATAATAGTATTAACAAGGAAACATTAATACTTGTGTGATTTGTAAACTTAATTTGAAGTCCCTAGTATAGCCTCTATACTTCACTAGCTTGTTGGTTGATTAATGATTGTGGTTTCCCTATCATGAACATTGAGATGTTATCAACAACAAGATCATATCATTAGGAGAATGATATGGTGGACATACTCCTATAGATAAGCATAGCATAAAGATCAAGTCATTTTAATAGTTCAATTGCTATATGCTTTCTGATACATAGTAACCTAATTCCTTCGACCATGAGATCATGCATATCACCTTTACCGGATGGATGCTTTGATGACATCAAACACCACACCGTAACTGGGTGGCTATAAAGGTGGCATTGAGTGTTCGGAAAGTATTGGTTGAGACACATGGATCAAGAGGGGGATTTGTCCATCCACATGACGGATAGATATACTCTGGGCCCTCTCGGTGGAATGTCATCCAATTAGCTTGCAAGCATGTGACTGGCTCACAAGAGATCACATATCACGGGAACGAGAAAAGAGTACTTATCAGTAACGAGGTTGAACTAGGTATGCAGAGATACCGACGATCATAACCTCGGATAAGTAACATATCGTGAGACAAAGGGAAATTGGTATCATATGTAAGTGGTTCATTCGATCGCAAAGTAATCGTAGAAATATGTGGGAGCCATATGAATTTCCAGATTCCTCTATTGGTTATTGTTCGGAGAAGTGTCTCGATCATGTCCGCATAATTCACGAACCGTAGGGAGACACACTTAAGGATTCGACGTTGTTTTGAGTAGTTATGGTATTATGAGAAAGAGACCGAATGTTGTTCGGAGTCTCGGATGGGATCCGGGATATCACGAGGTGATCCGGAATGCTCCGGAGAATAAGATTCATATAAGGAAAGTCCCGTTTCGGAGTTCGGAAATGATTCCGGTGATTTCATCGGGAATGTTCTGGAAGGTTCCGGAATGTCCGGCACTCCGGGAGGGGGAGGGGTACATGAATGTGTCATTACATATTGGAATGATTGCATCATGTACTAAGTGTTCTTGCTGTTCCAAATAAAGGATTAATTTGAATCCTAAAACATAAAAGTCAAATGGCCAGTTTGAAAGTCAAACGGCTAAAACAAGAAACTGTGGGAAACAAGCAAGAGGTGTTGGGAACCGACTTGGGGGAGGAGTCTCCTCCCCAAGCCGGCGCGCCAACCAAGGCCGACTTGGGGAGGGACTCCCCTCCCCTTGGCCGCACCTCCCACCTATAAGAGGAGGGGCAGGGCCTCCTCCTCTAGACACACAAGTTCCTATCCTCTAATCTCCGGTTTAGAGCCGTTTTGGTTTAGAGCTTCTAATTGCCCTAGCCTTCGGTTTAGAGCCTTCTAATTGGTGTGTCTAATCCCTAGACCACTAATAGCCCTCTCTCATACTCCACCATACTCGCTCCGGCTTAAGGCGAAGCCCTGCGGGATCTCCCCTCTACTTCCGGTACCACGCCGTTGTGCTGCCGGAATCGCGAGGAGAGTGCTACAACCTCCGCTGCCTGCTGGAACAAGGGAGAGGAAGGTCTTCGTCGAGTACCGAACGTGTGACCGACTGCGGGAGCGCTGCCGGAACGCAGCGCCGGAAGGATCGTCTACACGATCTTGAGATCGGAAAGAGTACGACTACATCACCCACGAGAATCCGCTCTCGTTAAACACTTTGGAATCTTCGAGGGTGAGTTATTCCATCGACTCGTTGCTACAATCTAGTAGATAGATCTTGGCTTGTTTGTTTGTATGCGATAGAAAATTTTGTTTTCCATGCTACGAAACCCTACAGCCCGGTACTGCCGAGCAGTAGTACCAAGTCCAAAGAGGTAGTTTCGCTCCACGGTACCGGGTGGTACTGACAAAATACTAGACCTGCCCAACTTGCTCAGGTCCAAACGGTACCAGAAGCGGTAGTATCGGTGCCAAGCGGTAGTACTGGTTGTACTTCCGGTACTACCGGTCAGCACAGAAGACTTTTGGCAAGGGCAACAATGGGCAAGACAATATTTGTGCCAATATCTAGAAAACCTGGGATACACTTAGCGCACAATTAAAATGATAGGTGTGTTGTTATCAAACAGCAAAATCACAAGGATAGGAAATGCTCTTTCAATGCCTCTATTAAATCTAGGGAAGTGACAAGAATATCTAAGTTTATTGATGTGCTATTGCTACTAGGGATAAAAAACAATATTTTGTTCATGGAACAATTGTATTGTTTATTTTACACATATTGCTCCGTTGCTTGCAACTTAATACTGGAGGGGGTCGGATGATAACCTGAAGGTGGATTACTAGTCATAGATGCAGTTGGATGGCGTTATATTTATATTGTTGTAATGCCCAATCAAATCTCATAGGCATCAAGAATGTCTAGTATTTGCATTTCTATGCCTTGCTCAGTCCTGTCAATTGCCCCGCTGTAATTTGTTCACCCAACATGTTATGTTATTTGTCTTAAGGAGAACACCTCTAGTGAACTGTGGACCCCGGTCCAATCTTTACAATTGTTACATCATCTACTGTTATCATTAACGTTATTGATATGGGATCCCTTGTGGGATTGACCCTAGGGTGGACCGATCTTCACGGATTTGAGGCGGGGAGTGAGGGGATACCCGATGAACACGATGAACGCAACACAAATGCAGGGTAAAGATACAAACACACGCAAACACAACCCGATTCGATTTGCTCCCGTTGGCTTGAACAACCAATCCAATAGAATCCTCGGCGAGAGACCGTGAGGTAGAATCACCAAAGGAGAGATCGGCAAGCGGATGATAGAATCCAAATCAAAGGAGAGAGTAGCAACCAAGTAGAATCCCAAAGGGGAGAGACCTAGCACTACTAGAATCCTTGATGAGGAGAAACCAAACACTTGAGGAGGGTCTTGACGACTTGGAGACGAACAACCGAACTCCAAGGCCTTGTACAACTCATAGATTAACTATAGAGAGGGGTCCCATCTAGGGTTAGGCACAAGCCTTCATTCATCATCAACTCTAGGGTTTCAAGGAGGGGGTGGGGGCTTATATATAGGCCAGCCACGAGCTAGGGGTAAAATAGGCATAACTAGGAAGTTCTGGGCGTTACATGGGCCAGGCCCAACCCGAGGCACGCAGGACCGATACACGTGGTCCGGAGACTCCGTTGTGATGGCCGGAGACTCCGTTCTGGACCGGAGACTCCGGTCAATCTCCGGGGTCGTCTCCAAAGGGGCATTCTGACTGTCCTGGGCGCTGGTTTGGGGGTCGGTTCGGAGATGGACCGGAGACTCCGGTGTGGTGGACCGGAGACTCCGGTCTAGACCGGAGACTCCGGCCTAGCTTCAGCAGCTTCTTGCGTCTTCTCTTCCAGGCCTCTTTCTTGGGGGTCTTGATCTCTGGGGTCCTCTTGTCATCTCCTCTCGGTGTCATGGTCATGGTCCTGGACATAGTATTGGCACGTGTTTCAAGTAGGATTCCATTCACATGGTAGCCAAAGGAGAGTGGGGTATGGAAAGAGTTCACCTTTGAGGGTGAGGTTAATGTAGCATGGTGTGGACCAATGGTGAATGCCATGTGTTGGGCTGCAACATCTCCCCCCGCTTCAAAACGAGTCGTCCTCGACGAAGTTCCATCATCATATAAGGAGGGAGGTGTGCGCAAGGTCTTGAGCTTGTATGTTGTGGGATCTCCGGTGTCGTAACCTTGTTCAAATTGGTCGAAGATCTTGAAGTTCAGCTTGTCATCAAGGTGTGGTTGGAGATCTTGTAGCGTGTTCCTTGTAGGTGGTAGGTGATGCTGTGTATCCTGCAAAACCGACAACAAGGAGAAAGAGTTGTATGAAGGATTGTTAGTATTGGGTACGCTCAAATCACTCTTCTCACGTGTGGTGGCTTGCGACGTGGCACTCATGATTTTTCCACTCACGTGGGGCTTGTAGCTCTCACTCACGTGTTGGTGGATCACTCTCTTACCACTCATCTCACAAGGGTACTTAGCTTGCTTTATCTTGGGCAGCGACGTCATGTTGGAAGTGATAATTTGGCTTGGCGTCATAGGTTGTAGCACCAATGTCTTGTCATTCCACTTAAAGGAGTATTGGTTGGAGGTACCATCATGTAGTGCACCCTTGTCGTATTGCCATGGTCTTCCAAGGAGCATGTGACACACGGTCATAGGCACGACATCACACTCGACGGTGTCTTGATATGGACCAATCTTGAAGGAGACGTTGACCTTGTGTTTGATTTGAATGGTGCCATTGTCATCAAGCCACTTGACATGATAGGGCTGAGGGTGCTCCATGTATGTTAACTTGAGTTTCTCACAAAGGTCGATGCTCTCAAGGTTGTGACAACTTCCTCCATCAATGATAACTTTTATGGACTTGCCATCAATTCCGGCTCGGTTTTGGAAGATGTTGAGGCGTTGATCCTCTCTATGGATGGAGTTGGTCGTCAAAACTTGGGCGATGACAAGTGAGGGGCTTGGATCATGTTCACAAAGAAGGGTGTCCTCATCTTGCATTGCGGCATCTTTTGCTATAGCTGCTTGGTTCATAGCTTCAAATTCGTCTTCGCTCACAGAATATGTTGCGCCGTTCTCATCCGTTAGCATGACTCTTGTGTTGATGCACTCATAAGACTTGTGGCCCTTTCCTCCACACCTGTAGCAAACTACTTGACTTTCCGTTGTTGTGTTGGAGGTGGATGCCATAGGTGTCTTGGATTGCTTGGAGGAGCTTGTTGTTTGGTTTGTTGGCTTGGAGGGGCTACTCGAGTTGAGTGAAGCGTAGTACGCCCTTTGCTTCTCATAAGCATGTTCCTTTTGCAAGTGGCGCTCGGCCTTGGTTGCTTGGTGAAGAAGGTTCACGAGAGTCTTGTAAGGTTGGAAATCGACTATCTTGCGTATTGGGCGGCTCAAACTGTTGAGGAACCATGCTATTGTTTGCTCCTCGAGTTCCTTCACATCGGCTCTCATCATAGTAATCTCCATCTCCTTATAGAACTCTTCAATTGTCTTTGTGCCTTGTTTCAAGTTTTGTAGCTTGTCGAAAAGGTCTTGGCGATAGTGCTCGGGGACAAATCTTGCATACATCACATTCTTCATCTCGGTCCAAGTGGTGACCGGTGGCTCTTCTTGCTTCTCGCGATTGCTTTGGTAATCTTCCCACCAAACATTAGCGTAGTCCTCAAACTCAAGAGATGCCATTGCCACTTTCTTCTCTTCGGAAAAGTTGTGGACTCGGAAGATCTTGTCGACTTTGAGCTCCCATTCAAGGTATGCATCAGCATTTTCTTCTCCTTTGAACTTGGGCATAACGAACTTGAGCTTCCCAAACTTGCCATCATCATGCTCATGGTGGTTATTGCGACGTTCTTGGTGCATACTTGCGTCACTTGGAGGGCGTGGAGGCGGAGGAGGAGGCTCTTGATTGCCTTGAGGTTGTTGTGGAGGGTGAGCTTGATGATGCTCGAAGTCTCTTATTCGCCGTTGGTCGGCATCATTGACGTTCATAGCTTGACGGTGTCGGTGGTGGTGTTGTGCATGTCGGTTATTGCGTCGAGCTTGGCGTGCATCCTCATCATCATCACTTGTGTCCCATACCGGTTCTTGATGTTGTTGACGTTGCTCGTGGTGGTCATGAGGAGGATGGCGGCGCCGATCATTATGGTTAGCGTCATCTTGGCGTTCTTGAGGTTGGTGCACGTCGATGATTGCTTGGTGTGGTGGTGGACCATGCTCTTGTCGTTGTTGTTGAGGTTGGGGAGCATTTGGGTCCACCGCTTGAGGGCGACGATGACGAGCTTGTGGGTTCCCATTATGGTGGTGGGGTTCTCCGCGGCGGGAGTGTGACCTTGATGACTCGCCATGTCGACTTGAGGAGCACGTGCGGGAGGAACTTGACGAGATTGAGCGATGACCGTGTCGGTTGCCAAGGTTGGCAATATCTTGGTGAAGAGCTTGGAATTGAGCATGGTGCTCCTCTTGACGTTGCCGCTCACGGTACTCAAATTCTCGAGAAGTATCATCAAGACGGTGCTCAAGTCGCTCAAATTGATTGTTGAATTCTTGGCGTTGCGCCCATAAGTTGTGGCGCGTGGCAAAGCCATCTTGGTTGTTGAAATTGCTATCTGCACTAGCTCCACTTTCCCTATACATGGTGCACAAACACACTTGATAGATATGGTGAGATTGGTGGAATGGTAATTGCTACCTTGCCTCACCAGAGTCAACGATTGGAAATATTGTTGTTGCCGAGAGCAAAACGAAAAGGAGGTACACAAGACACACACACACAAAGGCCTATGGTGGTAGGTTAGAAAGGTGGATAGCAAATGGAACAACCAAAAGAAAAGGATATTGTCAAAAGTGGGTAAAATCCAACAAAAACAAAGTCAAAGGAAAAGGTCAAAAAGGGTGACGAGAACCTACGACTATACATACACGGTGGAGATTAATGTGGCTAGCAGGACTATGGAAAATGAGCAAAGAACAAAATTGGACCTAACAAATACTAATGCTCGGTGTCGTGCCAATGCTAGGAGAGACCGTAGCCCGTTCGCACAAGGTTGAGAAGCAACGGATTTGTACGCTTGCCTTGCTCTTGCTCGCACTCTTGCTTAGAAGCTTTGGACTCTCTTTTGCTATTGGTATCTTTTTCTTTGTTTCTTTTGCTTAGAAGCTTTTTTTGTACTATGGAGTCAATTTTGTTATTGCCTCTATATCATGACTATGCAAGAGCAAGCGCACAATGCTTCAGCAAACATAGGATGGCTACTCTCGATAGGTTAGGTAACACAACAGGAAGAAGGGGGTTAACAATGGTTGTGCAAGTTATACCTTTTGGTGATGTTGAACTTGCAATCGTTGGTGAAGGGATGGTTCGAGTTCCGCGGTGTCGATGTCGAGCACGAGGTGTTGTTGGCGTTGCGGAAGCTTGTTAGTTCATAGACACTCAGGCGAAACACAAACACACAAGGGAAATTAGTCGAAAAAGGAAAAGGGGTCAAAATTTTGATCAGGGCCGGAGACTCCGGTGTGTTGGGGCCGGAGATTCCGGTGTGGTCCGGAGACTCCGGTGTGATGACCGGAGACTCCGGTCTGGTTCCAGCACGACGAACAGCTCGAGTTCGTGAGCGGAAATTCGGCCCTTTAACCCTCAAATCCAGAAAATTTCGACCAAATTGGGCTAGGAAACGCAGGGCAAAGGTAGACCAAATCCAAGGACAAGTTTCTAATGGATCAAAACCACAATCAACTCACCAAATCAAGAGATCGATCCAAAAGCAAATTGGGGCTAAAATTTTTGGTATTTTCGAATTTATGGTGGATATGGGGGAACGAAGTCAAATCCGTGGCAACCAAAAGCTGCTGATACCAGTTGATATGGGATCCCTTGTGGGCTTGACCCTAGGGTGGCCCGATCTTCACGGATTTGAGGCGGGGAGTGAGGGGATACCCGATTAACACGATGAACGCAACACAAATGCAAGGTAAAGATACAAACACACGCAAACACAACCCTATTCGATTTGCTCCCGTTGGCTCGAACAACCAATCCAATAGAATCCTCGGCGAGAGACCGTGAGGTAGAATCACCAAAGGAGAGATCGGCAAGCGGATGATAGAATCCAAATCAAAGGAGAGAGTAGCAACCAAGTAGAATCCCAAAGGGGAGAGACCTAGCACTACTAGAATCCTTGATGAGGAGAGACCAAACACTTGAGGAGGGTCTTGACGACTTGGAGACGAACAACCGAACTCCAATGCCTTGTACAACTCATAGATTAACTATAGAGAGGGGTCCCATCTAGGGTTAGGCACAAGCCTTCATTCATCATCAACTCTAGGGTTTCAAGGAGGGGGTGGGGGCTTATATATAGGCCAGCCACGAGCTAGGGGTAAAATAGGCATAACTAGGAAGTTCTGGGCGTTACATGGGCCAGGCCCAACCCGAGGCACGCAGGCCCGATACACGTGGTCCGGAGACTCCGGTGTGATGGCCGGAGACTCCGGTCTGGACCGGAGACTCCGTTCAATCTCCGGGGTCGTCTCCGGAGGGGCATTCTGACTGTCCTGGGCGCTGGTTTGGGGGTCGGTCCGGAGATGGACCGGAGACTCCGGCCTAGCTTCAGCAGCTTCTTGCGTCTTCTCTTCCAGGCCTCTTGCTTGGGGGTCTTGATCTCTGGGGTCCTCTTGTCATCTCCTCTCGGTGTCATGGTCATGGTCCTAGACATAGTATTGGCACGTGTTTCAAGTAGGATTCCATTCACATGATAGCCAAAGGAGAGTGGGGTATGGAAAGAGTTCACCTTTGAGGGTGAGGTTAATGTAGCATGGTGTGGACCAATGGTGAATGCCATGTGTTGGGCTGCAACAGTTATACAAGCAACCATTACCTTCCAAACAGTATGTTTAATACTCTGTTTTCACCAAACAGTGAGATTGACAACCTCAATGTAAGTTGGGGCAAACTATTCAGTTTGTGTTGTGCAGGATTCCAAGTTGTTAGCAACACATTAGAGTTGTTTCCTTGCTCCTACTGTTTCGATAACCTTGGTTTCATAACTAAGAGAAAACTTGCTGTCGTGCTCATCATACCTTCCTGTTGGGGTATCCCAACGAAGCTCTACTATTGAGCCACGTCAAAGACTTTTCAGGCGCCGTTGTCGGGGAGTTAAGGACAGCTTCACAAGGGCAGTCCTTCACAACCATTCTCTTTACTTTGTTTTTGTTTTGCTTAGATCCTTTTGCTTTGTTTTGCTTGCTTATTTTTATCAAAAATTACAAAAAAATTAGTTTGGTTTGGTTTGCTTTTTCTTATAAAAACACAAAAAATTATTTCCTACTATAGTTGTTGTTCTGTTCTTGCCTTGCTTTGTCATGCTTTCTATCAATGGTTGGTTTCTTGGAAACTAGTTCTTATTGGCAAGGTGGGTTCACGAAAGAAGAAAAATATTATTATAAGTAATACCACTTGTCACAAAAAGGGAAACACTTATGGGAACAAATTGATAAATTGAATACCATTGCTATATGTAACATCCCAATTTCAGCAACCCTGATTTAATGTCCAAAAGGCAAAAATCAGGTGGAACAAAAACTTTTTCTTCCAATGTTTGCTTACTTGGTTGCTTGTGCTCAAGCAAATATTTGTGTATCAAGTGATGTACTCCTAATCTCAACACTAGTTTACAAAATGTTATTTCATAAAAGAGATGTCTTGGCTCATTTTCCATATTCGCAAATGTTCTGGCCTTTCAAAAACTTGAGCCAAGATGACTTTGACTCAACAAAATTCTTTAGTTTCTATTAAAAAAAATATGGAGACCTATATATAATCTCCTTAAGTTTTCAAGACAGAACGCCCAACTACTCTTACCCATAGGTTTTCCAAAACCTTTATTAAAACCTTTTCATTTCACTCTTGGTAGAGATACCAAGATGGTCCTTATCTTACTTCAAAGCACAAACCATTTCAAAATACCCACCCTTACCTCAAGCTAGGATTGAGGGTAACCCTAGTAGTAGTTGGACAAGCTTGATAAGTTGAATTTCCTTGATCTGTTGTCCGATGAATTGCCTTGATCTGCTGTCTGATGAATTTCCTTGATATGCTGATTGGCTTGTTTGCTTAGGAACTAGAGTGATCTAATCCAGTAGCTCATATCTTAGGACCCAATCCTTGCTTGTGATCATCAATATCAAAGGAAGCATCCAAATCTGGATCAACCCAAGACACCTAGGTAACTATCTCATCTCCTGAGCAGATCAATCCAAGGATAATCCCTCTTGATGGTTCCTAGCTTAGTGAAGAACCAATTCAAGTTTGGATCCCTTCTATTAAATATGTACCTCAACATCACCCATTTAATGGAAAGGTTAAACCATTGCCACCTTCTCAAATGCTTCCCTCTTGCATACTAGTCAAAATCTCCAAATGTCTTATCTAGATTCAATCTTTGGAGCTCTACCTTTTCCAACCTATGTGCATTCCTGAGAATGTACTTGAACCATCTTGTAGTACATATTTAGTACTACCAAAGCATACTATTGCCCTTGGCTAAGACATTCTAATTCCCACTCATCCATGATGGTTTTGTAGTCAAGATAATAATATTTTCTGCAAATCTTATCATCTTGCCTACTTTGGCAGAAGCTCACATCTATATGCCACCTACCCTTGACCAACTCTTTGCTTGGTTATGATCTAATAATAATGGCCAATCAACCCCACTTCACTTGTTTCCATGGGAGCCCTGTTCTTCTTAAGCCCGCATGGTTTAGGAGGCTACCTGATGTATCTGCTATGGCAGCCTTGTTTTCAACAAAGTTTGCCATCTCCTCTACGCCACCTCAAATCCAACCAAGCCCAACTCTTGCTTCCATGATTATATATATGACTTCGTCTATATATCCATATACCCCTTGTACCAAGGTGAGCTCTGAGCTCCCTAATCCAACCCTATTTAGGTGGCATAAAAAATAACCAAACCCTAGATCCACCCAAATCTAGTTTCCATCATTTTCACCACATTTCTTCAAAAATCAAGGTTTACCTTGATGCATACATCAAGTTTACATAATCTAACTTGAATATAATAACTTGCCAAATAATTCCCATTATTATTTGGAGCCTAAAACTAATTAATTTCTTTTTTTGGAAAAATCCTTCAAACCTTGTGTTCAAAGGCAAGTTTGTTTTTCTCCAAAACACCTTGCCAACTCAAGGAAAATTTGATGCCTATCCATCATATCCCATCTTCTCAACTCAAAAATAAATATTTTTGAGGTTCTTTATTATTTCTTTTGCCCTTTTTCTTAAATGGCAGAGACAAGAAATAATTCCCTAAAAATGTGGTTGCACGGATAAAATTATTCCGGACATTGGCTTAGAACATATCTTCTTTTAGTAAAACTTCCACTCGGAAATGATGCCTCTTTCCAAGGGCTTTAGTTTGAGAACTTTATAGTAGGGTAGTAACCCAAAATAGTTTTATCATTGAAAATCTGTGGGTTCCGAGAGCTAAGATGCTAATCATCTTAGCCTCATTCTAAGGGGTAAAAATAGGTGTATAATAGGGTAGGTGTCCAGTGGACACTGATTCATAACTTGGAGGAGCCAAGTTACTTACGCACTTCTATTTGAAACAAACCATGCATGTGATCATGCAATTTATAAACGAGATATAAAACAGTTGAATAACAGGAGTAGGTTAATATAGGAGTTCAGGAATGGTGGCTTGCCTGTGACTAGCAAGAAGTCCCTTGCGGCGTTAGATAACCAGAATACCAAATATCAATAATAAGATAACCCCGATGCTTCCTTCGTATCGGCGTCACACAATCGCAACTACCGTCATTACCGAGCATACATGAAAATCAAACAATACACCAACCAATACAAGGCATAAAAGCATCACCATACAGAAAACCAAGGATAGATACATGATATTAATCAGTGAGATGTTGGAAGTTGGTGGAGAAGATTGGTAAAAGATTTGGAGGCATCAGGGATAAGTTTCTCTTTGGATATATAGTTTAGGGACTACCTAAGAGAGGGTTTTTGATCAAGGACTTGATCTATATGACACCATTTTATAAAAATAATACCATCAGATAGGTTTTGGTAAAATGAAGCCAACAAACGCGGTTTCACTATTTTATCAATTTCCTAGAATTTATAAGGGATTTTATAGTGGATAAAACTCTAGTTTTAAGGAAATAATTCACCAGAACTTTTCTGGAGTTCCAAAAACTATTTCCTTGGGTGGTTAGGTAGTATTTGGAGGACTGAATCTAGGCGGTGTTGGAATCACCTTAAAACAATTACCAGAATGCCCTTGAGAAGTTCCCAAAAGGCAGTATTGGCTGGGATTTGTCTTTTTTATCAGGTTTATTTCATTGAAGATTTTTAGTTGATTCCAAGGACACATAGTAGGTACTGATAATACCTTTCTATAGAAATTGGAATCAACCCTTTTGCAGTTACATAGCTACTGTAATGATTACTAGTGAATTACCCACGCACAGAACTTAATTCACTAAAATTCATCAGAGACTCGTAAAATTATGAGCTACTGGACTATGATAGCTATATATATGTGTCTCATCAAGGAGTTGGCATTAGTTTAGAACCTTATTTGGTTTGACCTAGGGTATTTACTAAAGGCAGAAAAGGCTTGATTTTGTTATTTTTGTCAAGGGACAACTAGAATTCCAAATAGGTTGGGGTCAGTGGGGTATGCAAGGTAGGGGTAGCACCTTTCTTTTCCAATTGGTTTTACTCCATTTGGAAAGGTAAAACTTTTTGGAGAAATTTATTCGTGAATAGGGAAGATCTTGGTAAATGATTTATCATTTTTACTTTAAATAACCTTTTGGTCCAGATTTGGGTCTGCATGTTAGGGAAAACCTACAGGTGCATGGGAAAAATTAGATCTGAATATTTTGAGGAATTTTACAATTTATTTTGGATTTAAACCATTTGCTGATTTTCCAGATCTGATAATTAAAAGAAAATAAAAAGGGGCTAGGGGTCATTGGGCCAGATCCAGAGGAGAGATGGGCTGGGGAAGAGGGTTCGGCCTAGCCGGGGATGCAGGCCCATGGGAGGGCCGCGGCGCAGCTGGCCCAGCCGGGGCCGATGGGGTACGGAAGCTCCTGGCCGCTGGATTAGATCCAGATCGACGACCATGGCTCGCCGACTACCTCCCGACGGGGTCCGCGGGGATAAATCCTAGCAGAGGGTGAGACGAAGGTGGGGGAGGCTCACCGGGGCTCGAGGGAGGCCGTGGAGGTGACGGGGCGACGCGGTCGACGGTGACAACTTCAGAGAGGGGCGACATGAGGTGGTTCGTCGTCGGGAGGGAGCTCGCGCAGTAGAGCCCGAGCCTAGCTCATCGGAGCTCGTCCTAGACGACGCTGCAGTATGTCCTGGGCACGAACAAGGGCATGGTTAGATAGATCAGAGGGAGGGGAGCATTGCTAGATAGCATCTAGAGAGAGAGGTGGAGGGAGGAGGGAGTGGTGCTTGCGGGAAAGGTTGTGGCCTAAGCTCTTTTCTTCCTCTTCCCTTAGCAAAGCAGGGCATGGGGGAGAGAGTGGGAGCTCTAGGGAGTGACTGAGTGTGGTTAGGGGCAAATGAGAGGGCATGGGAGAGTTGGGGGCGGCTTGGGGCTTATAAACCGAGTTAGATGGGTCCATGGTGAACCATGTGCATGGGTAGCTAGGGAGGAGGGGTGCTGGCCAGTCATTGGGCAAGGAGGGCGGTGGAGAGGTGAGAGTGGAGGCTCTGGTCGTGCTAGGGGACAGATAGGGGGTGGGGTGTGTTAATAACCAAAGATATGGCTAGACAAGACATTGCCTTTGTCTCCCTCTTAATTAACCATGTGGTACAAGGGGTGTGGGGCATGCTACAGTGATGGTCGACCTAGGGAGGTGTGTGTGGTCCTGTGGAGGAGGGCTTGATAAGATTATAGCTGTTTTTGTGTTGGTTTGAAATATGTTTGGTTGTTTTGCAAAGTGTTGGTTACTTTGATGCTTGTGAAGGAAGTGGATAAATTTGCATTGGACAAGGTGGGGAAATGGTATTGGTAGGTAGAGAGGATTAAATAATATCTTCATGATTTAAATGGGATTTTTCTGATGATTATAATCCCATTTAAATGCACTTCTTCAAAAAGTGCTGAAGTAGATTATGGAAGAAAAAATGGTACTTTTACATTGGTCAAGCTTGGTTTTTGATGTGATATGTTCCTAAATACCATAACACACATTGGAATTTTTTTTTGGGATTTATTGAGGAGGAAAAGTATTTTTGGGATTTATTTCTTGTTTCTGCTATTTAAGAAAAAGGACAAAAGAAATAATCCAGAATATCAAAAATATTTATTTTTTAGTTTCAAAGATGGGATATGATAATTAGGCATCAAAAGTGCCTTGAGTTGGCAAGGTGCTTTGGATATAAACAAACTTGCTTGGGATATTTTGGGAATTTGGTAAGTAGAGGAATTAAAATGGTTTAGAAATTCAAATAATTGGAAGAATTATTTGGGGATGCTTATATCCAAGTTAGAGTGTGTAAAATTGATGTAGTCATAAAGGCCAACCTTGGTTTTCAAGGAAAGTGGCGAAAAGGGTGGAAACTAGGTTATTGGAGGATCTAGGGTTTAGATAATTTGATGCCACCTAAACATGGTTGGATTAGGGAGCTCGGAGCTCACCTTGGTACCAGGGGTATATGGATGGATATACCAAGTCATATAAATGGTCATGGAAGCAAGAGTTGGTCTAGGGGAGATGGCCAATTTTGTTGGAAATAAGAATGCCATAACAGACACATCAGTTAGCCTCCTAAACCATGGGGGTTTAAGATGCACAAGACTCCAATGGAAACAAGTGAAGTGGGGATTTATAGGCCATGATTAGTAGATCATAACCATGAAAGGGTTTAGTCAATGGAGGTGGCATATAGATGTTTTGCAGAAAAGATTAGTAGTTTTGCAGAAAAGATTAGTATCTTGACTAAAAAACCATCATGGATGAGTGGGAATTAGAATGACTTATCCAAGGGCAAGAGTGGGCTTTGGTAGTACTAAATATTTACTACAAGATGGTTCAGGTACATTCACAATAATGCACATAGGGTGGAAACGGTAGAGCTCCAAATATGGTATCCACATAAGAAATCCAGACGTAGTCATTTTGGCAGATTTGGTGATTTTGACTTGTGTTCAATAGGGAAACAATTGAGAGGGTGGCAAGGGTTTATCCCTTCCCTCAAGTGGTTTATGTTGAGGTATAGATTTAAGAGAGGGGATCCTAACTTGGATTGGGTCTCCACTATGTTGGAAACCATCAAGAGGGATTATCCCTGAATTGGGATAAGCATGGGATGATATGTTCATTTGAGTGGTTTAGATAGATCCAGACTTGGATGCTTGCTTTGAGGTTGATGATCACATGCATATTTTGGGTCCTAAAGGATGAGATACTAGATTATCTCATTCTAGTTCCTAAGCAAACAAGGCAAACATCAGATCAGGGCAATTCAGCAGACAGCAGATCAAGGCAATTCATCAACCAGCAGATCAAGGAAATTCATCCGACAGCAGATCAAGGCAATTCATCAAAATTCTTATTCAACTATTACTAGGGTTACCATCAAGCCTATATTGAGGTAAGTAGGGGTATTTTGAAAGGGGTTTTGCTTTGAAGTAAGATAAGTACCATCTTGGTATCTCTACCAAGATTGAGATGAAAAGGTTTTAATAAAGATTTTTGGAAAACCTAGAGATAAGGGTAGTTGAAGTTCTGTCTTGAAAACATAAGGAGATAATATATAGGTCTCCATATTTTTGTTAATAGAGACTAGTAAAGTATTTCGTTGTATCAAAGTCATCTTGGCTCAGGTTTTGAAATGCCCGAAAATTTGAGAATATGAAAGTTGAGGCAAGACATCTCTTTTGTGAAATAGTTTTTGTAAACTAGTGTCGAGATGAGTAGCACATAACTAATACACAAACGGTTGCTTGAGCACAATCAAACAGGTAAGCACACATTGCAAGAAAAAGTTTTCGTAACCCCTAATTTTTGCCTTTTTGACATTTAATCAGGGTTGCTGAAATTGGGATGTTACAGTAAACGTGCGAATGAACTCGCAAATGTGGAATCCACATAAATTCAACCCCTGTGGCTGCCTCGCGCACTTTACAAGAATAGAATTCAATCAAAATAATAATCTAGCATCATTACTGTATTGAAACTAGAAGTAAAGAGTGTTGGGCCATGCAGAGATAAAACAAAATTTTCCCTCTAACGTGGTGATCCCAAGAACTAGCCGAGGTAGAAGGCCACAAGGTTTACCACTAGACGCGCAGTTGCGGATTATTGATGTAGTGCAGTCCTTTGCGATCCAATCGTCCTGGTGCCGATTGTACATCACCTCTGCTAGTATCTACACATACAAGGAGGAGTGCCGGCGGCGAACTGCTAGATTTGTTACGGCGGCAGGATTGTTGTGGAGCTAGGGTTTCCAACACATGGAATGACCTAACCGATCAACGATTAACCCTTCTGTGTTATGGTGCTCCACTATATATAGGGAGTGAACGTGGGCTCTGCTCGCGCGGCCCGTTCACTAAAGCCCATATAATATTAGTCACCATGAGTCCAACTCACTAACTCAGTCCTAATCCGGCTTGGGTCCAACCCAACCAGATTTTCGATTCAGATACAATCCAAACTTTCTCCCGCTCTTAAGTGTGTGACCCCGCAGGCTCATGGCTACTTGAACACGATTGGAGTCCGACTCTCACTCGATCAGTCGATAACGTCTCCTAGTAGAACGTACCGACTCCCAAGTACCAAAGAGTCATGACGACTTGCCTTTCCAATGCTACTTACGTCCGAGTCCCTTTTGCCTCACGATATACCTTGTCAGACTATAGGCGAATAATTGTCATCCCTTAAATAGTCCGACTCTCTTCTCGATCCAAGATAAGTGATTCACTCGACTAACTCTTAGTCGATCGCCTCAATTAAGACTTAACCGAGTCGTGCATGGTCATGCTTTCCTAATCATATCTCACGAGAGGTCCTAGAGAATATCTCTCCGAGTGGAGGGAAAAAATCCCATCTTGGTTATTCACATCACGCAGCTTGATTCTCAGTCGACCAGAACTCTGCCTTTATAACTTTCCAGTTACGGATCAGCGTCTGACAGAACCTAAGTCGGCGATCCTCCACTCAGACTATGCAATAACTTCAGGTCTAAGGATTACAGTGATTGAGATATACAAATGACAACTTGTTTGTTGTACCTCAATATGGGTCAATCCGAGTCGCTAAACTCTTTAGACGAATGTGTGTGAGTTGGAATAGCATCTCCATGCCCATGACAAGTGGGATCGAGTCATCATGCCAACTTTCACATTGGTCTAAGTTGTGTGTCCAGCACAACCTCAATGACATATTCAATGATATACATCAGATGTTTATACAAGGACAACTTAATAACTTTATGAATACAATGGGAAAACTCATCATACATGATTGCCTCTAGGGCATATTCGCAACAGTCTCCCACTTGCACTAGAGTCAATCTTCCGACATCACATGTCTAAGCATCTAATGCCCATGGCTCCTAGGTGTGCCTCATGCTTTGGCTGTGGTAACGGCTTTGTCAACGGATCCGCAATATTTGCATCCGTGTGTATCTTGCATAACTTGATATCACCTTGATCCACGAATTGGAGAATCAGGTGGTACCGCATGAGTATGTGCTTGTTCTTCTGGTGTTGTCTAGGTTCCTTGGCTTGTGCAATAGCACCATTGTTGTCACACTACACGTCTAACGGATTCGACGAGCCCTGAACCACACCAAGATCCATGAGGAAATTCCTCATCCGAACAGCTTCCTTTGCTTCCTCCGAGACGGCAATATACTCAGCCTCTGTTGTAGATGCAGACACAGTCTTGCTTGGAACTCTTCCAGCTGACAGCACCTCCGTTTATGATAAACACGTATCCGGATTGCGAGCGAGAATCATCAGAGTGGGTAAGATAACTCGCCTCCATGTAACCCTTTACACTGAGTTCATCTTCACCACCATAAACCAAGAACATATCCTTAGTCCTTCTCAAGTACTTCAGGATATTTTTAGCCTCTGTCTAGTGGATTTCTCCAGGATCAGCCTGGTATCTGCTCACAACACTTAGAGCATAGGAAACATCTGGCCTAGTACAAATCATGGCATACATGATGGATCCGACTGCAGAACCATACGGAATCGCACTCATCCGACTTCGCTCATCAGTTGTCGAAGGACACTGAGTCTTGCTAAGTTTTACACCATGGGACATCGGTAAGAACCCCTTCTTAGACGATTCCATGTTGAACTTCTTCAACACTTTGTACAAATAATTACTCTGACTCAATCCAATGAGCCTCCTTGATCTATCTCTATATATCCGGATTCCGAGGATGTATGTTGCTTCACCCAAGTCTTTCATTGAGAAACTCCTTTCCAATGATTCATTGGTTTCTTGCAACATCTGGACATCATTTCCAATGAATAATATGTCATCCACATATAAGATTAAAAAGTTTACTTTGTTCCCACTAAACTTCTTGTACAAACAAGAATCATAATCACTCTTGATGAAGCAAAACAATTTTACTATCTCATTAAAGCGAATATTCCAACTCCGAGATGCTTGCTTCAACCCATAAATGGATTTCTGAAGTTTACATACTTTTTCAGCAATAGCCGGATCGACAAAACCCTCGGGCTATATCATATACACGTCCTCGGTTAAATTTCCGTTAAGGAAAGTCGTTTTGACATCCATCTGCCATATCTCATAGTCGAAATAGGCCGCTATAGCTAACATGATCCGAACTGATTTAAGCATCGCTACGGGCGAGAAAGTCTCGTCGTAATCAACTCCTTGAACTTGTCGAAACACCTTCGCGACAGGACGTACTTTATAGATGGAAACATTTCCATCCATATCAGTTTTCTTCTTAAAGACCCATTTGCACTCGACGGGTCTTGCACCGTCTGGCAGATCAACCAAGTTCCAAACTTGATTTTCATCCATGGACTTTAAATCGAATCTCATGGCTCCAAGCCATGACTCGGAATCGGATCCCACCATCGCTTTGGAATAATTTGTCGGCTCATCACTGTATAATAGTAATACATCACGAACACTTCGTAATCTCGCCGATCTTCGTAGTACAGGTGCTATTGTCGGCTAAGCTACCACGACCGACTCAACCTCCAAGGTTTTTGCCGACTCGCTACTGGCCGGTTCCTATCTAATTTCTTTGAGCTGCACTGTGCTCCCACTTACTCCCCGACTGAGAAACTCTTTCTCAAGGAAGACACCGTTCTGAGCGACAAACACTTTGCCCTCTTCTCAGTTGTAGAAGTAGTAACCCAAGGTTTCCCTCGGATATCCCACGAAAATACACTTACCCGACTTGGCCGTAAGCTTGTCCGACTGAAGTCGCTTGACAAATGCTTCACAACTCCAAATCTTAAGAAAAGACAAACTCGGCTTTTTGCCTGTCCACATCTCATGCGGTGTGTTCTCTACCGATTTTGATGGTACTCTGTTTAGTGTGAACGCCGCTGTTTCTAGAGAATAACCCCAAAATGATAAAGGCAGATTTGTCCGACTCATCATTGATCGTACCATGTCCAACAAGGTCCGATCCCGCCTTTCCGAAACACCGTTCCCAAAAATCCCGACAACCCCAACAAATTTCAATCGTGCACCGCGCAAGTTCAACCACAACAATGTCGCCAACAACACCAATACCTTCCCAAGAACTAGAAGCTATTTTGTGCCTGTTGCAGGAAAGGACAAGTCTTAGGTGACTTGTTATGAATGTAGAATCAAGGGTCATTATTCCAATGAGTACCCCAAGAAGCTTGCAGTAGCCCCCAATGTGAATGCCCCAGCTTAGTAGCAGCATCATGTTCATCCTGGAAGAAGATTTTCCCTAGGGAATTCACTCAAACTCAATGACCGTTTGTTTCACATGAATGCTGAATAAGCCCAGGAAGCGCCAGATGTTGTGCTGGGTATGTTTTCTGTTAACTCAGTACTTGCAAGAGTGTTGTTTGATTCTACGGCATCACACTCGTTTGTTACAGAAGAATTTTCATGAACTAGTAAGATTCAACCAACAAAATTGAAGCATGTTATGATAGTTCAAATACCTTGTTCAACCACCAAAGCAAGACAAATTTGCAAGGCCGTACCTATCAGAATCCATGGCATAGATTTTTATGCTAATCTAATAGTACTCGGAACCAAAGGTTTGGAAGTAGTACTAGGAATGGATTGGATCTCGAAACACAAAGGATTAATCGATTGTGCCAAGAAAGCCATAACCATGACAAGTACAGCCGGAATATCAGTAGGGCATGTATCTGAAACCTTGCCCCGTCAATTCAAGTGCAACAAGAGTCTAGCCCAACCAACCATTGACCAAGTCAGAGTAGTCTGTGAATACCCTGACGTTTTCCTAGATGTTTTGCCCGGTATGCCCGTAGATCGATATATCGAGTTTATCATTGAACTAATCCATTGAACCGGACCCATAGCCCAGAGACCTTATAGTATGAACCCGTAAGAATTAGTGGAGCTGAAGAAGCAACTGGATGCTATGCTGGAGATAGGACTAATTCAACCAAGTGCGTCGCCATGGAGATCACCTGTCTTGTTTGTGTATAAGAAAGATGGAGGGAACCATTTGTGTACGGATTATCGGAAGCTGAATGATGTCACCATCAAGAACAAGTACCCACTACCGAAGATAGAAGATCTGTTTGACCAGTTTACCGGTGCCAAAGTGTTTCTAAGATTGATCTTAGAACTGGTTATCATATACTCAAGATTCACGCAGAGGATATTCCAAAGCCTGCCTTTACCACCAGATATGGACTGTATGAGTACATTGTCATGTCTTTTGGATTAACCAATGCCCCCGTTTATTTCATGAACCTCACGAATAAGATTTTAATGTACTTCCTAGATAAGTTTGCCGTTGTTTTCATCGTTGACATTCTGATCTATTCTAAATCATAAGAAGAACATGAGCTGCACCTGAGGACCATCCTTGGAACCCTTAGAAAGAATCAGTTGTATGCAATGTTTAGCAAATGTGAATTATGGTTACAAGAAGTAGGATCCCTCGGACATATCATGTCGGCCGGAGGAATTGTCGTTGACCCTGCAGAGGTTAAGGATGTTGAAGAATGGCAAGCCCCAACAACTCAAACCCAAGTTCGTGCATTTCTCGGATTAGCGGGATATTACCGCATGTTCGTAAAAGGATCCTCGAGAACTGCAAGTCCCATGACCAGATCGTTGAAGAAAGATAAGAAGTTTCAATGGACGGACAAATGTGAAGCGAGTATTCAAGAAATTAAGAGATTGATCTCAGCCCCAATCTTGGTCATGCCGGATAATACGAAGCCTTTTGATGTGTATTGTGACGCATCCAAGATCGGTCTCGGATGTGTTTTAATGCAAGAAGTAAAAGTCATATCATATCTATCCTGACAACTGAAACAACATGAGCAGAATTATCCTACCCACGACCTTGAACTAGTAGCCATAGTTTTAGCCTTGAAGACATGGCAACATTACCTCATGGGTAACCGCTGTGACATTTATTCGGATCACAAGAGCCAGAAGTATATTTTCACTCAGAAGGAGTTGAATATGAGGCAAAGGAGATCTATAGAATTAATCAAGGACTATGATCTGGACATTCACCATCACCCTGTTAAAGCCAATGTGGTAGCAGATTCCTTTAGCAGATTGCCATGTCGCTTGAACTCCATGATTCTAAAGGAGCAACCAAGTTTGCACAAGGAATTGGAAGATTTCAGAATAGAATTAGTTAGTGAAGGATTTTTGGCTAGCATAGAACTTAAACCCACTTTGATTAGTCAGATCAAGGAGGGGCAAAAAGGAAGTGCTAGTATCGACGGAATCAAACATCGTATCGATACAGGGAAGGCACCAGGATTCACTGAAGACGATTAAGGAGTTTTGTGTTACAAAGGACGTATCTATGTGCCAGCAGATTTAGAATTGAAGCAAGCTATTTTGAAAGACGCCAATAATACTCTTTATTCTATCCACCCCGGAGGAACGAAGATGTATCAGGATTTGAAGGAACAATTTTGGTGGCATAAGATGAAGAGAGAAATCGGAATCTACATAGCCAAGTGTGATGTCTGTTAGAGAGTCAAGGCGCGACATCAAAGACCCGCAGGACTTTTGCAACCATTGCAGATTCCTGAATGGAAATGGGATTCGGTTGGAATGGATTTTATCACCGGTTTGGCTACATCTAGTATGGGAAATGACTCTATTTGGTTCATAGTAGATAGACTGTCCAAAGTCGCCCATTTCTAAACTATCAAGACCACCTATCAAAGTTCAAAGCTAGCAGATTTGTACATTGATAGAATAGTCAGTTTGCACGGAGTCCCCAAGAACATTGTGTCAGATCGAGGAACTCAGTTTACCTCGAGATTTTGGAAGAAAGTGCAAGAAGGATTAGGAACCCGACTAGATTTTAGCACCGCTTATCACCGTCAAACTAATGGACAAATAGAGCGAGTAAATAAAATACTCGAAGATATGTTGAGAGCATGTGTGTTAAAATATGGATCTAAAGGGTAAAAATGTCTGCCGTTCGCATAATTTTCATACGAAAAAAATTATCAAGCCAGTCTGCAAATGTCCCCATTTGAATTCATGTATGGAAGGAAGTGTCGTACCACTTTGAATTGGTCGGAAGTAGGAGAGAGTCAGATTTTTGGACCCGACATCCTACGAGAAGTAGAAGAGAAAGTTCAGAAGATCCGTGAGCACCTCAAGACTTCCCAATCTAGACACAAGAGTTATGCCGACAAGAGACGTCGTGACCTAGCCTTAAATATCGCAGATTTTGTGTATCTCAAAGTGTCACCTTTGAAAGGAATGGAATGTTTCCAAATCAAAGGAAAGTTAGCCCCCAGATATATCGGACCCTTCAAGATTTTGAATCGTCAAGGAGAAGTATCGTATCAATTAGAACTTCCAGAGGAGATGTCAGTCGTGCATAATGTGTTTCATATCTCGTTACTTCGCAAATGCCTAAAAGTTGTGGAGAAGACCGAAGTTTTCAAGAATAATGATCATAGAACCATAGATATCAATGATGACCGGACCTATCCCAAAGTACCAATCCGTATTTTGGAGGAAACTTTCAGAACCACCAGGACCCAGAATATCAAGTTTCTTAAGATCAAGTGGAGTAACCACACTGAATAAGAAGCTACCTAGGAGCGAGAAGACTACATTAGGACAGAGTTTCCAGATCTCTTTAAATCCTAGTTTTCTTTTCTTCAAATCTCGGTACGAGATTTTTTTTAAGGAGGTAAGGTTTGTAACATCCCAACAATATTAATCAAGGTATCAAGTTTCAGCTCACCCAAATTTAGGGTTAACAAAAACTTTTGTTAATTAAATCCATACAAATGCATGTGTGTATGTGATGAATGCATGAATGCTTGTATGGACTTGTGTGATTGTTACGAATGGAAAGGATGGGTTTATAGATGAAAACAACAACATCCAAATCATTTCCAAGTAGAATAAAATCAATAGAAATTCAAAAACAAACAAAATGAGCTAATGGTCATTTTTGCCAATCTTGCTCACTAGACCACTTTGAGTGTTTCTAGTCCAAGATTTCAAATAGAAACAAATCCAATTATTTTCACCCCTTGCTAGTGAAGGGAAAATGCCCTGAGAGGCAATAATAAAGTGTTTATTATGTGTATTCCAAGTATATGATAGATGTTTATTTTGCATGCTATAATTGTATTAATATGGAAACGTTAATACATGTGTGTTTAATAAACAAACAGAAAGTTCCTAGTTATGCCTCTCTCATAAACTAGCTCGTTGATTAACAAGATGATCAAGGTTTCCTGATCATGGACATTGGATGTTGTTAATAACGGTATCACAACATTAGTGTAATGATGTGATGAACATTCATCCGAAGTATAGCATTACGATCAAAGTCATTGAGTTTATATTGCTATAACAACTTACGAAGTGATCCTAATCCTTAGACCATGAGATCATGTCAATCACTAACACCGGCAGAGTTTCTTGATAACATCAAACGTCACACCGTAACAGGGTGATTATAAAGATGGATTCAGAACTAATAAAGTGTTATGTTGAGGCTCATGGACCGAGAGTGGAATTTGTTCATCCCACTAGTAGAAAAAGAGCCATACGTCCACCTTTGCTTGGAGCATTAATCCCGGTTATGGTTGGACCCGGGACAAATGTGAACATTAGTCCCGGTTCCAACGGTTAGAACGCCATACGTCTTTAGTCCCGGGTCAAATGGGACCTTTAGTCCCGGTTCGTATCACCAACCGGGACTAAAAGGGGTGCCCCGGTGCCAATCCCTTTAGTCCGGGTTGGTAATACGAACCGGGACTAAAGGTGTGACCTTTAGTCCCGGTTGGTGATACGAACCGGGACTAAAGGGATTGGCACCGGGGCACCCCTTTTAGTCCCGGTTGGTGATACGAACCGGGACTAAAGGTTATAAAAAATTCTAAAAGTAAAATCCCCTGTGCTGATTGTGGGTGCCCTTTTCTCTAAAAGTAAAAAATTCTAAAAGTAAAATCTCTTAGAAAATCATCGCAACAGCATGATCAATCTTGGAGGAATTAAAGAAACTAGGATTTTGATACAAATATCCACGTGTTTGTGATTTTAGGAACTCTGTAGTTAGGCCATGTACACTGCGAGACGTTTAGATAGACGTTTAACTGATTAAAAACAATACGTACAAAAAAGAAAATTAGGCAAGCGCCCTTGTTCCTCATCGCGTGGCATTAAACCCGGGCGCTAAATAGAGTTTGTTTTTCGAGTCCGTACAGTCCGCCGCAGGAAAAATTAGACGAAGCGCTCAACCTATCAAAACGTGCAGAAAAAATTAGCTCTTTGATTTCAACATACTTAGGCCGTTTTGGATTCTTAAAATTCGAAAAGAAAAAAATTATTTCAGAAAAAAATTATTTTAGTATTTTTTATGTCATATTTGAATTCCTCGCATTTTTCTGATAATAATGGATATATTATTTGTTAAATTTCGATTTACAGATTTGAAGATATTGTTTATGTCATATTAAATGAATAAATGGAAAAAATGAATAAAATATTAATTTAATTAGTTTTTACTTTCATTAGAATAAAATGTTATTATTAATTATTTATTGTTGTTTACTAAAAATAGTTGTTCTTAATTTCAAAAAATAAAAACGTGTCACATATCGATATGAGTTAATAAGATTGATATACTAGTCTTGACAACAAGATATATTGGTCCTTCGCGCAGGTGGGAGAGATGGAATGAAGAAGTTAAGCGTGCTGGGGGTGGAGTAGTGCTAGGATGGGTGACCGGATGGGAAGTTTGACTATAAGTACAACTTGAACTAAGATTAAGTATAATTAGTGTTAAAAATGAGAGATGTGGGAGATTAACGAGCCAAATAATTCAAAAAATCAAAAAAAACTTTTTTCAAAAAATCAAAAAATTGAAAAAAAAAATAATTTAAAAAAAAAATTAGAAAAAACTTTTAGTCCCGGTTCGTATTACAAACCGGGACTAAAGGTCCTTCCCCCCTGGCAGGCCACGTGTGCACCCTTTTGTCCCGGTTGGTGGGGCAACCGGGACTAAAGGTTAGGGCTTTAGTCCCGATTGCCCCGTCCCGGTTGGGCAACCGGGACTAAAGGCCCATACGAACCGGGATGCATGGAGCTCTTTGTACTAGTGTCCCGATGATGGATAGATATACTCTGGGCCCTTTAGGTGATATCACATTGATTAGCTTGCAAGCAAGTGATTTGATCACTAGAATGTTATATCACGGGAACGAGAAAAGAGTGCATGTCGGTAACGAGATCAAACTAGGTATGGAGATACCGATGATCGAATCTCGGACATGTAATATATCGTGAAACAAAGTGATTAAGATACTAGCGTAAAAGGTTCCAACGATCACAAGAAAGTCATCGTTGAATGTGTGGGAGTCAGTATGGGTCTCCAGATCCCGCTTCTGATTATTGATCCGAGAGGGGTCTCGATCATGTCCGCATTATTCATGAACCGTAGGGTGACACACTTAAGAGACACCGACATCCAATTGGAGCAAATGTTTCATGCCGAAAGAATAAACAAGCGCAGGAATTTATTTCACTAGATACCGAAACAGGTTTTCGGGTGAAATTGCATAAAGTGGTTATGCATGTGAAATAGAATTCTAGAAAGGGGTTATTTGTGGATGTTTGTCATTAAAGTAATTGACAAAATTTAATGAGAGTTTGCATTAAATTTGGTGGAAATTTAATGGGAATTTGAGTGGAATTTGAGTGGAGGGAATTTACAGGAATTTTGTGAGTGGAGTGTCCACCCACATGAAGAGGGGAGGGCAAGGGGCAACCCCCATGCGCCGGCCACTCCCTTGGGGTTCCCCCCTCCTCCTATAAAAGGAGCCCCCCTCCTCACTTGTCTCTCACACCTCCTCGTGAAGGATCTCTCTCCCCCTCTAGAATTTATCCCCCATGGTCTCGGACTAGCGAGATACATGTTACCGGTGGCTATTCGGCAAGAAAGAGTTGTGCTTCCGCTGCATCGCTGGAGCGAGGAGGCGGAGGTTGCTCGATGCCTCGAACGTGTGTGCGAGCACGGATGCGCTGCTGATTTGCGGCGCTAGGACTTCCTCTCGATCTTGAGATCGGCAAGAGATCGTCTACATCAACCACGAGTTGAACTCGTTAAGCTTTGTCGGTCTTTGGGGTATGTTCTCTACGGATATACATCCGCCCGTTTTTTGTAGCTAGTAGATAGAACTTGGTACATAGTTCCCATCGTAGGAAAAATTTTGTTTTCTATGTTGCGAACCCTACAGCTAGACTAAGTAAAATTGAACCCAAGCCCACCTTGCAAACCCATAGAAACATTTGGCAACCCTATTCAAATGACATTTGAAAATTCAATCTAGTTCATATGTTAAGATCACCATTTCCCAAAACCAAACCAAAACAGTAAACCTTGACAAATCACATCAACCAGAGACTACCTAGTATGTGACCACTTCACTCACCAAGTTTCAACAAAAAATTAAAATATGGACAAGCAGTGGACCACCGAGAACACGCATGCCCAGTTTGTCTCTGCCATGTCCAGAGCGCGCCAGCTCGCCACGGTCAACACGCTCGCACAGACCGCGCCCTGCCTTAGCCTCCCGTGACTGCGATCACCATCGTCCCAGGAGACCACCAGACAACCCCCTTCACCGCCTCTCGACTAGGAGCGCCCGTGCATCGTCAAAAATGTCGTCGGTGCCCCTTAGAGCACCCGCGTGTTTTGACCGAACCGCACCGCCCCTTGTCGCGCCATCAAGCCGTTGAGCACCGCCAGGAGACCGCCCACTGTCCCCTAGCCTCATCCATGCTCGTAGCTCGCTGTAACCCCGACCCCGACGAGCACTGCCCATGCCACTCAGCCTCTCTCGCTCGACTATAAAAGGAGGCCTCCTCCGCTTGTTTTCTTCACACCATTCCACCCACACCTCTCACTTATCCTTCCCACCTCTTCACGAATTAAGGAGAGCTCTCCCTCGCTGGAATTTCGCCGGAGCCTGCCGTTGCTAGAGGAGAAGGGCGTCGTTGATTGGAGCCACCCCAGGAGGAGCCGCCAGTACGAGGAGATGGACCATCGTTGACTTTGTCGTTCGTCCCCATCGCTGACCATCGCCTGAGCCCCGGTGAGCCGCCACAGACCCCCACTGGCTGCGCTAGGGTTCGAGCCCGTCGTGTTGTGTTCGACGAGGATGATGGCCGTGAGCCATTGATCCTTATTCTAATCCTACGGTCATAGTTAGCCCGTACCCGTTCGCACCCGCCTGTCCCACTGATGCATGGGGACACCACTTAACCAGTCCGCGCGTGTGCTGTGCGCTATGAGCCGGCCCAACTAGCACTCCCGCGCGACCCAATAGTTTGAATTTAGATTTATCTATTTAGTTTCAAACATAGTTCTGGCAGTAGATTCAAATCTCAATTAAGAGAGATTCACTAAACCGAATTGCGTGAAACTAATTTTGTTAGAAATATATGCAAATTCTTAATCCAAGACCATTGCATTCAAACCATTTGAAATTATAGATCACCTGTGGTAAAAATAACAAGGTAGAGACTCTTTTGTATTCAAACATTTTTCGAAATTCAATCATAAATGCTTTTGAGTTGATTCCAACTCTCAAAAATCACATTTGATAAGACCTTTCTGAATATATAAAAATATCTAGGTTTACTTGCAGTAATAATGGAAAAGTAATAAAAGAATTCCCATAGGCATTTCTAGTCACTTTAATTAATTAAAATAAAAAAGGTTAAACCTTATTAAATTGTGACACCACTTTAAATCACATTCCCAGGTATTGAAATATGTGGTGATGAAATGTGCAACATGATCCCATGTTTTAATTGGATAATATTAAATATTAATTAGTTTTTTTCAATGAGTAGAAATTACTTTTCTAAAATGAAATAAATAAAACTATTGCCTTAATGCTTGTGATGATTGTGATGATGCTAGATCATCTAGTGAAAACCCTTGTGTGACAACTACTACGAGGAAGAAGCAGAGGAGAACTTCAACCACTGCACAGCACAAGGCAAGCTAAAACTTGCAAGTTATGTTACCTAGCAAGCCATCTTAGCAAGCTAACACTTGCAACTGCGAAAACAAGATAACCTATGCAATGCATTAGGCATGCTTTATTAGACAAATTTGATTACACAAAATCCCAGTTTCACTTGCAATCTTTATTCATTTATTTCTTTATCAAAGCTTGTTAGTTATGTTTACTTAGTGACTTGTGAAGTTTTGGAAATATATTAAAGGGAGCATAAAGAGCATAAAACTTGGCCTAAGTTAGGTAGAACTTGATGTCATACCGAGGAATGAGATTATACTTAGATAAGTCACACTTGATTACCACCCCTCATTAGTGTTTACCCCCAACTTTAGTGGCTAGTGCTAAGCATAAAACTTGATCACTTTAGATGGGAATACTTGGTGCGAATGATAATGAAAACCTTAGAATGATGAGTCATTCTAATGAAATGTTTTGACATGTGTTATGAACACCAGATTATCTTGATTTTGAAAATGTTGAGGCTTGAGCCTTAGCCCTTTATAAAACTGATGGTTGTGTTCGAATGCGATACCATTCCAATTTTAACATATAAACACAATACCCGAATTTGGGTAGGGATTGACTGGAAGTTTATATATCTTAGTATGGGTTCCCTTGTGGAAGAGGTTTGAGCTGAGGCTACCTCGTTATGATTGACCACCTGTGCAGTTCCCAAGATGACAAATGGTCATGGTTGGGGGCCAAACTCATAGGAGAGGTGCCTGTACTAGGGTATGTAATTGAAAGGTTAGGATTGATTATCCGCATACTGAGTATAGTAAATTCAGGATTGTTCCTGACGGATGTATAGAATATTGTTGTGAAAGTGTACCACCTATGTAGAGTGTCAAACTATTCAAATATCCGCGTCCGCGGTTATGGACAGTTGGAGTTGCCATATTGTTCCGTCGTCAGATGTTTTCAAAATGACTTGTGAAATGAATCATGACTTTGACTTGACCACAACAGGGTTATGAACATGAAAACCTAAGTTCCCACTTAGGTGTTATAAAACCTTAAACTAGTTTTCTTTGCTTCTAAACTCAGTTAGAGATAAATCTGGCTTTTTGCAAAACAACCTAGAGCTTAGTATTCCTACTTGAACTATTTCACTTGTTAGTCTTAGTTTGCGAGTACTTAAAGAGTACTCATGGATTTGTCCCTGGATATTCCTATGGCCGGACTATGAAGAGGACTACCAAGATGATGGACAACAGGAAATCTACAACAACTAGGATCATCTCCCATCGTCAGCATTGCCTGTGACGATGAAGATGGAGCTTCGCCCACGCTTCCATTATTATATTATTCGGCTGCGTTGATTGTATTAAGACTGGATCATGAGATCCTTTATTTGTAAGTCCTTTATTATGGTTTGTAATGGATGATGAACTATGGTACCAATATGTTATGTCTCGCTAAAATGGTAATCCTGGGATTGCGATGTATGGCATAATAGGTATCTGAGATTAAAAATTCGGGTGTTGACAATGGGTCTGGTCTGGCGGGAGGCACCGGCCGGCGAGGTCGTCCTTTCTCCCCAACCCGGATAAAAGTTATACCTTAAAGCTCAATTTGTACGTGGCGTGTCCCTTCCATTGTCTAACTTCTGCATTCAAATTCCTCAAACACTTATGGGTTCAACCTCAGAACATGTCCCCGAATAGCATCCTCGCACTTAGCAACTACGCGGCTCTATGCGAGGGATACCTAGGTATTAGGCCTAGGTTAAATCTATTCATATACTTATTCACCGTGAAGAGGGAAGCCAGAGTGAGCAGAGAGGAGCTGAGGAATTGTAGTACCATTAGCTTCAAGGTCCATCATGTCCGGTGGTTCCCCGACATTATAGGATATGAGTCTTGCAATAATTGGCAGTGTATGTACTTCTACCGCCTAGATATCCATCTAGCCGTCCGAGAAGCATCGTACCTGCATTTCACGGACGGGGCTTCCGCTGAATGTGACACCCCCTTGATTAAGGCTAGATAAATCCTAGACCTTTGTCTAAACATAAGCCTAACCAAATCTCGAAAGCATATAGAGAGATAATCGGTAACACAACAGTGACCCTACGACACAAAATTTATTACAACAAGCTCATAACTGAGCAAAGAGCCAAATATTACAAGCAGAGGTCATTGACCACAAACATCAAACAACAGAAGGCAAATTATGCTAACTTAACAAATGACCTAAGAGGCCTGGAGCATAACGTTGGCGTCCAATCCATAGATCCTAGACTGCCGGCTGGGAACCCAAAGCTACTCATCAATGTCGATGTCGTAAAGAATTCAGCTTCTACGGTAACACTTACTCTGCTGCAAAAGTATCAACGAAGCAAGCGTGAGTACAGGGTGTACTCCGCAAGAATTATGGCTGGTGGAGTTATTTTGCATAAATCCATCTTTCTTTGTAAAAACAAGAGGGAGAAGAATCTCGACTAATCAGAATATTTTAAAAGGGCATAAGAGAGCGGTATCTCCAACTTTGATAATATTTTGATATCCACCGAATCATCATCAGCTGAACCTATCTAGGATCACCCCCTCAATCCCTGAGGAAGCATCCTTAAGCAAGCATTACGTACGTTGCCAAGTTTTACGATAAGGTTCAAGTTCTCTATGATCATCACGTCTATTCCCAAGTCGTCCATAACCGCGGAAGCAGCTTTTCGAAAAGATTCATAACCCTGCAGGGATGTACAACTTTACCCACACGTACTATCCTTCTCTTAATGCCACTAGATAAGCCCTATTCCTTGGAAGGCCGGTAGAGGGTGCTTAGACACGACCTTTACCTTTGTTTTGCCAAAGATAATGAGTCACGCACTAGGGAGATTCCGCCGTAACGGGTCGAGTCCCGAAGCCGATCCTTAATGATGTGTGTAGGGTTCACGATTACGGATGTCGGGCATCTCTTGTTCCCGGCCACGCTTACCTACCTGTTTGAATGCACCTCCTTCGAGAACAACCAAGATGCATATGTCGAATGGAATGCCCGAACTATGTGACTCATGGAATCTACTAGGCAAGTTAGTTGGTCGAGGGTGTTTCCAGGCCCCCGTGTGGTTGTACGCTCGTCTTGGTTCAAGAGGGAAGAACTTAGGTCCTTGTAGTGGCATGTATGGGACTACAAAAGCCACAACCCACCGTGGCCTCCCATACAAGCCTTAGCATGTTTAACTTCCATATCTGATCATACCACGTTATCTTGTCAAACTAGGTTCATTCGTAGCTCTGATACATCAACCAGATGGACTAGTGGTAATAGCTAAGCATGGATAAGCACAACAGATGTAACAGTTCTAGCAACTCTTCACAAGCCAAACCCTAGTTATGCTAGGAGTAGTGGATCAGGGAATATAGGCTTCAAAGGTAACATGCATTAGATAGGATTACTCTATCTATTGATAGAAGACTTTAGAATCATATGCACGTGGCAAGAATTGGAAAGCTTAAAAACATAGGATTATATCATGTGTGGGTCTTCACTTGCCTTTGCCTATTGATATCTAGATAGCAGAGTTCCGGAAACCTAGTACTTGACTTGATTATAATTGATCATGTATTGGCCATCGAGCTTCGACGGTGTTGATCTTGGTCTTCGATCTTGATCTCGATATCGTACTCTACCAAGAAGAACCAAACACCGTAAAGGAAAGGGAACAATCAACACATGGCATCGATGCAATGCTCAAACAATAAGGATGATATGAAAAGTTAGATTACATTGAAATAAACCCCTAATACATGCTTGACAATTTAATCGAGGTTTCGAGGGGTGCAAACCCTAACTCTATGAAACTCTGGATTCATATGAGAGGGGTTCATTTAGTTCTTCTAGTTAACTTTCAATTGAAATTGTTTATCAATGCATGATTAAAGCTCTTTTGTGTATATCTTAATTTTCTAAACATTTTGTTATATTATTTGTATTTTTCTGACTTAAATGAATTAGTTATGATTTTTCTCAATTTTAATTCATTCGAAATCATTTTTAAAACAATTAAACATTTTTAGGTTATATAAATTATTTTACAACCTGGACCAACATGTCATATATTTATTCATTTTAGAAAACAATTGTGGAAAAGATTAAATATCTAACAATAGGGACCCACCTGTCAGCATTTTCAATTAATAAAACAATTAAAGAAAAGGATATACATAAAATCATAGGGGAAAATGACATCATCCTGACGTCGTGCTGACGTCAGTGATGCCATTGCTCCTAGATTGGGTGCGAGGCAGAAGATTGGGGCGCGCGCAAGCGTGGATCGAGGTGTTGGAGAGAGCGCGGCGCGGGGAACCTTGTTGTGATGGCGCCACCAGAGAGTGGTCACCAGAGACGGTGACGTGATGACGGACAGTGGTGGCGAGCGGAGGTGTACAGTGCGTTGGCGAACCATAGGTCAAGGGAGGAAACAGATGGGTGCCTGAGCACCACAAGCTCACCACGAGCACGATGGAGAGGTCGGTGAAGAGAGGGGAGGTCGGACGACGGCGAATTGACGGCAGTCGGACTACAGGAAGACAAGCACCTCGATCTTGATTCAGGGTGCGTGGCTTCAATTGCTTGTGTGAGGCGACCGAGGACATCACGGGGAGCTCGACGGTGGCCTCGGTTTGGCCCGGGGCGGCCGGATTCGTGGGGACGAACGTCTACTGTGAGGCCTAGTGTTAGGGTTTCAGCATAAGGGGAGGAAAATGGGGAAGAAGGAAAGCTAGGGTTCGTCTTGGCGGCATCGGTGAGGCCTTATAGGAACTGAGGGGAGGCGGCAGGAATCCTTACGCACGGCAATGACGGCGAATGGCAGGGCACTGGCCACCGAGCTGCTTCTCGGAACGGAGGAAGACAATGGCGTGGAAAAAACGACAAACTGGTACCGGGTCAGAGTTGGGCTGGCTTGGGCCGTAGTCGGATCGCGACAAAGATACAGGGGAGGGAGCTGCAGCGTGGAAGCACTTGGCGAGGGCTAGAGGGGTGAGAAGGTGGGCTGCTGGGCTGCGTCCTGGCTATATTTTTTTCCTCTACCAATGTTTTTCCAAATATTTTTCTCTCTTTTCTTTTTGCATATTTCATTTGTAATCTGTTTTGATCTTTTCCAAAATACAAGAAGTTTTGTAAACATTTTGAAATAATGCATGGAACCTTTCTAACCATTTGGGTTACATAGGTTCTGCACTTTTCAAAATTTCAACACCATTTGAAATGTTTCAAATAGAGAGAGGAAACTAGGGTTTAGGGTTTTACTTTTATTTCTTGCATTCATTTATAGCATCATGCTCATGAATGCACAAACAAACCCTAATTATCATTTGTAGAAATAGGGGTGTTACAATTCTATCCCTCTTAAAAGAATCTCGACCAGAGATTCCTAGGTAGGAAGATAGAAGGAACCGGGTTACATTAAACTTTGATGATCTTCTCGAAGAGGTTGATCCATGCCAGCATGACGAGTGGACGACGCGCTTCATAAAATTAGAGGTGGCTTCTCACACTAAGGAAAAGAGGGAATGACACAGAACCAAAAACTGAGTATATCATGGTCAACTCATGGATAGATGTTTCACAAACATCTCTAGAGCCAACGACATGAAACACGTCAAGGTAATGGAGGAAACAAAAGGAGAAAGTTTCAAAGGGACAGATAATTGGTCTTCACGAGGATTGAGACCATGGAGCTTGCAGAAGAGTTTTGACTTCTGAGGGAAGAAGACTACGAAAAGATGAAAAAAAATACGCAGACTTCGAGAGGTAAACCACTACTAAACAGCTTAATAGATATTTACAGGTGGAAAAGATAGATACCAACAAAACCAAGTTGTTGAACTACTTTTGACACCGAAGGGTAACTCTTTCATTCAAAAGATGGCCAAGACAGAAAGGTGTTTTAGTGGGGAGGACTCATAAGAGTCACAAGGAACATGTAACAAGAGAAACTATTGATTACCAAAATCAAGGTCGCTCTTTGAACATGTTTAAGAAAACGGGAAGGAAACTATTTATTCATCCAGGACTACCAAAAATTTTGCCAACAATTTTGACATCACTTTACAGCACCAAGATGAATAGTTACAAAGATTCCTGGTGACATGACAAGAAAGAAACTTCATTCTCAAACTGCAATTACTTGGCATAACACAACGCTTGCCGTCATAAAAGGGTCTGGAGGATCGATCGAGAGACATTTAGCAACTCTACTTTAAATATTCTCCTTGATGTTCGAGATACTGATATTAAACTTTTAACAAGCCTTCAGTCATTCATCAAGTATTGGTTCGTAGCATAGAAAAAAAATTCCTACGATGGGAACAACTATGTACCAAGATCTATCTACTAGATACAACCAACGGGTGGATATACATACATAGAATACATACCCTCAAAGACCGAATAGTGTTAACCTAGTTGTACTCGTGGATGATGTAGACGAACGCTTGTCGATCTCAAGATCGTGATGAAGACCATCTGGTCCAGCCGGTCTAGCACCATCAAGTCCAGCGGCGCAAAGCAGTGGTGCATCCGTGATTGCACATACGTCAGGGTACCCCGAAAAACTCCATGCCCTCGCTCCAACGAAGCAGCGGAAGCAACAAATCCTTCCAGAAAAAGCCACCTAGAACATGTATCTCGCTGATCGGAGACCATGGGGAATTCTAAAGGGGGGAGAGAGATCTTCGTGAGGAGGTGTGAGTGAGAAGTGAGAGGAGGGGCTCCTTATATAGGGGAGGGGACAGCCCAAGGGGGCATGGCCGCCGGCCATAGAGGGAGCCCCCACCTCTCCCTCATTCAAGAGGTGGAAGCTCCACTCACATAAATAAGACCCTCCAGTTTCTCCACTCAAATTCCCACTCAAATCCCATTAAATTTTCACCAAATTTAATGCAATCTCTCATTAAATAGAACTCTTTTATTTATTTATTCAGAATTTTGTTAATTACAAACATTCACATAAAACCCCTTGCTAGTATTCAATTTCACATGCAGAACCAGTTTTAGCAATTTCAACCGAAACAGTTCCGTTGTCTAGTGAAATTGTAACATCCCAAAAATCATGATTTATAAAGTTTGCATAGCATTCATGCATTTATAAGCATTTGAACTTTTCAAATGAATTTTCAACATAAGAAACCATAGTTTGCCTATTAACTTTATTCAAGTAAGGCAAGAATTATGTTTTACTTTCAAAATATGATTAGGGTTTGATCAGTAATGATTGGAAAGTAAATACAAAGCCCACACAAAAGTTTCAAAACAATTCAAAGATAAAACCATCTTTATGCCTATTATCATTACTTTATTAGAAGCATGGTTTTATGTATATTTTCAAACTCAAAATGCGTCTTGAGTATAAGATGATGGTTTACACATCCTTGGACACACGAAACACAGAACAAAATTCTGGAAGAAATTCAAATTAAAATAGATTTGAAAGAGTCATTCAAATTCAAACCAGAAAATCAAAACAGAAAAAGAAAAAGAGAAATGGAGAAAAAATAAACCCAGCGACCTAACTAACCCAACCCACCCGCGGCCCAACAAGCCAGCCCAGCAAGCCCACCCGGGAAAACCCCCTCTCCTCTCTGTTTTTCACTCACTCCCGCACCCCCTCTCACTGACGACTTGGCCCCACACGCCCCGTCATCATCATCCCCAAATCATGCCCGCGACCAGCTCCGTCGCGGCCGTTTCTTCCTATTGATCTCGCGCTTGAATACGAGTTACTGCAGGCATAATTCCTCTCCTTGCCCCGGCTACTTAATCCCCTCCCCACTCCGCTCTTTTCCCCTCACTCACCAACCATGTCCACAATCGAGCTCGTGCTGCCGCTGTCCCGAACCACTCCGACGAAGGATCACGGTAAACCTAGCCCCCCTCTGTCTCTCTGCTTGCTACGCGTGCACTCACTGTGACTGTGCGCATCTAACACTGACCCTGGCTCTCCCTCTCATGCCTTGTAGCGTCGCCAACGACCACCTCCGAACGATCTCGAAGCCGCCCGCAACTCCGACGAGGAATTCACGCCATGTCCGTCCGCCCCGACCCCGTCCACCTACACGTTGAGCTTTACCGTGTCTCCACGACCTCGGTAAGCACTAGAACCCTCGCCTTTTCCCTCTGGTCTCGTCGGAACATCACAGGCAGACGCACAGCCGCCGCGGTGGCCATTTGCGACTCCCGCAAATGGTTAGAGCGATGTGGTCCGCTGGATCTAGATCCAGCGGATGCGATTAGATCATCCCGCGAAGGGGTACGCGTAGATATGAGCCTAAGATCTTAGATCTAGCGGTGTAGATTAGATTAGTTACGAAAGGGTATGATGCGATCTGGTGTGTTGGATTTAGTTAGATCTAACAGTGCGGACGCCTGATCCAGAGCGAACCGGTACACGGCAATCAGACGCTGCCGCGTGTCAGGATTTTTGTTTTAAAATTCAGATTTGATTTAATTAGATGATTAAACTTGTAAATTGAATAACTTTTGTTATTTTTATTCAAAAAATACAAATAATATATCAATGGATTCAAAAATTATATCCTACACATCTGTAGGCTTAGTTTTGTGATGTGAGACATTTGTAGGCCTATTTTGTGTATAAATTTTTTTTTGGAAAATGTTTTAAAAGCCAAATTAAGTTTATTTAGTGTGTAAATGTTTATTTTAATGTTCAGAACTGTTTTACTTGTCTTGTTTAGTTTAGAAAAATCATCACATGGCATATGCATGCATTCATATATTTTTTCTTGAATTGTTTGGAATATAAATTTGGTGTTATCATTTTATGTGTAGATTTTGGTGCTAGTGGTGATTGTGATTGTGAGTATTGTTGCTACTCCCCCAACTACCAAGGCAAGTGGTGCTTCTTATTTTTGTCGTAATATTTTGACTATGCATTAGTGATATTTTGTATAGGGCTTGCATGATAATTTTTTGCTAAGTATCTATATGCTATGCTTGGGAAATCCTAGTAGTTGTAGACTTGTTAGAATTTTCTCTAAGTTAAGATACTTGATATACATGCTAGCAGCAAACAATGGTGGATTATATACATGCTATGGAAATATGTTGCTAAGTATTTGACTTATGTTTTTGCTTAATAAAACAACTAAGTGAATGAAACACCTAGGTGGAATGGTAATTGCATGGATGGATTTTTGTTGAGTGGTTACCAGGGCCCTTTTTTCAATGGCCTACCCTGTGTATCTCACATGTGGAATGCCACCCAGGAACAAAGCGAATTGAGATGCCATATGTTAAGAAGCTTCTAGTGCAGCCACTTGGCAATATAGGCTTTGCCTGGATCATATAGGTTGTAATAACTTAGCCAAATGGACAGTTGGTGGTAGGGGGTGATAGGTTTGGAGCACGTCCATTTTGGTATAAGGGAAGGCTTCTGAAAGATCTTGTCTCGATGCATGTCGAGTCTTGTGGGTAAGGTGCACCACCTATAGAGAAGGAAGAATCTAAGTAGTTAGTCGTGTCCCCGGCAATGGACAATTTGAGCATCAAGACATGGAAGCTATCAAGAATCTCCTCATCCCAATTTCTAAGTCAAAAACTTGTGGTTGAAAAAGGGTGAAGGTTCACCAATGTTTATTGGTGGTTCATTGGGAGTTTTTGTCGAAGAAAAACTTAGTATTTTCAACTGATAGGTAAAACCTATTTTGAGCAAAGCAAGCCTAAGCTACACTTAGCCAAATTCATGTAGAAGTTAGAAACTATTATTCTACTAAGGTATCACTTGCCAATACTATTCCAATGTATTGACCCACTGTGGCTGTAACTTGTGATGTTACAGGTTACTCTGATGAGGATTAGGGCTATGAGTCTACACTCAACATGCTTGCGTGTCACACATGAAGATGAAGACTTTTATTTATGTTATTAGGTTAAACTCTTATACTAGCCTATGGCTATGGAGTTGTAAAAGACTATGTTATATATGGAATGACGATGTAATAATGACCTTTGTTTATATGTACTTCATCTTAAACTGTGGATGCTAGCATTTGATCCAGGGACTAGCATTGCAATTACAGGGACCTTTACCTTTATAAAGGTGGGATCTTACAGAAATAAATTCCTGTGCTTTCCTATTCTTTCTCTGGCATATCATTTGCTCCGAATGGTGTCGGTATCCCTTAAGTATGTCATCCTACGGTTCGCGAATAATTAACGTAGAGATGATCGAGACCCCTCTCCGATCAATAATCAGCAGCGTGACCTGGAGATCCATACTGACTCCCACACATTCAACGATGACTTCCGTGATCGTGTAAACCTTATACACATGTAACTCTATCCCTTTGTCTCGCGATATATTACATGTCCGAGATTCGATCATCGGTATCCCCATATCTAGTTTGATCTCGTTACCGACATGTACTCTTTTATCGTTCCCATGATATAACATTCTAGTGATCAAATCACTTGCTTGCAAGCTAACTAATGTGATATCACCGAGAGGCCCAAAAGTATATCTATCCTTCATCGAGATGGAAAAATTCCACTCTTGATCCATGATCCTCAACATAACACCTTCGTAGCACTGAACCCATCTTTATAATCACCCTGTTATGGTGTGAAGTTTGATGTTATCAAGATACTCTTCCGGTGTTAGTGATTGACATCATCTCATGGTATAAGGACTAAGATTACTTTGTACATGTTATAGCAATATAAACACAATGACCTTGATCGTAATGCTATACTTCGGATGAATGTTCATCACACCATTCTAATAATGTTGTGACCTCGTTATTAACAACTTCCAATGTCCATGATCAGGAAACCTTTGATCATCTTGTTAATGAACGAGCTAGTTTATAAGAGAGGCATAACTAGGAACTTCCTTTTTTTATTAAACACACATGTTTTAACGTTTCCGTATTAATACAATTATAGCATGCAAAAAAACATTTATCATAAATAAGGAATACGATAATAACCACTTTATTATTTCCTCTCAGGTTTATTCCCTTCACAATTCCCATGATAGATCACAGAAAATGCCTCATGAGGAGTGGTTGTTATTTGTAACATCCCAGCATTAGAGCCTAGAAATAAGTTGAACACAGATGTGTGCATTGCATTCATGCATGGAAAATCTGAATAATTTTCGCGCTTTTAAATAAAAACTTGTCAAAGTCATTGAAGCTTCTCTTAACTTGATGGAATTGAAGTAGATCATCAAGTTGACTGCGATAAGTTTCAATATGACCTTTGCTAAAACCTTATTTTGGGTAAACATGATTTGATATAAGGGTAGATCAAATGGAATAAAATTAATCCCTAATACATTACTTAATGATTTATATTTGATCCTTAGGTGATCATATCATAGTATTCATTATAATCACTCATGATTACCAAATTATAAATATAACACAAGTAATAAGAATGTAGCAAACATATCTTTAATATCATCTACTTATACCATGAGTATCATGGAAATACCTAACTTTAACTCTCTAGTGAGATGGAGTAGGAAAGAAACAAAACTTAAGATCATTCACCATATATTTTTCTTTCCATATTAATCCTTATCATCCCTATTGAATCCTATACTTATATTTGTTGTTCATCAATATTGAGTAAGCAACTATTGATTCACCAATTCTTAACTTATCAATTCTTAATCTATCAACTCTTGTCCTTATTATAGCATTCACTTAAGGCTTATAAAGAAAGAAGTAAGAAGAGGTAAATAGTGATTCTAGTTTTAGATGTCATCTATGGAATGGGATTGATTGGAGGAAATCAAATAAATATGGTAACAAAGAAGATTGCAAGGATGAATCCTGAAGATAGATACCAAGGAGTAATCCTATTGGATTAAGTAAGCATAGTCCATGAATATCTTCCTTAATCCAATAGAGATACTAAGAAGATAATTTCAATACAACTGTAATGTTGTATTGATGAAGCCTTGATTAGCAACTAGAAACCTGAACCATAAAGGATCAAAGGATTATAATGATCATGCCTTATTCACCAAGATTGAGTGCTTATACCATGGATAAGTGACATTGGTGGATAATACATGATTGAACCATAGTATAGATATATTATCCTAGATTAGTCATTACAAGTCACATTAATATAATGTGAGGTTGAATGTTAGATATTGGATTCAAGTAAAGACAAGATAGTATGATAAGATGATGCTAGAGCACATTGAATTAAATAAGTAGTATCTTCCTCTTTGGAAATACTAAGCACTTGAAGTGAAGTAGGATTTAATGCATACATCTATTGAAGTGATATTAGTGAAGGATGATTAAGGAAGAGTATGAGAATATTATGAAAGCTTTAGTATTAAGCTCATTGGAATTACAAGTGGATTTAGAAGGATAAAAGGTGGATAAGAATATTTTTGGAAGTAAAGTTCATCATGTTAACACATGATGATGGATAGGAAGAAGTAGTATATCTAGGAAAGGAATTCCTTAATCAGAAGTCGAGAATTATGAAGTATGGAATATAGGAATCCTTGTTAAAGCGTAAACTCTAAATCTTACAACAAACATAATATTCATCCCATATTATTGATCTATGATCTTATCTCCATACAACTTTATAGGAATAGTTTCCTATAGCAAATCACATAAGCACATCTTTGTCATTCCTAACTATCATAATTATATGTACTTAGGAGTTATCTTTATCAATTATTTTCCATAAGACCTTCTAGGAAATAACTTTCTTATATAAAACATGAAGTCATTCTTGAACACCAACATAAGAACAATCTGTCTTAACCAATAAGCTTTATTCAGATAAATAAAAGGATGAACAAAAATATTAAAACTCCTAAAACCATGGTAAACAATTACAATTTAAACCCTAACTTTTATTTCAATCATATATGCCTAGAAACTATAGTTATCAATTCTCTCTCATCATTCATTTCAAATAATAACCATTTATTTTAAAGAGTGAAATTAATAAAGATCATAAACCTAAAATAATATGTTTAGCCATTAACCCTTATTCACATCAATAAAAGAAATATGAGAATATCAAATCTTCAAGAACTTATGGTAAGTATTTTCAATTCAAACTTTAACTTCTATGTTAGTAATTTTAAAATATATACATATGTATAAGAAAATAAAGAAGTGATAAATTTATATAGTAAAAGTTCATAGATACTTCAAAATAAATTATTATTGATGCTTGTATTCAGCAAAGAACTTTTATAAAGAAAGATTCCTAAAACAAATGAAAAATACAAAAGGTGAAAAACAAAACAGAAAATGAAAAAGGAATAAAACTAGGAAAAAACAGAGGACACACCAAATCTGGCCCATGGCCCATCTCCTCCCTTGCTTACTCGTCGCTCACATGTGCCACACTGCTCCCCACCTGGCCCAGCATCAGCTCGCCAGGAACCCGTACCCCTTTGTTGTCTTTTTCCCCATCGTCCTCCTCGCCGACGGATTGAGCAAGCGGCTCACTGTCGAGCTCCGCCGCGGCGGCGTGCACCAGGATTCGAGTCGCCGCCTACCGTCGCCTACAAGACCCTCTATCTCGCCAAGGACGAACCTAACACGCCATTTCCTCTCCTCCTTTCTCCAACGCGCAAACCCTAACTCCAGAGCTCACAGACGCCGTCGAGTCCGTCGTCTCCGGCCGCCCCGAGCCTCGCCGTGGCTCCTGGAAGCTTCGCCTCGCCGCAGTGAGCAGCCTCGCAGGAGGAATCAACGTGGGAAGCTCCCAATCGTCGAGAAGGACACCGCCTTCCCGAGCTCCGGCCATCGCTTCCTCCCTCGATTCTGGCGTCCCCCGTGCTCGCCTCGCCTCGGCACCACCACCATCATGCTCCTGGTGAGCCACCGGTGCTCAAGCACCTTTATGTTTTCTCCCTCTCCCTCTGAATATTCCTCCCCGCGAGAGACCGATGTCGCCGCCGCTCGCCGTCGTTGCACCACCGTCACCAGTAGCCATTTCAAGGCGGCGCCGCCACTATACTGCACCCCGCGACGCCCTCTTTCCGATAAGCCAAAGCACAGCCCCACGCACGCAGCCGATTCAGGAATCTGACCTTTATCTCAGGATGATCTTGGAGTGATATCAGCATGACGTCATGCTGATGTCATATTCCTATTTTTTCTTTTATTTTAGAAATTGTAATAAGATTTCTGTGATAAATAAAAAAATAGAAATGACATGGCAAAGGTCCCACCAGTGACTGGGGGTAGGATAGGCTCTGGTGAGAGAAACTTTTCATTGGATGCTGACATCAGCATTACCTAATAAACACATTTAGTTATTTAGTTAAAAAAATCATAAAATGATCCAATCTTACAAAATCAATAACTTTTGTTTTATAATTCAAAAAAATATGTTTAATATATGAAAATTTTCAGAAAAATAAAATCTAAAACCTAAAACTATTATTAAATATTATTATGTTAATTATTTAAATAAACATTATTTAATAAAGTTTTTATAAGTAATAAAACTTTGATAGTTAATACTTTAATAATGGTAAATGTTAAAATATATATAAAATACCAAAAATCTTGGAAAAATAAAAACAATACTCCAAAACTATAATTATACATTATTATTCCTCTTAATTAAATATTTATTACTTATTAAGTATTTATAAAATAATAAACCTTATTAAAATCATATCTTATTATTTATAAATCACAAAAATAAATGTAATATACCAAAATGATCACAAAAATAATACCTACATGTTAAAAATGTGATATTCCACTTTTAAGTTAAATAAAAAGTTAAACACTTTCATAACTTGAATTTAAACCTATTATCTTAATTAATAATTCATATAATGTCAAATAAAGTTTGTTAATATTTTAAAATTAACTAATTAAAATCTAATAAATAGTATTAGTCTTGAATATTTATAATATAAAGTGAAATTGGTCTAACACCATTTAAATACAATTTTATGGAATTGTCCTTCAACCATAAGTATAAATTATTTTATCAAAGAATTCTTAATTAATATAAAAATTCCAAGAAAAAATTGTAATAATATAAAACCCAATCTTTACTTTAACCACAAGTTTATAAACAAATGAAAACACTATAGTGAGTTCATAAGTAGTAAATAATATTGTTTACTTATTTCATAAACCTTAACCACACCCTTGTAGGTCGATAAATCCCTTTATACCATTACAATGTACAGAAATCACTACCCCAATAGAAGTAATGACAATCTTAAGTAACTCTAAGGAAACAATATAAAATGAACAAGATACAAGTATCATAAGTAATACACCCTAAGTATATCTACATTCTTAAAGTTACTTATAGTTACAAAGCTTTAAGTATAATACTAAAAACTTTATTATATACTTTATAGTAACATTGGTCTATTATAAATAAATTGTAAAGCATCTCAAGTCCAAACTATTCAAGTAAGCACCAACAACATCAACCAGATTTAATCAACCACAAATGTTGTTTAAACCTTAGTAAAGAAATCTTTTCCTAAAATGTTATTCTTTTTGCCACTTCAGAAAAACAAATAACAACTAATCACAATCACATTACTTTATACTTTACTTGTATAATAAGATTGTTAATACTTAAATTCTTTATAAGTGACATTACTTGTAAAGTAAAACTTGAAGATAAACAATTAAGATGTAAGCAACCTTGAGTAGCATTCCATACTGTGTATTTTTTTGTTGTATAAATACATGTTGTTTCCCACACACTCACAAGCCTTAATAAGAATAACATGTGTGAAACTTAATCTAAAAGGGAAACACATTCCCAAGAAAAAACCCTTTCCAATATCCAAACCTTAGAACAACGTTATTCACGGGATTCATGTTTATCAACCTGCATTACATTACTTATGCATAAAAGCATCTTGCTTCTTTAAACATTAGTCCTTACCGGACCAATGATGCAGATTTCAGCTATTGGATATTATATTCTCTTGAAGATCGTGAGTGCATAATCTTGCAATCACAAAAGGCAAGTTCACCCTTGCTCATGTCCTTTGATTATTTTCTGTAAAGTATTTTTCAAATCCAGTGTTGTCATCACCTGCATTTGAAAAAGGACAGAAAACGCTATTTTCATAATAATGTGATTATAGGTTATTTACCATGAGGTAATAACCTACTATAAGAGTTCCGGTGTGAAAGGAACATATTACCTAGGACTTAACAACCAATGTCGCCAGTGATCTTGCGCCGTATATTATGCGTTGACCATGAGATTTGGAATGGGACGCAGAAGTCAGCTGTATCTTTTCCCTCTCGCATGGAGCTGGATGTGTGGGTCGTGGCTGTTATCACTCGTAGCATGCATATTATTTATGGTAATTCGTAGAGGATATCCAGCATATGGGTGGGAGCCCTCAACGTCCCACGATAGTTCTGGCATCTGAACGGTCTGTACTGCCAATTGCCGTAATTCAATTGGTGGGCTGGTGTACACCAAGAAGACATGCGGGGTTGTGGAGAAGGCAGTGATTGGCTTGGATCTTAGTCTGGGCCTCACACCAAGGAAGTGTGAACGAACCTGCAATTCGGATGTGCAACAAAGCTAATATCTCTCATGGGTAAAGTGACGCACCTCTGTAGAGTGTAAGAAGTGTAACTTGTTACTCCCTGTTCCGGGAAGGAGCTGCGAACGCTACGGGAAAGGAACTCCATGAAAGTTCTGGTAAATCCGTGAAGGCTGACGGATATAGCTTTTCAGAATAAAAGCAACCTTTGAAGAAATGTTTATGAAAACTTGCATTGCCTATGACCTATGGTCTGTGGCTATAGAGATAGTGCATCAAACACTCCTTTTCTAGTGAACTTGCTGAGTATGCTCGTACTCAAAGTATCTTCTTAACCCTTGCTAGGTTCTAAATCCAGTACAGACGATGTCTACATCAACTTATGCTCCAGGAACCATCATCAAAAGCTAAAGCTCTTCAATGAAGCCAAGGAAGTCAACATATATATCAACTCAAGTGAAGACGAAGTTATGGATTAGATAAGAATAGAATCTCTAGCCATAGAACCTATTTCTGTAGAGTATTGCAATAGTAGCAATGCAAGCCTCAATAGTTTAGTATAATAGATTTGAGTTGTTTATTTCTCATTCTTCTTTGTAAGAAGTTTCTGTAACATCCCTAAATTCATATTCCAAAACTCATTCATATCATCCTTGCATTCATCATCATTTAGGATTTTCTCAAAATCATTTAAAAAACAGGAGCATTTGTGGCTCATTATTTTGTGTATGAAAACCCTAGCCTTTGTACTACATGCTTTTGAGAAAGATGATGTTATTCACTCTGAATGTCTTGAATGCAAACTTAGGTGGTCTCAAAAGCTTGAACAAATTTCAAAAGCAAAATATGAATTAAAACAAATCCTATGCCTAATATCACCTCTCATAAAGGCATAGTTTAAATTATTTTCAAAAGGACCCAAGTGTTCTGAAATGTTCAGATGTGTTTGACACTCATTTAAGAGCAGGATTTATTTCACAAAAGTCCTGTATAGTTTTGGATTCAAACAGATTTGAATTTAGGTTCAAAAACTATTTCTGGAAATTCAATCTGAAAAAGAAAAAGAATTGAGAAGGAAAAAAATAAGCCAACCAGCCAATCTGGCCGACCCAGCCCAACACGGCCCAGACCAGCCCAGTAGTGCACACCCCGCGAACCGTTTTCTTTACCCACCCTCGCACCCACCAACTCACTGACAGGAGGGACCCGCTTCCACTCCCCTTTCTCGCTGACAACCGCGGCCCACCCGAGCGTCGTCGTCTCCACCCCCCCACGACCTGCTCGTCCCCAAATTGACGCGGCCGTTTCCTGTTGATTACGCAGCTTAAATTCGAGTTAAGGCACGAGTGATTCTCGCTCGCGAGCAGGCTACATAAACCCCCTCTGCCCCCTCTCTCTTCTCCCTCAAACCCCGAACCCAGAGCGCCACCAGGCTGCGCACATTGCTCTCTGCAACCCCGCCGTCTCCGACGAGCTGCCGCAGCAATGCCGGCCACCTCCGACCACCCCTCTGCCTCTGCTTCACACAAACAGACTCCACTTGATCCCACACATCTCCTGACACTCCTGGTTTGCCCGCGGGTGACCCGGAACGCCGGCTACGCAAACGACTGACCGCCACCGTCTCCAGCTTCAACTTCGGCGAGCCGCAGCGGTAAGTCCAGACCGTCCCGAGCCCTGTTTTTCACGCACACATCTTCGCAGTGGTCTTCTGCATCTAACCACATCCTCCGTTTGCATCCTAGTGATCTACAACGTCGCCTACGACCTCAAGCAGAGCCACCGTTGCCAGATCCAACTCCGGCGAGAAATTCACCGCAACCCTGAGCGCCCCTTGCCGAGCTGTCCACAAGTTGAGCATCCCCACGTCCTTCCGATCTCGGTGAGTACCTTCCCTGTCCTCCTAGTGACCTGTATCGCCGGCGCCGCCACCGTCTGGTCGTCGCCGCCGCGCGCAGCCACTAAGCGCCGCCAGATTTTGGCAGGGTGATTTAGGCCGTTGGATCTGTATCGTAAGGCTAGGATAGAATTTTAAACGAAGGGGTATGCGCGCATCTGAGCCGCCAGATCCCACTTAAATCGTGCGGCCTGCGACTGCCGATCCGCGCGAAGCGGTACGCACCAGTGAGGCTGCGACACGTGGCTAGAGATAATTCAAAAACAGAATTTAAACCTGATTTAGATCCAAACTTCAAACTGCTATAACTTTTGAATGCCACGTTAGAATTTTACAAACTTTATACCGTTGGATTCAGTGAAACAAAACCTTTCTGAATATCCAATTTGTTTAACAAATAGTAACAGTTAAAATGACTTTATTTGAAGAAACATGTTTAAGGCTATTTTAAGTATGGTTTTGTTTTGGTAATTTATATTGGTGCCAAATAAGTTTAGTTGGCAAACTTGTGACTTGATAAGTTTCTGTAAACATGTGCATGTTTGGTAGAATTTTCAAAATCACCACTTAGCACATTCTGGCATGCATGCATTCATATTATTTTTGGTTGTATATAATTGTGTGTAATTGTATGCTATATTTTCTTGTGTAGATTTTGCTAGTGATTGTGATTGTGAAGAGTGCTACGCTCCCCACTACCAAGGCAAGTGATATTTTCATGAATATTTATATCCTATGTTTTGTACTAGCATTAGATATTTTGCTAAGTATTGCATGCTATTTTTGCCTAATGCTAAGTTGGGAAATCCTAAGTAATGTAGAATTGTAGAATTGCTAGGGAATTTTCCTAAGTTAAGTAATCTTACTATGCTTAGCCTAGCTATTTAGCAAACAAGGGTTGGATAAAATCTATACTTACAATGATGAAAATATTTCTATGTCATAAGACTTATGTTTTTCCTAATAAAACAACTAAGTCCAATGAACCTCCTGGGTGGAATGGAAGGATTGGGTTATGTTGAGTGGTTACACAAGGCCATGGACTTGGGTTGTGTATCTCACTTGTGGTGTGCCACCCAGGCACAAAGGGATTTGGAGGCCAAGTGTTGAGAAAGCTTACAGTGCAACCACTTGGCAATAGGGGCTCTGCCATGATCAAATAGGATGCTAGAACTTAGTCATTTGGACAGATGGTGGTAGTTGGGATGATAGGATGGAACGCGTCCATTTGACTAAGGAAAGGCTTCTGAAAGGTCCTGTCTTGGGAAACCAAGTCTGGTGGGGAAAGTGCACAACCTCTGCAGATGGAAAACCTAAGTACTTAGCCTAGTCCAAGGCAATGGACAACTTGAGCATCAAGACATGGAAGCTACAAGAATCTCATCACTCCAACTTTTAAAGTAAAATTTGTGGGAGAACAAGGGTGAAGGACCCCAATGTCTATTGGTGGTTTCTTGGGAAGTTTTTGATAAAGAAAAAAAACTTAGTGATTTCAACTAATAGGAAAAACCTATTTTCAAGCAAAGCAAGCCAAGCTACACTAGCAAAAACGCATATAGTAATATAGTCCACTTAAAATATACTAAGGTATCACTTGCCAATACTATTCCAAAGTATTGACCCTTTGTGGCTATAACTTGTGATGTTGCAGGTTACTCCGATGATGAGTAGGAGTCATGAGTCTACACTCAACATGCTTGCCTGTGGCACATGAAGATGAAGACTTGTGTTTATTTACTTATTCCTTAAACTCTTGTATTAGGCCTATGGCCCTGAGTTGTAAAAGACTATGTTTTATCTCTGGAATGAATGTAATAAACGACCTTTGTATATGTGTACTTCATCTTAAACTGTGGATGCTAGCATTGATCCAGGGACTAGCATTGCAATCACAGGGATCCTTACCTTTATAAAGGAGGGGTCTAACAGATGGTATCAGAGCACTGTGTTGCCTGTAGGATTGTGACCCTAGGATTGGAAAACCACTAAGGAAAAGTTTTCAACCACTTCTACACTTGTCTATTCTTCTCGTAGAGCTTTTCTAATCTTCTCATTCTCATCTCCATTTGTAGATGAACTCCATCAACGAAGCCGTGAAGAAAGGGCCACTTATGACCATGACCTTGGAGTGTGAAACTGAGTTTCCCAAGATTCTCAAGGACCTCATGGTGGCAATGGAAGCACATGGAGCAGCTTTATACAAAGGCTTTCCGGTGATGGATGAAGGAGTGGAGTATTGGTGGGTGCAACTTCACTTGTACAAAAACAAGGAAGACAACCACAAAGAAAGGGGATTCTGCATGTACACCAACACTGTAATGCACACCACATTCTTTGAGTCAGCCAGAGATGCAGCTTGGAGGACTATCAAAGAATTAAGTGCTAGAGTCAAGTGCAGAATGCTCAACCTCCAAAAAGACTTAGAAAAAGAGAAGGAACTTACCCAAGGGTTGGAAGCCACCAACCAAGAGTTAAGGGGAGATATAATAGATTTAGTGATGGAATCATGTGAACAAGATAGGTGGATTGCCTCTAGGAACATTGTGATAGCCACCAGATCCAGTGAGATAGGACTATGAGCACACTTTGTTAGTGGACCACCATTTATCACCTTATTTTCCAAATGATACCTTAAATAAGTTTGGACCTTGATTGATGTAATGGATTTATGTATGCATGACTTGTGTGATGTTTGCGTTCCATGGTTATGTATGAGATGGTTGTCTTATTTTATCTTAAATTGTGTTGTTCTAACTTACCACTTTATCTTATAAATAGATGCCTATTACCATCAGCACCGTTGAGGAGCTCCGGGTTACCCGTTTCGGTCCCCGCATCATTGAGCTTACCACTTTGCTCGATCTCCCTCTTCCCACCTTCACGGTGTACCCACTCACCAAGTTCGAGAGGAAGGACCTCTGGGGCTTCAAGGTGAACCAGCCTGGACGCCAGACAGAGCCCACTACGGAGGCCATCGTCTTCAAGCTGATGCACGACGACAGGGAGAGAGACATGGAGGTAGTCATGCAGGACCTGATAGGACGTCTGTTGGGCCGTCACTCTCGACAGGTTAGGGGCACTCACTTCCACGTTTTCGGAAGGCGTGATGTTGATGGAGAGTCCATCGACTTTGAGGACCACTCGAGGGACACGGCAGAGCCGATACGTCTCTACCTCCAGGACTTAGAGACTCTTCTCAGGCACGTAGACACGGACAGGACGAACGTCATGCTCGGCAATGACGAGCTTCAGGTGCAGCTTCGCGAGAAGGACAAGCTTTTTGCGCAGCAGGATGATATGATCAAGGAAATGGAGACAAAGTTCGAGGCCCAGGACCGCAAGTTCAAGAGTCAAGAGAAACGCGTCCAGGATAGGAACAAGAAGATCCGGGACATGACCGAGGAACTGAAGTCCAAGGATTTCGAGCTTGAGCAACAGCAGATGGTTATTGAAGACTTCGCTCCCAGAAGAGGGCTCTCAAGGCCAAGGTCGATTCCTTGACCACTACGATTGAGGAGAACAAGACCGCGATGGAGAACGCAGGTCTTACCTTCGTCGAGGAGGAGATTGATGCTGATGAGTAGACTTGACTACTCGTTTACCTTTCATATTCGTACTAGTTATTTGTGAACTTGTTATTGGACCATCCGACATGTGGATGGCTTGCCACTTGAGTGTTTTATTTTCATGAACTTATTATCTGGTTGTTGAACTTTTATTCTTGAGTCGCATGCTTTATGATTTGCTTGTGATGTATTATGCATAAAAACATCTATGGGTATCTCATTCTTATCTATTTGATCAAACCACAGATGCCTCCTCGTCGCGCAAACCCCAATCCCAACAACATCACCCCGGAAATGCAACAAATGATGAATGCGCAAACACAGCTTATGCAAATGATGACCACATTCATCCAAAACCAGAATAACAACAACAACAACAACCCCAATAACAACAACAACAACAACAACCCTCCGGGTTTTGATATTCTCACCAGATTTCTGCGTCTGAGGCCAGCTAAGTTTTCGGGAACAACTGATCCCATGGTAGCCAATGACTGGCTACGTTCCGTGAACAAGGACTTAGTGACCGTGGGCTGCACGGATGCTGAAAAAGTCAGGTTCGCAGCACATCTGTTGGAAGGACCAGCCGCCACATGGTGGGATAACTTCCAAATCACCACTCCTTTAGATGAGGTGACTTGGGCTATCTTTGAGGATGGCTTTCGCACTGCTCATATCTCATCAGGAATCATGAGTCTGAAAAAGAAGGAGTTTCACAACTTGAAGCAGCGCCATCGCAGCGTGGCAGAATACATAGAAGAGTTCAACAATCTGGCGCGCTATGCACCGGATGAGGTTGACACAGATGCAAAAAGAAAGGAAAAGTTTCTGGAAGGATTAAATGATGAGCTGAATCTGCAGTTGTCTGTGGCATATGTTCCAACTTATCAGTCTTTGTGTGACAAGGCTGCTATATTGGAAAGTAAAATGAAGCAAGTCGAGAGTAGAAAGAGGAAACACTCCGACAAGCATAGCTCGGGATCGTCTCACAAACGATCTCACTATGATGACAGTGGCAGCTCAGGATCCCATAAACATGGGAAATTCAACAAGCACCACAACCACAACCGTCACGACAACAAGCATCACCGCAGTCATGACAATGACAAGTACAAGAACCACAAGGGTGGACATAAGAGCCACTATGGTGGAAATGGTAGTGGAAGTGGAGGACAACCTGCAAAAAAGGACATCAGTCAGGTTGAGTGCTTCAAGTGCAAGAAGCTGGGGCATTATGCTAATGAGTGCCCTGAGAAGAAAATTGAAGGACCTAACAAGCCAAATCCTTTTCAAAAAGGACAGGTTAACCACATCAATGTGGAGGAGGTCTATGAGGAGCCTGATGCCGTTGCTGGTAAGTTCAAACTAAATTCAATTTCAGCATTTGTACTCTTTGATACCGGTGCATCTCATTCATTCATATCAAAGGAATTTGTTGAAAGAAATGAACTGCCGGTAGAAACCATTGGGTGTCCTATAAGAGTAAGTTCTCCGGGTGGAGAAATGATAGTAAACTCAGGATGTCATGACTTAGTCATAGAGTTTGGAAAACATAAGTTTCTAGTGAACCTAATAATCCTAAATTCCCAAGGATTGGATGTGATTTTAGGAATGGATTGGATGGCTAAGCATGAGGGAGTACTAGATTGTGCCAATCGTACAGTTACACTCACAACCCCAGAAGGGAAAAGAATAAAATTCAGATCCAGTTTTGAATCCAAAGGAAGTAAGCTAAATTCTCTTAAGGGGGTTAGCATGGATAACGTACCAGTTGTGTGTGAGTATCCGGATGTGTTTCCGGAAGAGTTGCCAGGAATGCCACCGGATAGAGATGTGGAGTTTCTGATAGATTTGGTACCAGGTTCTGTACCAATAGCTAAGAGACTATACAAAATGTCAGTTGACGAACTGAAAGAGCTCAAGAAGCAATTAGGAGAACAGTTGCAGAAAGGGTTTATTCAACCAAGTTCTTCATCTTGGGGAGCCCCAGTATTGTTCGTGGAGAAGAAGGATAGAACACAAAGGTTATGCATTGACTACCGTTCTCTCAACGAGGTAACCATCAAGAACAAATATCCTTTGCCAAGAATCAACGACTTGTTTGATCAGCTAGAAGGAGCATGTGTGTTCTCGAAGATTGATCTCCGGTCAGGTTATTTTCAACTCAAGATAAGAGAGCAAGACATACCTAAGACCGCATTCACCACTAGATATGGATTGTATGAGTACACTGTAATGCCTTTTGGGTTAACCAACGCTCCAGCATACTTCATGAATATGATGAACAAGGTGTTCATGGAATTTCTCGACAAGTTTGTTGTCGTTTTCATCGATGACATCTTAGTCTACTCCAAGAGCAAGGAAGAACATGAAAGACACTTACGCTTGATAATTGAAAAATTAAGAGAGCATAAACTTTATGCCAAATTCAGCAAGTGTGAGTTTTGGTTAGAGAAAGTTGGTTTTCTTGGTCATGTTATGACAAAGGATGGTGTGGCAGTTGATCCTGCCAAAGTTTCAGCTGTGACAGAATGGGAATCTCCCAAGAATGTGAAAGAAGTTCGTAGTTTCCTCGGCTTAGCAGGTTACTACAGAAGGTTCATTGAAAATTTCTCGAAGGTTGCCAAGCCAATGACAGAATTGTTAAAGAAGGACAAGAAATTTGCTTGGTCTAAAGGTTGCGAAGTCAGCTTCCAAGAGTTGAAGAAGAGGCTAGTGACAGCACCAGTTTTATGTTTGCCTGATTTGGAAAAGGATTTCCAGGTATATTGTGATGCGTCTCATCAAGGTTTGGGTGCCGTACTTATGCAAGACGGTAAAGTCGTAGCCTATGCTTCGAGACAACTCAAAACACATGAAGTAAATTATCCTACTCATGATTTGGAGTTGGCCTCTGTCGTCCATGCGCTCAAAACATGGAGACATTACCTTTTGGGAAAACGTTGTGAAGTATTCACCGATCATAAGAGTTTGAAGTATATCTTCACCCAGAAGGAAATAAATATGAGACAAAGGAGATGGCTAGAGCTTATCAAGGATTACGACTTAAGTTTGCAATACCACCCCGGTAAAGCAAATGTAGTAGCAGATGCCCTAAGTCGTAAGACGTTTGTAAATGGCCTTACCAGAGGAGAATTGCCAGATGACTTGTGTAAGCAATTCAAAGAACTCAGATTAGAGATTGTGCCTGAAAGACATCTCATGTATTTGGATGTTCAACCCACATTGTTGGACAAGATCCGAGAAGCTCAGAAGACTGATAAGGAAATTGAAATGATTAAGGAGAATATTAGTCTAGGGAAAGCTAAGAGATTCCATATAGACGAACAAGGTACTTTATGGCACGGAAAACGTATATGTGTCCCACAAGACCCGGAGTTGCGGAAACTGATTCTACAAGAAGCTCACAACTCTCCGTATTCTATTCACCCGGGAAACACCAAGATGTACATGGATATGAAAGAAAGATTTTGGTGGAACAATCTGAAAAGAGACATCGCCGAGCATATTGCTTTGTGTGATGTGTGTAGCAGAGTAAAAGCGGAGCATCAGAAACCAGCAGGTTTGCTTCAACCACTGCCTATTCCTGAATGGAAGTGGGAAAATATCGGTATGGATTTCATTACCGGATTACCAAGAACCAGGTCAGGGTATGACTCCATATGGGTAGTAGTGGATCGCCTAACTAAAGTGGCTCATTTTATACCCGTGAAGACAACTTATACGAGTGCCAAGTTAGCAAAGATCTACATGAGCAGAATTATATGCCTTCACGGTGTGCCTAAGAGTATTGTGTCAGATAGAGGAACTCAATTCACTTCTCACTTTTGGAGACAGCTTCATGAATCCTTAGGAACGAGGTTAGAGTTCAGCACTGCTTTTCATCCTCAAACTGATGGACAAACAGAAAGGACTAATCAGATTCTTGAAGACATGTTGAGGGAATGTGCCCTAGACTATGGAGCAAGTTGGGATGAAAGTTTACCTTACGCAGAGTTCTCTTACAATAACAGTCATCAATCTAGTATTGGAATGGCACCATTTGAGTTACTCTACGGAAGGAAGTGTACCACCCCGTTGTTATGGAATGGTGTGGGAGAAAGAAGTTTATTTGGACCTGATCTTATCAAAGACGCCGAAGAGAAAGTCAAATTGGTTAAGGACAGGTTGAAGATAGCACAGTCCCGACAGAAAAGCTACACGGATTCTAAGCGTAGAGAAGTCACCTACGAAGTTGGAGATAGGGCTTACCTTAGAGTATCACCACTTCGTGGAGTGAAAAGATTTGGAGTCAAAGGAAAGTTGGCACCAAGATATGTTGGGCCATTCAAGATTCTAAGTCGCAAGGGAGAAGTTGCATATGAAGTTGAATTGCCAGAGTCTCTGTCAGCTGTCCATAATGTATTTCATGTGAGTCAGCTTAAGAAATGTCACCCAGAGATGGAAGAATCATCTTTGAAGGATACCATACCCTTGGAAGAAGTCCAGCTAGAAAGTGATCTTACCTATGAAGAAAAGCCTATCAAGATTCTTGAGACCGCAGAAAGAGTCACAAGGACAAAAACTATCAAGTTTTGCAAGGTGCAATGGAACCATCACTCCGAAGAGGAAGCAACATGGGAAAGGGAAGATGATCTTCGGAAAGACCACCCTCACCTATTTGCTAGCCAATCCGAATCTCGAGGGCGAGATTCATCTTAAGGGGGTTAGATTTGTAACATCCCTAAATTCATATTCCAAAACTCATTCATATCATCCTTGCATTCATCATCATTTAGGATTTTCTCAAAATCATTTCAAAAACAGGAGCATTTGTGGCTCATTATTTTGTGTATGAAAACCCTAGCCTTTGTACTACATGCTTTTGAGAAAGATGATGTTATTCACTCTGAATGTCTTGAATGCAAACTTAGGTGGTCTCAAAAGCTTGAACAATTTTCAAAAGCAAAATATGAATTAAAACAAATCCTATGCCTAATATCACCTCTCATAAAGGCATAGTTTAAATTATTTTCAAAAGGACCCAAGTGTTCTGAAATGTTCAGATGTGTTTGACACTCATTTAAGAGCAGGATTTATTTCACAAAAGTCCTGTATAGTTTTGGATTCAAACAGATTTGAATTTAGGTTCAAAAACTATTTCTGGAAATTCAATCTGAAAAAGAAAAAGAATTGAGAAGGAAAAAAATAAGCCAACCAGCCAATCTGGCCGACCCAGCCCAACACGGCCCAGACCAGCCCAGTAGTGCACACCCCGCGAACCGTTTTCTTTACCCACCCTCGCACCCACCAACTCACTGACAGGAGGGACCCGCTTCCACTCCCCTTTCTCGCTGACAACCGCGGCCCACCCGAGCGTCGTCGTCTCCACCCCCCCCCCCCACGACCTGCTCGTCCCCAAATTGACGCGGACGTTTCCTGTTGATTACGCAGCTTAAATTCGAGTTAAGGCACGAGTGATTCTCGCTCGCGAGCAGGCTACATAAACCCCCTCTGCCCCCTCTCTCTTCTCCCTCAAACCCCGAACCCAGAGCGCCACCAGGCTGCGCACATTGCTCTCTGCAACCCCGCCGTCTCCGACGAGCTGCCGCAGCAATTCCGGCCACCTCCGACCACCCCTCTGCCTCTGCTTCACACAAACAGACTCCACTTGATCCCACACATCTCCTGACACTCCTGGTTTGCCCGCGGGTGACCCGGAATGCCGGCTACGCAAAAGACTGACCGCCGCCGTCTCCAGCTTTAACTCCGGCGAGCCGCAGCGGTAAGTCCAGACCGTCCCGAGCCCTGTTTTTCACGCACACATCTTCGCAGTGGTCTTCTGAATCTAACCACATCCTCCGTTTGCATCCTAGTGATCTACAACGTCGCCTACGACCTCAAGCAGAGCCACCATTGCCAGATCCAACTCCGGCGAGAAATTCACCGCAACCCTGAGCGCCCCTTGCCGAGCTGTCCACAAGTTGAGCATCCCCACGTCCTTGCGATCTCGGTGAGTACCTTCCCTGTCCTCCTAGTGACCTGTATCGCCGGCGCCGCCACCGTCTGGTCGTCGCCGCCGCGCGCAGCCACTAAGCGCCGCCAGATTTTGGCAGGGTGATTTAGGCCGTTGGATCTGTATCGTAAGGCTAGGATAGAATTTTAAAACAAGGGGTACGCGCGCATCTGAGCCGCCAGATCCCACTTAAATCGTGCGGCCTGCGACTGCCGATCCACGCGAAGTGGTACGCACCAGTGAGGCTGCGACACGTGGCTAGAGATAATTCAAAAACAGAATTTAAACCTGATTTAGATCCAAACTTCAAACTACTATAACTTTTGAATGCCACGTTAGAATTTTACAAACTTTATACCGTTGGATTCAGTGAAACAAAACCTTTCTGAATATCCAATTTGTTTAACAAATAGTAACAGTTAAAATGACTTTATTTGAAGAAACATGTTTAAGGCTATTTTAAGTATGGTTTTGTTTTGGTAATTTATATTGGTGCCAAATAAGTTTAGTTGGCAAACTTGTGACTTGATAAGTTTCTGTAAACATGTGCATGTTTGGTAGAATTTTCAAAATCACCACTTAGCAAATTCTTGCATGCATGCATTCATATTATTTTTGGTTGTATATAATTGTGTGTAATTGTATGCTATATTTTCTTGTGTAGATTTTGCTAGTGATTGTGATTGTGAAGAGTGCTACTCTCCCCACTACCAAGGCAAGTGATATTTTCATGAATATTTATATCCTATGTTTTGTACTAGCATTAGATATTTTGCTAAGTATTGCATGCTATTTTTGCCTAATGCTAAGTTGGGAAATCCTAAGTAATGTAGAATTGTAGAATTGCTAGGGAATTTTCCTAAGTTAAGTAATCTTACTATGCTTAGCCTAGCTATTTAGCGAACAAGGGTTGGAGAAAATCTATACTTACTATGATGAAAATATTTCTATGTCATAAGACTTATGTTTTTCCTAATAAAACAACTAAGTCCAATGAACCTCCTGGGTGGAATGGAAGGATTGGGTTATGTTGAGTGGTTACACAAGGCCATGGACTTGGGTTGTGTATCTCACTTGTGGTGTGCCACCCAGGCACAAAGGGATTTGGAGGCCAAGTGTTGAGAAAGCTTACAGTGCAACCACTTGGCAATATGGGCTCTGCCATAATCAAATAGGATGCTAGAACTTAGTCATTTGGACAGATGGTGGTAGTTGGGATGATAGGATGGAACGCGTCCATTTGACTAAGGAAAGGCTTCTGAAAGGTCCTGTCTTGGGAAACCAAGTCTGGTGGGGAAAGTGCACAACCTCTGCAGATGGTAAACCTAAGTACTTAGCCTAGTCCAAGGCAATGGACAACTTGAGCATCAAGACATGGAAGCTACAAGAATCTCATCACTCCAACTTTTAAAGTAAAATTTGTGGGAGAACAAGGGTGAAGGACCCCAATGTCTATTGGTGGTTTCTTGGGAAGTTTTTGATAAAGAAAAAAAACTTAGTGATTTCAACTAATAGGAAAAACCTATTTTCAAGCAAAGCAAGCCAAGCTACACTAGCAAAAACGCATATAGTAATATAGTCCACTTAAAATATACTAAGGTATCACTTGCCAATACTATTCCAAAGTATTGACCCTTTGTGGCTGTAACTTGTGATGTTGCAGGTTACTCCGATGATGAGTAGGAGTCATGAGTCTACACTCAACATGCTTGCCTGTGGCACATGAAGATGAAGACTTGTGTTTATTTACTTATTCCTTAAACTCTTGTATTAGGCCTATGGCCCTGAGTTGTAAAAGACTATGTTTTATCTCTGGAATGAATGTAATAAACGACCTTTGTATCTGTGTACTTCATCTTAAACTGTGGATGCTAGCATTGATCCAGGGACTAGCATTGCAATCACAGGGATCCTTACCTTTATAAAGGAGGGGTATAACAGTTTCTTTCTCTCTCTTTAACCTAGAGTGTTCTCTGGATCTTGTGTAACGAGTTGAATTATAACCTAGAGTCATGTCTTGGACCTGCTGTGTTTCTGTTGTACTACTCTGAGGGATGTAATACTAGTGAACGGTGTTTCATTGATGTTATGTTAACGACTTTAGTGTACTACATCATGCAGTGGTATGCTGGGTCACCGCATTATTGCTCATTCAAGAGAGTGTGGCAATAGGTCTTCCGACTAGTTGTGCCAACCATTACATCAATCTTGCTAGAGTTACAATAAACCTTTTCATAACCTTGAGGAACACAAATCATTATTGTTGCTTGAGATCCAGCTTTGATTAACTGTAGAGATACTTCAAACTCATCATGTCCGAATAGAATATTTGCAACATTTACCAAAGAGTTAAAATCAATACATTCTTAAGACATGGAATTCAATGTCAAGCTCCAAAAGATGAGCTATATCGTGGAACCCATGTGATAGCAAGTTATCAAAAGATAATTGCATCTACATGAATTGTTTGCAATGAAACACAACTAAATCCTGTTTAGGAAACATTTAGGTGGATTTCGAAGTTTTGTTGGACTTCTTATCTTCCGTGAACGAATCATTCAGTGGCTTGGTTTGCTTGCAGGATCTTCTAAATGTGTGAAGGTATCAACCTACCATATAAAGAATTGTCTGCACATGCTTGACTAACTTGTAATGATTCCTGAGGAAACAACCTTAACTCTACTTAAATCCACGGGGATATCTTTCAACAGTTGCACGTGAATCAGAGCAGGTCACTTTTAACATTCAGAACACATACTTCGAGATAACATGAAGATGGTTCTCAGAAGTTCCCAACATTAGTACCAACTATTCCACATGAATCTTTTCTAGCATGGAGAATTTGAGGATGTCATTGATGGGCTGAATAACAAATTTATCTGTATACTCCAAGAAATCGGACTCACCTGTTGTATGAACAAGGCATGGACATTGGTCAGACCAAAGAACATGAAGATGTACTCAAGTGAAACATCACAAGTGAATACACCATCAAGATAATCCTTGGAATTGAGTTTGATTTAACGATAATCCAAATCAAGTAAAAGGCGTGAAATATAACATATCCGCAATGGACATACTATCTTACTTCAGCACGAGTAGAACTAGACATCCCTTCAAGGAGGAACAGAGTTGAATAAAACTTTTGTCTTACAACTCTCCAAGTTGTGGTTTAAGCTCAACCAACTAGTTCAGGGGTATCCGATACGGATCCTTGGAGAAAGAGAAGTTCAGAGAACTTTCTTGCTCAAGAACCTGACAACACGGTCATGTGGCAACATGGAGATACTTCTAGGAAGACGTCTAGAATATCACGAACCACCGATATGTCACTTAGTTCGAGAGGAAACTTGCTTGTTAAAGCAATAAGACCTAGTCTCAGAGCTTTGGCACAATCCTAACTCTTTGACTAAAGAGAGTGCAATAGAATAGCGGACTTGGTAGCATAATAATTCTTTGCTTAGTGATAGGGTTAACCAATCACGCTAAGAATGATACCAACACTAGTAGAAAAAGAGTCATACGTCCACCCTAGTTTGGAGCATTAATCCCGGTTATGGTTGGACCCGGGACTAATGTGAGCATTAGTCCCGGTTCCAACGGCTAGAACGCCAGCAATCTTTAGTCCCGGGTCAAACGGGACCTTTAGTCCCGGTTCGTATCACCAACCGGGACTAAAAGGGGTGCCCCGGTGACGGGACCTTTAGTCCCGGTTCGTATCACCAACCGGGACTAAAGGTGTGACCTTTAGTCCCGGTTCGTATTACCAACCCGGACTAAAGGGATTGGCACCGAGGCACCACTTTTAGTCCCGGTTGGTGATACGAACCGGGACAAGGTTATAAAAAATTCTAAAAATAAAATCCTTCGAACCCTGCCCGCCCGTTTCTGTCGAACTTGTTTGATGCTATTCATCAAGCCGTATCAAGTTGATTATCTTTTCTTTCTTATACTTCTGCCTCCCGCTTCTATTCTTTTTAAATGTGTAAACTAGTCCCCGCAAATCAAAGTTTAGTATTCAGACTTAATCATACAGCAAGTCTGCAAGTGCAACTTGTTAGACGACCAACAACTTAAATCTATTGATATCCCAATTAGCAAATATATAGTACATCTGACTTGGGGTAAAAAAAGATAAATCTAGACAAATACAAAGTCCTAGACCAATACTAATACCCCTTACCCCCCCCTCCCCCCGCCGCCCCTCTCACTTATATGCAAAGTATATGAAACATCGTTGCATTTTAAGAAGTGAAAACTAGAAATAAAAATGAGAATCCAAAATATGAGTCTTGAAAGTGTTGCCATAGCATGAAGAGTCTTCAAAACCTGCTAAATCAAGACACAGTCGATAGAAGAAGAGATCGATATAAACCAAGTTATGTTGTTCTCTCATAGAAAATTATTTCAGAAATTATTTTAGAAATTAAATTATTTTAGTATTTTTTATGTCATATTTGAATTCCTCGCATTTTTCTGATAATAATGGATATATTATTTGTTAAATTTCGATTTACAGATTTGAAGATATTGTTTATGTCATATTAAATGAATAAATGGCAAAAATGAATAAAATATTAATTTAATTAGTTTTTACTTTCATTAGAATAAAATGTTATTATTAATTATTTATTATTGTTTACTAAAAATAGTTGTTCTTAATTTCAAAAAATAAAAACGTGTCACATATCGATATGAGTTAATAAGATTGATATACTAGTCTTGACAACAAGATATAATGGTCCTTCGCGCAGGTGGGAGAGATGGAATGAAGAAGTTAAGCGTGCTGAGGGTGGAGTAGTGCTAGGATGGGTGACCAGATGGGAAGTTTGACTGTAAGTATGATTTGAACTAAGATTAAGTATAATTAGTGTTAAAAATGAGAGACGTGGGAGATTAACAAGTCAAATAATTCAAAGGTTTAAAAAAAATTAAATTTTTTTAAAAAAAATTAAAAAAACTTTTAGTCCCGGTTCGTATTACGAACCGGGACTAAAACTCCTCCCCCCTCGCACGCAGCAGCGGCCACGTGTATGGTCTTTTGTCCCGGTTGGTGGGACAACCGGGACTAAAGGTTCGGGCTTTAGTCCCGATTGCCCCGTCCCGGTTGGGCAACCGGGACTAATGCCCCTTCCCAACCGGGACGCATGACACGTTCTCCACTAGTGCAATGTCCTTGAAGTTCAAAGAAATAAGAATTGCTAAGAATCTTGGATGGCCACATCAATACGCACACACAACATTCTTGAGAGCGAACAACTCAGGAGAAGGGTGGGTATATATGTGTAGGAGCATCACTTCATTAAGAGAGTCATGAGAATCAGCACAACCTCTTAGTATTAAAAGGGTGTGATACTTTAAGGTAGAACAAAACATAAACTAATAAACGTGTATTGATCTGTGGATTACAACACTTTGACCTAGTCTTAGAAATGACGAGGTACTGGAGTTTGTTTCTCCAGACATCCCGAAATGGTTTGTCATGACCTACCACAAGAGGATCTTGCATCGGGAGGTACCAATGCACATTTAATACTTGGCTACCAACTGCTAGACAAAGGTCAGAAAGCAACAAGGGAAGGAACATGCTCAGGATAGAATCCCAAGATGTGGATGCATCAGTCAACAATCTTCCAAATACCAATGCATAGAAAGGGAAGGTGTGGTAGAGTAACGAGTATAGAAGTGGGACTCTCGAGGAGTACCCTTGTCATGATCTATTTGGTTTCATTAAAGAACATCTGCCATAGCATGTGCTAGGGGAAGTCCTTAATTTTCGCAACTCAATCACGGCAATAACCATAGAATTGAAGGCTATATTAGTAGGTATTAGCCATCCTGGGGTAATGTTTGAACATTAACAATAGGGATCAAAAAAATGGATCTTGAGTTAACGGTCAGCTTCATGTACAAGATTCACAACACCATAATCCAGCACAATCGGGGATCTTAAGTTCAAGTCCGAGGGTTAAAACCCAAGAAAAGGGTAACTACTACTTGAGTGACTAAGTGTACACTACAATCTACCAATCACAAGGTAGCTTCCAAAAGAAGAAACAACTTCTCAAGTACCCTAACAAACAAAAAGGAGACACAGGAGGCAAACGGAAACCTCAAAGCCTAGAATAGAATAATGTGGATCATTATATTGTAGGATCCAAAAAAAAGAGAGATCATAATGTAAAGGAATCTCTCATGTGCACAAGAGCAAAAGGAACAAGGAATTCACAACACACACAACTCTAGAGAACTCAACACTAGGTCAACTGTCTTATAAATGACATTTCAAAAAGGCACCTAAGCTTTGAAAGACTAGAAGAGATATCAAAACTTTTCCAAGTCAACACCAGATAAGATAACCAAGAGTTAGAGCAAAACTAGATAATAAGAAAAAGAATGCATACTAGAGTTTTCGCAAATAATTTTCAGCTTTTAAAATAGTTTTCACAAACACTAGACTCAACATTGACCAATAGCAAGGTTTTCCTTCGGTCGGTACTCCTCTGATACCAAAAACCTATGGCACCCCCGGAAATAAGTCTAGACAAATCCCAAACCTTCGTCTGAACATAAGCCTAACCTAATCTCGAAAGTGTACAGAGAGAGAATCGATAACACAACAGTGATCCTACGACACAAAATTTATTACAACAAGCTCATAACTAAGAAAAGAGCCAAATATTACAAGCAAAGGTCACTGACCACAAAAATCAAACAACGGAAGGAAATTTATGCTATTAAGTATAGCAAAATTAACAAATGGCCTAAGAGGCTTGAAGCATAACATTGTCATCCAATCCATAGATCCAAGACTGCCGACTGGGAACCCCGAGCTACTCGTCGATGTCGATGTCGTAAAGAATTCATCTTCTATGGTAACACTTACTTTGCTGCAAAAGTATCAACGAAGCAAGGGTGAGTACAGGGTGTACTCCGCAAGACTTATGGATGGTGGAGTTGTTTTGCATAAAGCCATCTTTGTTTTGTAAAACAAGAGGGAGAAGAATCTCAACTAATTAGAATATTTTAGAATGGGATAAGATAGCGGTATCACTAGTTTTGATCATCTCTTGATATCCACCGAATTATCATCAGCAAAACCTATCTAGGATCACCCCCTCGATCCCTGAGGAAGCATCCTTAAGCACACATTAATTAACTTGCCAAGTTTTAAAATTAGGTTCAAGTTCTCTATGACCATCACCTCCGTTCCCAAGTCGTCAATAACCGTGGACGCGGCTTTTCGAAAAGATTAATGACCCTGCAGGGTTGTACAACTTTACCCACACGTACTAACCTTGTCTTAATGCGACTAGATAAGCCCTTTTCCTTGGAAGGCCGGAAGAGGGTGGTTATACATAACCTTTACCTTGCTTTCTCCAAGACCATGAGTCACGCACTAGGGAGATGACGCCGTAACGGGTCTAGTCCCAAAGCTGGTCCCTAATGATGTGCGTAGGGTTCAAGATTACGGATGCCGGGCATCTCCAGTTACCATCCACGCTTACCTACCTGTTATGAATGCACCTCCTTCGAGAACAACCAAAATGCATATGTCGAATGGAATGCCCCAACTATGTGACTCATGGAATCTACTAGGCAAGTTAGTCGGTCGAGGGGTTTCCAGGACCCCATGTGGCTGTACGCTCGTCTTGGTTCAGGAGGCAAGAACTCAGGTCCTAGTAGTGGCAAGTATGGGAATACAAAAACAACAACCCACCGTGGCCTCCCATACAAGCCTTAGCATATTTTACTTTCATCTCTGATCATACGACGTTATCATGTCAAACTAGGTTCATTCATAGATCTGATTCATCAACCGGATGGACCAGTGGTAACAGCTAAGCATGGCCAAGCACAACAGATGTAACAGCTCTAGCAACGCTTCATAATCGAAACCCTAGTTATGCTAGGATCAGTGGATCAGGGAATATAGGCTTCAAAGGTAACATGCATTATATAGGATTACTCTATCTATCGATAAAATACTTTAGAATCGTATGCACATGGAAAGAATTGCAATGTTTGAAAACATAGGATTATATCATGTGTGGGGTTTCTCTTGCCTTTTCCTGTTGATATACCTATAGCAGAGTTCCGGACAAATAGTACTTGACTTTATTATAATTGATCAAGTATTGGTCTTCGAGCTTCAATGGTGTTGACCTCGGTCTTCGATCTCGATCTCGATATTGTAATCTACCGGGAAGAACCAAACACCGGAATGGAAGGGAAACAATCAAAACATGGCATCGATGCAATGCTCAAACAATAATGATGATATGACAAGTTATATTGCATTGAAATAAACCCTTAAGACATGCTTGACAATTTAATCGGGGTTCCAAGGGGTGCAAACCCTAACTCAGGAAAACTCCGGATTCATATGAGAGGGGTTCATTTAGTTCTTCTAGTTAACTTTAAATTGAAGTTGTTTAGCAATGCATGATTATAGCTCTATTATGTAGATCTTAATTTTCTAAACATTTTGATATATTATTTGTATTTTTCTGGCTTAAAATGAATTAGTTATGATTTTTCTCAATTTTAATACATTTCAAATCATTTTTAAAACAATTAAACATTTTTAGGTTATATAAATTATTTTACAACCTATACCCATTGCTGACGTCGTGCTGATGTCTGTGACGCCATTGCTCCTAGATCGGGCGCAAGACAGAAGATTGGGGGCACGTGCAAGAGTGGATGGAGGTGTTGGAGAGAGCGTGGCGCAGGCAACCTTGTGATGGTGGCGCCGCCAGAGAATGGTCGCTGGAGACGATGACACGACGATGGACAGTGGTGGCGAGCGGCAGTGCACGGTGGGGTGGCGAGCCATAAGGAAAGGGAGGAAACAAAAGGGTGCCTGAGCACCGAGAGCTCACCACGAGCACGATGGAGAGGTCGGTGAAGCAACGGGAGGTCGGACGAGAGAGAATTTACGGCGGCCGGACTTCAGGCACATGAGCACCTCGAGCTTTATTTAGGGCGCATGGCTTCAATTTCTTCCGTGAGGCGACCAAGGACATCATGGGGAGCTCGACGGTGGCCTCGGTTTGGCCCGGGGCGGCCGGAGATGCGGGGACAAACTTCTATTGTGAGGCCTAGGGTTATGGTTTCAGTATAATGGGAGGAAAATGGAGAAGAAAGAGAGCTAGGGATCATCTTGGCGGCGTCGGTGAGGCCTTATAGGCACCGAGGGGCGGCGGCGGGAATCCTTACGCACGTCAAAGACTGCAGACGGCAGGCGCTGGCCACCGAGTTGCTTCTCGGAAATGGAGGAAGAAGATGGCACGGACAAAACATCGAACCCGTATCGGGGCAGAGTAGGGCTGGCTTGGGCCATAGTTGGGCCGCGTCAAAGATATAGGGAATGGAGCTGCGGCTGGAAGCACTGGGCGACGGCTAGAGGGGTGAGAAGGTGGGCTGCTGGGCTACGGCCTGGATATATTTTTTTCCTCTGCAAATGATTTTCCAAATAGTTTTCTCTCTTTTCTTTTTGCATATTTCATTTGTAAACTATTTTGATTATTTCCAAAATACAAGAAATTTTGTACACATTTTGAAATACTGCATGGACCCTTTATAACCTTTTGTATTCCATAGCTTTTCCACTTTCCAAAATTTCAACACCATTTGAAATGTTTAAAATAGAGAGAGGAAACTAGGGTTTAGTGTTTTACTTTTATTTCTTGCATAAATTTTTAGGATGATGCTTATGAATGCACAAACAAACCCTAATTATCCTTAGTAGAACTAGGGGTGTTACACTGAAGCCCCGACATGGAGATTGCAAGACCTCCTTCCCTCTCACGACGAAGTCTCTGACGTCGTAAGGCGGATTGACTGGTTCGTAAAGACAGGTCTGACCGGCTTGGACCTGGCCACGTGCTGGTTCATCAGGAGGATCCATCCTCTACAACACCACGAGAAACTGATGTGTCAGAACACCAAGGACAGAAAAGATAGCCCCCGGATTTTCGAGGATAACTTTTCCAGTGACTCCATCAAGCTCCAAGGACATACTCAAGGTTAAGGACCACAAGCGTGGCTTCGCCATCACCTATGACATGTTCGAGGATGACTCCTTTCAAATATACTCCAGTTCCTCTGACTTGAACATGTACTTCTGTCTAACACACTTGTCTCACTTAACAACTGGCGGACTTGGAGGATACCTGCATGGCTCCCCAAGTCTATGACACCAAGATGAAGGAAGTCACTATCATGTCCGATGATGAAGTTCCGCTCACTACTAGGAAAACAGCTATAGGTAATAAGCACATCCGTGGCTCACATGGCTGGAGTGCCCCACGGCTAAATAGGCGTGGCACACCTATGGACAGTGCCCTACTAGTAACTAGAACAACCGTGGCGCACATGCCCATAGTGCGCCACAGATATGTGTGGGCCAGGGCCCTGTTGGCCGCATGCCGCATACCCCACTACTAGGAAAACAGCTATAGGTAATCAGCACATCCGTGGCTCACATGGTTGAAGTGCCCCACGGCTAAAACAGGCGTGGCTCACCTGTGGGCAGTGCCCTACTAGTAACTAGAACAACCGCGGCGCACATGACTATAGTGCGCCACAGATGTGTGTGGTCCAGGGCCCTGTTGGATGCTCGCCAAACATCTGTAGCGCACTATAGTCATGTGCGCCATAGTTGTTAGTGTCATCTGTGGCGCACATGGGGGGGGGGGGTGCGCTACGCCTAAGCGCACACCCCTCTCTGATGTGAACCATCCGCAAGCATCTGTGGCGCACATGGCATAGTGCGCCACAGAAGTTTGTACTCTCTGTGGCGCACTATGGCATGTGCGCCACAGATGTAGTGGCATGCACCAACTCCACCCCCCCCCTCCCGTGGATCGCCTTTTTAGGGTTTGCAAAAAATAAAAGAAAATGATAAACACTTCAAAAAATTAAATCCTTTCATATTTAGGTAGGTAATGTGATATAGCTTCTAGTAAAATTAACAGAAATGAGTTTCGACTTTATTTGCAAAAAAAAGTAATGCCACGGTAAAAAGGCCGTAACTTTTGCATACGATATCGAAAAAAATCGTATAATATACCAAAATGACCAGAACGAGATTCTAGATCCGCTTGCAACCCCTTTAGGTCGTTTAGCGATTTTTTAGATTTTCAAAATTCGAAAAGAGTAAAAAGTTACGGTCAAAAAACCGTTTTTTCCTGCAGAAAAAAAAATACAGGGCGACTTATCCGTAGCGCACCTACACCTAGTGCGCCACGGATAAGCTTGGGCGGGATTCAAATTTGAATCCACCCCGCCCTCCTCCTCCCTTTCCCCTTTTCCCTCTTCCCCTCCCTTTCCCTTTCCACTTTTCCCTTCCCCTTTTCCCTCTTCCTCTTCCTTTCCCTTTCCCTTCTCCTTCTTCCTTCTTCCTTCTTCCTTCTCCCTTCTCCTCCTTCCCCTTCTCCTCTTCTTGCAGTGATGGCACGACGTCGACCTCCTTCTCCTCCTCCTCGCAGTGACAACGGGCGATGGCGGTGCAACGGCGGCCTCCTTCTCCTCCTCCTCGCGACGGCGGTGCAACGGCGGCCTCCTTCTCCTCCTCTTCCTCCTCTGCCTCCTGTTCTTCTCCTCCTCTTCCTCCTCTGCCTCCTCTTCTTCTTCTCCTCCTCTTCCTCCTCTTCTCCTCCTCCTCCTCTTCTTCTCCTCCTCTGCCTCATCTTCTTCTTCTCCTCCTCTTCCTCCCATTCTCCTCTTCCTCCTCCTTGCAGTTCCGACGACGACACCGACGCGCGACCGCACTGACGGCGATGGCGACCTGCACCGACGCGCGGCCGCACTGACGACGAGATCCAGATCTGCTGCTTTTTTTTGAATTTTGAAATTTACATCCGTGGCGCACAGCACCTAGTGCGCCACGGTTATCGTTTCATACGCGTGGCGCACCTGCCCAAACTTCTGTGGCGCACTGGCATGTGCGCCACGCCTATCTCTAAACTTCTGTGGCGCACTAGGAAGTGCGCCACAGAAGTTTAAACTTCTGTAGCGCAAGGCACGTGGCGCACTACTAGTGCGCCACAGATGATGTTTCATGGTGCGCCACTAAAGGCCATTTTCCTAGTAGTGCCCGTAGCGCACATAGGAGTGGTGCGCTACGGTTGTTGGGGATAGCCGTAGCCTACGTGTGGCAAGTGCGCTACGCCTATGCCCAGCCCCCTCTGCTCCTTAAACGACCATAAACATCCGTGGCGCACTCTGGCAGATGCGACACAAATGTGCTTTTTACCTGTGGCACACTGGGGCCATGTGCGCCACGAATGTGTCGACCTGCACAAACATATGTGGTCATGTGATCATCTCCACCAACCTAAACACTTCACTTTCCCCTTCTTCTTCCTCCTTATTTCTAGTCGGGATCCTTCTCCTTCCACCTCAATTTCTCCACCCATTCACCATTTTTAGCATGTAGAACTTGCCTTGGATGTTACATAAGTAATAGAGGAAGCTCTCCTCTCATCTCCTTCTCCGGTCTCGCGCGCACCTCTCCTTTCCATCTTCTCGTGATTGGTCTCTCATCTCGGTAAGTTGTCCTTGTAAGGATGTGTTCATGTGTATATGGATGATATGGTCATATGTGTATGTAGATGATCGATGCTCATGATGTGTGTATGGAGAGGATCGATATGGTCATATGTGTGTATATATGGAAAGTATCGATGATGCTCATGCATGTGTGTATGGAGAGGATAATGATATGTTCATGTGTGTATGGATCTCGGTCTCTCTCTCTCTTATGTTTGTATGTGAACAAGTTGCCATTTGTTTTTCCAAAATGTTGATTCATTTCCATTTTGGCCAGACTTTGGCATTTCGCAAAGGTCCTAATTTTAGGATAGGTCATGCCGAATTTTTCTATCGACCATTGCATGCATGCATTCATTATGTGGTTCTAATAGACTTCTAATTGTACCGTGTACACCGTGCACGCAAAAATGGTCCGCATAATGAGCGAGGCATTGTGGCAAGATTTGTGAAATGTGCGACGGCCGACATGATACGAAATAACAATACGGATATAAGATGTCCGTGTAGAAGATGCAAACTCAACTGGGTGATCGACCCAGATTCTGGGAATCTGCTGGCGCACCTGCTCCGCCATGGTTTCATGGATGGATACACTCGTTGGATAAGCGATGACGAAGACAATGGAGACGGTGAAGGTGGCCAACATGACGATGATCATTATCACGGCGAGAATGGGAGAGATGATGAAGAGTATCCTGGAGATGGTGAAGGTGTGGAAGAAGACCGAGATGATGATGATCTAGATGCCGGAGGAGCAGACGACGATGGAACAACGTCAGGCTGGGTGTGGGACCCTTATGTGCAAGAGCTGCTTCTCAAGAAGATGAGTAACGCCGGGGCTGCCGCTAGAGAGAAATCCAAGCTTGCGCAACTTGAGAAAGACGCGGTTACTCCATTGTATGAAGGATGCAGGCCCGATGATACCCGGTTGAATGTAACGCTCAAGGCTATGGAGATGAAGGCAAAACACAAATTGAGCAACGCAAGCTTCGACGATATGATGGCATTCTGGCACGATCGTCTCCCGCACTACTAGGAAAATGGCTATAGGTAATCAGCACATCCGTGGATCACATGGTTGAAGTGCCCCACGGCTAAAACAGGCATGGCTCACCTATGTGAAGTGCCCTACTAGTAACTAGAACCACCGCGGCGCACATGACCATAGTGCGCCACAGATATGTGTGGGCCAGGGCCCTGTTGGCCGCACGCCAGACATCCGTAGCGCACATAGGGTAGGTGCGCTACGGTTGTTAGTGTCAATCGTGGCGCACATGGAGGGGGCGCGCTACGGATGTATTGACCCACTGTGGCTGTAACTTGTGATGTTACATGTTACTCTGATGAGGATTAGGGCTATGAGTCTACACTCAACATGCTTGCGTGTCACACATGAAGATGAAGACTTTTATTTATGTTATTAAGTTAAACTCTTATACTAGCCTATGGCTATGGAGTTGTAAAAGACTATGTTATATATGGAATGACGATGTAATAATGACCTTTGTTTTTGTGTACTTCATCTTAAACTGTGGATGCTAGCATTTGATCCAGGGACTAGCATTGCAATTACAGGGACCTTTAACTTTATAAAGGTGGGATCTTACAGAAATAAATTCCTGTGCTTTCCTATTCTTTCTCTGGCATATCATTTGCTCCGAATGGTGTCGGTACCCCTTAAGTATGTCACCCTACGGTTCGCGAATAATTAACGTAGACATGATCGAGACCCCTCTCCGATCAATAATCAGCAGCGTGACCTGGAGATCCATACTGACTCCCACAGATTCAACGTTGACTTCCGTGATCGTCTAAACCTTATACACATGTAACTATATCCCTTTGTCTCGCGATATATTACATGTCCGAGATTCGATCATCGGTATCCCCATATCTAGTTTGATCTCGTTACCGACATGTACTCTTTTCTCGTTCCCATGATATAACATTCTAGTGATCAAATCACTTACTTGCAAGCTAACTAATGTGATATCACCGAGAGGGCCTAAAGTATATCTATCCTTCATCGAGATGGAAAAATTCCACTCTTGATCCATGAGCCTCAACATAACACCTTCGTAGCACTGAACCCATCTTTATAATCACCCTGTTATGGTGTGAAGTTTGATGTTATCAAGATACTCTTCCGGTGTTAGTGATTGACATCATCTCATGGTCTAAGGACTAAGATTACTTTGTATGATGTTATAGCAATATAAACACAATGACCTTGATCGTAATGCTATACTTCGGATGAATGTTCATCACACCATTCTAATAATGTTGTGACCTCGTTATTAACAACTTCCAATGTCCATGATCAGGAAACCTTTGATCATCTTGTTAATGAACGAGCTAGTTTATAAGAGAGGCATAACTAGGAACTTCCTTTTTGTTTATTAAACACACATGTTTTAATGTTTCCGTATTAATACAATTATAGCATGCAAAAAAACATTTATCATAAATAAGGAATACGATAATAACCACTTTATTATTTCCTCTCGGGCTGAACACAGATGTGGTTTTTATTTGTAACATCCCATCATTAGAGCTTAGAAATAAGCTGAACACAGATGTGTGCATTGCATTCATGCATGGAAAATCTGAATAATTTTCGCGCTTTTAAATAAAAACTTGTCAAAGTGATTGAAGCTTCTCTTAACTTGATGGAATTGAAGTAGATCATCAAGTTGACTGCGATAAGTTTCAATATGACCTTTGCTAAAACCTTATTTTGGGTAAACATGATTTGATATAAGGGTAGATCAAATGGAATAAAATTAATCCCTAATACATTACTTAATGATTTATATTTGATCCTTAGGTCATCATATCATAGTATTCATTATAATCTCTCATGCTTACAAAATTATAAATATAACACAAATAATAAGAATGTAGCAAAAATATCTTTAATCTCATCTACTTATACCATGAGTCTCATGGAAATACCTAACTTTAACTCTCTAGTGAGATGGAGTAGGAAAGAAACAAAACTTAAGATCATTCACCATATATTTTTCTTTCCATATCAATCCTTATCATCTCTATTGAATCCTATACTTATATTTGTTGTTCATCAATATTGAGTAATCAACTATTGATTCACCAATTCTTAACTTATCAATTATTAATATATCAACTCTTGTCCTTATTATAGCATTCACTTAAGGCTTATAAATAAAGAAGTAAGAAGAGGTAAATAGTGATGCTAGTTTTAGATGTCATCTATGGAATGGGATTGATTGGAGGAAATCAAATCAATATGGTAACAAAGAAGATTGCAAGGATGAATCCTGAAGATAGATACCAAGGAGTAATCCTATTGGATTAAGTAAGCATAGTCCATGAATATCCTTCCTTAGTCCAATAGAGATACTAAGAAGATAATTTCAATACAACTGTAATGTTGTATTGATGAAGCCTTGATTAGCAACTAGAAACCTGAACCATAAAGGATCAAAGGATTATAATGATCATCCCTTATTCACCAAGATTGAGTGCTTATACCATGTATAAGTGACACTGGTGGATAATACATGATTGAACCATAGTATAGATATATTATCCTAGATTAGTCATTACAAGTCACATTAATATAATGTGAGGTTGAATGTTAGATATTGGAGTCAAGTAAAGACAAGATAGTATGATAAGATGATGCTAGAGCACATTGAATTAAAGAAGTAGTATCTTCCTCTTTGGAAATACTAAGCACTTGAAGTGAAGTAGGATTTAATGCATACATCTATTGAAGTGATATTAGTGAAGGATGATTAAGGAAGAGTATGAGAATATCATGAAAGCTTTAGTATTAAGCTCATTGGAATTACAAGTGGATTTAGAAGGATAAAAGGTGGATAAGAATATTTTAGGAAGTAAAGTTCATCATGTTAACACATGATGATGGATAGGAAGAAGTAGTATATCTAGGAAAGGAATTCCTTAATCAGAAGTCCAGAATTATGAAGTATGGAATATAGGAATCCTTGTTAAAGCGTAAACTCTAAATCTTACACCAAACATAATATTCATCCCATATTATTGATCTATCATCTTATCTCCATACAACTTTATAGGAATAGTTTCCTATAGCAAATCACATAAGCACATCTTTGTCATTCCTAACTATCATAATTATATGTACTTAGGAGTTATCTTTATCAATTATTTTCCATAAGACCTTCTAGGAAATAACTTTCTTATATAAAACATGAAGTCATTCTTGAACACCAACATAAGAACAATCTGTCTTAACCAATAAGCTTTATTCAGATAAATAAAAGGATGAACAAAAATATTAAAACTCCTAAAACCATGGTAAAGAATTACAATTTAAACCCTAACTTTTATTTCAATCATATATGCCTAGAAACTATAGTTATCAATTCTCTCTCATCATTCATTTCAAATAATAACCATTTATTTTAAAGAGTGAGATTAATAAAGATCATAAACATAAAAATAATATGTTTAGCCATTAACCCTTATTAACATCAATAAAAGAAATATGAGAATATCAAATCTTCAAGAACTTATGGTAAGTATTTTCAATTCAAACTTTAACTTCTATGTTAGTAATAATAAAATATATACATATGTATAAGAAAATAAAGAAGTGATAACTTTATATAATAAAAGTTCATAAATACTTGAAAATAAATTATTATTGATGCTTGTATTCAGCAAAGAACTTTTATAAAGAAAGATTCCTAAAACAAATGAAAAATACAAAAGGTGAAAAACAAAACAGAAAATGAAAAAGGAATAAAACCAGGAAAAAACAGAGGACACACCAAATCTGGCCCATGGCCCATCTCCTCCCTTGCTTACTCGCTGCTCACATGCGCCCCACTGCTCCCCACCTGGCCCAGCATCAGCTCGCCAGGAACCCGTAACCCTTCGTTGTCTTTTTCCCCATCGTCCTCGTCGCCGAAGGATTGAGCAAGCAGCTCGCTGTCGAGCTCCGCCGCGCCGGCGTGCGCCAGGATTCGAGCCGCCGCCTGCCGTCGCCTACAAGACCCTCTATCTCGCCAAGGACGAACCCTAACACGCCATTTCCTCTCCTCCTTTCTCCAACGCGCAAACCCTAACTCCAGAGCTCACAGACGCCGTCGAGTCCGTCGTCTCCGGCCGCCCCGAGCCTCGCCGTGGCTCCTGGAAGCTTTGCCTCGCCGCAGTGAGCAGCCTCGCAGGAGGAATCAACGTGGGAAGCTCCCAATCGTTGAGAAGGACACCGCCTTCCCGAGCTCCGGCCACCGCTTCCTCCCTCGATTCTGGCGTCCCCCGTGCTCGCCTCGCCTCGGCACCACCACCATCATGCTCCTGGTGAGCCACCGGTGCTCAAGCACCTTTCTGTTTTCTCCCTCTCCCTCTGAATCTTCCTCCCCGCGAGAGACCGACGCCGCCGCCGCTCGCCGTCGTTGCACCACCGTCACTAGTAGCCATTTCAAGGCGGCACCGCCACTATACTGCACCCCGCGACGCCCTCTTTCCGATAAGCCAAAGCACAGCCCCGCGCACGCAGCCGATTCAGGAATCCGACCATTATCTGAGGATGATCTTGGAGTGATATCAGCATGACGTCATGCTGATGTCATATTCCTATTTTTTCTTTTATTTTAGAATTGTAATAAGATTTCCGTGATAAATAAAAACAAATAGAAATAACATGGCAAAGGTCCCACCAGTCAGTGACTGGGGGTAGGATAGGCTCTGGTGAGAGAAACTTTTCATTGCATGCTGACATCAGCATTACCTAATAAACACATTTAGTTATTTAGTTAAAAAAATTCATAAAATGATCCAATCTTACAAAATCAATAACTTTTGTTTTATAATTCAAAAAAATATGTTTAATATATGAAAATTTTCAGAAAAATAAAATCTAAAACTTAAAACTATTATTAAATATTATTATGTTAATTATTTAAATAAACATTATTTAATAAAGGTTTTATAAGTAATAAAACTTTGATAATTAATATTTTAATAATGGTAAATGTTAAAATATAAATAAAATACCAAAAATCTTGGAAAAATAAAAAAATACTCCAAAACTATAATTATGCATTATTATTCCTCTTAATTAAATATTTATTACTTATTAAGTATTTATAAAATAATAAACCTTATTAAAATCATATCTTATTATTTATAAATCACAAAAATAAATGTAATATACCAAAATGATCACAAAAATAAAACCTACATGTTAAAAATGTGATATTTCACTTTTAAGTTAAATAAAAAGTTAAACACTTTCATAACTTGAATTTAAACCTATTATCTTAATTAATAATTCATATAATGTCAAATAAAGTTTGTTAATATTTTAAAATTAACTAATTAAAATCTAATAAATAGTATTAGTCTTGAATATTTATAATATAAAGTCAAATTGGTCTAACACCATTTAAATACAATTTTATTGAATTATCCTTCAACCATAAGTATAAATTATTTTATATAAGAATTCTTAATTCCCTGATGCTGTCATCCAATTATCTAAGTGGAATGGGGACCTGCAACCTGTTGACTGGTTGGAGGAGGCATGGTTTAGGATTGTTGGTATCCCTATGAAATATAGGGAAAAATCAACTGTCTTCTATGTTGCTTCTTTGGTGGGCAAGCCTGTGACCCTGGACAGGAACAGTTTGAGGAACTTGGCCTATGTAAGGATGAAGATTGCTTGTCTGGATGTTTCTCTGGTTCCTAACACCAGAAGGGGGGAGATGCAGGGTTGAATTTATGAATTCAAATATACTAGGGAGATTTTTGCTCCTGATGCAGTGTCCACCTTACCTTCTTCTATGGGAATTGATGGACAGGAAGGTGATGATAGGCTGGATAAGGAGAATGAGGGTGAAGCTGAGCATAGGAGGCCTGATGCTGATAGTGGGCAAAGAACTGTTCCTGGTGCAGGTAGTGGTGGGGGTGCTGGGGGTCGTCAACATGGTGGTGATGGTACTAGTGAAGCTGGGTTAGACAAAGGTAAACAGGTTATGGTGGAGCAGGAGGATTCTAGGGGGATTTCCTTTGGGACTAAAATGGCTAACATCTGGGATAGCACTGGAGGCGATGGTCGTTCAAGGGGGATTGTTATCAGAGAAAACGTAGCAGGTGGTAGTGGTGGTGGTGGTGAGACAGGTACTCAAACCAGAACATCTGATGTGGGACTACAAGTTGGTGCTCAGGAAAATGTGTCTGATGGTGATGGTTTGGGTGATGTTCACATGGAGGTTTTACAGAACTTGTCATCTATTGTGGTTAAAGATTCCAGTACTGAGATTGTTACTGGACCTTAGAGGTTTGATGATTTTATCAGGGGTCTGTTGAAAGATAAGAGCAGTGACAAACACTATGAGCTTATGAAGCAGTATGGCCATTTGCTCGAAGAGGGGGATGAATAAGATGAGGGTACCCAGGCAAAAGATGATAGTGTATCTACTGATACTTCTTTTGGTCCTTCATCTGATAGTGGAAAAAAAGGATTGATGGTGGGTCTGTGATGGAGGGTGCTCAAGACATGGAGGTTGTCAATCAAGACCAAGAAGTGGTGGTTGTTGACATGTCTCAACCTGATGGCTCTACTCAGGAAAGTGTAGGTTCTCAATCTGAACAGGTGGCTGGTGTGGAAGAGCAAGGTATAAGAAGGAGTTCAAGGGTGGCTGATCAAGGTGGTGCTAGAAACATGGCTGAAGGGCATTTGGCTAAGCAACCTCCTAGAGATTTATCAGGTACAAATTTAACTTTGCACAATTCTTTTGCTGCTTTGGATGATGATATCATTATGCATAGAGCGTTGGAGATGGGGGTAGATGCCTCTTCTATATCTTTGGAACATATTAATTCTTTGAAAGAGTTAGAAATTGCTAGACATAGTTTACAGGAAAGGAGGCAGGTAGAGAATGAATGTGAGGCTGATTTGAATGAGAAGGTTTTGTTTCTGGACTGGAAGGATGCTAGTAATGATGAGGAGGAATTTACTCCTGTGGTTTCTAGGAAACAAAAGAAAAAGTTGAGAACTGGTTCTGTTATGAGGGAGAGAAAGTTAAAGGCTGCTGCTGTGAAGGTTCATAACTATCACCCTATGAGTGGTGTTGTGACTGGAACAAGAGAGAGAAAATCTGTATTATGATAGGTGTTATTTTGAATATTAGAGGTGTGGGGAAGAAGGGTGCAAGTGCTTATTTGAACAATCTGCTGAGACAGGAGAGGGTGGACTTTATTGGTTTACAGGAAACTATTAAGAAAGACTATTCTGATGCTTTTTTCAGGAGGATTGATCCTATGAATCAATTCTCTTGGAGTTGGCTGCCTTCTGTGGGAAGGTCTGGAGGCATTTTGGGGGGCCTACGTTCCTCTAAATTGACTCAACTTGATGTATCTGTGGGAAAGTTTCATGTTAAGATGAAGGTGTTTGATGTTGTGAAACAAATTCAGTGGCATTTGGTGATAGTGTATGGGGCTGCTCAAGAGGAGAATAAAGAGGAGTTTTTGCTAGAATTAGCTGAGGTTTGTCAGGATCAAACTATTCCTTTGTTGGTGGGTGGTGATTTTAATGTGATCAGGTGTGCTTCTGAGAAAAAAAGGGTCATTCTTTGAATAGGTGGGGGCACATGTTTAATTCGATTATTAATGCTTATGGCTTAAGGGAGATCCTCATGTCTGGACGGCAGTTTACTTGGTCAAACAACCAGAAAAATCCGACTTTGGAGAAGTTGGATAGAATTTTAGTTTGTAAAGAATGGGAAAAGTTGTTTCCTCTTACTACACTGCAAAAGTTGTCTAGAGAAGTTTCTGATCATAGTCCTTTGATTCTGGATACTATGGAAGGGCAGGAAACAGGTGGCAGGGAATTCAGATTTGAAAAAAGTTGGTTGCAGTGTGATGATTTTTTGACCAGGGTGGAAAAAGTTTGGAAAAAACGTGTGAATGGTAAGAACAGTCTTGATAGGCTGCAGAAAAAAATTAAGAATGTCAGAAATGATTTGAAAGGATGGGGTGCTCATTTAAGGGGTGAGGATAAAAAAAAGAAGAAGAGGTTGGTGGAGGAGCTTCAGGAGCTTGAAAACATTGAGGAGTTGATTTTGCTTACTACAAGAAAAGCAGTTATTCAGAAGGAGTTGCTTGAGGTGTATGAGAATGAGGAGAGATTTTGGCAGCAGAGATCGAGGGACAATTGGTTGCTTAGAGGTGATAATAATACTGAATATTTTCATAGGATTGCTAATGGGGTAAGGAGAAAGAAAATGATTTTTTCAATGAAAGATGGGGAGAATGAGATTCACGGGACTCATGATCTCTTGCAGCATGCTACTAGTTATTATAAATCACTGTTTGGTCCTACTGGTGGGTTCTCCATTAGGCTTGCAGATGACAATTGGCAGGACTGGGAGAAGCTTAATGATGAGGATAGGGAAAAGATGGGGGTGACTTTTACTGAGAAAGAGGTTAAAGAGGTTATTGATCAAATGGAGAAAAATAAAGTTGCTGGTCCTGACGGGATTCCTATTGGATTCTATCAGCATTGTTGGGCGATTATAAAAACAGATGTTATGGCTGTGTTTGATGATTTTTTTGCTCATAGGATTGATTTGAGGAGTATTAATTATGGTGTGATTACTCTGGTGCCCAAAGGGGATGATGCTGATAGGATCCAGAAGTATAGACCTATTTGTCTGCTCCAGGTGCTGTTTAAGATTTTTACTAAGACTCTGACGGTTAGAACTGAGCCTGTAATGGGGAAATTAATTGACACTTGCCAGACTGCTTTTATTAAAGGGAGGTTTATTGCAGATGGGGTGACTTTGTTACATGAGATCTTGAAAGAATCGAAAAGCCAGAAGCAGCAGGGTGTGGTTTTAAAAATTGACTTTGAGAAAGCTTATGACAAGGTCAATTGGGATTTTTTGTTTTACTGCTGTAGGCATAAAGGTTTTAGTGAAGATTGGATGATTTGGTTAAAAAGTGCTGTGACTCAGGGTACTCTCAGTGTTAAGGTGAATGGGGAAACTGGTCCTTACTTTGACAGCTATAAAGGGGTTAGGCAAGGAGACCCCTTTTCTCCTTTTTATTCAATTTGGCAGGGGAATGTTTGGCTAAGATGGTGCTTAATGCACAGGCTGGTGGGTTATTTACAGGATTGGTTGATAATTTGTTTGATAAAGGGATTGCTATTTTGCAATATGCTAATGATACCATACTGTTTATTAAAGATGATCCTGAGGGGGCTAGAAACTTGAAACTGCTGCTATATTTGTTTGAATCCATGTCTGGTCTCAAGATTATCTTTGAGAAGAGTGAGGTTATGATGGTTTTAGATGATGAGGAGAAACTATCCAGTTATGCTGAAATGTTCAACTGTCAGAAAGGTAGTTGGCCAATCAAATATTTGGGGTTGCCGGTTTGTAGCAGGAGATGCTCAGTGGCTGAGATGAGCTTTATTGGTGACAGGTTGAAGAAAAAGTTAGATGGTTGGATGTGGGGGGCTTTATCCCTGGGAGGGAGACATGTTAAAATCACTGCTTGTGTCTCTAGTGTGGCTGTTTACCGCATGACTATGTTTCTTCTGCATAAGTCAAATGTGGAAGAAATTGAGAAACAGACTAGAGCTTTCTTTTTGTATGGGAAGGTGGGAAAAAGAAATATCATCTGGTTAAATGGAAGTATGTGTGTAGGCCCAGGAAAAAGGGTGGACTGGGGATTAAAAACATTAGGATTTTTAACATTTGCTTGTTGTGTAAGTGGTGGTGGCGTCTAGAAGCTAAGGAAGGTCCATGGCAAGTTTTTGTGAGAAAGAAATATTTGAAAAAAGGTGGGATCAGTACTGTGAAACATAAACAGAATGATTCTCCATGTTGGCATGATTTGATTAAGATCAGGGATCTTTATTTGGCTAGTAGGAGAATGAGGATTGGTAATGGGGAGTTGACTGACTTCTGGCATGATGCTTGGTGCCTGGATACACCTTTGAAGGATAGGTTCCCTGATTTATTTGATATTTGCCAGAATCATATGATCACTGTGGCTGATATGGCAAGAAAAGGCTAGAGATGTTCTTTTAGGAGATGGCTGGATACTGATGGGTTGAATCATCAGGAACAAATGAGAAAGTTACTGTCTGGGGTGAATTTGAGTCAGGAAAAAGATAGGCCAGTGTGGATGTGGAATAAATCTGGCAAGTTCTTTGTTAAGTCAATGTACACACATCTGTCGAATGTTGGGATTGATAGAAGTTTTAAGCATCTGTGGAAAGCTAAAATTCCCCTGAAGATCAAAATTTGGCTGTGGCTCATCTGGCACAATGCTATTCTCACCAAAGACAACATGAGGAGGAAGAATTGGGTAGGAGATTTTACTTGCAGGTTTTGTAATGAGGATGAGAGTATTGGTCACTTGTTCTTTTCTTGTGTGGCAGCTAGATACGTTTGGGGGTAGTTGCCAGAGCTATTGGTGCCGCGAATAGGCCTGGGTACTTTTCTCAATACTTTTGGTGGGCTTCGCAGTATGTGGTGTTAGCAGGAATGTGCAGATTACGGTGGTGGCTGCAATCTGCTGGGCTATTTGGAAGCTCAGGAATAGGGCCTGTTTTGAAAAAAAACTCATTAACTCGCCTATTGATTTGATTATATATGCTTGTGTGTTCATTCGTTATTGGGCAGGGTTGCATGGGGAGAATGATCGGGCGGTGTTGCAAGCTGGAACGGATACTTTGCAACAGAATGCGCTGGCTGATGCGGCAGCTATGAATGTGGCTCCTGTTCCTTTTCTGGGACTACCTGCAATCCCTGGAGGTCATGCTCGTGAAGCTCCGGAACTGGAAAGGGGGCGGGAGAAGAGAAGGAGAACTTGAAAAAAAAAGGACTGGGCTGTGAGAAGACGGTGGTGGCATCTCATGTGGTCTTTCTTCGCTTTGGTCTGTTAGCTTTTCGCCTGTGTTTTGATAGTACTGTTTCCCACTAGCCTGAGGGCGGTGTTCTTGCGTCTCCAGCCTCCTTCATTCTATCTGTTTAGTTTGTTTGATGTGTAATTTGGACCTCTTGAATCTTGTTTGACCCCCTAGGTGGGTCAGTACTACGTTGATGTGTGTGTGGTTGTTGTTCCGTTGTCTGATGATAATGGAACCCGATCCCTCTTCCTAGGGGATTGTATGGAAAAAAAATAAAAGAATTCTTAATTAATATATAACCTCCAAGAAAAATTGTAATAAGGTAAAACCCAATCTTTACTTTAAACACAAGTTTATAAACAAATGAAAACACTATAGTGAGTTCATAAGTAGTAAATAATATTGTTTACTTATTTCATAAACCTTAACCACACCCTTGTAGGTCGATAAATCCGTTTATACCATTATAATGTACAGAAATCACTACCCCAATAGAAGTAATGACAATCTTAAGTAACTCTAAGGAAACAATATAAAATGAACAAGATACAAGTATCATAAGTAATACACCCTAAGTCTATCTACATTCTTAAAGTTACTTATAGTTACAAAACTTTAAGTATAATACTAAAAACTTTATTATATACTTTATAGTAACATTGGTCTGTTATAAATAAATTGTAAAGCATCTCAAGTCCAAACTATTCAAGTAAGCACCAACAACATCAACCAGATTTAATCAACCATAAATGTTGTTTAAACCTTAGTAAAGAAACCTTTTCTTAAAATGTTATTCTTTTTTCCACTTCAGAAAAACAAATAACAACTAATCACAATCACATTACTTTATACTTTACTTGTATAATAAGATTGTTAATACTTAAATTCTTTATAAGTGACATTACTTGTAAAGTAAAACTTGAAGTTAAACAATTAAGATGTAAGCAACCTTGAGTAGCATTCCATACTGTGTATTTTTTTGTTGTATAAATACATGTTGTTTCCCACACACTCACAAGCCTTAATAAGAATAACATGTGTGAAACTTAATCTAAAAGGGAAACACATTCCCAAGAAAAAACCCTTTCCAATATCCAAACCTTAGAACAATGTTATTCTCGGGATTCACGTTTATCAACCTGCATTACATTACTTATGCATAAAAGCATCTTGCTTCTTTAAACATTAGTCCTTACCGGACCAATGATGCAGATTTCAGCTATTGGATATTATATTGTCTTGAAGACCGTGAGTGCATAATCTTGCAATCACAAAAGGCAAGTTCACCCTTGCTCATGTCCTTTGATTATTTTCTGTAAAGTATTTTGCAAATCCAGTGTTGTCATCACCTGCATTTGAAAAAGGACATAAAACGCTATTTTCATAATAATGTGATTATAGGTTATTTACCATGAGGTAATAACCTACTATAAGAGTTCCGGTGGTAAAGGAACATATTACCTAGGACTTAACAACCAATATTGCCAGTGATTCTTGCGCCGTATATTATGCGTTGACCATGAGATTTGGAATGGGACGGAGAAGTCAGCTGTATCTTTTCCCTCTCGCATGGAGCTAGATGTGCGGGTCGTGGCTGTTATCACTCGTAGCGTGCATATTATTTATGGTAATTCGTAGAGGATATCCAGCATATGGGTGGGAGCCCTCAACGTCCCACGATAGTTCCGGCATCTGAACGGTCTGTACTGCCATTGCCATAATTCAATTGGTGGGCTGGCGTACACCAAGGGACATGCGGGGTCGCGGAGAAGGCAGTGATTGGCTTGGATCTTAGTATGGGACTCACACCAAGGAAGTGTGAACGAACCTACAATTCGGATGTGCAACAAAGCTAAGATCTCTCATGGGTAAAGTGACGCACCTCTGTAGAGTGTAAGAAGTGTAACTTGTTACTCCCTGTTCCGGGAAGGAGCTGCGAACGCTGCGGGAAAGGAACTCCATGAAATTTCTGGTAAACCCATGAAGGCTGACGGACATAGCTTTTCAGAATAAAAGCAACCTTTGAAGAAATGTTTACGAAAACTTGCATTGCCTACGACCTATGGTCTGTGGCTGTAGAGATAGTGCATCAAACACTCCTTTTCTAGTGAACTTGCTGAGTATGCTCGTACTCAAAGTATCTTCTTAACCCTTGCTAGGTTCTAAAGCCAGTACAGACGATGTCTACATCAACTTATGCTCCAGGAACCATCATCAAAAGCTAAAGCTCTTAAATGAAGCCAAGGAAGTCAACATATATATCAACTCAAGTGAAGACGAAGTTATGGATTAGATAAGAATAGAATCTCTAGCCATAGAACCTACTTCTATAGAGTATTGCAATAGTAGCAATGCAAGCCTCAATAGTTTAGTATAATAGATTTGAGTTGTTTATTTCTCATTCTTCTTTGTAAGAAGTTTCTTTCTCTCTCTTTAACCTAGAGTGTTCTCTGGATCTTGTGTAACGAGTTGAGTTATAACCTAGAGTCATGTCTTGGACCTGCTGTGTTTCTGTTGTAATACTCTGAGGGATGTAATACTAGTGAACGGTGTTTCATTGGTGTTATGTTAACGACTTTAGTGTACTACATCATGCAGTGGTATGCTGGGTCACCGCATTATTGCTCATTCAAGAGAGTGTGGTAATAGGTCTTCCGACTAGTTGTGCCAACCATTACATGAATCTTGCTAGAGTTACAATAAACCTTTGTCATAACCTTGAGGAACACCAATCATTATTGTTGCTTGAGATTCAGCTTTGATTAACTATAGAGATACTTCAAACTCATCATGTCCGAATAGAATATTTGCAACATTTACCACACAGTTAAAATTAATACATTCTTAAGACATGGAATTCAATGTCAAGCTCCAAAAGATGAGCTATATCGTGGAACCCATGTGATAGCAAGTTATCAAAAGATAATTGCATCTACATGAATTGTTTGCAACGAAACACAACTAAATCCTGTTTACGAAACATTTAGGAGGATTTCGAAGTTTTGTTGGACTTCTTATCTTCCGTGAACGAATCATTTAGTGGCTTGGTTTGCTTGCAGGATCTTCTCGATGTGTGAAGGTATCAACCTACCATATAAAGAATTGTCTGCACATGCTTGACTAACTTGGAATGATTCCCGAGGAAACAACCTTAATGCTACTTAAATCCACGGCGACATCTTTCAATAGTTGCACGTGAATCAGAGCAGGTCACTTTTAACATTCAGAACACATACTTCGAGATAACACGAAGATGGTTCTCAGAAGTTCCCAACATTAGTACCAACTATTCCACATGAATCTTTTCTAGCATGGAGAATTTGAGGATGTCATTGATGGGCTCAATAACAAATTTATCTGTAAACTCCAAGAAATCGGACTCACATGTTGTATGAACAAGGCATGGACATTGGTCAGACCAAAGAACATGAAGATGTATTCAAGTGAAACATCACAAGTGAATACACCATCAAGATAATCCTTGGAATTGAGTTTGATTTAACGATAATCCAAATCAAGTAAAAGGCGTGAAATATAACATATCCACAATGGACATACTATCTTACTTCAGCACGAGCAGAACTAGACATCCCTTCAAGGAGGAACAGAGTTGAATAAAACTTTTGTCTTACAACTCTCCAAGTCGTAGTTTAAGCTCAACCAACTAGTTCAGGGGTATCCGATACGGATCCTTGGAGAAAGAGAAGTTCAGAGAACTTGCTTGCTCAAGAACCTGACAACACGGTCATGTGGCAACATGGAGATACTTCTAGGAAGACGTCTAGAATATCATGAACCACCGATATGTCACTTAGTTCGAGAGGAAACTTGCTTGGTAAAGCAATAAGACCTAGTCTCAGAGCTTTGGCACAATCCTAACTCTTTGACAGAAGAGAGTGCAATAGAATAGCGGACTTGGTAGCATAATAATTCTTTGCTTAGTGATAGGGTTAACCAATCACGCTAAGAATGATACCAATGTCCTTGAAGTTCAAAGCAATAAGAATTGCTAAGAATCTTGGATGGCCACATCAATACGCACACACAACATTCTTGAGAGCGAACAACTCAAGAGAAGGGTGGGCATATATGTGTAGGAGCATCACTTCATTAAGAGAGTCATGAGACTCAGCACGACCTCTTAGTATAAAAAGGGTGTGATACTTTAAGGTAGAACAAAACATAAACTAATAAACGTGTATTGATCTGTGGATTACAACACTTTGACCTAGTCTTAGAAATGATGAGGTACTGGAGTTTGTTTCTCCAGACATCCCGAAATGGTTTGTCATGACGGACCACAAGAGGATCTTGCATCGGGAGGTACCAATGCACATTTAATACTTGGCTACCAACTGCTAGACAAAGGTCAGAAAGCAACAAGGGAAGGAACATGCTCAGGATATAATCCCAAGATGTAGATGCATAAGTCAACAATCTTCCAAAAACCAATGCATAGAAAGGGAAGGTGTGGTAGAGTCATGAGTATAGAAGTGGGACTCTCGAGGAGTACCCTTGTCATGATCTATTTGGTTTCATTAAAGAACATCTGCCATAGCATGTGCTAGGGGAAGTCCTTAATTTTCGCAACTCAATCACGGCAATAACCATAGACTTGAAGGCTATATTAGTAGGTATTAGCCATCCTAGGGTAATGTTTGAACATTAACAATAGGGATCAACAAAATGGATCTTGAGTTATCGGTCAGCTTCATGTACAAGATTCACAACACCACAATCCAGCACAATCTGGGATCTTAAGTTCAAGTCCGAGGGTTAAAACCCAAGAAAAGGGTAACTACTACTTGAGTGACTAAGTGTACACTACAATCTACCAATCACAAGGTAGCTTCCAAAAGAAGAAACAACTTCTGAAGTACCCGAACAAACAAAAATGAGACACAGGAGGCAAATGGAAACCTCAAAGCCTAGAATAGAATAATGTGGATCATTATATTATAGGATCCAAAAAAAGAGAGATCATAATGGAAAGGAATCTCTCATGTGAACAAGAGCAAAAGGAACAAGGAATTCACAACACACACAACTCTAGAGAACTCAACACTAGGTCAACTGGCTTAGAAACGACATGCCAAAAAGGCACCTAAGCTTTGAAAGACTAGACGAGATATCAAAACTTTTCCAAGTCAACACCAGATAAGATAACCAAGAGTTAGAGCGAAACTGGATAATAAGAAAAAGAAGCATACTAGAGTTTTCGCAAATACGTTTCAACTTTTAAAATAGTTTTCACAAACACTAGATTCAACATTGACCAATAGCAAGGTTTTCCTTCAGTCGGTACTGCTCTAATACCAAAAACCTGTGGCACCCCCGGAAACAAGTCTAGACAAATCCCGAACCTTTGTCTGAACATAAGCCTAACCTAATCTCGAAAGCATACAAATAGAGAATCGGTAACACAACAGTGACCCTACGACACAAAAATTATTACAACAAGCTCATAACTGAGCAAAGAGCCAAATATTACAAGCAAAGGTCACTGACCACAAACATCAAACAACGGAAGGAAATTTATGCTATTAAGTATAGCAAACTTAACAAATGGCCTAAGAGGCTTGAAGCATAACATTGTCATCCAATCCATAGATCCAAGACTGCCGACTGGGAGCCCCGAGCTACTCGTCGATGTCGATGTCGTAAAGAATTCATCTTCTATGGTAGCACTTACTTTGCTGCAAAAGTATCAACGAAGCAAGGGTGAGTACAGTGTGTACTCCGCAAGACTTATGGATGGTGGAGTTGTTTTGCATAAAGCCATCTTTGTTTTGTAAAACAAGAGGGGGAATAATCTCGACTAATTAGAATATTTTATAATGGGATAAGATAGCGGTATCACTAGTTTTGACCATCTCTTGATATCCACCGAATTATCATCAGCAAAACCTATCTAGGATCACCCACTCGATCCCTGAGGAAGCATCCTGAAGCACTTATTACTTAACTTGCCAAGTTTTACAATTAGGTTCAAGTTCTCTATGATCATCACCTCCGTTCCCAAGTCGTCCATAACCGTGGACGCGGCTTTTCGAAAAGATTAATGACCCTGCAGGGGTGTACAACTTTACCCACACGTACTAACCTTCTCTTAATGCGACTAGATAAGCCCTTTTCCTTAGAAGGCCGGAAGAGGGTGGTTATACATAACCTTTACCTTGCTTTCGCCTAGACCATGAGTCACGCACTAGGGAGATGACACCGTAACGGGTCTAGTCCCAAAGCTGGTCCCTAATGATGTCCGCAGGGTTCAAGATTACGGATGTCGGGCATCTCCAGTTCCCATCCACTCTTACCTACCTGTTATGAATGCACCTCCTTCGAGAACAACCAAAATGCATATGTCGAATGGAATGCCCCAACTATGTGACTCATGGAATCTACTAGGCAAGTTAGTCGGTCGAGGGGGTTTCCAGGACCCCATGTGGCTGTACGCTCGTCTTGGTTCAGGAGGCAAGAACTCAGGTCCTAGTAGTGGCAAGTATGGGACTACAAAAACAACAACCCACCGTGGCCTCCCATACAAGCCTTAGCATGTTTTACTTTCATCTCTGATCATACCACGTTATCATGTCAAACTAGGTTCATTCATAGCTCTAATTCATCAACCGGATGGACCAGTGTTAACAGCTAAGCATGGCTAAGCACAACAGATGTAACAGCTCTAGCAACGCTTCACAATCGAAACCCTAGTTATGCTAGGATCAGTGGATCAGGGAATATAGGCTTCAAAGGTAACATGCATTAGATAGGATTACTCTATCTATCGATAAAATACTTTAGAATCGTATGCACATGGAAAGAATTGAAATGTTTGAAAACATAGGATTATATCATGTGTGTGGCTTCTCTTGCCTTTGTTGGGAATATGCCCTAGAGGCAATCATGTATGATGAGTTTTCCCATTGTATTCATAAGGATATTAAGTAGTCCTTGTATGAACATCTGATGTGTATCATTGAATATGTGATTCGGTTGTGGAACTATGCATTCATGTTGTTTATACTAAATATCCTTGGTCATTGAGGTTGTGCTGGACACACGACTTAGACCAATGTGAAAGTTGGCTTGATGACTCGGTTCCACTTGTCATGGGCATGGAGATGCTATTCCAACTTACACAGATTCGGCTAAAGAGTTTAGCGAGTCGGATTGACCCATATTGAGGTACAACGAACTAGTTGTCATTTGTATATCTCAATCAATGTAATCCTTAGACCTGAGGTTGTTGCATAGTCCGAGTTGAGGATCACCGACTTAGGTTCTGTCAAACGCTGATCCGTAACTGGGCAGTTATAAAGGCAGGGTTCGGGTCGACTGAGAATCAAGCTGCGTGATGTGGATAACCAAGATGGGATTTTGCCCCTCCACTCGGAGAGATATTCTCTGGGCCCTCTCGTGAGATATGATTCGGAAAGCATGGCCATGCACGACTCGATTAAGTGTTAACCGAGGCGATCGGCTAAGAGTTAGTCGGGTGAATCACTTATCTCGGATCGAGAAGAGAGTCGGACTATTTAAGGGATGACATATATTCGCCTATAGTCTGACAAGGTATATCGTGAGGCAAAAGGGACTCAGACATAAGTCGCATTGGAAAGGCAAGTCGTCATGACTCTTTGGTACTTGGGAATCGGCATGTTCTGCTAGGAGCCGATGCCGATTGATCGATTGTGAGTCGGACTCTAATCGTGTCCAAGTAACCATGAGCCTGCGGGGTCACACACTTAAGAGCGGGAGCAAGTTCGGATTGGATCCGAATCTGTAATCTGGTTGGGTTGGACCTAAACCAGATTAGGACTGAGTTAGTGAGTTGGACTCACGGTGACTAGTGTTATATGGGCTTTAGTGAATGAGTCGCGTGAGCAGAGCCCACGTTCACTCCCTATATATAGTGGAGCACAGTAACCCAGAAAGGTTAATCGTTGTTCGGTTAGGTCATTCCATGTGTTGGAAACCCTAGCTCCACATCAGTCCAGCCGCCGTAACGAACCTAGCAGTTCGCCGCCGGCGCTCCTCCTTGTACGTGTGGATACCAGCAGAGGTGCTGTGCGATCAGCACCAGGACGATCGGATCGTGTGGACTGCACTGCATCAACTGACGCGCTTCATCAGTAATCCGCAACTGCGCGTCTAGTGGTAAACCTCGTGGTCTTCTACCTCAGCTAGGTCTTGGGATCACCACGTTAGAGGAAAAAGTTTTGTTTTATCTCTGCGTGGCCCAACAGTGGTATCAGCGCGATAGCTTCTGGTTTTAGGCTCGAGATCTCGCATATGTGATATGCGGTAGGATGTAGATGAGATCTATGTGCTGTTTGGTGGTCGATCTATGAGATAGATCGGTTTTGTACGAAGTTGATTGGATCAACTATACTCGGGGAACGGTAGATCTGATTTCCGTGATCATACTGCTGAGGTCGTGGAACGACATACCCCTACCGGTCGGCTTCCGCCATCGGGGTAGATTGTGACACGTAAATCCAGAAGCGGTGATCGAAGATCAAAGAGTTTGATCGAATCGGAACGATGGTCGGAATCCATGTCCGGATCGTAGATGAGATCTACGTTTTCGTAAAAATCGTCGGGACCGCCGGCTTCGCCCTGTCGTAGCGCCTTAGATGTCGTAGCGAGTTTCACAACGCCGGTAGATATTGTATCTATGCATAACTTGTTTTTGCAGGAAGTTGTGAATGGTATGGTTCATGTGCATGTGATGTATGTGTGTAATCCATACGTGATCTGCGAATCACGGTTTTTGTCAGCCGGCTGGAGCCTAGGTGCTGTCATTTTATTGTATAACGACCTGCGTGTCGGATTCTCTATGTAATTTACTTTACTAAGCTAATGTAGCTGTTTGGAGAACCCAGAAGGCATGCAAGGCGTTGTACATGTCGGCGACATGGTGTAAGACGACAAGTGACAAGAGTTGGCACGAGTCGAATTACAGGCTTTGTGGAGATGGAGATCGCCATGAAGAGAGCCATACCATTTCACATTATAATTGCTTTATTTTGTGTTATTGTTATGTCTCTGTTTTACCTCTATTAGATAGTCGGTAAAATTTAATCCCTCAAAGAAGGTCTAGTCGGTTTTCCCGCCAGTGTTTGCACCATCACAAGTTGGACATTTTTGGTAGTGGGCTCATAAAATTGAGGTGCTGCCAATTCTTTCCGACTAGGTGGGTTCGAGTCGGACTCTTACTGCAGAAACACTCGGTAAGCTAGACGGGTCTATCACAACGGTTGTGGGACTCGGGGAAAGGTCGGATGGGAGCCGGGGCATGTGATGCCACCCGTCCAACAGGAGTCGCATAAGATGCGATTGACAAGGAGTTGTCTACCTAGATCACTTGGCGGCTAGCAGTGATGCTAAAGCTCACTAGCCGACTTGCTTATTTAGGATCCTGAATCACTAAGTAACCATCGGAGGGGTGTTGGTTCTAGTGGGAGCATAAAATATTAAAATGTTTAATATGCTTGCTCTTTTATGAATACATGTCTTAAGTGTTTTTGCATATTTTCTGTTGTAGATCATGGCACCAAGTAGCAGTCACTCTCAGATATCCGGTTTTGCGTTGAGAACCATTCTTGAGAAAGATAAACTGAACGACACTAATTTTACCAACTGGTATCGAAATCTGAGAATTGTTCTCAAACAAGAAAAGAAGGACCATGTCCTAGACAACCCACTTCCAGATGAGCCGAATGAGAATGCGACTGTCGCAACCACCAATGCCTACCGTCGGGCTAAGGATGAGTCCACGGATATTAGCTGTCTTATGCTTGCTCACATGGAACCGGACTTGCAAAAGCAGTTCGAGCATGTTCAGGCCTACGATATGATCGAAAGCCTCAAAAGTATGTTCCAGGCTCAGGCGAAGACTGAGAGGTATCAAGTCTCTCAGGCTTTGCTGAGTTGCAAGCTTAAGGATGGTGATCCACTGAGTCCGCATGTGATCAAAATGGTTGGTTACGTGCAGTCTCTGGAGAGGCTTGGCTACCCCATAAGCGAAGAGTTCGCTACAGATATAATTCTGAACTCTCTTCCTAGTGCATATGGGCAGTTCATTTCGAACTACCACATGCATGGTATGGATAAGAAGCTCACTGAATTGCATGGGATGCTCAAGCAGGCACAGGCGGATCTCAAGAAGGGCACCAGTCAAGTGTTGATGGTGCAGAATAAGGCTAAGTTCAAGAAGAGTTCTTGGACTAAGAAGAAGGCTAAGTCAGGAGGAAAGCAGGCTCAGGACCCGGTCCCAAGCGCTTCCTCAGGGACTAAACCATCTCCTTCAGCCGGACCCACTTGCTTCTACTGCAAGGCGGATGGTCACTGGAAGAGGAACTGCAGCAAGTACTTGGCCGACAAAGCCAAGAGTGGAGGTATGACTTCCGACTCAGGTACACTTGTTTGCAATGTTATAGACATATATCTTGCTGATGCACCTAATAGTTCTTGGGTATATGATACCGGATCAGTTATTCACATCTGCAACTCGTTGCAGGGACTGGTAAGAACTAGGAGCGTAGCAAGAGGCGAGGTTGATATTCGAGTCGGCAACAAAGCAAGAGTTGCTGCGTTGGAAGTCGGCACGATGCAACTTCATTTACCTTCCGGATTCATTATGGAACTAAATAATTGTTATTATGTTCCAGTGCTCAGTCGAAACATTATTTCTGCTTCATGTTTGATGAGGCAAGGCTATGAGTCGAATATCAAGAATAATCGTTGTTCTTTGTATTTGAATGATATGTTTCACGGCTTTGCACCCGTCCAGGACGGGTTATTTATTTTGAATCTTGATGGTGAGTCGGTTTATAACATAAATGTTAAAAGGTTGAAACCAAATGATCTGAATATGACTTACTTTTGGCACTGTCGGCTTGGTCATATAAGTTGGAAACGCATGAAGAAACTCCATGATGATGGACTCCTAACTTCGTTCGACTTGGAGTCGTTCGAGACATGCGAATCTTGCCTACTCGGCAAAATGACCAAGACACCTTTTGCAAAGAGTTGCGAAAGAGCGTCCGACTTGTTGGGACTAGTACATAGTGATGTATGTGGACCAATGAGCACGACAGCCAGGGGTGGTTATGAGTACTTCATTACCTTCACTGATGATTTGAGTAGGTATGGATATATCTACTTGATGAAACATAAGTCGGAAGCCTTTGAAAAGTTCAAAGAATTCCAGAATGAAGCACAGAATCAACTCGGCAAGAAAATAAAGTTTCTTCGGTCGGACCGAGGAGGCGAGTACATGAGCCATGAGTTTGATGACCATCTGAAAAGTTGTGGAATAGTTCCTCAACTTACTCCGCCAGGAACGCCACAAAGGAATGGTGTTTCGGAAAGGCGGAATCGGACCTTGTTGGACATGGTACAATCAATGATGAGTCGGACAGATCTGCCTTTATCATTTTGGGGTTATTGTCTAGAAACAGCGGCGTTCACACTAAACAAAGTACCATCAAAGTCGGTAGAGAAGACACCGCATGAGATGTGGACAGGCAAAAAGCCGAGTTTGTCTTTTCTTAAGATTTGGGGTTGTGAAGCATTTGTCAAGCGACTTCAGTCGGACAAGCTTACAGCCAAGTCGGATAAGTGTATTTTCGTGGGGTATCCGAGGGAAACCTTGGGTTACTACTTCTACAACCGAGAAGAGGGAAAAGTGTTTGTCGCTCGGAACGGTGTCTTTGTTGAGAAAGAGTTTCTCAGTCGGAGAGTAAGTGGGAGCATGGTGCAACTCGAAGAAATTCGAGAGGAGTCGGCAAGTAGCGAGTCGGCAAAAACCTTGGAGGATGAGCCGATCGTGGCAGCTGAGCCGACAGCCGCACCTGTACTACGAAGATCGGCAAGATTACGAAGTGTTCGTGATGTGTTACTGTTAGACAGTGATGAGCCGGCAAATTATTCGGAAGCGATGGTGGGATCTGATTCCGAGTCATGGCTTGGAGCCATGAGATCCGAGTTAAAGTCCATGGATGAAAATCAAGTTTGGAACTTGGTTGATTTGCCAGACGGTGCAAGACCCGTCGAGTGCAAATGGGTCTTTAAGAAGAAAACTGATATGGATGGAAATGTTTCCATCTATAAAGCACGCCTTGTCGCGAAGGGGTTCCGACAAGTTCAAGGAGTTGATTACGACGAGACTTTCTCGCCCGTAGCGATGCTTAAATCAGTTCGGATCATGTTAGCTATAGCAGCCTATTTCGACTATGAGATATGGCAGATGGATGTCAAAACGGCTTTCCTTAACGGAAATTTAACCGAGGACGTGTATATGATACAGCCCGAGGGTTTTGTCGATCCGGCTAATGCTGACAGGGTATGCAAACTTCAGAAATCCATTTATGGGTTGAAGCAAGCATCTCGGAGTTGGAATATCCGCTTTGATGAGGTAGTCAAATCGTTTGGCTTCATCAAGAGTGATCATGATTCTTGTTTGTACAAGAAGTTTAGTGGGAGCAAAGTAAATTTTCTAATCTTATATGTGGATGACATATTACTGATTGGAAATGATGTCCAGATGTTGCAAGAAACCAAGGAATCATTAGAAAGGAGTTTCTCAATGAAAGACTTGGGTGAGGCAACATACATCCTCGGAATCCGGATCTATAGAGATAGATCAAGGAGGCTCATTGGATTGAGTCAGAGTACTTATTTGGACAAAGTGTTGAAGAAGTTCAACATGGAATCGTCTAAGAAAGGGTTCTTACCGATGTCCCATGGTGTAAAACTTAGCAAGACTCAGTGTCCTTCGACAACTGATGAGCGAAGTCGGATGAGTGCGATTCCATATGCTTCTGCAGTTGGATCCATCATGTACGCCATGATTTGTACTAGGCCGGATGTTTCCTATGCTCTAAGTGTTGTGAGCAGATACCAGGCTGATCCTGGAGAGATCCACTGGACAGCGGCTAAAAATATCCTAAAGTACTTGAGAAGGACTAAGGATATGTTCTTGGTTTATGGTGGTGAAGATGAACTCAGTGTAAAGGGTTACACGGATGCGAGTTATCTCACCGACTCTGATGATTCTCGCTCGCAATCCGGATACGTGTTTATTATAAACGGAGGTGCTGTGAGCTGGAAAAGTTCCAAGCAAGAGACTGTGTCTGCGTCTACAACAAAGGCTGAGTATATTGCCGCCTCGGAGGCAGCAAAGGAAGCTGTTTGGATGAGGAATTTCCTCATGGATCTTGGTGTGGTTCAGGGCTCGTCCAATCCGTTGGACGTGTATTGTGACAACAATGGTGCTATTGCACAAGCCAAGGAACCTAGACAACACCAGAAGAACAAGCACATACTCATGCGGTACCACCTAGTTCGCCAGTTCGTGGATCAGGGTGATATCAAGTTATGCAAGGTACACACGGATGCAAATATTGCGGATCCGTTGACAAAGCCGTTACCACAGCCAAAGCATGAGGCGCACCTGAGAGCCATGGGCATTAGATGCTTAGACATGTGATGTCGGAAGATTGACTCTAGTGCAAGTGGGAGACTGTTGGGAATATGCCCTAGAGGCAATCATGTATGATGAGTTTTCCCATTGTATTCATAAGGATATTAAGTAGTCCTTGTATGAACATCTGATGTGTATCATTGAATATGTGATTCGGTTGTGGAACTATGCATTCATGTTGTTTATACTAAATATCCTTGGTCATTGAGGTTGTGCTGGACACACGACTTAGACCAATGTGAAAGTTGGCTTGATGACTCGGTTCCACTTGTCATGGGCATGGAGATGCTATTCCAACTTACACAGATTCGGCTAAAGAGTTTAGCGAGTCGGATTGACCCATATTGAGGTACAACAAACTAGTTGTCATTTGTATATCTCAATCAATGTAATCCTTAGACCTGAGGTTGTTGCATAGTCCGAGTTGAGGATCACCGACTTAGGTTCTGTCAAACGCTGATCCGTAACTGGGCAGTTATAAAGGCAGGGTTCGGGTCGACTGAGAATCAAGCTGCGTGATGTGGATAACCAAGATGGGATTTTGCCCCTCCACTCGGAGAGATATTCTCTGGGCCCTCTCGTGAGATATGATTCGGAAAGCATGGCCATGCACGACTCGGTTAAGTGTTAACCGAGGCGATCGGCTAAGAGTTAGTCGGGTGAATCACTTATCTCGGATCGACAAGAGAGTCGGACTATTTAAGGGATGACATATATTCGCCTATAGTCTGACAAGGTATATCGTGAGGCAAAAGGGACTCAGACATAAGTCGCATTGGAAAGGCAAGTCGTCATGACTCTTTGGTACTTGGGAATCGGCATGTTCTGCTAGGAGCCGATGCCGATTGATCGATTGTGAGTCGGACTCTAATCGTGTCCAAGTAACCATGAGCCTGCGGGGTCACACACTTAAGAGCGGGAGCAAGTTCGGATTGGATCCAAATCTGTAATCTGGTTGGGTTGGACCTAAACCAGATGAGGACTGAGTTAGTGAGTTGGACTCACGGTGACTAGTGTTATATGGGCTTTAGTGAATGGGTCGCGTGAGCAGAGCCCACGTTCACTCCCTATATATAGTGGAGCACAGTAACCCAGAAAGGTTAATCGTTGTTCGGTTAGGTCATTCCATGTGTTGGAAACCCTAGCTCCACATCAGTCCAGCCGCCGTAACGAACCTAGCAGTTCGCCGCCGGCGCTCCTCCTTGTACGTGTGGATACCAGCAGAGGTGCTGTGCGATCAGCACCAGGACGATCGGATCGTGTGGACTGCACTGCATCAACTGACGCGCTTCATCAGTAATCCGCAACTGCGCGTCTAGTGGTAAACCTCGTGGTCTTCTACCTCAGCTAGGTCTTGGGATCACCACGTTAGAGGAAAAAGGTTTGTTTTATCTCTGCGTGGCCCAACAGCCTTTTCCTGTTGATATACAGATAGCAGAGTTCCGGACAACTAGTACTTGACTTGATTATAATTGATCAAGTATTGGTCTTCGAGCTTCAACGGTGTTGACCTCGGTCTTCGATCTCGATCTCGATATTGTACTCTACTAGGAAGAACCAAACACCGGAATGGAAGGGAAACAATCAAAACATGGCATTGATGCAATGATCAAACAATAATGATGATATGACAAGTTATATTGCATTGAAATAAACCCTTAAGACATGCTTGACAATTTAATCGGGGTTCCAAGGGGTGCAAACCCTAACTCGGGAAAACTCCAGATTCATATGAGAGGGGTTCATTTAGTTCTTCTAGTTAACTTTAAATTGAAGTTGTTTAGCAATGCATGATTATAGCTCTATTGTGTGGAACTTAATTTTCTAAACATTTTGATATATTATTTGTATTTTTCTGGCTTAAAATGAATTAGTTATGATTTTTCTCAATTTTTAAAACAATTAAACATTTTTAGGTTATATAAATTATTTTACAACATGTACCCATTGCTGACGTCGTGCTGACGTCTGTGACGCCATTGCTCCCAGATCGGGCGCGAGACTGAAGATTGGGGCGCACGCAAGATTGGATGGAGGTGTTGGAGAGAGCGTGGCGCAGGCAACCTTGTGGTGGTGGCGCCGCCAGAGAATGGTCGCTGGAGACAGTGACACGACGATGGACAGTGGTGGCGAGCGGCAGTGCACGGTGGGGTGGCGAGCCATAAGGAAAGGGAGGAAACAAAAGGGTGCCTGAGCACCGAGAGCTCACCACGAGCACGATGGAGAGGTCGGTGAAGCAACGGGAGGTCGGACGACAGAGAATTTACGGCGGCCGGACTTCAGGCACATGAGCACCTCGAGCTTTGTTTAGGGCGCATGGCTTCAATTGCTTCCGTGAGGCGACCAAGGACATCATGGGGAGCTCGACGGTGGCCTCGGTTTGGCCCGGGGCGGCCGGAGATGCGGGGACAAACGTCTATTGTGAGGCCTCGGGTTATGGTTTCAGCATAATGGGAGGAAAATGGGGAAGAAAGAGAGCTAGGGATCATCTTGGCGGCATCGGTGAGGCCTTATAGGCACCGAGGGGCGGCGGCGGGAATCCTTACGCACGTCAAAGACGGCAGACGGCAGGCGCTGGCCACCGAGTTGCTTCTCGGAATGGAGGAAGAAGATGGCACGGACAAAACATCGAACCCGTATCGGGGCAGAGTAGGGCTGGCTTGGGCCATAGTCGGGACGCGTCAAAGAGACAGGGAATGGAGCTGCGGCTAGAAGCACTGGGCGATGGCTAGAGGGGTGAGAAGGTGGCCTGCTGGGCTACGGCCTGGCTATATTTTTTTCCTCTGCAAATTATCTTCCAAATAGTTTTCTGTCTTTTCTTTTTGCATATTTCATTTGTAAAGTATTTTGATTATTTCCAAAATACAAGAAATTTTTTAAACATTTTGAAATACTGCATGGAACCTTTATAACCATTTGGATTCCAAAGGTTTTCCACTTTCCAAAATTTCTACACCATTTGAAATGTTTAAAATAGAGAGAGGAAACTAGGGTTTAGTGTTTTACTTTTATTTCTTGCATACAATTTTAGGATGATGCTCATGAATGCACAAACAAACCCTAATTATCATTAGTAGAACTAGGGGTGTTACATTGAAGCCCCGACATGGAGATTGCAAGCCCTCCTTCCCTCTCACGACGAAGTCTCCGACGTCGTAAGGCGGATTGACTGGTTCGTAAAGACAGGTCTGACCGACTTGGACCTGGCCACGTGCTGGTTCATCACGAGGATCCATCCTCTACAACACCACGAGAAACTGATGTGTCAGAACACCAAGGACAGAAAAGATAGACCCCGGATTTTCGAGGATAACTTTTCCAGTGACTCCAAGCTCCAAGGACATACTCAAGGTTAAGGAGCAAGCGTGGCTTCGACATCACCTATGGCATGTTCGAGGACGACTCCTTTCAAATATACTCCAGTTCCTCTGACTTGAACACGTACTTCTGTCTAACACACTTGTCTCACTTAACAACTGGCGGACTTGGAGGATACCTGCATGGATCCCCCAGTCTATGACACCAAGATGAAGGAAGTCACTATCATGTCCTATGATGAAGTTCCGCTCACTACTAGGAAAACAGCTATAGGTAATCAGCACATCCGTGGCTCACATGGCTGGAGTGCCCCATGGCGAAAACAGGCGTGGCACACCTATGGACAGTGCCCTACTAGTAACTAGAACAACCGTGACGCACATGCCCATATTGCGCCACAGATATGTGTGGGCCAGGGCCCTATTGGCTGCATGCCGCATACCCGTAGCGCACATAGGGGTGATGCGCTACGGTTGTTGGGGATAGCCGTAGCGCATGTGTGGCAAGTGCACTACGCCTATGCCCAGCGCCCTCTGCTCCTTAAACGAGCATAAACATCCATGGCGCACTCTGGCAGATGCGCCACGGATGTGCTTTTTTACTTGTGGCGCACTGGGGCCATGTGCGCCACGGATGTGTCGACCTGCACAAACATATGTGGTCATGTGATCATCTCCACCACCCCACACACTTCACTTTCCCCTTCTTCTTCCTCCTTAGATCTAGTCGGGATCCTTCTCCTTCCCACCTCAATTTCTCCACCCATTCACCATTTTTAGCATGTAGAACTTGCCTTGGATGTTACATAAGTAATAGAGGAAGCTCTCCTCTCATCTCCTTCTCCGGTCTCGCGCGCACCTCTCCTTTCCATCTTCTCGCGATTGGTCTCTCATCTCGGTAAGTTGTCCATGTAAGGATGTGTTCATGTGTATATGGATGATATGGTCATATGTATGTAGATGATCGATGCTCATGATGTGTATGGAGAGGATCGATATGGTCATTTGTGTGTATATATGGAAAGTATCGATGATGCTCATGCATGTGTGTATGGAGAGGATAATGATATGTTCATGTGTGTATGGATCTCGGTCTCTCTCTCTTGTGTTTGTATGTGAACAAGTTGCCATTTGTTTTGCCAAAATGTTTATTCATTTCCATTTTGGCAAGACTTTGGCATTTCGCAAAGGTCCTAATTTTAGGATAGGTCATGCCGAAATTTTCTATCGACCATTGCATGCATGCATTCATTATGTGGTTCTAATAGACTTCTAATTGTACCGTGTACACCGTGCAGGCAAAAATGGTTCGCATAATGAGCGAAGGCATTGTGGCTAGATTTTTGAAATGTGCGACGGCCGACATGATACGAAATAACAAGACGGATATAAGATGTCCGTGCAGAAGATGCAAACTCAGCTGGGTGACTGGGAATCTGCAGGCGCACCTGCTCCGCCATGGTTTCATGGATGGATACACTCGTTGGATACGCGATGACGAAGACGATGGAGATGGTGAAGGTGGCCAACATGACGATGATCATCATCACGGCGAGAACGGGAGAGATGATGAAGAGTCTCCTGGAGATGGTGCAGGTGCGGAAGCAGACCGGGATGATGATGATCTAGATGCTGGAGGAGTAGACGATGATGGAACAACGTCAGGCTCGGTGCGGGACCCTTATGTGCAAGAGCTGCTTCTCAAGAAGATGTGTAACGCCAGGGCTGTCGCTAGAGAGAAACCCAAGCTTGCGCAACTTGAGAAAGACGCGGTTACTCCATTGTATGAAGGATGCAGGCCCGATGATACCCGGTTGAATGTAACGCTCAAGGCTATGGAGATGAAGGAAAAACAAAAATTGAGCAACGCAAGCTTCGACGATATGATGGCATTCTGGCACGATCGTCTCCCACACTACTAGGAAAATGACTATAGGTAATCAGCACATGCGTGGCTCACATGGTTGAAGTGCCCCACGGCTAAAACAGGCGTGGCTCACCTATGGGCAGTGCCCTACTAGTAACTAGAACAACCGCGGCGCACATGACCATAGTGCGCCACGGATATGTGTGGGCCAGGGCCCTGTTGGCCGCACGCCAGACATCCGTAGTGCACATAGGGTATGTGCGCTACGGTTGTTAGTGTCAATCGTGGCGCACATGGAGGGGGTGCGCTACGCCTAAACGCATGCCCTCTCTCCTGTGAAATGGCCAGACACATCCGTCGCACGCTATGGCATGTGCGCCACGGATGTATAAACTTAGTAGTAGGGCACCTTGCCCTATGCCTAACTATCCTGCACCAACTCCCCCCTCCCCCGTGGATCGCCTTTTTAGGCTTTGCAAAAAATAAAAGAAAATGATAAACACTTCAAAAAATTAAATCCTTTCATATTTAGGTAGGTAATGTGGTATAGCTTCTAGTAAAATTAACAAACATGAGTTTCGACTTTATTTGCAAAAAAAAGTCATGCCACGCTAAAAAGGCCCTAACTTTTGCATACGATATCGAAAAAAATCGTATAATACACCAAAATGACGAGAACGAGATTTCGCATCTACTCGCAACCACCTCCGGTCGTTTAGCGATTTTTTAGATTTTCAAAATTCGAAAAGAGTAAAAAGTTACGGTCAAAAGACCTTTTTTTCCTGCAAAAAAAATAGAGGGCAACTTACCCGTAGCGCACCACAACCTAGTGCGCCACGGATAAGCTTGGGCGGGATTCAAATTTGAATCACCATCCCGCCCACCTACCCCTCTACTTTCCCTCCCCCTTTTCCTTCTCCTTCTTCCTTCTCCTTCTCCTTCTCCTCCTTCCCATTTTTCCCCTTCACCTATCTCTGGCCACCTTGCTCCGGCGTCCTTGCTTCGGCCTCTTCCTCCTCGCAGCGACGACGACCTTCTCCTCCTCCTCGCAGCGACGATGACCGCCTCCTCCTCCTCGCAGCGACGACGACTGGCGACGGCGGCCTCCTCCTCCTCGCAGCGACGAAAGGCGACGGCGACCTCCTTCTCCTCACCTACCTCCCTTCCTCCCTCTCTTCTTCTCTTCCTCCCTCTTGTCATACCTCCCCTTCTCCAACCATCTACTGCCTCGATGCCGGCAAGGACTACCACGGGCATGGCCAGACCATGCTCCGGCGAGGAGGTCGTGGCCACGACCATGCTCCGGCGAGGCGAGGCGACACGACGGTGGCGCACGGACCTGATTGCTTTTGCACTTCAAAACGAGGGTGTTTTTTGCATTTTTTTTGTTTTTTGAAAAACACATCCGTGGCGCACGCTGTACCCCTAGCCGTGACGCACCTGGTAGTGCGCCACGCCTATCTCGACACAACCGTGGCACACCATGCAGTGCGCCACAGCTACGAGATAGCCATAGCGCGAGGCCCGTGGCGCACTGCTAGTGCGCCACGGAAGGCCTTTTCAGGTGCGCCACGAATAGGTGTTTTCCTAGTAGTGCCGGAGGGGAACACATGTCCAACTAGTATCAAGGACGCCAATAAAATCGTCTGTCCTCTCGATCTACCGCACGTTAGATATCACGTATGCATCAACGATTGCATCATTTATCGGGGCGAGGACGCGGAGAAAACCACATGTCCGGTGTGCGGAGTGAGTCGATACAAGAAAGGGAAGAAAGCACCTCGAAAATTGGTATGGTACATTCCTATCACTCCTCGTCTACAACGCTATTTCGCGGACCCTAAGGAAGCGAAGCTCATGCGATGTCATGCGAAAAGGAAGAAGCTAGGAGATGATGATGATGATGACCCCGAAAAGGATGACCTGCTGACGCACCCTTCAGATGCTAGCCAGTGGAAAGCATTGGACCTCGAATTCCCAGAATTCGGTGGAGATTCAAGGAACATCAGGCTTGGTGCGAGCACCGTTGGACTCAATCCATTCGGTAGCCAGAGCAGCACACACAACACTTGGCCCGTGTTTGTATGGATGTACAACCTCCCTACATGGTTGTGCATGAAGAAGAAGTACATACAAATGATTATGCTAATTCAAGGGCCGAAACAACCTGGTACCGACATCAATCTGTATCTCGGGCTGTTGAAAGAGGATCTAGCCACGTTATGGGAATCTGGAGCCAATACTTACGACGCCGTCGCACAAGATTATTTCACTATGACAGCCGCGTTGGTCACTGCGGTGCAAGACTATCCAGGTTGCGGGTATATCTCGGGGCAGGTTATCCAAGGATTCTGCGCATGCGTTAGGTGCATGGATAACACAAGCTATCTCCAACTAGAGAACGATCCAGGGTCATCGAAAACCGTGTTCATGGCACACCAGAGGTGGCTCGGCAAGAATGATCGATGGAGAAAACGTGGAGACCTGTTCGATGGCAAATCCGATACCCGAGGAATCCCAAAGCGTAGGAGCAGCGAAGAAGTGGAAGAGTTGCTGAAAAACTGGAAAGATTGTCCTAAGCCTGGAAAGAAGCGAAAGAGGCAGCAACAAGACAAGCCGCTGATGAAGGTATGGAAAACAAGGTCTGTTTTCTGGGAGTAGCCATACTGGAAGTTTCTCCGCACGCCTCATAGCCTCGACATCATGCATATCACGAAAAACGTGTGCGAGAGTCTGGTCGCCACCATAATCAACATGCCAGATAGGACAAAAGATGGTCCGAAAGCAAGGCACGACCTGATATGCTTGGGTATCCAGAAGGAGCTTCACGGAGGACGTACTACTCCTGATGATCAGGAAGATGACGATGATCATGAGTCGGAGACGACACAAGGTCGTCGGAAGGGTAAAAAGTTCAAGAAGAACGAATATTACTGCCCTCCTTCTTGCTTCACTCTAAGCTAGGATGAGATCAAACAGTTTTTCAAGTGCCTTCTAGGAGTCAAATTTCCTTACGGCTACGCGGGCAAGATAAGCAGATACCTAGATGAGGCGAAGAAGAGGTTCTGTGGCATGAAGTCTCACGACTGTGCCGTGCTAATGACGCAGGTACTTCCGGTCGCACTAAGAGGGATAATGGACGAGCACGTCCGTGAAACGTTATTTGGCCTCTGCAAGTTTTTCGACGTCATCTCTAGGAAGTCGATTGCCGTGAATCAGCTCGGGAGGATACAGGAGGAGATCGTGGTGATACTATGTGAGCCTGAGGTCTACTTCCCACCCGCATTATTCGACATTGTGGTGCATCTGCTGGTCCATGTCGTGGAGGACATCGTACAACTCGGGCCGATGTTCCTCCACAACATGATGGCGTTCGAAAGGATGAACGGACACATCAAAGGATACGTTCGCAACAGGTCCCGTCCAGATGGAAGCATAGCCAAGGGCTTTCTGGCCAAAGAGTGCATTTCTTTCTACACGAATTATCTAGACATCGAGAACCCTGTCGGTCTTCCCGTTAACAGGCACCTTGGCAAGCTCGACGGATCTGGTCACCGAGAGGGTCGTCGCATACTGCATGCAGACTTCGATTTTCGACGCGCAGACTTTGATCGAGCAAACCTCGTCGCGCTACAGCATTTAGAACTGGTCAATCCTTGGGTACAGAAGCACAAAAGGTTAATCGAGAAGAAGTACAGTGACCGGGGCATACAGAGGACGCAGGGAGAAATAATCAAAGAGCACAACTCAGATTTCAAGCGTTGGTTTAGGCAGACGCTCCTTGATAATCCCCCGCGATCGCATTCTTCTGACACGGAAAAGATCATATTCACCTTGTCGCAAGGACCGATGTAAAACCTGGTGACCTATCAGGTGTATAATATCAACGGCTACACATTCTACACGGAGGAAGAGGACAACAAGTGTGATTATCAGAACTCAGGCGTAACGTCGGAATTCTACACCGATGACAACGTGAAGGAAAGATTCTACGGAAGAATCGAGGAGATCTGGGAGCTCGACTACTGTGGAGAAAAGGTGTCGATGTTCCATGTCAGATGGGCAAAGAGCGTCGAAAGAGAAGACCGGTATTTTACAACCATGGTTATACCCGAAGCAGCCAAATCCAAGGCCGCCGGTGCGAACGTGGCCACGAAAAATGAACCGTGGGTACTGGCTACCAAAGTGGGCCAATGTTTTTTCATTACCGACCCGACAAAGCCTAGCCGTGTTGTCGTGAGGAGAGGAAAAAGAAACATCATCGGAATGGATGGAGTCGCCAACGAGCAAGACTTCGACCAGTACGGTGATCCAAAGATTGAAGATGACGACGACTACGATGCCTATGATATCTGTAGCGCACTATGCCAGAGTGCGCTACGCATATCTGTGCCTTATCCACGTGCACGCAGGCACACATACCTCCCCCTCATCCCCATTCTCACGCGCCCACCCGAGCCCGAGCCCCCGCCGCCGATGTCGATCCGCCGCTGCCAATCCGCCGCCACCACCGCATCCTAGGAGTCCCGCACCGCTGCCAATCTGCCGCCACCACCGCATCCCAGGAGGTCGCAGTCGCCACGCCAGGAGAAGGAGGTCGCGCTCGTTCCGTGGAGGACGAGGCCGCCCGTGTCCGAGAGGAGGAGAAGGCCGTCGTTCGCCCGCCAACGTCATCCTCGTCTTAGAGGTTAGCCCCTCCCCTCTCTCCCTCTCTCCCTCTATCCCTCTGTCCCTATCTCCACGTTGTCGTCCAGGAAGTCGCGCCCCCAAGGACCACCGCTGATGCCTTGCCGCTTGCCGTTGTTCAGGGCATGGAAAGGTGGATTTTTTTCTGAGTTGTTGGTCAGCCTTAGGCTTCCATTTACAGTCCTACTTCAATTTGGATGCACAACTCTGCCTAGCATGCCTTTTTGAATCAGGAAGATGCATGACTGTTCGAAAAAAAGGAAGATGCATGATTGCCTTAGGCTTTTTTCATGGAATTAGATGTACATGGGGAAATGCATGTTTTGTGACAACATAGAACACATACTAGGAATTTAACCGTCATTTGTACTATGCTTTCTTATACCATAGTACACCTACTAGGAAGTAAGCTAGTACATCTGATTATGCGATTCTATATGACTAGGCCTGTCAGCAAATATACTGTTATGTCATTCTGAACTTATGTTGTCGGGTGTCGTTCAAAGAAACCGTATAGTTAACTATATTGGTTACTGCCAATGTGAAGCCGGTCAGTTCCAATCTTGTTACTGTCAAAATGAACCTTGTTGGTTATACACTGAATCTATAGAAATTACGGTAGTGTATGTTTGCAAACTGTTCATGTTGAGTGATATGCATTGATAAAATGCTTTGATTTATCAATTTTTCGTGCTGCTAGTATTATTCAGTCCCATGAAAAGATTATTGGCTACAAGTACAACCAAAAGATTGGTATGTAGACCTCTGTTCTGTAAACATAATGTTGAGATCATGTTGAGAATTGTTCCTGGGAATTTGCCCTTTTTTCTGATGCTTTGTATAAATGCCATGATAGGACAGTGTCATCATAACTAAGGATCTCCATATGACTTGGTGCGCTGGAACTTCACATCGCCACACATACACCTTGGTATTATTTTTTCATAACAATATTACATGACCATAAAGATAAGTTGCTACTACATGACCATAAAGATAAGGCCCTACCTGATGTATTGCATCCCAATGAATATCGAACTCCAAATATGCTACTGTGAATACCAACTAATTTGCTAGGCAGGTGATTCTTGAATGTCAAGTTATTGTTTGTGAATTGTTCATAGTTTTGCTAGAACACAATTTGGATTATTGGTAGAACACAAGTTGAATGTCAAGGTACTGTTTTGCTAGAACACAAGTTTTTACTGTGATGGTTGTAGGTTTTTATTTCATCAGATAAGCATTTCATTTTAATGGATGTAGTTGCTGGATTAATATAGGCATAACCTGATGCTAGACTTGATGGAAAACCTGATGCTAGCAATAACCTGATGTAATTAATCAGTGAGAATTCCTAGACTTGTTGGAAAACCTGATGCTAGGCATAACCTGATGCTAGACTTGATGGAAAACTATATGTGCTACTGTTTTTTATCATCTTGATGTGCTTGTTGTTCTGGTAATGTGCTGGTAATGTACTGGTTGTGCTGGCTGTTCTTGTGCTTGTATGAAGCACTTTATTATGTCGTGTATGCAGGTTCTTGTATGAAATGAGTCCCGATTTTTGCCGGAATGTTGATTAACTTCCGTTTCGGCAGAAATCGGGCACTCCTAGTTTAAGAAAATTAGCAAAGGTCATGCCGGATTTTTCGGTGCATTTAACCAATTATTTGTTTTTTATTAGTGCAAAGATGTGTGACAACGACGAGGCTGGATGTTCTAAGCGCATCAGCGCTGAAGGAGAACTCAGACCTCCAAATAAACAATTGACATTCTGGGAGGCGGCCCAGCACCTAGAAGACGATGAATAATACCATCCTTCGGAGAGCGAGGATGATGAGATGGAAGACACGGAGGAAGAAGCCGAAGGAACGGCGGGTGATGAAACCACTGATGGCGGCGAGGGCACAAGGAGTGGTAGCAATCATCCTAAGAAGAAGAAGAAGAAGCCTTTTAACAGGATGCAGGGCACAGGGCGGTGGGATAACCCTTTTAACAGGGCGATGAACCGGGCCAAGAAAATAGAGTCGGTTACGAAGAAGCCGTCGTCGGCTGGCCGTCTCGCCGGCCTCGGGGGTAAGAATTGGGTGGATCATTTTGGTCCACTGCCGAGGACGCATGTGGCGCCGTTGGGAAGGAGCGAGGACGAAAACCGCGAGGTTCAAGAACTTAAGGAACTAGTGGCGCGGATACCGTAGATCGTCCAAGACAACCTGGCAATCACCCTCACGTCCTTCCTGCCTACCTTGGTGGAGTCAATAGCGAACTGGAGTGCGGGTGGTCGAGTAAGGCCGTGCCCGATTCCAAGCATGGTCAGCAGCCACTCGAGCAACGCGGCGCCGACGAATCATGCGAACTACGTGTTCGTGACTCCGCCCGCTAGCACCGCGGCGCCGCAAGTGTTAGTGACTCCCCCTGCCATCCACGCGGCGCCGGAGTACATGTTGGTGCCCCCTGCCATCGTCGCGGAGGCACCGGAGCTCCAAGCACCCGTCGGTAGGGAGAATACACCGGCGGCCAGCACCACGCCATCAAGCAGTCCTTCCGTCTCTTGCACGCCCGTCACCGTATGCGGTGCGTCGACATTAGCCGATCTCGACGCCATCACGGTAAACAAATTGCTTTACCGCCTTTCATGCCATCTATTACTCTTATGGCATCTCTGACGACGCCGTATATGTTTTCCGCAGACGGATGCTCCTTGCACTCTCTTATGTTATGTGAACAACGAGCTGAGGGATGTTCCCA